>CAWUFW010003359.1:0-1200000 GCA_963921515.1 Calotriton arnoldi
ACAAGCAAAATAGCAAAAACATTTTCATTTCATCATACGAGTCTGACGGTCCACGGACCGCCAGACTCGTGAGGGCGCGGCAGTGGCGGTCTCCCGACTGTCCTATTATGATTCGGGTGGTCGGACTGCCACAGGTTCACTGCAGGTGCCAGGGAGCCGCCATTCCCTGGCAGTGTTGCTGAGGTCAGGAGGCCGCAATATGCTTGGTGGGACCGCCCTGGTCCTGCCAAGCATATTAAGGGTTTTCTCTCTGCCAGCAGTGTCATGGAGGTTCTTACTCCATGAACAGCGTGGTGGAGAGGAAACATAGGGGGTCCTGCAGGGCCCACTGTGCCTCCTCCACATGTGGATGCATACAGGGGGAACAACATGTGCCCCACTGTGTGCATGCACATCACTTCCTGCACGGCATGGACTTTTCAGTCCATGCCATGCAGGAACTGTTTTTGGCGTTCCCATTGCGTTGCCCATTTTCAGGGCACTGCCGTGGGAATGTCAAAACAAAAGCCCACCAGACCCGCGCTATACTCGTAATCTGGCGGGCGGTCTGACCACGGCTTTGGCAGTGCGGCGGTGGGGTGGACCCGGCACCACGCCACCAAAGTTGTAAACAGGCCCTTAATATGAGATCATGGTGCCAGATGTGGGGTTAACAATGGCATTTGATCGAGGAACGTGAAAGCAATATTGAGGTTGCTGACCTCTAGGTTTCATGACTTGTTCTGATTCCCCTTACAATACTGGGTGGCACTGTTATGGTTCGGCCGAAGAGTCACATCAGCTTAAGTCAAGAGGTGCAGTTTCTGCCATTATTCTGTATCTGGCGCTGAATACTAGCACTAGGGAGACCCAAAATCTCGACCAGTCTCTTTAAAACGGGATCCTGGTCAAAATTTAAATCTCTTTGGTGAAGATGTGCCTTCTTACAGCTTCTAAAACCTCTAAAATGCAAAGCGCAGTTCCAGCCCAGAGTGAAGCTGATTCCCTAAACGTATTAGAATGTAAATACAATAAATTCAATAAGGAGGCCTAGCACAATCTATACCTTTCGTATGAAACGCATTATTCATGAGAAAACTTTACTTTGTGGAAATTTGATAACATCATTAATCATTTATTTTGGTCCACAATCAATACTTCATCAACTCTGCTCTGAATTTTACCAATAACGATTACATGCCAAACTCTTGCTTTATTGTATGAATTCTCCAGTAATGCGTTAAGTACTACCTCATTCTTAGATCTTAAGTGAAATTGCTTACTGTGTAATATTTGCAAGTTAGGAAATAAATATCAGCGTTAAAAAGGATGCCCCATTCAAACCCGCATTGCCATAAAATCAGCCTGTAAGCCACTCTCCGTTGGACTCTCAGCACATTAGACAAATTAGATTTACTCATTTAGCATAAGACAAGGAGCAGCCCCGCTGATGGCGCCACGTGTGTCTCAGAGTTTATTTCCCACCAGTGGAGCGTACGCTTCAGCACCACAACATATTGACCTCTTAGTACACCGAGTACAAGGTGGTGAATGATGCATGTGTTGCATAAGGTAAATGCCTACTTTAGATTTGAGTGATTTAATATTTGATCATTGTCCCCAGGAGCTGTTACTCACAGTTACTCACAATTTACTTTTCGAATAATGACCCATCTCCCTGGGGGGCCTACAGAACTAATGAGCAATATATGGACATTTAAGTGTTTGTTTCAGTGTCTTGGGCGTAGATTTACTTTATGTATGTACTTGAGTGCCAAATTCTACCAGGAGGGGGTCCCTCGACTTGATGTCCCAGCAGATCACTGCCTGTTCCACCACCAAGAGCTTAATCTACTGAGCTATCTATCCAGCAATAGGGTTTTTTCTTCACTTTCCACAGAAAGCCTAAGCAATTATGTGCTTTTTCAGTTCACTCTGATTTCCGCAAACAGTGCATACTATAGTCTGTCCTTTTTCTGCTACTTAGGAGCTCATATAGACCTCTGTAGGCAGCCTGCCAGCCCACTGCCATGGTGGAGACCCTTGCTTCTGTCTGCTCAATGGTGGACCACCTGCCATATTTAAAGATCCCTTGCTGTGACGGCATGCCAAACAATGGCGGCTCCTCCGCTAAGGCAGAAGAGCGTCACCCCACTGCTCTTAGAGCAGTGAAAAGGAGAAAAATAAAATGATAATAACAAGGTTATTATCGTTTTATTTTTGGTTGCTGCAGGCTAGGTTAGAGCAGGGCTAGTGGCTCAGGGTGGGAGGAGGAGTAGACTGTGAACACTAAGGGGTCGATTACGATGTTGTTCGGAAAGCATTCCGACCGAATCGGTCTCAGAATGGTGTCCGAATGAATCGGATTCGAGGAGTCCGAGAGACCGATTATGATTGTTACAAATATGATTCGGTCGGGCTTCCATTGACTTCAATGGGAGCCTGTGTTCCGACCGGATACACAGGCTCCCATTGAAGAAAGCAGTGGCTGGAGAAAATCGTGCACCCTGTGGCGGTCACCCCTTGGTGCCTGCCACACTGTGCATGGCCTGAAAGGGGGGTCCCTTGGGTACCCCCACGGGCCCCATTCAGAAGGCTCTGGGTGAAGGGGGGCCTGCTACGGGCCCCAAAGTCAGATTCTGACAGCGATCCGTGTCAGAACAACCTATTCGGAAAGGCTGTCCGAATCTGACATGGTAATAGCTTGGTCGGAAACGCGGTACGTAGACCTGTACGAGTCATCTCCGAATGACTCGGTTCCTCCGGATGCCATCCGGAACCGACTCGGAAAGTCTGAAAGCTTTCTGAACATCGCAATAGGTCATTCAGAAAGCTTTCCGATTCGGTCGGAAAGAAGGGTTCCGAATCGGATTCGGCAGACCCGAATCCAATTCGGAGCCTTTCCGGACGACATCGTAATCGACCCCTATGTGCGCATGGCTGCTTGGCCGGCCGTTTCGTTTTCATGCGCACTTTGCATATTCCCCACCAGGCTGTAATGAATAGCCTGGTGGGGAATATGCACAGGCTCCCTGTCCCAATCTGAGCACTGAACCATGGCGCTCAGACCAATCACAACGCTGCATTGCAGCGTTGTGATTGGCTCAGGGGAGCCTGTGTGCTGGGAGCTTCCTGCAGCTTCTTCCGGACTGGAGTCAGGAAGAGCAGAAAAGCGGAGGAGAGACGTGGCCGTCGAAAAAGGTAAGAGTGTTTTTTAAATATTTTCAACCCCCACCCCCGTTCCCTACCAGCTGCCACTGATGCCAAAAGCACATTTTCCAAAATAGAAATGCTGGCCTACCGTAATCTTATGGTGGCCAGTTGACCTTTTTTTCAGAAACAAACCAACCGTGAAAGTTTTTATTTCTGTGAAACAAAATATTAATGACTTTCATGTGCAGGGCATGTTCTCCCTCTGTGTGGAGGCCATCAATTCAGTTTGCTGCCCAGGAGTGCCATGCCATGCCCCTGCATTTGCCGCCCTGCGGCCATGTGTAAGAGCTGGGGGGTGGCAGGTGATTTCCTCGGTGGCCGCCACGCGACAGCAGCAGTTAAGGGGGGGGGAGGATGCTTCCCCAAAAACTCATGCCGCTTGGGGTGGACCGACCTCCCGCACCCCCCCCCATGCTACCCCACTGCTTCAGAGACATTAAAATGGAGGCCTGTGGTGGAAGAGCCACCTGGTGATAGGGTTCAGACATTCGCTTCTGCTGAGTCGCTGCCATCAGAAACTTGGCGGTTGTGGAAACAATGGGGCATATTCTCAAGGACTCATCACCGAGTTAGCGGCACTTTATCGCAGCCAAAGTGGCGATAAATTCATCGCACTATTCACAAGTAGGTGCTAACAGCCGATATCACTAGTTTTCCCGCGATAGCAGCCGCAAAAAACATCGCCACGGATGACACCGGCAACTAACGCTAATGATATGCAGAGTAGGCGATCCCGTGCAAAAAGACGCGAAAACACCACTCCGCAACATTCTCAACGACCAGCCAGATCGGCGATAAGATTCAAAAACATGCGATAAGGCGCGTTAGCAGCATGGATTTAACACCTGTTCCTACCTGGTGTTAAGTCGGACGACAACCTGCACCATAAAAGGGAGCCCAGCCCACAGCCACACCAGAAGAACAACAGATGCCATGGAGCTACTGATCATGCAGCTCGGAGCCCCAAGAGGGCCACAACACCCACCGCCACCACCGCCAGGACCCCCACCCCCCCAGGACCCCCTCCCCCCAGACTACCACAGAGGCAGCACAGACAAAGACACCGGACCTTCCGAAAACACACCAGCCTCGGAGACTTAACGCCAGAGAAGTCATTCCATCCTCCGCATCCTGACCCTCATTGCCCACAGGCTGACGGTACCAACACAGCGGAGAACCAACATCCCTCCGCAGACAAAGCTGCTGGCCGTGCTGCACCTGTTGGCCTCTGGGACCTTCCAACCAACAACTGCCAGAGTCGGAGGAGTCTCACAGCCAGCCCTGTCAAAGTTCCTCACACCTGTCTTGGATGCCATCATCAGCTTGGTACCCCAGCAACTTTACTTCCCACACACTGCGCAGGAACAGCTGGAGATCAAGCAAGGCTTCTACGCCATAGCTGGCTTCCCGCACGTGTTGGGGGCAATCGACTGCACACATGTACTCCTCGTGCCCCCTGCCGCCACTGCACACAATTACTGCAACAGGAAACACACACATTCCAACAATGTGCAGGCAATAGTGGACCACCGGGGACTCTTCACCAATGTCGTCGCCAACTACCCAGGCAGTGTGTATGATTCCTTCATCTTCCGTCAGTCCATCATCAACCAGGGCTTTCAGGATGGCACCTATGGAAATGCACTGCTCGTCGGTAAGTAACAACTGAACACACCACACACCTCAACTCCACCAACATACAATTCTGGGAATGCACACGTGACAAAATCACATACAACATGACAACCAACATTCCCAGATTCCAGACACGACAACACAACTTACTGTGGCAACCTGGGCTAGCCATGTACACAAGCCATCTACGGCATGGCACCTCAGCCACACAATAGCAGAATGTGGGGAGAGGTGGGAACCAGGCATGTGCGAAGGAGGCAAGTGACCCATGAATGTGAATGTACACAATGCCAAGTGTGGCGTGGATGTGCTGGACAGAGACTTGAGTATGCAGACCACAGACATTTCCATGTCGACATACACTGCTGGTGTCTGGAGTGTACTGGACAGTGGACGCAACCATGTTACCGCAGCCAGTGGGGAAGATCGCGGAAATGTAGCTTGTTACGTCCCCCCCTGTAAGCGTAAGTGGAGTGGGCTGGCCCGGCGTACGCCAGGCCAGCGTAGGGGTGTGAATAAAAAGCCCGTTGCTCTGGGCGTGGTACTCTCCCGGACTGGCCAACGTGTCTGCCAGGGTGGCGCCTCTCACCCCGCCACGAGGCCGACGCCGTGAGCGGCGGTGCCTGCGATCCTGTGCGCCTGCTGCACCCCAGGCCACTGGTCCCAAGACCCATCTTGCCCACCCCAGCTCACCCAGGCCTCACTGCTCACCTGCCGACACCGGTGTGTGTCAAAGAGGGCCCACCACGTGCCGGTGCAAGCTCCAAGCCCGAGGCCCGTGACCTTCGCAGCCTCCTCAGACCATCACGTCCTCCGCGACACAGGCCCCCAGCACTCCTTTTCCATTGACGTACTCCACCGCTGCCTCCGGCCTACACTGCGGTCCAGTAGGTCACACATTTGGAACTGAGTCTTGATTATACAATGGCAGAGTACATATGTTTATGGCAGATTTTAAATCACCGTACTCCCTTCGATGTGGTGCCACCAACTCTGTGCATTGCATTCCAACGACACGTGTCTGTGGGCCCTTGCTGACTACTGCATTCGGCCTACACTGCGGTCCAACACCGCGGGGTCACCTGTGTACTGCCTACACTGTGGTCCAGCAGGCCTCACACCAATCCAATCCAGTCCGGACCAGGCAGGACACGGCATCGTCGCAGGATGCACACACGCTCAGCTCTGGTGCTTCTACCTCCGTCAACCACAAATCATCGCCACATGGCATTCCAACGTCGTGTGTGAGAGTACCAGGAGGAGCTGCCTGAACAGCGGTTGGCCCGGCTGACCGCTGCCTCCGGCCTACACTGCGATCAAGTAGGTCACACATTTGGAACTGAGTCTTGATTTTTCAATGGCAGAGTCCATATCATTGTACGCAAGGAGAGGAGTAAGAGGAAGACGCGGTTCAGTCCGGATGAAAAAAGGATCCTCGTTAGAGGTGACTGAACACTACCAACAACTGCTCTGGTGCCACTAACTCTGTGCATCACAAGCCAAGGACACGTGGCTGGGGGCCCCTGCTGACCGCTGTCTCCGGCCTACACTACGGTCAAGTAGGTCACACATTTGGAACTGAGTCTTGATTTATTTACGGCAGAGTTTATACCATTGTACAGGCCTCATCGCAGACTGCATCCCCTTTCAGCTCTGGTGTCACTGACTCCGTTCCCCCGAAATTCATGGACACTCTCTGGTTGAACTTTGGTGGCGTCTGAGTCTATGGCCTGGGGGTTGTCTTCATCATCATGTAGCTGATACTGACTTGGTGTCAAAAATGAGTCTGTAGCATTCATCTCCTCCATATTGCCTGTGTCTGCTTGGTACTGCCCTCTGTATCATGCCCTGGAAGAACACTTTCCACTGTCCCCCAAAACCCTCCGCGACATTCACCTTGGACATTGACGAGGACCCGCTCAGCTCTCGTGGCCCTACCTCAGTGCACCGGTAGTCACCGTCCCATGGCGGTGTTCCATGTGCCGGCGGCTGTGCATCCGGGGCCACTAACTCTGTGCAGCTCAAGTCATGGACCCTTGCTGTTTGAACTGTGAACTTCTGATTGTCTCATCACTGTTGTAGTTGTTGCCAGCACCAACCACTCCTTGAGGGCTGGCTCACACTCACCTCACACCCATCCAGCACAGGCTTCACTGGACATGTGACCCTGGCAATAAAAGGGGCCGGGTGCACGTGCCCGTAGCCAGTTCTGCAAACTATCTAAGTGTGTCTGTGTGGTCATTGTGTATGCATGAGGGCCCCGGGCCCTACCAAATTGCATTGTGCTGTGTACAGCGGACGCAACCATGTCACCTCAGGCAGTGGGGAAGACCTGGGACATGTAGCTGTGTTGTACCCCCCCTGTAGGTGTTGCCGGAGTGGGCTGGCGTACGACAGTCCAGCGTAGGGGTGTGGATAATCACCCCGGGGCTCTGGGCATGGTTAAGTGTTGGGCTTGCCAATGAAGTACCTAATGCGTGTGTCTCTGTTGTAGTGTCGGCGCCACCCGTCCCGCAATGGACAAACTTGCAATGTAACATGCCCCTGGAGTGCGGGCTCGGCCGAAGGGATAAATGAATGAAGCGCAAGCCCGCTCGGGGTCCGGGATCATACATGCCAACTGTTGTGTGTGTATCGCTATTACCACAGCATAAGCCAAAGGTCTTGCCTTGACCGCATCGCGAGTTCAGCCAGCCATGAACTCTACATCTGTGTCCGCCCTATCCTCACCATAGGCCAACACACACGTGGCCGCTCACCTTCAACGCACAACATCACAGTGTTGTTGTCAGGCTTGTGGACATGCGCAGACAGGCATGACAATGGTGTGCCGTAGGAGTGCAAGTGATGCAACCGCGCAGCGCACACAAGTAAATAGGCTCGGGGGAGGGAGGAGCAGCAGTGAGGCTACGTAATATGTTATGTTATAATACACTTATAACGCGCACAGATACTCAAGAGTGTCCCAGCGCGGGAAGTGACCGTAGCAGTGTGAAGCAGGGATTTAAATGGGCAGATTAAAAAGAAGGGTTTTTAGTTGTTTTTTGAAGAGCCTAGGATCCTGAGTATTCCGCAATTCCACAGGAAGGGAGTTCCATGCTAACGCTGCTTTAACGGAGAGGAGTGACCCCCAGACGCATCCTGCGAAAGCGGGGACCACCGCCCGTCGATGGGTGGCTGAGCGCAGAGATCGACTGGGAGCATAAAAGGCAAAACGCTTCCTGAGGTACGTCGGCCCTAGTCCATACAGGGCTCTGTGAGCCAGAGTGAGAGCTTTGAATTGCACTCTATGGATCACAGGGAGCCAATGCAGATCACGCAGATGCTGTCTAACGCTAGACCTTCTTGAGATGTTCAACAGAAGTCTGGCGGCTGCATTCTGTATTATTTGCAGTTTTTTTATCAGGTAGCCTGGTATGCCAATGTACAGGGCATTGGCATAGTCAATGCGAGACAAAATAAGGGCGCGGGCGACCATTTCTTTCGCTGACCTAGGTAACAGGCGAAAAAACTTTCTAAGTGATTTGAGAGTACCAAAACATACCCCCGCAAGTTTCTTAATTTGTGCGGAGAACCTGAGGTCCTCACCAAACCAGACCCCCAAGTTCTTCACTGGATTGCCCACTGAGTTGGGCCGAGGGTAGTCTAAAGGCCACAGGGTCTCTCTGAAAGAGGGAGGGAAAGATCCATACAGGAGGACCTCCGACTTGTCCTCGTTGCACTTCAGTTGAGCACGTGCGAGCCATTTGAAGATAGATGAGAGGCATTTCTGGGCAACTTCCGAGGACAGGTCATCATCCTTCCAGGTAAAGAGGAGCTGGGTATCATCAGCATACGCTATGATCTTGGCTCCCAGCTCCTCCGCAAGATAGATCAGGGGTGTTATATAGATGTTAAAAAGTAAAGGGCTCAAAGTAGAGCCCTGTGGTACTCCTGTGGACATTTTCCTGGGAGCCGACGAAAAGGGTGGCATCCAGACCTGCTGGGTGCGATCATCTAAAAAGGATTTAAGCCAGTCCCAAGCAAGACCTGTAACGCCAATGTTCGAAAGTCGAGCAAGTAATTGTCTATGGGGCACCGTATCGAAGGCGGCAGAGAGGTCCAACAAAATCAGGGCCGCTCTGCCACCTGCATCCAGGCACTCCCTTATTGCCTCTGACATTTCGACAAGCGCAGTCTCTGTACTATATGTAGCCCTAAATCCGGATTGGGCAGGGTGGAGAACGCCAGATGACTCGACATAGGCGTCTAGCTGTCTGAAGACAGCTTTTTCACACACCTTTGCCAACGCCGGTAAGAGAGAGATAGGGCGGTAGCTTGCAAGTTTGGTGGGATCTAGAATGGGCTTTTTCAGAAGTGGCAGCAGTTTAGCCTGTTTCCAATTCAATGGGACAGTGGCAGTCTGTAAAGATAGATTAATAATAGTATTTACTTCAAGGTTGACCACCTCCGCAACCCCTGCTAGTACCCTCGCCAGACACGGATCTGTGGGAAAGCCCGACTTAAGTGATTTAAGAATAGCCAGTGAATCTGACATAGCAATGGGAGAAAAATTCGTCAGAGCGGGAGCTGCCGGGGTAGGGACTGTAATGTATGGGGAATAGGAAACTACCTGCTCAAGGGATCCCATCCCTAGGCTATCTTGGATGGTCTGTATTTTCTCATAAAAGAAACATGACAGCTCCTCACACCATTGTGACGAAGCCGGCAGAGCAGTACGTTCGGCGCATGGTGATAGAAAGCTCTGGACAATGGAAAAGATTTCCTTGCAATTGTTGTTAGATTTAGCAATGCGCTCCCCATAAAAGCAGCTTTTCGCCTCCCCAATAGCTGCATAATAGTCTCTCTGAGCCTTTCGAAGGGTGATTTTGGCCAGGGGACAATACTCCAGTCTCCAGCAGCGTTCAAGTTTTTTACAACCCTGCTTGAGCTCTCTAAGTTTAACCGAGTACCAGGGTTTAATACACATTGATGGCGCTCATTTGCTACAAGCAGTACATGTCAAACAGGAATCACTATGACACACATATCAAACGCCAATCAACTAGTGAGCCTGCCAACACATCATGCAGAACCAACTATTAACTCATGTCTCTCTGCACTGTCACAGGTGATCAAGGATATGCACTCTGCCCTTGGATGATGACACCCCTCCGAGCCCCGAACACACAGGCCCAGAGGAAGTACAATTGGGCCCACAAATGCACCAGGGGCATCGTGGAATGCACATTTGGCATGTTGAAGTCACGTTTCAGGTGCCTGGACATCACAGGTGGAAGGCTCCTGTACAGCCCAGACATCGTGTGCAAGATGATCGTTGCATGTTGTGTGTTGCACAACATATGTGTACGCACCAATGCCCCATGGTTACAAGTTCCAGATGCACCGGCCGATGATGAGGAAGATGAGGCAGGTGGACCACACCCCACTGCAGCTGCAGCAGGAATAGCCCGTAGGAACAACATCATTGACAATTTCTTCACATGAGGACGTCACATTGTGACAGTCCTTAGCAATCATGAGACAGTACAAAATGACCACAGGCACAGCATGTGCAAATAAATTCATTACAACACACATTCCTTGAGTTTCTGTATGTGTGCTGCAGTGTGGCACAGGGATCAGGGACATGATCCAGAGTCATTGTGGGTGTGCAGTGTGCTCTACTTAATTGTGCATGTGTGCCATTGTGCCCATCTCCCCCATCCCCCAGTCCCTGGTCGGTACTCACCCTGTTGATGTTGTGTCAGGTCATGTTGAGCAGTGTCCCGATCCCCAACTCCTGGCACCGTATCCCGACTGATGACTGTGGCCACCATTTTCTCAATGTCATCCAGCTCCTGGTGTGCCGCTGGTCCCCCACCTCCAATCTGCGTTGCTGCTTTCATGTTGGCATCGAGTTTCTTCTTGGTTTTGCCCTTCACATCATTCCAGCGCCTCTTGACCTCTTCCATTGTCCTCCTCGACACTCCGACTGCATTCACGTTGTTCACGATGTACTGCCATATTTCCGTTTGTGTTGCCGATGACACAGTGGAGGTGACGAACAGTTGTTGGTAGTGTTCTGTCACCTCAGTGACGATGATCCGGTTTTCCTGCGGACTGAACCCTGTCTTCCTCTTCTCCTTGCCCTTCCCCGGGGTTCCTGGCTGGTCGTCTGTGGGGCTTGTGGGGTTCGCGTTGTCCTCTGCACTCGGTCCGGGTGCGTCCATGGTGCTACGCAGTTACATTTTTTTCTCTTTTTTTTTCCTCTGCTTTTATAGTTTATTTTCCTGCATGTCGCGTGGGAATCGCAGGCCTGTCGCTGGTTATCGCTGATATTTGTTTCGCGATTTGGGACATCGCAACTTTTTTCGCGTTCGTGTTTCGCATTTTTTTGGCGTCGCGTTAATTTTAACGCAGGCATTTGTCGCGTTATCGTGAGACTATTGCATGGTGCCGCCGGGTTGAGAATGCTGCGTTAACACGGTGTTATTTTCCCGCGATAGACTGCGATGTGAGAAGTTGCGTTAAGCGAATTTGGCGATAGTTAACACACGTTCTTGAGAACATCCCCCAATAAGTTTGGCCGGTCAGGAGCCCTGGTAATTTACAGTGGGACTCTCAATCTGCCAAACCCTAAATGACCCCTGAAGCCGGCAGTGTTTATAGTATGCTTCAGCAGCATGCGCCTTTTACCTCCTCTAAATTAGGAATAATGGTATTTCCCCATCTGTACATTTGCTGCCCTGTCTGCCAGAGGTGAAAATGTTACAGTTTGACTACTCAAGTATTCAAGAAAAGCCTCTGTGGAGTCTGTTTGGTGTTTTTGTGCAGGCTGCACAGTGGTGGAACACTCTGTGCTGAAACAGAGATCCTCATTAATCGCTATACTTGCCGATAAGCCTTTAACCCCTTCGATGCTCATGACGAGCTGAGCTCGTCATGCTGCGCGGTCGCGCTGTGCGCATGACGAGCTGAGCTCGTCACGACCACACCCGGGATCGGAATGTCCAGCACCTGGGCGGAATTCCGATCGCGGTGAAGCGGTTAAAATCTTCCTCAGTTGGCTTAACCTGGCGACGGACCCTGGTTGTTGTCTTGTTTTTCCCAGTGCCTAGAGCTCAAAAAGGTGGCAATAAGACGTGCTTTCGAAAACACTGCACGACGTAACTAATTATATAAATTTTCAACTACAATCCATACTTTAACTGTAAAATATCAATTAGTTGAAACTACTCAATCGAAAACACTTGTGTCATAAAGATAAAATTGTAGTGGCTGAGAAATAAGGATGCCGGACTCAGCAGAGTGACGTGGCAGTTCATTTATAGTAAAAACCGAGCACGATTCAGATCCCTACCATTGAAACTCTTTCACGCTCTATGTTTGGCACAAGTCTTTTTTTAGGTCTCGCGCCTAGCGTTGCAGTGTGTAGCGCTGCTCACGCAGCGCGAGACCTCTTGTATGGGCTTTAGAAAGCTAACCACACGCTTGTGCGTGTGGTTAGCTTTCTGAAGCCTGGCATTGGCTGTTGTGTGCGTTTTTTTTTTTAAAACGGCACGCAATTGGGCAAAGGCGGGCGCATGTCCCGCCTTTGCTCCGCCCATTCCCGTCCGTGTCTAGGACGCGCATCAGCGCGCGGCACAGACGACAGGCTCCCTCGCACCCCCAGCTCCTCTGTGGTGCGCGCGCACCACTGGTTTCGATTCCCGCTTTCATCTCCGGTACGCTGCTTAGGAGAGGCTCCTCGGTTTCCTTGATTTGTTTTCCTGTCCGGTTCTGGGCTAGGACCTTTCTACAGTCTCCTTCCTTAAGTCTGTTCCCACCCGTTTTCTCTTCACACTGCATAAAGGCTGATTCTCTCCAGCGAGGCAGGTGTGTCAGATTAGCTTTATTTACACCTGTTTCATGTGCCTGCTCTAAATTCGTGTATTCATTCCCTTCTCTTGCTGCCCATTGCAACGCCCTCTCTTGCTTTCCCCTACTTTGGTCCAGTTTCTAGCCTGACCCAAATCTGTACCCTCACTCACTTCGCACCCACCTTTTATGATTCGCATTGTTTTCCATTCCTTTTGCCTTTCTGCCTGTTAGCCTCGGGTGTTCGCTCCGGCTTCCTGAGTGGGTTTTTCCTCAGTGGAGAATTCTGGCAGAGACATGCTGCGAATCCTGCTGCCTTCCGAGGTGACAGGTGTGCCCTCGTGCAAGGAATGCGGCATGTTTTGTGCAAGTGCAAAGTGTCATTAAGGTTAAAATAAGTGATTAAACTGGAATGTTTCTGTAAAGTCCTCCTCCAGCACTTAAGATTTTAGGCACTTTTCGTTCTGGTTGTCACTCAGAGTCCATCACTGTATTTCCTAGTCGTCCAGGCTCCTGACTGTGGCTTGTCCCTTTCACAGATTCCTGCAGGATTGTCTCTGTTCCGATTACTCGGGGCCAAGGGAAACAAATAACCTGGGGCTCGACATCCTTAAGCATAAAAATATACATTTGCTGCATTTGCCACTAAAAAATAGTTTATACCTCAAACGGATCAAATGTTATTAAAGGTTCCTCACACGAAATGCAGTGTCTACCCCCAGACACTTGGTGGGTGTAAACTGCTCGCCTTCAGCCATTGCTTGTTGAAACTGCCATTTAAAAAGTTATTGTGGCTCAGCACGTCTAAGCGTCCCCACTTGATGGACCTAGAAAGGACTTTTCTTGTCTGCAGCAGGAAACAAAAACAAGGAATACTTAAGAGTAATCCAAACAAGGTGGATACAATGATTCCCTTGTCACGATTTTTTAAATTTGTTCTTTTATCTTGAAATCAAAGACTCTCCTCTCAAAACTGCAGTTATTTTGACATAGACACTCAGACTTCAGACAAATAATATGTTTTATATGTTTCATCTTTTTCTATTCTCTCAAATCCTTAATTACTTTAGCGAGACACGTAAATAATAAATGTGAAACATAATATACTGCTTTGATGAGCTGCTTTTAAAAGAAAGGAACCAGATTATTCCTGCATAATTTGCATTCCGTTGCCTCATAATTTAGTCACGCTACCGCATAATTTCACCCTGCAGTTCTGCATAATTCTAGTGGCCCTCCTCTTACTGCGCTAGACCATTCCCTTCCTGCGCCAACTCGTAACATCTCTGTTGACTAATTCTCTCTGCTGTTGCATCACTTACAGTTCTAAAACACAGGTCTCAGTAAAATGTAGCATTCTAGCCCCACCTGCACGTTTCCCACTACATTGAGGGTTCTTATTTGATGGCCCTAGAAAATGTGTGTTCTGTCTATCCCCACTTACTTCATTTTCCTTCCAATTCTCTTCCCAGTCACTATACACTCCTCTTCAACTTCTTTTCTTTTGTTACTTTACTCTCTCACTTCATAAAATGCGTTAATTCCTTTACTGCACCTTTTCCTCTCTCTCACATCGTCTACAATTTCTCCTTCAGGGCTCTTATTTGTTCCCCCTGACTTCCTTTCACAAGTTGCTCTTGTTCACACTCTCACCACACCTTGTCACCCTCCTCAAATGGCTTTTTTCCTGTCACCTGCCCACTGCACTCTCCTCGGTACCTCTTCCTCACTGCATTATTTCCTCTCTGTTCCTTGCAACCTTTTCCTCGCTCTCAGTTTATAACTACATTCTCTCTTGCCGCTCCCTTCCTGAGTTATTTTTTGTATTTCCTTCCCGCACTACACTCTCGCTTTCTCCCATCCTCACTGCACTATCTATTACATGTTACTGGCTCACAGCCCTTTTCCCCTCTTGCACTCTCACACCCTCTTAACACTATCTCTTTCTTCTGACCTCCTTAAAACAGTCTTTCTCTTTTACCTTCCCCTTCCTTCTCCACTTTTCCCTTCTTTATCACAGCTAAAATAGTGCTAAATGCTGATTTTCCATTTCACAAAATTTGCACCATTTTTTTGAAATTACCATATTAAAAGCTAAAGCGAGGGTGCCACAAAGTCTCGCATTTGTGAGAGTTTGAGCTATTGGCATTTTAAATGACTATGCCTTTTATTTATGTGTTTACAAAACCTGCAAGTGGTGTTTACGTAGTGCTTGCAGGTTTTGTAAACACATAAAAATGGCATTATCATTTACAATGCCAATAGCTCCAACTCTTGCAAATGCGAGACCTCTTGCATTGCAAATGCTTGTTCAACTAACATACGTACGTGCTATTTCCCACAAACACCAAAACAAGAGTGCGGAATGGCCCCGCCCCCAGCCCTTTCTTCTGAAGTTGCTTTGGAAGGCGTAAACAATCTTTATGATGTCTCGGGCCTCTCGTTTCTCCTGCAGCTGAGATTCAGGACATCAAAGAGACACTGAGGGGGAGATCAGTGAAAATGTAAAAACCATATGACTCAGAGCATGTGAGTGAACCAGGGATGAAAAGAGAATGAAACTAATATTGTTCAGTAGTTTCCCGAGAGCGAGCTTTCTTCCATGAGAGAGCAACCATTAATAAGCACTTGCAGGAAGACAAACAAAACCTGTAATTATTTCTGAGAACAATACAGTTTACTGTCTGACCGGAGCTGAAATGCCCACTCACTTAAGCATCACGGAACGGACATTTTGTGCAAACTAAGAAGCGAAGCTAATGCCATTTAAAGCGGATGCAAGTCAACAGAACTGAGACTTTGTAGGAGAGGTTCTGCAGCCCGGCCTTCAACTGTAAATGTATCAGATGGATGAATGGGCTCTCTGGTATGTGCACCAATTGCCGTAAGTGCAAAAGTACACGCTGAGGGATGAACGGCATTAAATCCTCAGACCCTTTATGACTGAGCACTACAGTACTGGCAAGCAAATGTGCTTTGAGGGCATTAGACCAGGGGTCATTTTACAGAAGGGGCCCCGGTGTCGCACCCACTTTGTGCGCAGATGCTTGTGCATCCCCTTCTGTAATACTGACAGCGTTGGTGCATATGTAGCGCCAGCACTAACATGAGAGGGCATTCCCTCATTTGCATGGGGACGTGGCACCATGCAAAAGAGGGAATCTCCTTGCCTGTGTGCCTGCACTGTATTATGGTTTGGGCACAAAGGCAAAAAAGCTGTCAGGTGTCGCACTGAAAGTGCGCCACAAAAATGTGGTGCACTGTCAATGCAGCCCCTCCTGGCATTCCTCTGGAGGCAGGAAAGGGGGTCCTATGGGCATCCAAGACATCCCCTTGTAGGCGGGTGTAGTCACTCACTGCACCCGCCTGAAAAGGGATCTCTAACCCCTGCTCAAAGTGCAGTTGGGTTGCCGCTTGCACAGTGAAACACAGAGCGGCTTTGAAGCAGCTGCTCTGTATTTGAGTTGAATGCGCTGCCCCCAGGGTAGCATGAGCTCGTGGGTGCCCTTAGGGCAGCACATTCACTGTAATAGGGCACACTTTCCCTGTGTGCGCACAGCGCACCTATTTAAAGGTGCACAATGGCTCAAACAGGAAAGTGCGTCCTATGTGTAGTAAGGGCCCAGGAAGATACTTGCAGTTCTTCCAGAGCACATGAGCTACATGGCCGCTGCAAATTCAGAAAGTTCATGTTTACAGTAAAAGTCTTACATCACTACGGAATTAATTTTGGGGAAAACACAGAGCAGGCTACCGCAAACCTACAACTGATGTCATAATTGAGAGACTACAAACCTTTAAAAGGAAAAAGAAAAAAGCAACACAGATAATATTCTTAGTTGAGGGGATACATTTCTTTGTTCAATGAAATTCTGGTCTAATTTCCTGTTCGTTTTTTCTGAACCTACCTGTTAGAAATGGGTTTTCTGGTTGACTAGGGTTTGCACCTAAGCCAGGCAGAATCCACCACTCTAGTCAGGATAAGGGGATTACACGTCTAAAATAAGCCTTGCTCGCCCCTTTGGTAGCTTGGTATGAGCAGTCAGGCTTATCCCAGAGGTAGAGTGTAAGGCATTTGCCCATAACCAACAGTGATACAGTGAAAACACAACAAAAGGACACCACACCAGTTTTTGAAAAATATCCAATATTTATCTGTGTAAAACAAGACCAAAATGATAAAAAACCAACATACACTGATCAAAATATGAATAAGGCAAATATAGACTTTATATACAGTTCCTTGAAGTTGATAGCTACGTCCGGGGCTATCACAGCGTCGTGAACAAACAAATCCAACAGTTCCGGACGGTTGGGCATCGCAGGCCAACTATGGTGTCGGGGAGACCCGTAAAACAATACCTTTGGAGATGCAGGGCGTCAGACCTTGCGGTGAGCTCCGGAGGAGTGGCGTCGGTTCCGGACATCAGTGCAAGAGTCGTCGGACCCTTGAAGTCACACATGTGGCAGGTCGAACATCTTGAGGTTGAAGTCAGTTGTGCCGGTGTCGGCGGGGGTCGGGGTTGCAGTGTGTAGCGGTGCAACTTGCGATACCCTCAGGTTGCGGTGCAAGCAGCAGCTCAGTGACATCATCCAGTGGTGTAGGTGAGACAAGGGCTGCGGTGTGAAGCGGGGCGGTGCTCGTTGCGGTGCTGACAGGTCACGGTACAAGCAGTGACATTGTCAATGCTGAAGGGCTGTCATCGGTAGACACAAGGCTGCAGTGTGAGACAGGGCAATGCGCTGTGCGGGGCCCACAGGTCGCAGTGCAAGCAGCGGCGTTGGTTGACGATCTGGAGTCAATGGCGCTGGCGTCGGTGGGCGAAGGCTGCGGTGTGGGATGGGGCAGTGCGTCAAGTAACCTAGGAGCAGTGCCCCCAAACCACAGTGCAGGCAGTGGCATCGATGTCAGCTTGGAGTGGCGTCTTCGGTGCAACCAGGGCTGCGGTGTGAAGCAGGTTGGTGCTCTGTGTTCTCCACGAGTGGTGTTCACAGGTCACGGTGCAGGCAGCAGCATCGGTGATGGCGTTGCAGCATCGCCGGTGATACCAGAGCGGTGGTGTGAAGCAAGGCAATGCGGAGTGTGGTGCCCACAGGTCACAGTGCAAACAGTGGCTCGGTGGCGGCATCAGATGGCGGCGGCGGTGAGACCAGGGTTGCGGTGCGAAGTGCGGCAGTGCCCTCTGCGGTGCCTTCAGGTCACGGAGACGGCAGCAGCGTCATTGGCGGCGTCGGGTTACCTTTTCTCCTGTGTAGCAGCTGAAACATCCAGTTCCAGAAGCTGGCCTAGAAGATGTGGAAGTCTTTGATTTCCCTGAGACTTCCAACAGGAGGCAAGTTCTACATCAAGCCCTTGGAGATATTTAGGATGCAGAAAGCACAGTCTAGTCCTTTCCCTGCCCAAGACAGAAGAAGCAACTGCAGGCCAACCCAGCAAAGCAAACAGCAAAGTGGTAGTCTCTCCTCACGGCTCTTCCAGCTCTTCTTCCAGGCAGGTTCCTCAGTCCAGCAGTAATCTAAAGTTCTGGGGTCAGGGCCCCAATGTTTATACCACATTTCCCTTTGAAATTGTCACAAACAGAGTTCCACTGGCATACATAATCCAGTTCTTCCTGGCTCAGGCCAGGCACACTCCAGGGGGTGGGTTCAGCATTGTGGAAGACACAGACACAGTGCATTCAGGTGCAAGCAACATCTCCTCCCACTACTCTAAATGCAGCTAGGTCTATTCAGCCTGGTTATGAGACGCACAGGAAAGGCAGGGCACACCTCAACCCCCTCTGGTGTCTGTCTAGCGTGAATGCACAAACCAGCCCCTGTCATTCTAAAACCCCGAAAGCGAATACACAACAGGCAGTGGCACATAGATGGTTAGACAAGAAAAGTGCTAATGTCACACACACAATATCAAAATAACCTTTACTAAAGATGTATTTTTAAATCCTGAGTTCAGGAAGCCTAAACTCCATTTCTCTATCTTGTCCCAATGGAAAGTTATGCTTGTAAGATGTTACAAAGCAACTCCCATGTAAGCCTATGGAAAAAATAGCAATAGTGAAAAACGAAAAACACAGTCTTTCACTTACAAGACATGTAAAACACACTAGTACATGTCCTACCTTTCACATACACTGCACCCTGCCCATGGGGGTACCTTGGGCCTAACTTAGGGGTGCGTTACCTATAAAAAAAGGGAAAGTCTGGCCGTGGCAAGTGGGAGCACTTGCCAGGTCGACATGGCAGTAACAACTGCGCACAGACACTGCAGTGGCAGGTCTGAGACACCTTTGAAAGGCTGCCTGTGTGGGTTGCCCAATTGGTGCTGCAGGCCCACTAACAGCATTTGATTTACAGTCCCTGGGCACACACAGTGCACTGTACTAGGGACTTAGTAGTAAATCAAATAAACCAATCATGGAAACACCAATCCATAAACACAATTTACATGGAGAGCATATACACTTTAGCACTGAATAGCAGCGGTAAAGTGCCCAGAGTCCTAAAACCAACAAAAACAAGGTCAAAAACAGGAGGCCAAAAAGGGGGGTGAACCTGCTGAAAAAGCCAAGTCTAACACTACCACATTCATTTAGCGTCATTATATTGATGTGAAACTGTTTTTCAAAACATAGATGCATGCCATAGTCAGGTCTCACTTTTTACAACTCAAGATTTTATGGCCCATCCTACTTAACTGCTCAAAAACAACCACTATATTTACACATGGTGCATCATCCTCTAGTGATTGGACTATAGCAATGGTCTTTACCTGGGTCTACTAAAGACCATGTTGCACCCATGTCTGCACTTACGCAGCATAATCATCAGATTGCTCACCAAAGGGCTTGGTTATGACCATGCAGTGCTTTTGCTGGCTCGACGCCATGGTTTGCCCATGACCAGCACATTGAATTCAAGGTTTTCTGCATGATGCACAAGTCACATCAAGGCATGGGCCCAGACTTTTGGAACTCTCAATTTCAGCAATTTCAGGGCATTGTCTGCTTAAAGGATGCACCTTTCAGAAGTTTTGGACCGGGGACCAAGCTTTGGGATAGTTTTCCAGACTCTGGAACTTCTTGCCTTTCGTTTGATGGCTGCAGCCCAACTCTATAACCTCTGGAAAAAAGATTTAAATTATGATTTATGCTGGTTAATTTGTCATTGTTATTTGGGTTTCATTTGCCTTAGCTATAAGAAGCTTGAGGCGTGAATGCTTTATGATTAAATACAAAAATGTTTTAAAGAAACCTTGAAATAGGAAACAATACCATGCACATTAAAGAGAGACAATGGTGTCAAAATTAAAATCCATATATATTATGCACTCTTTATTATGGGAGAAAACTACAAAAACAGTTACCAGGCTAAAGACACATCCTTATGTTGGTATACTCTTAGCACACTACACATTCCACCACTGGTAAAGCCTCATAGAACTTTTGAAAGTCTGGTGACTTTCCTCAGGCTTACCATAAGATGATGCTTTATGGATATTGTTTTCTGCTCATAGTCTTAGATGGTTGTGTTTTTATTTATTGAGCTATGGGTTTATTATTTCACTTTTAAGAGATAAATGCTTATGTATCTTGCCGGTCGACAGATATGCCCATTGTAAGAGAACTGTGTGTGCAGCTTTTTAAAGATGAATGCTGTTGGGTATCTTGATAACTGACTATCTCCCCAATTATAAATTGAGCACTATTGAATTCCTGTGTGGAACTGTGGTCTGCTCAATTATATGTGGGCCAGTGTTCCTGCACCAAGATTTCCCCTGATCAGCCCCTCTCAAGTAAGATTCTTCACTTTCTTTGGCTGACCCTAAGCCCATTGTCCGGCCTGCGCCCACACACCAGTTGCCTCGCCGACATTTGCTACATATCAGAAAAAGTGGTAAATGTCTGTGGTAAACCCCATGGATTGGGAACTCCAAGCAGAACTCTGACCCATAAATCTGTGTTTGCACAGTTATTCCTCATTTGATGGAGCTTAACTCATATTAGGAGGATATATATGCAAAGTTACTAGTCAATCAATCAATCAATCGGTCAGTGGATTTGTAGAGCGCCAATTGTCACCTGTGAGGGTATCCAGGTGCTGGCAGGTCAAGTTGATTAGCTGAATAGCCAGGTCTTCTGTCAGGGTCTGACCCTTGCGCCTGCCGAGTGCCACGATCCAATGGTAATACAGGGACTACATATCCCAGGAAGCCTGAGGAGGAAGGGCTTCCGGGTATTTGAGGACAGCACGCACGTACGCGTACGTGCGTAATTCTGAGAGTGAGACACGGACGGTGTTTCACATGGAAACTGACACCAGAGGCTGATCGGAGATTCTGTCGGCTTTTCACAGCGGTTCGCTGAGTCCTTTTCGGCTGCCTGCTGTGCTTTGTAGGTGGGCCGTTTCTTGGTGGCAGACTCGCGGTCAGGATTCAGACCGGAGTGAAATGTTTGGCTATTCCTCAGAGTCTCATCTCGGACATCGGGAAGCTCGAGAGAGGTTTCCGTCTTCTTTGGCTTCACTCTGCTGCTTTTTAAGGCTACTCCAGCGGCTGTTGGGGTAATTGAGCTGCTCGGGATCGAGTGGTTTCTTCTGGAGACTCCGTTAATTTGTGACAACAACAATAAGGTACTTTTGTTGAAAACGCTCTGAGTTTTGTTTTTGTTTCTTGGTTGGCTTTTCTGTGGAGTTTGACATTTGAAAGACTCTGGAACAATGGAACTGATCTTTCCCGGCTACATAGGAGATGTGAAACTTTAAACTATGGACATTAAAAGGCTATAAGTTTACTTTCTGCATATCCCTTGCCACCAGAACCTTTGAGAAGTTTTGCTTCTGTTACAAATCTTTTTTTTCTCCTTTTCATAGTGTGAGGTCACACTTTCTTTTCTTTTGGGCTATTGAATCCTGCTTTTCTTTGTGGGGGAATTTCGACAGAACGGGTATGTATGTTTGTTCAAGGGAGGTGGTTTTTCAGGGAACCGAAGGTGATCTGAATGTAGTAGTAATTGTGTACTTGCGTTATAGGTGTATCCTTCTTCAGTGGTGAGCGATATCATTGCTAGAGGATAGAGAATTGCTAAGGAACGTAGCGGGTGGAAACCAGCTTTTCAGGTATTACTTCATTTATTGAGAGCAATTGAGTGTAGTAGAAGGTCTAGTAGTGTCTAATCACTGTGTTTTATACTTTCAGGTCTCCCTTCCCTGCTGTTCCTACCCTTCCTTTCCCTCACTTGATCACTCCAACATTCTGTGCCGCTATTGTCAGAATTGGGGATATCGAGAGGTGAACCCCATTTGAGCATCATCTGGATCCTGTGGAGGATCCGTCCACCGTGACATCTTCATTGAATTTCGGAACTCTGGAAGAGATGGGGAGGTCCATAGATGAAAGAGTAGCTCGTTCCATGTCTTCACGGCTAAGTAGGAGAAGGAGCGACCTCGGCATCTGCTACGTCGGATGCGGAGGGTGAGGGTTTGAGAAAGGGACACAGAGCTCTGGTGGGCTGATGGAAGTAAGTTCAGGCAGTGGTTCAAGTAAGCAGGTCCACAGTTGTGTAGGACCTTGTATGCATGGGTCAGGAGCTTGAACTGGAATCTTTTCTGTACAGGGAGCCAGTGGAATTCTCTGAGGTAGTTTCCGGAAATTCTGAAAAATACATGTAGGCTCAAAGGCCATCCACTCTTCTACCAGGACCTTCAGTCCAGTCACACGAGTGATAAATAAATTAAACACTGGATTTAACTTACTTATTTGTGCTCAGAAATCATGTCTTTCCTTTGAAATCTAAAGTTTAAATCCTAAATTGTGAAGTGGTAGTAAATTTACTGAACACAGGACGAATAGTTCCTGAGAATGTAAGGAAAGACTGCAAGCAGACCATGCTGGAGGCTTTTTAAACCCATTAAGTATATTGACAGTTCTATTTTAGGTGGTAAGATGGTAAGTGAGCAGATCAAGCACTATGCTGATTCAGCTAGAACACTGTTCTCTAGTGAACACACTCCTTTGAGGCTAATTTCGGAGGGAGCTGGTCTCTACTGCCCCAGAGCACCCCTGCGGGCTATAGGTTCCCGCTTACAAGGTGCCAAGAGGCATGCGTGCTGAAAGTGCTTCCAGGGGGCGTGGCCTCACAAGGACATGCTGAAAAGCGCTTGCTGCAACGTGGGCCGCGCCTGGGTGAAACCCGGACCAAGGGTGGGCCCGTCTGCGCCCATCAGCAACCGGAAGAGTATGGGCCCCCCTCTTGGTCCCATGCCCCAACGGATGTAATATTCCTGGCAAAGTAAGGCGCTCTCCACCTTACTTTGCCAGTAATCACAGCTAACAGTATTTTAGTAAAAATGAGCCCATGAACCGGGAAAATCACCAATTTGCAACTGCCCAATTTGACAATCAACAATTGGACAATCAAGTAGACTGGGACGTTAATGATGACCCAACTTCTGAGTGGAGTAACCGTACTGTGGTGCAGCCCTCTTCTCCTATAGCTGCCAAGCGCAAGAGAGACCTGGCTCGCTCTGAGACTGCCAAACGGAAACCGTCCTCACGCACCTCTCCCAATAATAACAAACTATTTTCCTGGATTCATCCTTCTGCCACACTGTTACCCCAACCTCAATCACATACGGTCTCCTCTAAACAATTCAGTGCTTCCCATACCAGTGACTTTTTCTCTTTTGATTCTTCTTTATCCGAAATTTTAGGTGCAAGAGGGTCTTTTAGGAAAAGTCCCTAATTGTGTTTCTCATAGGGCCATGAGTGATAATGTTAGCAATTCACCACTACCTGTTTTACAACCTGCGAGTGTCCCTACTATTACCTCTTCTGAGAATGTAACTGAGAATATTGCTGTATCGAATGTGGGCACCAATAGGCCTCTTATGAACCCTTTGGGAGGGGGGCAGATTGGGGATAAAATCCCTACACTTCCATTGCACCAGCTGGATTGTAATACATGCCCACCCTCTGTTCAAACTCTGGCTTCTGTTGGAGGTCCTACTGTTGCCCCTAGTCAAGTAACCTTGAGTCTCCCGCCCTCGTCATGTCCTTATGTGTTAATCCTGGCAGGGGTTCCATCTTTAAAAAATGGCCAACAGGAGTCCCAGGAACAACTCAGGAACAAGGTGGCTCTTTGGCTACATGTGTATAAGTGTTTTAATGCCTGGGGCCCCAACGAGATAATCATGGTGAGGCGGGTTGGCTGGCTTGGACACTTAACAAAATTCATCACAGGGGATTGCATTGTTTTAAAACTTTTGAAGGTTTGCCTGTGTTCGTGAAATACTAGGCACAAAGGAGTGGTTCAGTTTAACCGATACAGAGGCTGTTACTCTCATTTTGGGCTCTTTCTATAGACCATCGACTTCCATTCTGCACCCCCCATCCTCAGAGGCTGACTACTCCCTCTAACATCTTCTGCAATGTACCTTGCACAAACATGTTTTCTGCTCTGAGCAGTCTGGAGAAGGTAAACTGACTTGTTAAAAGTGGTCCACCAATTATTCAAGTGTCAGCTAGTATAGTTGAGTCTGGGGAGTGTCCTTGTCATATCATCCCAGTCATAGCAGCCAATAATAGGGCACTGGAACAATCTAAATTAGATGTTTGCACTGCGGACCTTGCAAGTTCTTTATCTGGGCCCAAGCTAAGGGTTTCTGACAGGGCTAGTTGTGATTCTAAGGATAGGGGCACTGTGCCTCTTAAAATATTAAGGGGCTGATTACTATGCCTTAGGAAACGGCTCTGACCCTCGGTCGAAGCCGTTCCTACGGCATCATAATCAGCAGTTTGGATTAATTTACGACCGACCGATTTGGATGGAGTCGGTCGGAAATTAATCTAAACTGGATTTCTGAAAGGCTTCCGACGGGCTCGGAGAGCCCGTCTGCCATTCGGAAAGTCTCTTGTAATCCCAAGGGCGGCTCTTTCCGCCTGAGGGATTACAATGTCGGTTTTCGACAGCCTTTCTGTGCCGGCATTTCCGACAGAGAAAGGCTGCTGGAAGATGACTTTGGGGGCCCCCAGCAGGGCCACCACGGGTGCAAGGCCTCCAGATGGCAGCCGAGGGGGCACCATGTGCCCCCCTGTTGATCCCTGCACCCCGTGGCAGGCACCTTGGGGTGCCTGCCACGGGGTGCAGGGATGAACTGCACCTCTTCTTTTTACAGTGAGAGCATGCATTCCGGTCGGAATGCATGCTCCCGTTGTAAAGAATAGGAGTGTGATTGAACAGTGTTCGGTCACATCCTAATTGCTGGGTTTGGACCACCGACAGGAGATTGGTCGGTCCCAGTACCGAATCGATGTCGGACGGACTGAGGTCCGTCCGACATCGAAATCGGGCCCTAAGTTGGAATGCGGCTGGCCCTAGATCTAAGGTTGGACTCCCAGATTGGCTTCTTTTCATTAGGGGTTATGATGTTGTCCTATTTCAAGAAACATGGGACACATTGCCCATATTTGGGCTTCAAATACTGTTTGTTAATTATATTTGTCTTGTTGCTAAAAGAAAGAGTTGGATTTTTCCTAAACAGAAAATATGGATTCTAGATATAATCTTAAAATTATTTTGCTAAATGTCAAAGGTTTAAGACATCAGATTAAGAGGAAAAAGATAAATGAATATTACCATCAGTAGAAAACTGTATTTTCTTTTTTTGCAGGAAACTCATGAAGATGTCAAAATATAGCTACAGAAATAAATGAACATGGACATGTGACCCCTTTGGTAATAGTTGATTTTAATTTAATAAGTGATCCCCTATTGGATAGACTCTCAACAGTTAAATCTAACCCTTCTAAAGCTTTTCTGATATTTAAAACCTTTTTGGATACTACCAAACTAGTATACAATTGGAGATTGTGCTACCTTACAGCCCAAGAATTATTTTTTATTCTACTTCCCATTCTTCATGTTCTAGGATTGATTAACTTTTATATTCTCACAATTTACCTAGTTTCAAAACCTAAACATTTCAGATCATACCTTGAATTCTATTTGTATTACTTTGCATGCTCTGCCAATACATCCACCCAGAGAATGAATACTGATATGATTCTAAATAAAGAAAATAAAGTCATACTTCTCATACATAATAATATTTTGTTTACTGATAGTAAACCATTAGAGACATTAAAACATGTTTATTGGTATGCTTTTAAAACGTATCTTAGAGGAATTTGTATATGCATTATATCCAACAAAAACAAAAAATGTAAAAGTAAAATTTCAAAAACTTCAAAAGAAATGGCTAAACATGAAAGACTTTTAATTACTTCAAGGGACAATACATATTATTTTATATACATATTAATTTAAATAACAAAAAATAAGATATGAAGTTTAAGAATGTTTAGTAAAATAGCAGGAATAAAATTATCGAATGATAAAGCAAAGTATTATTATAATGCCAATCACCCGGGAAAACCTCGAGCCAATTATTTATGACTAAAAAAAGGAGGTAATCAAAAACTTGTTTAAAGATCTTTGAAAGGTAAGCTACTGACAAATTGTAGAGGTATTGCTAATGAAATGATACATTTCTTTACACAATTATATAATAAGCATCCACATATTCAAGCTCAAATTATAGATGATTGTTTACTTTCTTGTAAATAGCCTACAGTCTCATTGCAGTCGACATAATTGCAGTATCAACCATTTTTCACAGAAGAGATAATTATTCCTATGAAAGTGTTCAAATCTGGTAAATCTCCTGGGGCTGATGGTATTCCATCAGAGTTCTATAATGAATTTTACCCTACCTTATCTTACTTTTTATTGGCTTTATATGAGGGTTTTTACAAATAAGTTTTAATTGATGGATCTTTTAGAGATGCTTCAATATCTGTTAGTCCTAAGCCTGATACAGATCCATTACCTGGGTCAAATTATAGGCCCATATCTCCTCTAAATCAAGATCGCAAAATAGATGCAAATGTATTAGCAAGCAGATTATCCAAAGTGCTTTCATAAATAATAGATAGTGATCGAACAGGATTTATGAATGTAGGATTTTGATCATATAATACCAGAATAATTTGTCATGCATTATCAAATTATATAAATTTTATTTCTCCTATTGACCTTTTGGCTTTAGATGCTGAAAAGGCTTTTGATAAAACCCATTTACAATTTTAATTCAAATCTTTCGAGTTATTTAAAATCAGCTCTAGTTTTCTTAACATTGTTAAAGCTTTGTATGTAGGTGTTAATGCCAGAATGTCCATCAATAGTCTGATTCTTTTAATTTTTACAGAGGAACAAGGCATGGATGTCCCTTCCCAACACTGAGTGCTTCATTTACAATGAATTGGAGTAGGGCAGTGCCGCACCCTTGCACCATGGTGCAAGGGTGCCCGTGTTGTTGGCAGGATTGTTATTGTGCAGGAAGGGAAACCTTCCATGGAGGCTTTATCCTCTTTCTATGTGTGCTGCATAATGCAAAGGAAAAGATGAAACAATGAGGAGAAATAAACATATTTCTCCTCGTTACGCCTCCGATGGGGAGATGTACAGTTGTGACGCATTACCAGGTTTACAGATTCTTGCAAATCTGGAAATGTGTCAAAACCCATGAGATTTGCATGGGAAAACCCACCACGATGCCATGGAATGCCCCACTGATGTAGTCTAAGGCAATGCAGTGACTTGCACTGAGTTGCCTTACACTATATCTACGAGGCCATAAAAATCCATGCAAAGTGGCTTTGCGTGGCCTTGTAGATATGGGTCTGCACTCTGCACTGCCAGAGCGTCATAAAATGTGACCTACCAGTATCATAAGGGGCTTGTAAATAAGCCCCTGAGTTTTTCCTTTTGAATGTGTATTGTGCTCCTGACATGATATTACATTCTAGCATTTCATTGTGTAATAGTTCACTAAAATATCTGGGATTTTTTTAAAATATCAAAGGTAATTTAAATAAAAGATGTGATATTATTTTGAAAAACATTTAAGACAAAATCCAAAAATGGTTATCAGTGTATCTCCTTTCGTGGGGTAGAATTCAAGCAGTGAAAATGGTCCTAATGTGCCAAATACTGTTTTTTTATACAATTTACTACTAATTTCAGCTCAATGATTGGTAAACGTATCTCAAAGTATATTTGGAATTATAATAAACTTAAAAAGCTAAATTAATGGAGGATAACCAGATTTAAAAAAAATACCATTTCTCATTTTTAAAAGCCACTGGGGCATTGTGGTTATTATATGATCTTTTAGATATGGAGCCTAAATGGCTTAATGTAGAACGAAATCTGGTTGATCCTCACCCTCTCATTCTTTACCAGCTATACTATCTTTTTCTTGCAGAAATAATTTGGCTGTCTCTCCTATTGTTTGGATAACAAGATTATCATTGTTAAAAAATGAATTTTTATCTCATACTAGTATTACTTGCTCCAAAAAATCACTTCAGTATAACCCTAAGTTAAAGTTTAGAAAACGTTTATCCTTTTGGAAAGTATGGATTAAAGCAGGTATTTTTTTTTTTACACGATATATGCCAAGGAAAGGTTTTTTTACTTTTGAGGAGTTACAAAGACACTATAATTTGCCACCTGATGAATTTTATGAATATGAGTTACTGTGTAATATTACTAAATGCTTTTCCCTTTGCTTTACCAGTGGCTAACGCTCCAGATTCTGTATTATTCCTTAATATTTCTCACAATTCTCATAACGTAGTCTCTAAAATATAAAAACAATAATGCCCTTAATTTACACTCTTTATTTATCGAGTTTTCTAGTTTTCTAGTTGGAATGCAGAGCTGTAGCTAAATTTCTCTTCTGAACAATGCTAAGAAATCTGGGTAGAAAAAAATTCAGGAATATTTCCTGTTGCTCTTTCGCAAAGAAATATATGGATTTTATATAATTGTTTATGGACAGAAAAATTATAGGAAGCTAAATTAACTGATTCTTCTTTATGTTGGCTTTGCACTACTGTGATTCGCTCATTAAGTCAAATGATAGTTGATTATCCAATAATATTCAAAATTTGGGAAAGAGTTGGGAAATATTTAGAAAGACATTATACATTTTTGATAGCATTTTTTTTCTATCATTGTCAGCTATTAGATCCATCACTTTGAAATGGAAAAATGCAGGTATTTTATCGGTGCATACATGGTAGTTTGGGTCATTTTTCATAGGAAATGTTTTGATGTTTCTATATCAAAAATAGCAACAATACCTCCTTCACATTACTTATTCTGGAAATCTTTACATAATTATATTATAGGTAATAATGTATCATATTTTTTAAAGTTAATCCTATAGCCATTCTCTTAGCAGCTAATATTGTTCATATTTAGCTTTTTTAACTGCTATTTTTAATCTTATACAGCTGTTTTGCTCACATTTATTTTATTTTATTTTAAGTTAACGATCTGTTCCTGTATCTTTTTATCGTGTTATTGCATATTTATTATTATTTGTTGTTCTCTAAATCTTATGTGATCATACAATATAAATGTTTGGTATCTGTGTTACGTGATAGTTTTTTTATAACTCAATAGAGAATTTTGAATGAAAAAAATGATTATACCTCTGTTATTTCTGACAGATATCTTGATATGGGACCTAATAAAGAAGCCTGGGGTGACAGTTGTGCTCTCAACAGCTGATCGCAGGATCTTGGGAAATGCTACTAATTTATAAGAAGAGCAGGAAAATGAAATCCAGGTAATAGTAGACCCGGCGTGCTTCTAAATGTTGTTGAGGAGGGCTTTGGGATCTTACTTCCCAATTGAATACTTCTGGAGCTAGATGAATGAACAAAACAAATGCATGCTGTAAAGGTACAAATGAATGCATTTGCAGGCATCATTTGACAACAATTATGTGCTGTGTTGTTCTTTACCTTTTTTGATTTGAGGTCAGCTCTTGGCCTAGCAGATAGCAGTCATTTATGGAGATTTTTTGTGAAAGACTGTGTGATGGGTTTGGCAAGTCGAGGCACATACTGATGTTATACCATCAATGAATGAAGATTAGGCTTGTCTATTACAAGCCCAAATTTGACCTTGTTTCTAATACTTGCCCTGGGATGCACTGGCTAACAAGGTCCTCTCCTTTGCTTTGCCCATCAACCCTATTTTAGATTTGGGCTTAACTGCATTCGTTCAGGTTTTTGCCTTCATAAAGACCCCTCATTCTTTACATTCGGGAGATTTGTGTTAATGTGTAATGCTTTAAGTATGCTTTTCTTGAGAGCAGGGTTTTCTCCAACCTGACCTCTCAACTTTCTAATCATCTTCCTATTACTGTTCAGAAAGTTGTTATTCACAGGTCTTTCTTTAGCACTCTTCAGTCCTTTCTTCTAGTGGTCTCAGTTTATTATTTAGTCTTACTGCAATGATGCCTTTTGGCAAATGATGGGTTGATAAGTACATCACTCACTCAAAAGGACAGAGGCCAGCATTGACAAGAGGCAGCCGCAGTGGTGAAAATACACATCCGAAACAACATTATTTTACATGATGGAGAAAGATGATGTAGTGATTTGGTAGAGACGTGTATGAAATCTGGCCCGTATCTGGAAAAAGAAGGGGGGTGAAACACGTGTGTGTATCTGAGAAGCTGAGGCGTTGTGAAAATGAAACAAATTGCAAATACCAATGAAAAAGATAAGGCTCAGGGGGAGAGTGGATGTGTGAAAATTGAAGAGAAAACACATCCTAGTCTCTATTTGAGCCTCTTGCAAATTTGAAGAATAAAGAGTTAGACGGGGAACTGTTAATATATGCAGGGAAAGTAGATATGAAGTTTAGAATAGTAAATCTATACTTGCTTATTGTTGGACCTAGCCCTCTCTTCAGGGTCATCCCCAGACGTTTTTGCCTTTACCCGTCCTGTTTTTGAATCAGTTCTTGTTGACTTTAAGACTCTGTGCACTTTACCACTGCTAACCAGTGGTAAAGTGCACTCCTTAGAACACAATAAAATTGGCCTACACCTGATTGGCACCTTCAGTTTTCTTATAGGTCCCTAGTAATGTGGTACAACAAGCGCCCAGGGCATGGAAATTAAATGCTACGAATGGGCCTGTAACACTTATTGTACCCTCCACTTAAGTAGCTTTTCAAAACATGCTTCAGGCCTGCTATTGCAGTTTTGAACTGCCAATTGGACCTGGCAAAATATAACCTTTTGCCAGGCCTAAACTTCCATTTTTAAAACATATATGTCACCCATAAAGTAGGCCATAAACAGCCCAAAGGGCAGGGTGCAGTGTATTTAAAAAGGTGGGCATGTACTTTTAAGTTTTACACGTCCTGGTGGTGAAAAACTCCTTCATTTGTTTTTCAGTACTGTTAGGCCTACCTCTCCCGTAGATAACATTGGGTTACCTTATTGCATTTAATAATTAATAACATTTGTTTGGGAACAGTTAGAAAGGTCATGTGTGGTCTCTAAAGAATTGTAATTTAAAATCTCTTTAATGATAAAGTCGGATTTTAAATCACAATTTTGAAAGTGCCACTTTTAGAAAGTTTACATTTTCTTGTCCTAACCATTTGGTGCTTGCATCCTATATCCTGAGTCACACGACCAGGTGTAGCTGGCAGTTCGCCTTTGTTTATCCCTCCCAGACAGTGACACACAAGGGGACTAGATGTTGGCAGGATGGAAGGTGCGGAGCTGTGCACAGCCCCACTTACATTTCAAAGGAGCTGCCTCAGCAAACTCACAAAGGGCTTCCCACTATGCTTTTGTCACGCCACATAACCTGGAACCAGGGCAGGAAGGAAGGAAATTCAAGAACAATCTGTTGGGGGAAAACTCCACAAGTTTCTTCGACTTCATGGCACCAATTATAAAAATAGGACTCTCAGACCCACTCTTCAGTACACTCCTGGACCTGCGGATACTATAGATGAAGGGCTGCCCTCTTGCCAGAGGACTACCCTGCTGCTTAAGGCCTGCCCTGCTCTCTGAGAAGGAAGACTGGGCTTGCTCCCTTCATCCCAGGCTGGGTGACCCAAGTGTCAGCTGGCTGACCTCCTATTCTGAGCTACAGGGACACAACAAGCTCCAGAGGCCTCTCTGCAACTGGACCTGCCTGGACCTGCAACTGGACCTGAAATTGGATCTTCCTGAGCAGTGCTGGCCTCTGCTAGAGTGAGTCACTGATCCCCAAGTGGTACCTCCCAAAGGCCTGGTCCCTTGGTTGACATGAGAGTCTGCTCCTCTGAAGGAAAGGGAGAAATCCTGAAGTTTTGGGCTCTTTGCGTATGCAAACGGGCCAGTTCACACTGAGATCTTGTTGCCTGTGCCAACCACCAATGCAAAGCTCTGGTGAAACTGACTCTTTGTGGCAAAGCAAGATCTGCACTTGCCACTACAGCATAGACAGCCTGCGGTGACCGGCAACGCACAGTTTCAGCAACGACCGTACACGATGCCCCTCAGGATCTTCACATCACAACGACGACTGTCTGCAAAGCCCAACCAGCTCTTCACGCTACAGCGACGACCATCCGCGACCCTTTCCCTGCTCCTCGCGGCCTCCCCCAACGCGAACTGGACTTTTCGTGCCAGACTTTGAGAAGGTTACATTTTCAGCATGACTAACCTGTTCCCTATATCTGGCCCACGCTCTTTTACGGTCTGCCTAAACTTCTGACTTTCCCCTGGTCTACCATGATCAGATAACAATGAATGGCGCTTTGTGCTTTTGGGGGCTATACTTATCTTAATCTTTAAAACTGCAGATCTCCGGTTCTACTGATAGGATATTTGTCATTTTAAATATTATTAAACTTTACTCTACTTTTTTCTACATTGGTGTGGGATTTTTTTGTATTGTGTTTTCACTTTATTACTGTTTGTGTGCTGCATAAATACTTTACACATTGTCTCTAAGTTATGTCTGACTGCTTTTGTGCCAAGCTACCAGAGGATTAAGCACAGGTTAAATTAGTGAATTTTGGTGTTCACCCTGACAGGGACTGTGGTTGTTGCTTGGGGAGTGTCTTCACCCCCCCTCAATTAAAAACCCAATTTCTAACACTTATACATACTTACCTTGATGATATTTTCCTTCTCAACATTTAGGCTGTGATAGTTTGGTACATCAACATTTTCCTCATAATATTCTGACATATAACTGCCTATATGTAAATCCCACCCAAACTAGGGCAGACCTTCTGAGTTGATTAAATTTGAATTATGTTTACAAAATCCCTGGGATTTATTTTATGTTCAGACTTTAAAAAAGGAATGTTAGAAATAACCACACCAATATCAGCAAATATGATCAGTGCACCACCACAAAAATGTATGTCAAGTTAATTGCATTAACTCAACTATGCTGCTGGAATTTTTAAAAGAAGCACCAACTCACCAAAAACAACTAGCCAGCAAGCCAGCTTTACTTCAGCTCATAGAGTCAATTCTGATTTCGGAATTTGATTTCTTTCTTGCTCCAAATCATCAGCTGCTCACTGAATCAAGGGGTTTCTCCGACAGTAGGAAAGTAGGCCATGAAACAATTCTAAAAACACCACCCTTTTAGTGGATGCCTTTAATTTCAACAACGGCCTTTTCATTAGGGCCTTTTCATTTTCAGCTAAAGCAATTGAAAACAGCTGCATATCCTTACGACCAGCTAAGTTTGTCACAGAACATAGTAATCTAGAGGAAAACAGTCAGGTTCACAGCCAGGATGTTGCATATAAATAAAGGCCTTTGGCAGCACCACCTTTTGCAACTTGGAAAAAAATGAGGAGCCATGCTTCTAGAGCATCTCAACCTCCCACTGCAAGGCCATCCATTCTACTTTCTTCAACTGCCCAATGGCGCAACCCGTAGCTCAGCCATCTGCTATTATCGCAAGATGGCATATTCTGACATGCAAAAGGTATCCGAGCTGCTCCTCCTTGGTTTAACAAGACAGATCAGCCCACTGTCACTCAATCTCCAAGGTGCCTGGGTTTCTCATCCTCCACAACTCCTAAAGCTAGTCCCAGGAGTATCCTTACAGGTTCAACAATCAGACCTCTAGAAGAGAACAGCCTCTTGCTCACCACCCGCCAAGTAAATTTTAAGGTATGTTTTCATCTCTCTATCCGTGAATCAAAAGCATACTTAGAGAGTATCCAGTTGTATCTTTCAACTGATGGCCCTTACCCTAGTCCTAAGCACTGACAGCTGTTGGACTGATGTAGCAATATCCAGGCATTGGTGTGTTTGACATGCTTCAACTTAATAAAGGCATGACAGATGTGATTTACTTCAATTTCCCCATTAAAGGACCCGCTGCTGTTATCCAATATTTAATCCTATTAAACAGCACAAACATGTTATACAAATTACTGTTCTCTCAAATACACTTTATTTGACTACCACTGCCATGAAAACCCTGAGCACTTTCACCAATCCGGCATGATGATGAATTCATAATGGTGAACGCACAGACAGCCTAATTCACAAAGGTAAATGTACACTTTTGTGGAAGCTTACCACTTTTTTTTATTCACAAAGCAATTTTGCGGGTGGTATCTTTACAACTGCCTATCTTTTTAAGTGCGGAATCTCCTCCACGAGTGCAGAGACTCTGCAGTCGTAAAGGTACTGCTCATAAAATTACTTTGAGAATTGCAAAAAATTGTAAACTTACACAAAAGTATGAGTTTACCTTTGTGGATCAGGTTCAGAGTATTTTTATGGCAGAAGTAACCTAAACGTGTTTTAGAGCAGTGAGTTGCGAGACCTCCTCAATATGGGTTTATATTTGTTTAAGGGGATATCTGCTATTCTTACCTCCTCTTGGGAAACAGATCCCTCCTTCAAAATGCAAAAGAAGAACTTTGTTCCTTTGTTTCATGGGGGAATAAATATGCTGTAGCGTAGCAAAAATGTTTCTAAAAAATACAGTCTAGATAAAGTTATGCCATTCATGCCTATTGATCAGCGGAATGTTATTGGAGCGGATCTTATTGATTCTAAAGTTGATTTTATTATTAGATGGCATACATGGGAGAGCTTTTAAAATAGGAAGCACTATACCTCGAAAACTGTGGATAAAGATAGCCATTCTATTTGAGGAATATGATGATAGGACTAATCCAATCAATATAAACTACATTTGCTTCCAATTACTAAAAGGATACTTTCTAAAGCCCCCAGCCTGGTCTGTAGAGTTAAAGGTAAAGACATAGGGGCTTATTTACAAGCCCCTTGCACTGCTTTTGCGTCATTTTTAACATGGGAAAAGTGACGTACGGGTGGCGCAAAGGGCTTGTAAATAAGCCCCATAATGCGGCTTTCTCTACATGAGATGATATATAAATCTCGTTCTCTGAGTAAACCTACATCCTGGGGTTTGCAGATTTAAAATTACACATGCAAAGTTGTATGGAAGTGATTTATTTTTGCAATTTAGGAAGTTGTACATTTTTGAATTTCACACATGTTCATGCAAGTAAAGTTGTCCTGCAAAATGTTTTTTGTACCTTATTGTTTCATCAAGAATTTTTTTCCTGATCCTTGAACATATCCTGCACCAAAAGAAGGTTTGTGCAAGTTTTCCTGTCATTAAACATACTTTTACCATGGCATCTCTTTTTTTAAATTACAAAGCGTGCAAAATTCTCAAAGCTGGATTGTTTTATCACTAGAAGTCTTAAGAGAGAAATACAGTGAGATCATGTTAACCACGGGGCAAGATGAGGCTACTGGCCCTCAACCTTGTTTGACACTAATGTGCCAAGGTCCATTCTACTATGGCTCTGCAAACTGGGCAATTACATCCCTTTCAGCACTTGACTGTCAATGGTAGTGAGTGGCAAGCAGTCACATGCATCTCAGGGAGGGGCGTGTGGGGGGAGGTGCTTAAACTCAGCACATAACAAACATACATTAGCATAATGAATGATCGCCCACTCCAGTTCTTTACGTTCAAGAAGAAAATTATTTTAATTTACACTACAACTAAATACTACACATGCGACATGAACAAGATGCAACATAGGGCCTGATTTATAATTTGGAAGATGAAGTAAATTACTCTGTTACCCTGATGGAGTCCCAGCCAGCCAAATTATGAAATGTCCGCCAGCCCAGCAGAGACTTCAAGCATTAACAGGAACTGCCGTCATGGTGGTTCATGTCAATGCATTGTCATTTTGCCGTACAGCTCCATACAAATGATGGAGCCATACGGCAAACGTACAAACTTTTTTTTTATTTTCAAAAGGAAAATCCCAAAGCGGGATTTTCTTTTTGAAAAAGTAAAAAAACAATGCCCTCTTGCCATAAAAAATCCCTGGCACTTACAGTGGCGGCTGCCACAACATGAAGGTGGAGTGGCGGGAACTGGCGGGTATGCGGGGGTGTGGGTTGGGGGCAGACGGGTAAGGAAAATAATAATTTTTAAAAACGTACCTTTTCCCCGCAGCCTCCGATGCCGATGGCCGCCCGACCTCAGAGCTCTCCCAGCAGTCTCTAGGAAGGCAAAGGCTGCTCAGCCAATCCTGGCGCTGCTCTCCTTTGAGAGCAGCAACAGGATTGGTCTGAGTGCCCTGCTCTGCCGCTCAGACACTGCCTGTGAGCCTGCGGCATTTCTCCAACCCATCTGTGAACACAGCTGGGTTGGAGAAATAGAAGTACGCATGTATGTTTGGCTGGCCTAGGACGTCCGGCCAAACATACATGCGCACTACTAAGTGACACCACCTGCCTGTCACGGCCCTGACCCGCCGTGCCCGCATGTCAGAATCAGTCAAAGAAAAATAAAATTATTTTGTTTCATTATCATTTTATTTTTCTCTGACTGACTCTGATGAGTGGGGCGACACTCCTCTGCCATCATGGAGGAGCCGCCACTGGGCACTTACCACTAGGATCTTCCTAGTGGTCAGAGGCATTGAAAAACGGTATATATGCCCACCCATCTAAATTAGGTGGGTAGACATATAGCCAAATCTCTGATGGCCCTTACTCTGTCAGGCCATTGGAGGAGTTTGACCAGAGCAGAGACAGAGTAGTCTTTGCTGTTGTCAAACTACGGTCTGTCTTCATTCAAATTGCGTGGGCGGACCATAGTTATGGGGGGAGGAAACTCAGTCGCCTTTGGAATGGAGTTCCCTGTCTGCCAGGAAATAAATCAGGCTCTTAGTGTTGAGGGCGCTTGAGGTTGTCTGTGCAGTTTATATTGTTTGTGTTCATTTTAGGGACAGGTTTAGAGTTGGAGTTAATGTAAGGATAATAATTTGTGTTTGGGTTGAGATTAGAGTGAGGGTTTTGGTTAGACGTAGAGAAAGGGTCAGGCTTATGTTCAGGGCCAGTTAGGGAGAAAGTTAATGATATATGTTTACATCTTAAAGGAACTCATTGTAGCAATTGAATTTTAGGAATCCCTCGAAAGTAAATTAAACAATTAGTTGTTAATGTTTCTCTGTAGTTGTGTCTCCGCAAACTTATTTCTTTGTAATAATGTTTCTTTGTAAAGATATTTCTATGTAACAATTTACGCTTTAGTGTGTAAAGCTATCTATCTTTTAATACATCCTTTATAATACCATAGATCCTCATGAAGTGTGCACGTTTTAAAACAATCTTCAGAAAATGTAGGGAATTTACAAAATTTCATACGCTCCAACTCTCTTACATCTGACTCTGCATTTGATCATTCTTCTTTTCACCAGAGTAGACCATCATGCATGTTCGTCATGGCTGATACTTCCTGTGGGAGGTCTGTTCTTAGCACAAGGAAGTGTGAGAGCAACTGGCAACTTCCCCAAATTCCTGACATGCACTTTCATATAATATTGGCAAATGACAGCATGTACTTTGCATTAAAGAATAGAAAACACGTGGCAATGGTTACACAAATTAAGGAAAAACTCTTGGCAAGGTTCACCTAATTTCCTGCAACCATTCCTGGCACATTTTTCAGAAGTCTATTTCTGAATTTGACTACACTTTTGTAGCATAAGATACATGTACTACAATCCCACTTTCTCCTATTACCAAAGAAGGAATATTTTATGTTTACCATGGTTGAAGTTGAAGTTGGAATCTGTTTAGTCGCTGCTGGTATCTGGATGCTTTGGCTTTTTTCTTTTCAACACATAATCAATATTCCAGGCAGTGGTAAATTATGGCAGTTGTAAGTTAACTACATCTGATTGCAAATTAGACTGCTTGGAGTACTGACAAGGCTTTTCTACCCAAGTTAAGACAGTTGAACGAAACATGCATAAATGCATGACATTTACACAACAACAATTTACACTTGATTTTTGTAGCCCAAGGTACACGGTTAGGTAATTAAATACTTTTTTATCTAATTTTTGCTACAAACAGCAATTTACTATCCCACGATACGTCTGTAAATTCTGTATGCTTTCGTTAGTTCTTTATTTTGAAATTAGGCGAGGAATAGGAGCAGACTGCACAGCCACATGACTCTTAATATGTAGTCTAAGGGAATCAAGGGATGGCAAGTACTAGCTGTTTTGTGTGCTGTGCATTTGAGAACATGACAGAGGGACTCAACCATCCTGCTTCCAATACCCCATTTACGTATTAGACTCATTGGGCCTGATTCACAAAGATAAGTACCACTTTTGAGTAAGTTTACACTTTGTAGTAAGTTTACTACTTTCATTATTCACAAACATCGAGTGCAAACGCACCTCAAAACTGTAAGTAGCATGTCTCCACTCCCAACATAATGTCATTGGCTTACTCTTGTGAGGGTGGGTGACATCCCTCTCTAAATGCCTCACTGACCCTCCATAAACCTCTTCCAAATCCCATCCCCTTAAGTAGTAAGTCAGCTCCGTTTTCCACTCAGTCCCCTAAGTCCCTCGCACATTTACTAGTAAAATCTATTCTTATATGTGCATAGACTCCACAGTTGGGGTGGAGAACTCTGCACATATAAGCATATGCAAAACTTTGTAGTATGTTTTGTAGTACAACAAAATATACTAGAAAGTATAGCTTGTGAATCAGCCCAAAGTCCTTTTTCATAGCTGCCAGAGAGCTGCTAGCAGGTTATCATATATTTTTTTTTTGTTAGCTTTTTTCCACAAAAAGGATTTCTTCTTGCCTGAGTAGGTGTTGTCAGGACTAGGGATAAGTTCCCCTTATTTCAGGGCCGAGAATGTTAATGTTCTAATTTGTTGATTGGGGGTCTAGTCATATGCTGCTAAATTATGGACTTCTTGTACCCGTGAATCAGCCTTAGATCCGCAAGGGTATTCATATGTGAGCAAAATATATTGTGTCAAGACTTTCAGTCATAAGATGCTTTTTAATGGAGTGCCACTGGATCATTTTTAATTTATGCACATTTTAAGTCATGTATATTTTGATTAGAAGTGGATGCCCCTTAACGATCTGTTCAACTCAGACACAATGATGAACACAGTTTCCAACTAATTTATAATACTGTTACTTTGGCTCAATAGAGTCTCAGATTATGTTGTCAGCCTTTCCAGTGGTAAGCCGTGTTTTGTTAAATATTTATGCTGCAACTGTTTTTACAATAAATGTGTCCAGAGAAGCTGAAACTACGTTGTCATCCTTAAGAGTAAATAGCTTTGCTGAAAATGTTTGATTGCTGATACCTGTTGGGGATTGACAATTAAACTGTTCTAGTGTTTGTTGGTCTTCCAGGGTTGCACTCAAAACAAGCAATCATGTTAAGAATGCTAAGGCAATAAGCACACAACACCCTAAACTGTTCCTGGGATGCGAATAACTGTCATAGTGAATTGCTTTGGACTGACAGTTAGGAGCTAAAACCAAATTCAAAATGGTTGTATGGATAGATTCACTCAGTAGATCAGCAAAATAAATAGCAGAATGAATAGAAAATGGGAAAAGCCCTCAATCCTTATCAATAAAATCAACTTTGACAATTGTGTCTATAGATATTATCCATAGATCCAAAAATAGAGGAGGGTTTGATATGGGTAAGTTGTTAGTCATAGCCATATTTTGCTTTATTCAGTGTCATGATAAAAAGGCATCCATAAAAGCAGTCAAACAAATTAAAACATTTCTCGAATACATTCCATTACAAACATTAAGAACAATGCATTTTAAACCATCACTTCAAATTATAAACAATTATCTGCTAGCAAGATGTTCCTATTTGTTGAATATGCAATATGGTCCATACTCTTTATGTGTAAAAGTATACAATATTTTCCATCTTAAGTTCCAAAGTATAGTTATTCACATGAAGTTTAGTAGACTTGCCCCTAAGTTATGTGTTACAGTAGACTTGTTCTAGATGTTAGTTAAAGTCATACTTTTTCTGACATAGAAAGCGGCCCATAGAAATGAAGACATTCTATGGCAAATTTCGAGGGAAGGCAAAGATTGTAAGAACAAGTAAGCAGGGCGGCATTGTGTAAAGCCTTGTTGTTTTATGATAGGTAAAATGTACCGCTTCCTTTGTAGTGAGTAAAATTTACATAAGAGAAAAGGTGCATGGTATTTTGGGGCATCCTACTATCACAAGGACAGTTAGACAATTTTATGGACCAATAGTTCATAATGGGAAAAGTGCATAATCGATGGAATATATCTAATCTTAGGCGTGTAAGGACAAATCTGTGCCGTGAGTTTAAAACAGCTTTAAGATATGGCTGTATGTTAAAAGAAGTTAAAATCAATTGATTGTGTAGAACAGAAGGTTTTGGGAGTTTGGATATCAAGTCAAGGTTCTCCAAATGTGTCATCGCTTCCCTTTTCAACAGTTTTCTGCTGATTGTCACCAAGGACTCTGGATTCTCAAAATATTAAGACAATCCGCTATCAGCGATCTATTAAAAGCTGTGTACTTTGATGTCCAGATTTTGTGCCAGAGTAAAATAGGTTCAACTTTAATTATATTTGTAAGCAAGGGTACGCCAAGTTCAGAGTGTAATACATGTACTGATGTACTTTTTGGAGTTGCCAGTAGGTATCTAAGGAATTCATTTTCTACTGCTTGCAACTCTGCACATGTCTTGTGTCCCCATATGCCGGCCCCATAAAGTGCTATACTAGTGCATTTTGCTTTATAATCTTCATCATCATAACCGGAGGGTTTGTTCCCAAACGTTTGGCAAAACATCTCAGGGTTCAGCAGGCCTTGATAAATAGACTCCTTCTATTTTCAATGGTCTTCCTCCACAGCCCCTCGTTATCAAACAGAACTCCAAGATAGGAGAAGGTCTCGTAAACCCTATTTTAGATCCATTTATTACTATGGGTCTACATTTATTACTGTTTTTACCACACGTCATAATACATGTCTTGGCTTGGTTGACTTTAAGCCCCAGATTCTTCATATAATCCACAAAGTTGTTGATCAGTGACTGCAAGGCAAGTGGTGTACGGGCCATGAGGACAGCGTCATCAGCGTAGTGGAGGTCCGGGACTGGGCGCAAACCAATTTGCGGAAGATCTTTTACTTCTGCCACTAGTCCCCCCCCCCCAGACTGTTTATATATAAGGAAAACAGGAAGGGGGCCAGGACGCACCCCTGTCTCACCCCTCTCTCCACGCTGAAGGCGTCTGTATATTCTCCGTTTACACCAAATCTAACCTTGGCTCTACACCCCGTGTATAGGTCTCGTAAGAAGCCAATAATTGACGTTTCCACCCCCATTTCACTCAGTTTTAGCCATAATTTGTCATGTACTACACAATCGAAGGCCGATGAAAGGTCGACAAAGGCTAAATACATCTGCCCCTTTTTAATTTTAACATATTTGCCGATGAGCAGGCTTAAGTTGAGACTCTGTTCTATAGTCCCAAACCCGGAGCGGAAGCCATATTGTAGGTCGGATAGTTTGCCATGCAGATCTGCCCACTGTTGTAATCTGTTCAAGATTATCCGACCCGCTACCTTTATTAGGGAGTCTATTAAGGAGATTGGCCTATAGCAAGCTGGATTTAGGCGATCTCCTTTTTTATATATGGGGACAATGATTGATTCCCCCCAAGATGGTAAGAATCCTACTTTACAACTAGCTCTTAACACTTGGGTTAACAATGGGGCCCACAGATTGATGTTGTCTTTGTAAAGGTCAACGGGTATGGCATCCGGACCATGGGCTTTACTGCCTTTGCTTGCTAGGATTGCGGCGGTGACTTCCTCCAGCGAGAAGGGGGGGATGGTGGAGGTATGGGGTAAAACGACCGACTCATTGTTGGATTGTCCCTGATCTTGTGCATTAGTTGCGGGAGGTGCCGAATAGATATTGGCAAAGTGGTTAATCCACTCATCCTCCAGTATTGCTGCCTCGATCTTGGGCTGTCACCCTGCACTCCATGGTGAGGAATTGATTATCCTCCAAAAAGATCTATCATCTTTGCTAGTACTGGCCTCCTGTAAAGAATCCCAAGCGGTCTCCCTTAAATGTTGTTTTTTCATCTTAACTGCCTTATTGTACTCCGCTCTACATTGTTAGACCTCGATCTTGTTTCTTGGAGTTTTGTGCAGGGCCTCCTTTAAGCGCTTATGGGCTTTACTACAAACAGTGTCAAACCAACCCTTTTCCATCGTATTTAACTTTCCTCTCTTGGCCATTAGGCTCTCTTTTACGCCATGTGTAATGGCCAGGAAGGCTGTGATGATTTCTTTGGGAGGGGTATTTTCACTTAAGCATAGATTAAATTGCTCTTTCTTATTGGATACTAACTGATTAAGAAGATCTATTGGATTTATTTGGGACCAACGCAACGTGTATCCATTAAGACGGGCAAGTTTAATCCTCTCTACCTGTGGAATCACTATAGCCTTTGCTTTTGTAAAAACGGCATCGTCGATAATTGCACGCTTAAAGGATAGTGATCGCTTAAAGATATTGAGTGAGTATGGAAGTTAAAAGTGTGCCCTATACATTTGTTAGACAATAGAATATAGTCGATAATATTATTATTCATAGTTCTGTTAAAGGTCTTCGTACGGTTCACATAAGGTGTAGAGATTTCATTAGCAAAGGAAAGGTCGTGTTTACAAATTAGACAACAGGATGTGGGAGCACACCGCTGACCTCTCAGGCAAGGTTCGCCCCTGGCATTCTGGCAAATGCAGTTTCTTGTAATTCGCTCTGATATTTTCGAGTGTTTCGCCAAGGTTGGCGCAGATAGTGCTGATCTTTACAAATTACTTCATTTACCTTATTGCCATAGGGGCTATGTGTAAAGTGGGGCTGCTCTACGCCCTCGGTGTTTGTCACTCCGCATATGTTGCCCATGTAAACCTTACACAAACGTTTGTTAAAGTCCCCCCCCCCATAGGATAATCACATATTTTTCGTCACCCACCACAGTATGCTCTGGGTCTTTATTTATCTTTTGTACGACCACCATTATCCCTGTCATGGTGGCATTGTTATAGAAATGAATTATAACTAGGTCGACATGCCCTTTTGTGTTACATACCAATAATTGATAATACGGATTATTGGTAACAAAGGTAATATTGGTAAATTGTAACGTATTGGCTATATAAGTACACAGACCCCCTTTCGCTCTCCTGTGATTTGATGGGATTGCTGATGTAAAATATGTCCTATAACCATCTATATGGATATTCTCAGTAAGCCATGTCTCCTGGAGACATATAATTGAATATCTATCTACGAAATCCAGCCATTCTGTATTCTGTTTTGTTACGTAAACCCGCCATGTTCCAGAACAAGCATCCAAATAGACTAGTTTCTAGTTGGACCAGAAGTTGTGGATGAGAGTCTATGAGATGGGGGCTCACATTGCTGTTCACCAAGTCAGAGTTTGCTTGTGTTATCGGTATAGGCTTCACATAGGGAGTTTTAACGCTAGTGCTTGTGTCACCCATCGGAGTCTTCCCAGTGCCAAATTTTTTCTGCCCACTCTCCTGTCCTATTGCATATGACCAGGGGCGGTGCGTCCATTGGGGCGTTGGGGCGTAGCCCCCCCGCCCGCAGCTCCCTCGGCGTCTTTGAACCTAAGTAAACTGAATCAGTTTACTTAAGTTCAAAGAGCCGAGGGAGAACTGACAATCATGTCAGTCAGCATGACGTCGGACCGCCCACCCCCGGGTGGGCGGTCCTGCGTCATGTTGACTGACATGATTGTCAGAGGGACCAGGGGCAGCAGGCAGCACTGCAGCACAAGTGCGCATGAGTGGGCAAGGGCACCGAATTTTCGCGCCGTGCCCAGTCATGCGCACTTGTGTGTGCACTGGCTTGCGCATGCCCATTAGGAGAGCGAGGGTTGAGCAAAGGCTCAAACCTCGGTCTCCTAATGGGCAGGCGGGCGAGGGTAACCGTGCTCTAAGCCAATACTGGCGCTGCCAGCAGCGCCAGGATTGGCTGAGAGGGGCTGTACAGGCAGGGCCAAACGGAGTCGGATTCGGACCCGAGGAGGCATCTGGCTCCGTTTGTTGGATCTGAGAAGTTGAAAATCGTGAAATGCACATCGGAGAACATCCCAGGTAGGTTTCCAGCCCCTGTGTGAGTGAAACTATGTTTATGTTGTTTACGTGTGTATGTGCGAGCAAGCGTCAGTGTGTGTGAGTGTACTTGAGTGTTTGTATGTGTGCGGTTTTTCAGAATGTTATCAGCAAAGAAAGAAGAATATATTTAAAGCAAATAAACTAACTGTAAAAAAAGAAAACAGAACACGTTTAAATCAGCGTCTTGGGCATCCAGCAGGTCTGAGAACAAGAGAGCGGAGACACATGATCTTGTCACCGAGGTTTGCCCTACCCGCCTGGTCTCATGACTCATTCTTTTCAATGCCCCCTTTCTGGGTGCCCTGTTATAAACCCACAGAAAAAGCGCCTGTGCAACCACCTCCGAGCAAGCGACCAACAGAGTTGTCAAGAAGTGCCTGCTAACTGAGTGAAAATAAGACGCGGCATTCATCTTGCATGTCTGTGGGTCGTAAAGAACCCTACACAATGCCAAAGAACTCCTACAAAATGACAAGAGCATCAAATTGCAGAACAGCAGAAACCAATGAGAAAAAGAAGAGGTGTAATGAATCGTAAAGGAGAAAAAAAGGAAACATACTAATTAGTTTTAATGTGCAAAGAAACTGATGGAGTAGTAATTTAAAACACCCAAAGAATTCTCATTCTGAACTGGACGATGCCGGTCCATGTGTCCCTTTTATTCGCATGGATTTCGGCCACTTGTGCAGAAAAGCGCAAAAGGAGGGTTATAGAGCAGAGGACAAACAAAACACAAGATGAGGGGTCATGGCAGGAGAGGGTTGGCAGTGTGACACAGTAAAAAAAAGAAAAAATCACTACCAGCTGTATATTGTTCTGCATCTGTGCTGGGAGGAGTCAGCATTGAGCTGTATGGAGGAGAGAGAGTGAAAGGCCGAGGCACCGAGAGGAACACTGTCGACGAACAGGACGTTTCAACTAGAAAGAAGACATCGATCGTAGAAGGTAAGCCTGGATGCATTAGCTGACATTTGCGTATTCGACAGTTTGTATTTTGAATCACACATTGCTTTACATTTTTCGGTACAAGGAGATTTCACCGGGATTCAGAACTGCTGATGTTGCATGGTTGGAAGCTGTAGCCACAAGGCCCACCCCCTCCCCCCCCTCATCCCCCCTCATCCCCCCTCGTCGATAGTGTTATTACTGAACTGAAAGGAAAGTCTGTTGTATGTGATCCCTATATTTGGTCAAGAAATGTAGCGCATCCTCTTTGCTGTCTTGCTCAGTCAAAATCTTTTAAGGTTTCACCACTTTAGGATGTCTACAACAGTAAAAAGAAATCAGCTATTATCCATTATTATGCAGAATTTCCGTCAGGCATATCATTCTAAAAGAATACATGATAGTGAAATACGCCTAAACAGGTTACATGTAACTTTTACCCTCTTGGAACAACGTGTATGTATTTCCTCCACCTTCGTAGTTCTGTCTTTGAAAGGTGTACATCTGCTGCGTATACTTTCAGGTTGAAAACAGCCTAAGAATTGTACATGAGTACCCGCAGTCTCCTAAAATATTACGCCACTAACCTTCCAAAGCCGTCATACTTGGAAAAAACAACAGTATTTTCTGTAGTTTTCTAATACCTCCTTATGGTGTCATGTTGTGCATTTAAATTCTCCTCACAACTGCTTGTGGCCTTACACGATGCACAATCGTGGGGGAGTCTGTGTGTTTTGGATTACAACGTATTGAGGCAGACCTCAGCAAATTATATAAAGTAATCTGGGCTTATATTATTAATATATTCCAGAGGTTACAAATCGCTGTATGAAACCATCATTGACTTCAGCCAATAAAGGTTTTCTTTATTGTTTTAACATTTGTTTTTTTAGTTTACGTTCATGTTTTATTTGTAATGTTTTAAGATGTACAGTTCATTGGGCTGTGGGCTCATTGGGCTCATTGCAGTTCTGACACGTACCTGTATCTCAGACACGGAGACTGTCCTAGGACAGCCCGATAAGTGTGATATCCCGCAAGGCCTCGGGGTTTGTGATGATGTTAATATAGGACATAGGCTTTCACATGTTTTGAAGCTGTTCAGCACTTCATGGTCCTCGACTTATGCTTAACACCAAGGCCCAGGCTTGCCTTCACTTAACACCAAGGCCCAGGCTTGCCTTCACGTAACAACCCCAAGGCCCAGGCTTTAGGCATTCGCAAAGTGACACAAAATGAAGTAAAGTGACAGGTTGGCATTTATTTTAACAGTCAAGTCAAATGGTATTTTGTGTTTGAAAGGTGTGCTTTTCTCAGTACAAAAGCACTTTGTGCTGCTTTGCATCACTTTGTGTCTAGAGGTTTGTCACTTGGACAGATCAGCGCAAACACCACAGATTGTGACGCGAAGTGGATCTACCGATATTGCTTCCTTGCAGCCGGCATCACCAAGGTGCAATGTTTGCATTTCCCCAAACACGCATTGCATGTGTATGGGGGTGGAAAGCACACCCAATGCATGGGGTCCTTCAGAAATGTGTTTAGACTTCGGATTTGTAGATGTGTGAAGCAAATATAGGAACTACTCCTGAGAATCACTTCCAGTCTCTTGTTTGAGAACAAACCTCCATGTTTGACATATTTTTTATTGGCATGTTGTCAACTTTGAGTTTCACTTTATTTTGTTTAAATTGCCTTTTCTTCCAGACAGGAACCAGCAATGTCTGTGAATTATTGAGGTTGAGTAAGTTAACTGGAGGTGGCCTATGTGCGCTAGCAGTAAATGTTTGTTTTTGTTGGGTGCAGCCTTTCGCTTGATCCCTGTGGCTGCTTTGAACATTTGTCTCTTATCAGCAGGCTTATGAAACCCTGTGCCAGGCTTCACAGCTGGTCCTGCAGGAGCTTGGCATGCATACTAATCTGCAGTGGCACGAGGTGTGAGGCCCTTCGATTGATCATGGGGTAGTCAGAGGCTGATGATCTTTGTCTGTGATGGGCACTGTCTTTTACGACTGCTATCAAAGGTTACTCCAGGAGGTGGGAGAGGATCTTTATGACACAATGAAGTACATTCAATACCTCAATGTCCAGTCAGAACCACACCTTTGAAAAAGAATAGAGCTCCCATACAAAACGCGCCTGTCAATATGGAGGTAATGCATTTCAGTGGTAATATTTTATTTATTGAATATATTTATATGGTAGAGATCAATACACGTGGGCAATGGAGAGCTTTACAATGAACAGGAAATACAACGAATTGTGAGGTATACGAAATACTGGGTTATGTTGGTTTCACTACTGCATCAGTCAAACAAAAGGTAAGGGGCTTGGAGAAGATTGTTAAAACCAAACATCGTCTCCGGGCTCAGTCGTTAATAAATAGTGTTTACTTACAAATATTGATCCAAACCTTTGTGTCTCGCGGCTCAGATTGAGACTGCGATGGTTTGATTTCGAAAAAGCGAGTTTAAATACCATCCGGGTGTAGCAGCGGTGCTGAGAGACAGCAAGGGAAGTGCGGAGGGGGGTCATCTTTCAGCAAGGCATCGAACTGAGATGCCTGCTGACCGGCCTCCCTCCAGCACTTGTGAAATCATTTCGGAGAGCAATTATCTGGACCTCCCGTTACTGCAGTGAAGCTGATCTTGTCAGAGGATGAGGGAGAAGGCACGTAAAACGGCACACAAGTTTGTATGTCTGAATCATGGTGTTTCACAGTAAAGATGCAGTAAAAGTTTAAGTAAGGGCTTTGTGACAAGGGCGCTCCACGTGCGGATCAATGTTGAAATATTTAACTGGTAGAGAGACATCAGACCCACTTTATTCTAATAACTTGTTGATTGCAGGTATTTTCTTTAATATAGCAACACTCCCTTAAAAAATATCAGCAGTATATCAGAATTTTAATTTTTTTAAATATATTTTAAACAATGACCACAGTTTAAATTGCATCAGTGTCTTCAACTCAGTGCAGATGCTGTAGTTCCAGGGCGCCATGGCACACATTTTAGCAGCATTCACGCGGTTACATGTCAGGTAGAGGTTGTTCAGTCCTGATTCCCACTCCTAGAATCTTTCAGAGTCTACGCCGTGCTCCAAGGCTGCCGTTTCCGGGATTTGTAACCACATGACTAAACCGTTTCCGGGTTATCAATATGGAATGTGAACGATTGTGCTTGTTAGTGCAACATCTCCTGGTAGTACCTAAATGATCTCCATGGAGGTAGGGGTTTTACAGCAGTTTGCGACGCAAGAAAACAAGACGTGTCTGTAGTTAACCCACAAATGTGTGTTACAGTGCTCAAAAGCAGCAAGTCATTGTGAATAAACAGCCCAATTGGCAGAATGATGAGCAATGGGTTTGGGTGGAATCAAGTACGTGGGCTGCTTGTAAAATGTGGAGATGTGTGTGTAGTTAATGCAAAACACGGAAACAGGAAAAGTTTCTGCAGTAGCAGCTTTGTAACTCGGCTGAAACTATCCCGTAAAGGCGCGGAGGAGACTCCTTTGCGCTACACTGTGCTGCAGCGTCGACGCCCACCAACTGCACTTGAGAACTATCAGGAGCGGGGTCTGGCTCAGTTACTGCTGACGTCCTCTGTGTCATCTCAAGCGAGGCCGGTGGGACACTCCAATACCAGGGGCTCAAAGTGCAAGCCAAGAGCAATCGAACTGCTCGGGATCCCGCCAGAGTCCTACAAGCAAGCCCCACCGCCCACAGAACGACATGTTTGCGTCCGGACGGTGTGAAAGGTAAGTCCTTTAAAGTACAGCATGCAATATAGGCAGAGGCATCAGGAGAGGAGAACTGCACAGTAAACCGGAGGAAAGCACCTTACCATGACTGAACAGCACTGGTGTGTACTCAGTGGAAATGACATCCAAGCAGGCGTGTCACGTGTAGAATGTACTTCATGTCATCAAATGTATTTCTTGTTTGAGAAGATTGCACATTAGTATATATGGTTCTTTGAAATTGAGAAACAAGCGTTTTTTATCAATTTCGGTTCTAAATATTGTAAATAGACGTGGATGAGAGAAAAGGGCATTTTGAAAGATAGTTTGGTATCTGGTATGGTAGATAGATGGGCGTTTGTTCCAGTTTGTCTTTAACATGCCAGCTCCTTCAATTTTGTTTAACCCTGCCGTTTGGAGGAAAGAGTCCGCCCGGGATCCGGTTGGTGTTTGTTTTTGCTAATTACATTTGCTCCTATTTTCAAATTCAAAATTACAACAAAAAAGACACCGTCTAAAATAGTTTGTGTGCCCTGTGATCATTTTGAAGTTAATTCTTGATACCAACAAACAAAATATAAAGCTCGCGTTAATAATGTCAAAACTACGGGACACGACGCACTAAGGGCTGGGAAGGAGCGACATTTTAGATACTCGTTTGGCAGAACTATGTGCAGTTTGATAGCAATGCTCAATTTGTGTGGTTTGTGCGCGTGGAGCTTCTCAGTATTTCTTTTGCCACATCTTGGATGTTATGTGCAAAGACGAACTTGGAGATGCAGCGATTTTTTGAAGAGCAGCGTTATAGTTTGTCAATTAAAAATGGCCGTGTTTACTCCTCCCCTGCAGATCTGTGTACCTTTGAGTGCAGCTTTACAGTTATTATATCAAGCCACAGCAAATTGTTCCATAATTCAGTTTAAGAATTCTGCAATGCCTGCACAAAAATAGCTTAATGTCTAGAGAAAGGCAGGCATTTATCTTGTAAAGTTATTAACACTCGTTTGCAAGGATTTTTCCCCTTCTTCATGAAACAAAGTTTTTGCTGAGGCCGTTAAAACTGTTTATAGTAAATTGTGCTCCCTCTGTGCTCAACACCTGATTTCATCTGCTGCTCTGCAAGACATGGCATCTCCCATGATGCCTTGCACGAACTGCTAGTCTCAGCTGAAACGGTGCCTAGTAACTCCAGCACTGAACATCTGGCGCGGTGTTTATTTGTTCTATTGCCCCTGTTAAGTGGTTGTGAAATATCAGAAGCTTTTGTAAAATTGTTTTTTCAGCCATCAGAATTACCACTTGCTATTGTTTAATATGCTAAACTGAGGGAGACATTAAATGTACTGTGTTCTGCTATAGGTGATGAACTTGCCACATAGAGAATTTTATGGCGTTCCGGAGCATGAGTTGTGTTTGAGTGTTGCTCCCTTCTTTATTCCTTTTTGTTTCCTTTGGCTCTCATTCATAGTATATGTACAATTGCTAAGTGCTTGTATTCATAAACCTTCTACTCTATTTAAAGGTATTTTCTGTATTCCTGGTATGAATGGCTCCAAACTAAATGGCCAAGAATGAGTTCTGGTGTTGGAATATGCAGAAGGGTTCAGGTTTGTGCAGTAGAATGTGATGAGTTTTCAACTTCCAGAGAAAATATAGAGAGGACATGAGATGAGAGAACTCTCTTAAGGGCATACTTTTGAGGAGGCCCTCTGCTTTTGATTGCAATGGCTCAGTTTATTTGGTGATTCACAATTCCAATCATGGGTAAAACATGGCTTGTTGAACATAGATGAGATGTACTTGCAAATTGTTTGATTGCATATTGCATTTCAGGTTTTCAATTTGACCAATCCTTTGACTTCTTACCAACGAAATATGAGTGTCTTCCTGGTCGAGGACCACACTGCTTTTTCTCTTATCTGTCTTGTATCAAGACCCTGCTGGACTATGGGGTGAAAGAAAGCTTGAATAAGCAGCTACCTATGTTATATGACATCTCTTTATTAATGTAATAACTGCACTTTCACAATTGCTATATTAACCTTCCTGCTTTCTCAAATTTGCTTGAAAATGCACCATTTGTCCACTCTTTTTTTTAAATTTTCTCGGGGGGAGAACCCCCCCGAACCCCCCTTAGGTTGTTCGGGCTCGCTCGCTACGCTCGCTCGCTGCGGTGCAGTATGCCAATAATTTTACGCCCCACCACTTTCAAATGTCACCAGCCACCACTGCATATGACCCTACATCAAGTCAATCTAAACCGTCCAACGACGATAAGCATTGGAACCTGTTAGAGGTTGGAATTAGAAAGTTTGAAGGGCGTGTTATCTGCTGGAAACTAGGGAGTGGGTACGTCAGATTTCCTGTGGGTGGAGGGTAATAAAAATAGCCCAAAGGGCGGGTGATAATACTGCTGCCGTGGCTAACTGGGGTCCCTGGTTGGCTCAATATTTTGTTTACCAGCTGAGGGTTTCTAAAGGTCAGGACCACACAATCCCCACTTTGATTGTTATTTCCTTTCCCTACCTGCCTTACTCTTCTGGCCATCTTGAAATCATAAAATAGATGCTCTGTTAGCCCCGTTCTGCCACCCAACCAGTTTAAGGATTTGTTCCGTAGCGAGATCCAGTTTTCTCTACTGTTTGTGGGGAGGGGCGGGACATTAGTCAAAACTATTACTTACAGGGCTGATGCAGGCGGGAGGTCCAAGCGATCGCCTATACTTTCGTGTTGGTCCTCCCGATAGTTATTGGGTTGTGGCCTTAGTACTAGGGGTCTAGTTACGCAGTTATTCCTTTCAAAGTCTCCTTGCCCAGGCCTGTCCGCCTCCTGTCCTACTTTGGGTTTATCGCCTGCATTACCACGTGGGTAAATGGTAGTTTCTTTGATAGAGGTATGACGCTGTGGGGTCTCTACAGGGGGTGCAGTTACTATTCCAGATGATAAAAGGGCCATCCCATTTTGGCCAGTGGACACGATTGTCAACAGTTCCAGGCAGGAATCAGTTCTTGTTTCTACCTTCCTTAGTCTAGATTGAATTGTACCCATTCTGTCATTCACATGATTGTGGAGATTTTTAAATGCTTCGTTTAAGGCATCCAGTTTCCCAATAATTATATTATAATTGGATTCTGGGGGTATTACCAATGCGGTCGGTTTTACTTGAGGTGTTCCCTGCTGCTGGGTGTTGCTCTTCTTGAGTGTAACCGTGTTTTTAGCGTTTTCAGTAGCAGGGTTGCCTGGACCTCTAATACGGGGTTTTTTAGGTGTGGGAGAATTGGATTTAGCGGGGGAAATAAAATTGTCTTCTATATATTGGATGCAACCATTTACGTTGTTGGCCTTTCCTCCTTTGTTCTCCCATTGTTCACTCTCCCCTTTATTCGGCGCCCCTTTACCCTTCTGAACTACTTTTTTTCCCAGGATGACACAGTCGTGAATATTGGAACTATCTGTAGTTTTAGTTGTCCCATGGTTCCCTGCCCCATCCATCACCCCGTCACAAGCCATCCCCTTTGTTGTATTTCCTGGTTCGTTTATAGCCGCCTGGGCTGACCCTAATTCAGCCGCTTCCTCCCCCCCCCAATAGCCCGCCTGCTGACAAAGATTCCTTAACAAAGGGAGATCTGTTTTTCTATAGCTCCCATTGCTCCAGTAATGTACTTTGGTAAAGATGTTTGGGACTTGTCTGGAGTGAGCTGTGAGCCTGTTATGGCCACATGTTTTCTTTTACCCATGTTAATCAGTAGTTGGTTCGGGTACGTTTATTTAGGAATTTTACTTACGTGGGTTAGGTAGAGGATAATAGGCCCAATTAAATCTTTGGCTCTAGGTGGAAAACACCAAACAATTGTCAGGTCACAGTATTGTGCTGATATCACACACCCCCCCTTGTCTATGCGTGTTAATGATGAACCCACAAAATGCCTCGCCCCAACCCCCCCTCCCTTCTATCACGTGTTACTTATAGACAGTTACTCTTGGTCGAATCAGTTCCTTAGTCCCTCAGTCCATACAATGATGTTCCAGGGCTCTGAGCCGCGGTGCCACAACCGTAATGCACAGTCTGCCCAAGCTACAAGCTCAAAATATACTTTAGGAAAATCAATTAGGCCGAGGGCGGCAAGACCCACAAGACCCGCACAGTCCTGCTTATACGAAAAAGTGGGGGTCAGACTTCACTCTACATGCGGTTCGTTGGGATAGATGAACATACCTCGACGGAGCTCCAGGCACTTGAGCTGAGTGACAAAGGGGGTGGCCCCGCCCCGCCTCCTCCTGTTGCCGACGGGCGCAGGCCAGGCCCGCCCTTGGCCCAGGCTTTGCCCGGGCGCGGCCCGCACGCGTCCTGAGCTGCGGGGGGAGAGGCAGCGCTTTATGCGCAAGTTGACAGGTAGCGCCTCCCCCTCGTTAGCGGCTGCGGGACGTAGCGTGTTGCACCCTGGGCTTTGTAGTCCTCCACCAGGGTGGTGCGTGTAGAGACTGGGGCGGGATGCAGGCAGTAGCGGGCTGGCACAAACCCTGGGACTTCGGTCCCACCAGGGAATACAAACAGTCATGCTGTGTGGCCCCAAACGGCAGTAAGGTAAAAAACAAAGGCAGCGAAGGCGAACTCCTGCCCCGCGGGGGAGAGGCAGCGCTTTATGCGCAAGTTGACAGCTAGCGCCTCCCCCTCGTTAGCGGCTGTGGGTCGTAGCGCTTTGCACCCTGGGCTTTGTAGTTCTCCACCAGGGTGGTGCGTGTAGAGACTGGGGCGGGATGCAGGCAGTAGCGGGCTGGCACAAACCCTGGGACTGCCGTCCCACCAGGGAATACAAACAGTCATGCTGTGTGGCCCCAAACGGCAGCAAGGTAAAAAACAAAGGCAGCGAAAGTTGTTAACGAGAAAGGGTCAGGCAGTGCAAGGCAGCTACAACAAAGTAAAAGAAGTCGCATTGACACTAGAAGTAATTTTGGACTGTGAGTCGCAATTATTTAATATAGTTATGTTACGTAGTTTTTGTGGAACACAGCATTCTCAAATCCTTTGGCCTTTTCTCACTTTAGATTCTTGTGGGCAGACACATTCTTGAGTTGTGGGTTTCCTCAACTGAAGTTTTTTCTGGGTGGAGAAGGTGAGGAAGTACATTTAACCTTCCTTTGACCTGAGTTTGTGTGAGATACCAGGTTAGTAAGAGGAGGGTTTTCCCTATGGTGGTGTTTCAACCCAACAACCTACCTAACCTGTGTGGGTAAGTGGTATGTGACGAGTTATTCCTGCTGGGTGTGCTGCAGAGGACTTCAGGCCTTACTGCAATCCACCTTCTACACCAATGTTGTTGCGTATGGTGATGGATCTTGTGCCCACTGAAATAACCTTAGTGGTTGTGTGGTATTCTCTATAATACATTGTTGGTGGCTCATTTGTTTCTTGTCTGATGTGTAGAACTCCTGATTTAGGTTAAAAGCGAGCTATGTCTTTCTGGGCTTTTGTATTCCTGCCTTTCAGTATTTGGGATAGAGCGATTGCTTTCTTACTCTGCTTAGGTTACTTTTGAATCCAATATACCTGCTTTCTTTTGTCTGGCATTTCCTGACCCAATGCCACTCTGTGTGAACACCCTATATCCCTGCATTCCCTGTACCATGCTTCCGTATTGCCTTGTTTTCCTAGTCATTATCTCTGGGTTCCCTTAGTCAAAGACTCCTGGTTCTTGGCTTTCTGTATCCAGGGCTCCTTTCTACAGGGAGTGAAGGATCATTCAGCTGAGCAATCCATCTCTCTACCAAAGCTATGGATGGATTTGCTGTCTGTGGCAAATGAGAAGTATCTCTCATGTGTGCAATGAACATGACTAAGTCAGGAGATGTAGGGATGGTTCATCTGTCAGTGATAAGTGTGTGTGACCTATTGCTCGTGCCAGGTGACGGACTGCTCCCTGTACATTTGATGATTTGTTATCAGAACTCTGCCCAGGAAGACTGCTAAGACAGGCAGGCCTTACAGCTTCTCATTACAGTTCATACATTTACTAGCAGGCACAGGCAGGCTTTCCTGCTCCCTCTCCTCGATATATGCATTTGATGTTTATTTGCGTCATGCCTTCCCATCACGGGGCAAATCCTTGAAGAAATACTGGCCCCACAGAACATGTATGTTGTATTTGTATGGACTTTTGAGAAAAGACGTTCCTTGTACTATTTTTACCAGGGACAGTGCCCTGCTTGCTTCTGTCCTCTCAAAGGGAGGGGAATAAGCCACGGACTCTGAAAAAACACTGGCGCTGTGACCTGCTTGTGAGGAGTAGAAGTTCTCCAGCAAGGAGAGAAGGTGGTCCCTGGCCAAAGGAAGGCCCGGCATTAGGCACTTCGTGGAAGCTAGTCTCCCAGGAGCCACAAGGATCCCCTAGCTACAATTCCCAGAATTGCCTCAAAAAGCCCCCACAACTTCTGAAGTCAAGAAGCTGCAGAGATGAGTTTCACAACTGTAAGTGTGGTGAGACTGCAGCATCTGTGCCCTGTCAGTACACCCAATGAGTCAACACCTGACCAATATAGGTCCAGAGGCAAGGTCGGATTGGTAACTCGGGCACTCTGGAAATGGCCGAAGAGCCGGTAGCTGAGTTCTAGCTGTGGGCTGCTTTTTTGGGCAGCCTTGGGGCTGTCTGTGCTGTTAGGATGCCGCCAGCAGCCCAGTGGGGGCCTGAGTGGCCTTTCTAGAGGCAGATGGGCGGAGGCAGCACTCCCTTTCTCTCGCTGGGCCGGCCCAGTAATGTATGCTGATTGAGCGGGGGCAGGGGGCCTGAGCAGAAGTGGTCTCACTTGTATTCAGGTGTGGCTCAGCAGTGTGAACTAATCTGTGCAATTTTTTTTTATCTAAGTGAAGTTAATAAAACATGCCCTCCACCCCCTTTCTTTTCATACAACTTCGCAGAAGCATTGTTTTGCAGAAAGGCAATACGCAAATGAGCGCCACTTTTTTTGGTGTTCCCGGCCGATTGTTGATCCCAATCCAACCCTGCCCAGAGGAACACAGATGTATTTACCTTGATTTCCAAAATATTTCGGTTAGACTTCTAGCTTATTGGAACGGACCAACCTGTGTCTTCAGTCAGTTCTTTCTGTCTAGTCAGTTCCCTCTCCATATTAAAATCTAGATTCCCCTTACCAGATTCGAGAATTACAGCGTGGCTCCCCCCTCCCGTTCCTCCTCCCCCCCCATTCCCTCCCCTCCTCGCCGCATCCATTTTTGAGAGTCAGCTGCACTAGTACTACAGCCATTTTTCCCCTTTAATACAATAATGAATTGTTGAAGGTCACGCTAGTGTTCGGGGATACTACACGTGCACCAAAATTTGTAATCAACAAACGTTCATAGTTAGGGTTCTTCATGGTTGTGGGAAACAGCGACAGCGTGATCTTAAGACATCTGTGTCAATGTGTACGAGGTGAATCACAGACAATCCTTGTTTGTGGAAAAAAAACGAACTGCTGGAAAATGTTCCTCTGCATAAATCAAAAAAGTTAAAAAAAATATTTCAAATAAATTGATGATTCCATTTGAATCTCTGGCTAATTCGCTGCGGTTGTAGTAGTAGGAGAACCTGCAAACTAGATACGAAGGAATATATATTTCAGCACAAATTGCATACACTTTAATAGCTCGAAATATCTTGAAATGGCCTTCTAGTTGCTCTCTATGTATGGTTGCCAATGCTGACCTACCCCATCCCACGCAGCAGTGTGCTACAAATCCATAAAGTGCTTCAGTGCCTCATCAGGGGTAGTCAGCGTTATATAAATGCCAATACCATATGGAACCATGCAAAGTACTTGCAAAACTGGCCTTTATAATGATGCACCTTTTAAGTCAATTAAAGGAAATCTGTGGATAATACCTTCCAGAAATGTGTAAATGGGAGTATTTCGTCTGTAATTTCTGTCCATGTACTACCAGGAGTTAGTTATGAACAGTCGGTGGTAGCTAGGAGGAACCTGTGTGTTATTTTTAAATGTGTTTGCATTTATGTGGAACCAGCAGGACCTCAACTTTGAGCGTTAGCTGTGACGCAACCTCCTCTTCGTATAATTTGTCTGCCACTTCAGTTCTGCTTTTCCAGAAAACGCTGAAACAGTTTCTATTTACAAGAACTTTGTCACAAGGTCACGCAGCCAGTGTTTGCAATGCGGGGCTTTCAGGCGATTAAGTTCACAAAGGCCCCGCTGTATCAGCGCACACACTCCTTCGGCTATTGTGGAGATCAGGGGAGGGAGGAGGCTGGATTTGTGAACCGTTTGAGTGCTGGACCGAGGAAATTGGGACTTTTGAATTGTGGGGTGTTTGCGAGAGAGGTAGTTGAGCTTTCTGAGACGTTGACGCAAATGTGGCAAGGAAGTATATTTTAGGAGTTATTCCTTCGAGGTGAAGGGAGACATGTATTTCAGTATAAGAGGGTGGGTGACGTGTGTCTGTTTTAGTGTTCACTGTTAAAATGAACCGTCTCGATGTTACACTCGGCGCATGATTTTTTAATATTTTTTTCTCTTCTGGCTAGCCCATATCCCTGCTAACCACTCAAATGGTAGTATGAAGACATAGGTGGTCACTCATGTATCCTCAGATACAGGGGGCTCCTCCGTTAGAGCGGAGGAGCGTCGCCCCACTTAAAATCCCCCAAAAATGAAAAATAAAATGTTAATTAATTACCATTTTATTTTTCATTTCCATCCCGAGCCTCGCCTCAGGAAGGGGGCGGGGCCTCTGCTGAGTGACAGAAGTATGTCACTCAGCAGGGAGGAGGGTGGGCTGGTGTGGCACTGTTTAAATTGAGCATGTCTTTTTGGCTGGCCGTCTTGCGACGGCCAGCCACACTTGCACAATTTAAACCTCTCAATGGTTGACAGACAGTGCAAGCCTTCAGGGTGCTGTGGAGCACCGAGTGAGGTCACTCCCACCAATCCTGGCGCTGCTCACATGCTGCATGTGAGCAGTGCCAGGATTGGGCAAGGGAGTCCCAGCATCCGGTTCCAGTAACAAAGAGGTCCGGAGCGAGGACGTCGTCAGGTCAGTTTTATTTATTTATTTTTAATACTATTTCCCCCAGGCACGCCCTGCCCCCACTCCCGGTAGATGCCAGCCACCACTGCTCAGATAGATAATTCTCATGGTGCTGTCTTGTCGTCATGCAAATGTATTAAGAGTTTGAGTTTTTGTCATAGGTCTGTATGGCTGTGCAACCATGCACAATCAATGTTGGTTGGTGTCACTGGTGTGCCATTTATTCTGCATAGATACAATCATACATATTGCAAGTTGAGGAAGATGCTGCATGCCTGGGTTCAGTCAGGTGTTTGTAAAGCACTGCTACTCACCCGTGAGGGTCTCAAGGCGCTGGGGGGGTCCAGATCCGTCTTGGCACTGGGTCAGCGATGGAGATTGCCTGAGGTGGAGAGGCAGGGTGTTCCAGGTTTTAGCAGCCAGGTGGGAGAAGGATCTTCCTCCGGCTTTAGTCTTGTGGATCCGTAGGATGGTGGCTAGGGCCAGTTGGGCAGAGCAGAGGTGTCTGGCGGGTACGTCGAATGAGAGGCGGTGGTTCAGATAAGCTGGTCCTGTGTCATGGAGGGCTTTGTAGGCATATGCGAGGAGCTTGAATGTGATTTTTTTGTTGACTGGGAGCCAGTGGAGTTCTTGAAGGTGTTCGAAGATGTGGCTGCGGCGGGGGATGTTGAGGACCAGTCTGGCTGCGGCATTCTGAACGTTCTGTAGTTTCCTCAAGAGTTCCTGGGTGACACCAGCGTAGAGTGCATTGCCGTAGTCGAGTCTGCTGCTGATGAGAGCATGGGTGACCGTCTTTTTGGATTCAGTGGGGATTCATCTGAATGTCTTTCGGAGCAGGCGAGCGTGTGTAAGCATGATGAGGATACAGCGTTGATCTGGCAGTTCATTGTGAGCGAAGAGTCCAGTATGATGGTGAGGTTTCGTGCATAGTCCATGGGGGTGGAGGGGTTCCCAATGTGTCGGGCCACCAGGAGTTGTCACAAGCTGAGGGGGTGAGTCCCAAGATGAGTTCTTTGATCTTGTCCGAATTGAGCTTGAGGCAACTGTCTTTCATCCAGGTGGCAACTGCTTTCATCCCGCAGAGGAAGTTGGTTCTGGTGGCTGTGGGTTTGTTGGTGAGGGAGAGGATCAGCTTGGTGTTGTCGGCGTAGGAGATTATGTTGAGACCATGGTTACTGAAAATGGCTGCGAGGGGGGCCATGTAGACGTTGAAGAGAGTGGGGCTCAGGGAGGAGCCTTGGGCCCTCTGCAGGTGATCTCTGTGGGTTCTGAGAGGAATGAAGGTAGTCTGGCTCGCTGTGTTCGATCAGTGAGGAAGGAGTGGATCCAGTCCAGGGCCTTGTCGCGAATGCCAGTGTCGTGGAATCTCATGATTAGGGTACAGTGGGAGACGGTATTGTAGGTGGCCAAGAGGTCCATAAGGATGAGGGCTGAAGTTTCACCCCTGTCGAGGAGGGAACGGATGTCGTCGGTGGTGGTGAGGAGTGCAGTCTCGGTGCTGTAGTTGCTTCAGAATCTGGATTGGGAGGTGCCCAGGATGTGGTTTGCTTCAATGAATTTGGAGATTTGAGCATTGATGGCCTTTTCGATGACCTTGACTGGGAAGGGAAGCAGGGAGATGGGCCTTAAGTTCTAGAGGTCTGTCGGTTCGGCGGATGGCTTCTTCAGCAGGGGGTTGATCTCAGCGTATTTCCAGTCATCAGGGAAGGTGGCGGTTTCGATGCAGCAGTTGATGGTGCGGCGAAGCTCGGGGCAATTGAGGTGGCAACTGTATGGAAGATGTGGTGCGGGCACGGGTCCGAGGGGGTCTCTGGAGTGGATGCTTTTCATGGTCTTGTGCGTGTCATCTGTGGTGAGCGGGGTACAGTTGAGCAGGATCTGTTGGGATGCAGCGTGGTTGGGTGTGGTGGTGTCGGGCATGGTGGGAGGGTCTTGGGTGTCGAAACTGTCATAGATCTGCTAGATCTTGCGGTAGAAGAAGGTGCTGAGTTTGTTGCAGAGGTCTTGGGAGGGTGGGACGTCTGTGGTCTCGCTGTTGGGTCTGGCAAACTGCTTGATGATGGTGAAGAGTTCTTTGCTGTTGTTTGAGTTGGTGTTGATTCTGTCTTGGAGGGCCGTTTTCTTTGTGGTTTTAAGGAGGAGGTGGTGTGCCGTGACGGTTGTTTTGAAAGTCGGTGGGTTTCCGGGGTTTTGTTGTTCCTCCATCTCTTCTCGAGTCATCTACAGGTGCGTCTGGACTCGTGGAGGGTGGGAGTGAATCAGCTAGCTTTTTTGGAGTGTTGCTTGCTGGGAGCCTTCTTGAGGGGTGCCAGAGTGTCAGCGCAGTTGGAGATCCATTGGTGGAGGTTGCGTGCTGAGGTCTTGGCGTTTGTTGATGTCGGCAGTGTGGTAGTGCTGAGGAAGGTGGTGAGATGTTCTTCTGTGGCTTTGTTCTAGCTATGACGGGGGCGGTGAGGGAGGTGGTGTATGGTGGGTGTGGTGAGGGCGAAGTGCACACAGTGTTGGTTGGTCCAGAGGAGTTTGGTGGTGTGACTGTAGGTGATGTTTTCACTGGCGTAGAAGACGGAGTCAAGTGTGTGTCCTGCTGCGTGGGTCGGAGAGGTAACTAGCTACTTGAATCCAATGTTGGCAGGTTCTCTAGAAAGATGCAGTGTTCTGGTCACTGGGCTTGTCCAGGTGAAAGTTAAGGTCACAGAGTAGGATGTAATCGGTGGATGCAAAAGCCTGGGGTGTGATGAAGTCGTCAATGGCATCGATGAATGGTGAGCGGGGGCCGGGAGGCCTGTAGACGAGGGTGCCATGGAGGATGGTGTTGGGGTTGGTCTGGATCTGGATTGGAGGTGTTCCATGGCTGTCGTTGGGTTGTCTGAGTGGGTGGTCAGGCAGAGGGTGTTCTTGTGGACGATGGCAATACCTCCTCCTAGTCAGTGGGTGCAGTCCTTGCGAGTGATCTTGTAGCTGTTGGGAATGGCGGTGGTGATGTCCGGGCAACAGCTGGGATTAGTCCAAATTTCCGTAAGGAAGGCAATGTCAGGCGAGTCGGAGTCGAGGATGTCCCAGATTCCGGTGGCATGTTTATGGAGGGAACGCATATTGAGGAGGATGCAGCTGAGCTGGTTGGGTGCGTTGTTGGTCAGCTGGGTGGTGAGAGGAGCTGGAGTGCGGGCATGGGTGAGGGTGTAGCTGTAGTTTCAGCAGGAGAAAGGTCCTTGGGTGTCCTTTGGTGATGCGAGGTGGCAGGCAGCATGGCGTCCTGTGTTGAGGATGAGGAGGGTGCTGGCGTCATATTGGCTGAGGGTCTGAGAACCAGGGTCCATGGCGCTGGGTGCGGTCCAGGCGCGGACAGGCGCAGACTGGCTTGCCTTTGGTGCGCCTTCGGTGCACCAGCAGGTCACCTGCTGCGCGGCTGGGTGATCGCAGCGGCAGGGGTAAGAGCTGTACAAAGTGGAAAGGAGGAAAAAAGGCAAGATTGCAAAGAGCGACAGAAAAGGGAAAAAAAGACCACCAGGGATGAAGTGCAGGTGGATGCCTGCTGGTGGAGGAGGGCCTCGAACCATTGACCTGAGGGTCAGAAGGCTCAGCAGCAGGGAGCTCAGCGGAGCAGCTACCAGGCGGATCTGTGCAAGGAAGGGAGCAATCCACTGAAAGGTGGATGGGTTGTGTGGCATAGGAAGTTGGCTGGATAGTGGATTGCTACTCATAGTATATGTGCTTTGTGGATGACACCATTTCTTCCTTTGAGCTCCTGGTGTCGATATAAGGACTTAATTCATCTCCTTAATAATCCACAATGTGGGATTAGCATGGCCTTATTCCCTTATACGCTTCACTGAGTTGTGGTTGCACTGGCTTAATTGCCATGTCTTTTTAATTTTTTTTAAGACTGGCGTTAGGCAAGACTTTTTGACTTCACTAAAATGAAATGTATAAAAAATACTTACTTATAGGGCCTTCACCTAGCCCGCTTCATCTATTGGTCTGTTGTGTCATTTGCATTTTCCTCCCATCCACTAGAGTACACATCATGGGGCACCTTGTCAACTCACTTCAACCACAGGCTAGTTTTACTGAGAGTGAAAGCATTCTGCCTTTTTACAAGGAGCACATCCACACACTATGGCAATGGGTGCTTTTTGGGACCCATGGCCATAGGCCCACCAGCTCCAAACAATAAACTTTTTAAAAAGCCATGACAAGACAAAAGAAGTTTTGAAAAAGCCAAAAAGCTGTCAACTATTGAAAGACCTATTTGCTTTGCTAATGCTTGTTTATTCCGTTCTCACATTGCTCTGTTTGTGGTCGAATGAGAGTTTGATGACTGTGATTTGCTTCAAATTGTCGTGCATGTTGTTTTTTTTGCTATTTATATATTTGCTGTTTGCGTCTGTGTGTCTTTGCACAATGTGCCAGCAAGGAGACCAGGAATCTAGGAACTTTATTCAGCCAGAATTCTAACATCTACCAGTAATAGCTTCGGTCTCTCACATGTGACTGTCACAGGCACCATTGTTGAGTCTTTATGGTGCACCTTGGTAGTGGAATTTCAAGCTTGAAAGTTTGAAAGGTTACTTTGCAAATATATGAACAAGCATTGACAATGCCAATAGGTCTAGCTTTAAAGGAATGTTTTATGGTTATGTGAAATATTATAAGAAAATAGCATGGGAATTGATATGTATTTGTATTGAAGCAAAGAACTGTAGAATAATATTGGTGGTGGTTAAAAGGTCAGGTGACAGTTGCACTTTCAAGCTAGACGTAAACATCCATGTAGGCTAATGACTGACCTCCTCCCATCTGTGCTGCTGCCAGATAAAGCACCACAAAGTATTTAGTTAAAACAATTTAATGGCAATTCAATGTCATGTGTCTGCCCCTGAAGATTCAAGCTCAGGCAGTTGGATAAATAAACAAAATGATCACAGCTGTGTGGAGGGCAAGCACTTTTTAGGGCCGAGCCTGCGAGAGCATGCGCTAGTGCATGTGTTTTGCTTGTGAGACACTGCTGTTAACAAAAAAGGGCTTGGCGCCCACCCGTTGCCTACCATTTGTTGGGTTTCATGGCACTCTTCTTTACAGCCTTATAATTCATCAAGGCAGGCCTAACATAATTTCCGTTCCTCTCTGTGGAGCAGGGACCAAGCACTGATTGATTTGACTTAATCAGTGCCTGTCTACTGCCCCCCAGTGTGACTGAGGTACTATTTTGTTCTGTTTAACTTTTAGTGCCCTACAAACAAAAAGCGTGTGACTGGCAAAAACGTGCCCAGCAGGACAAACAAAATTGCAAAGATTTATTTTCTATAGTTAACTTTCTTTTATTTTGTCAAGTCTTCTTTTCTCACTTTGCACTCAGGTTTTCATTTGTGTTTGCTCATGGGCACTGTTCTCAAAAGATGAAGTTTTCTTTTTATTACAAAGCAACATTGTTTCTTTCTTATGTGTCATTTATGAAATGATGCTTTAACACATAATCGTGCAGTACACCCCAATCCACCCCACACCAATCCACGCCAATCAACCCCACCTCACCTCACACCAATACGCCCCACTCAAACCAATCCACCCCAGACCAATCCAATCTACCCCACCCACTCCAATCCAAATCACTCACCCCAATCCAAACCACTCCAATCCTTTAACCCACCAAACTCCAATCTGCCCCACTCCAATTCTCCCCATTACTATCCAAAACAATCTATCCCACTCCAGTCTTCTACACTCCAGTCTGCTATACCCCAATTCAAAACAATTTCCCCCACTACAAATAAATCTGCCCCACTCCAATCCAAAACAATCTGCCCCACTCCAAAACAAAACAATCTGCCTCACTTCAATCTTCCCCACTCCAATCTGCCCCACTCCAATCCAAAACAATCTGCCATACTCCAATCTGCCCCACTCCAATCCAAAACAATGGGGCCCACTCCAATTCAAAACAATCTGCCCAGCTCCAAGCTGACCTACTCCAATCCAAAACAATCTGCCCACTCGAATTTGCCCCAGTTCAGTCTGCCCCATACCAATCTGCCCAACTACAATCAACCCCACTCAAATCCAAAACAATCTGCCCCACTCCAATCTGCCCCACGTTAATATGCCCCACTCCAATATGCCCCGCCCCAATCCAAAACAATCTGCCCACTCCAATCCACCCCACTTCAAGCCAAAACAATCTGCTCCACTCCAATTCATCCCACTCCAATCTGCCTACCTCCAATCCAAAACAATCTGCCCCACTTCAATCTTCTCCACTCCAATCTGCCCCACTCCAATCCAAAACAACCTGCCATACTCCAATCAGCCCCACTCCAATCCAAAACAATGGGGCCCACTCCAATCCAAAACAATTTGCCCCGCTCCAAGCTGACCTACTCCAATCCAAAACAATCTGCCCACTCGAATCTGCCCCAATTCAATCTGCCCCACACCAATCTGCCCAACTACAATCCAACCCACTCAAATCCAAAACAATCTGGCCCACTCCAATCTGCCCCACTTTAATATGCCCCACTCCAATGTGCCCCACCTCAATCCAAAACAATCTGCCCACTCCAATCCACCCCACTTCAAGCCAAAACAATCTGCCCCCCTCCAATTCATCCCTCTCTAATCTGCCCAACTCCAATCCAAAACAATCTGCCCCACTCCAATCTACCCCACTCCAATCTGCCCCACTCCAGTCTGCCCCACTCCAGTCTGCCCCACTCCAAACCAATCCAACTCACCCCAATCCGAACTACCCCACTCCAATCCAATCCACCTCACCTCACCCCAATCCAATCCACCCCACTCCCTCCCCAATCTACCCTACTCCAATCCACCCCACTTCAATCCAAAACAATCTGCCCCACTCCAATCTTTCCCACACCAATCTGCCACACTCAATCCAAAACAATGTGCCCCACTCCAATCCAAAACAATGTGCCCCACTCCAATCCAAAACAATGTGCCCTACTCCAATCTGCCCCCCTCCAGTCCAGAACAATGTGCCCCACTCCAAACAGCGCAACTCCTATCCAAAACAATCTGCCCCACTCCAACATGCCCACTCCAATCAGCACCACCCACACAGCAAATGGGCTGCAGATCCTCCTAGATTTATTCTTGGTTTTAATGAATGACTTGGAACTTCAAGTCAACTTTTCAAAATCCTTTATCATGATGTGTGGCCGACCTAGTACAAAGTCCAAGTCTGTTAAAATGGGAGACCATCTTTTTAACCAAGCACTAGCTGGGCACCTCTTTTAACAACTAGACTTCAGTCCTTTTATAAGAACTCTGAAGCCATATTCAGATTCACCAGAAAATTGCAGCATAAGCCATTACTTGAAATGTTGAACCTCTAAACCTCTAAGTGTATTTCTATGGAAATTAGACAAAGCCTATCAGATCCTTTGGTTATCCTACATAAAAAATAAATTTAATATATTAGACTTATCGGATCTATATAATAACCTTTCCATAATTAGGCATGATCATAAAGTATGCGTCATTGAGTGTTACTTGGACTAATATCAAAATATTCACCTAGAATCTGCCCAAGTCAAGGTTTCCATTGTTAGGTACGCTGCTATCTCTACGACACATAGGATGGAGCCGTACCTGGGGTGGATTGAGAATCCTACCCACCACATTGGCTAATAACCCTTAGTTGGGAACTCTGCATTTTAAATTCGCTTTCCCCATAGCCGGGGGCCTGGAGTAGGGACTTCCCGCCTTGCGGGTGTGACTTTTTAATTACAGAGCACCAATCATTAAATTTCATTCTGTGCCCTGTATTCGGAGCCAAGATGTTTGGTCCCACTTCTACGCAAATCGAATGTGAGACTTCATAGAGAAGGGTTAATATACTTAAAATCTTTAGGCTCGCAGGAGGTGTGTTATTCCATATTACATTTTATAACTACAGCTTTCATATCTGGAAAAGATACGGTACATAATGTATTTTTCAGCAATTTCGATTCATGTATTTTATGTGCCCTTTACATGCACGAGGTGCTGTTAAGTTTTCTGAATTTTGGAGGCTTTTAATGTAATTATGTGTTTTTAACTTTGTATAATGTTTTTATTTCTGTATTATGCTTTTATGGCCTATGGCAGAATAAAGTTTACTTTGACTTACCTTGAATCTGCCCCACTCAAATCTGCCCTTACTCCAATACTCCCCACTTATAGTCACCCCACTCCAGTCCAATCCACCTCACCCCAACCCACCCCACCCCAATTCACCTCACTCCAGTCCACCGCAATCCACCCCAAACCAATCGAATCCACCCCAATCTAATGGACCCCACTCCAATGCAATCCACCTCACCCCAATCCAATCCACCCCCTCCCTCACCAATCCACCCTACTCCAATCCAATCCACCCTAACTCCAATTCAGTCCACCCCACTCCAATCCAAAGCAATCTGCCCCACTCCTAGCCTTCCTACACCAATCTCCCCCACTCAGTGTAAAACAATTTGCCCCACTCAATCCAAAACACGCTGCCCCACCTCAATCCAAAATAAGCTGCTCCACTCCAATCCAAAACAATCTGCCCCACTCCAATCCAATCCAATCCACCCACTCCAATCCAAAACAATCTGCCCCACTCCAATCAGCTCAACTCCAATCCAAAACAATCTTCCTCACTCCATTCCAAAAAATCTGCCCCACTCCAATCTGCCCCACTTCACTCTGCCCCACTCCAATTTGCCCCACTCCAATCCAAAACAATCTGACACACTCCAATCTGCCACACTTCAATCTGCCCCACTGCAATCCACCCCACTCCAATCCAATCCACTTCACCCCAATCCAATCCACCTCACTCCAATCAAATCCACCACACCCCAATCGAATCAAACCCAATCCAACCAAATTCAATCTACCCCACTCCATCCACCCCACCCCACCCCACTCCAATCAATCCACCTCAATCCAATCCACCCCACCCCAATCCAGTTCACCACACCCCAATCCAATCCACCTCACTCAATCCAATCAACCTCACTCCAGTCCAATCCAATCCACCCCACTGCGTTCTAATCTACTTCACTCCAATCCACCCTATCCACCCCAATCCTGTTCACCACACCACACCACGCCCCAATCCAATCCACCTCAATCCAGTCCACCCCAATACAATCCACCTCACTCAATCCAATGCACCTCACTCCAATCCGATCCAATGCACCCCACTGCAATCTAATCTATTCCACTCCAATCCACCCCACTCCAATCCAATTCACCCCACTCCATTCCATCTTAATTCACTCCACCCTACACCAGTCCACCCCACTCTAATCCACCCCACATCTGTGCAGCCCACCCCAATCCAATCCACCCCACCCCATTTCAACCCACCCCACTCCAGTCTAATCCACCCCATCCAGTCCACCCCACTCCAATCCACCCCACTCCACTATAGTCCAATCCATTCCACTCTACCCCAATCAAATCCACCACACCTCAGTTCAATCCACCCCACTCAGTTCAATCTATTCAGCCACCACACTCCAATCCACTCCACTCCAATCCAATTAACCCGACTGCAGTCCAATCTATCACACTCCAATCCAATCCACCCCACTCCAAACCACCCCCTCCAGCCCAGTCCAATCCACCCCCTCCAACCCATTGCAATTCACCACACTGCAAACCACCCCACCCCAATCCAATACACCCCACCACAAACCAATCTAATCCACCCCACTTCAATCCACCCCAATCCAATCCACCTCACCCCTTTTCAATACACCCCACTCCAATCCAATCTATCCCATCCAGTACACCCACTCTAATCCACCACACTCCACTCAATCGAACCCACTCTACACAATCCAATCCACCCTACTACCTCAATCCACTCCAACCCACTCCACCCTGTTCCTGTTCCACCCCACTCAACTCCTCTCTACACCACTCCACTTTTTGCCACTCCACTCTGTGACACTGAATTCTACGACACTCTCTGCCACTGAACCACTGAACTTTACTCCCCTCTACTCAACTCTACGACACTCTACTCCCTCTACTCCACTCTATGACACTCTACGCCAACAAATCCAGTCTACAACACTCTACTTCCCCCACTTCACTCTAGGACACGCCAAACAACTAACTTTTAGCCATGCTGACAGCAGCCATACTGTGTACAGCATGGCAAAACTACATAGTCAAACTAATAGCTCTTGTATAGGCGAGACCTATTGGCCTTGCCAATGCTTGTTTTGCGGAAGCACACATCTTCTGTCCAATCAAAACATATGCTCCTGCCCAATCAAAACATATACTCCTGGCTCAAAATATGTGGGCGGAGACAAAGCTCTTTTCTAATGATGCTCATATAATTGTCTGGCAAGAGCTGCTTTGTCAAGCCATCCCATAAAAACCACTGTAAGGAGGTTTGATGTCACATCAAGGTGCTTTAACAATCTAACAATACTATGTGTCAGTGTGGAGGTTATTAAGATTGAAACATAAGAGTTCTTGTACCTGGAAACAGTAGTAAAAATGTGACACAAATTATGAACTACTTTGAGGAGTCTATATGATAAATGAATGAGAAACAATATTTCTAGAGATTTGCAAAACCTGTGTTGTGCAAGTTAAATGGTCTTGATCACAGTAGAGAGATGCCTTAGAACTTAAAAAAGCAAACAAAAAGATAAGCCTTGATAACATTTTTAGTTTGTGGTTGTACATACAAGGATTCATTTTTGGGAGAAGACTGTCAAAAAACAATATAATAAAATATGGAAAAGCTATACTTTCGCTTAGGCCATGTTGTAGTGGCTCCGAAAAGTTTTTTTGTTTGTTTGTGAGAAATGTATATGTTGATTCGGGTAAATAGATAATAACTGTGATGATCACAACACTGACATTTGAAGGTAAACCGTGTGTCCATTATGTGCTTATCTCAACTATTTCTCTACTCAAGTTTACAAAGTGGCTCCTATGGGGATGGTGTTGAGTGTTCGGCACCTAGAATGGTATACCTCTCACACATTCCTTACAACCCCTACATCATGTGATGGTCTTCGTCCCAAGGAGGTGATACAGGAAATGTCTATACATTATACTGCTGTTCTTCAGAAGCTGCTTGTGGTGCCAATGTTTTAAATTGTGATCAATATTGTGGCCCTCACTAGTAGCAAAACTGCCTAACTCACTTCATGGGCCCCAAAAATGTTGCAGGATTTTGGCAATGCTATCAAGCGGAAAGCTGAAATGATCTTTAGCTGCTCCTGGCAAAAATATTCACTCCAGGGCCAGTTGAAGATGTGAAGGTTTTCAAATTATTATTTTTATTTTTTATTTGCATTTAAAACCAGAGAAGGAGCACAATTCAAAAGAGGAAAAAAAGCAAAAATGAAAAATACACAGCAGCTGATAGATTATGCCCTTTAGAAATCCATCACATCAGGCTTTAGCAATTGTGCAAATTACCAATATTTATTATACAGTACAGCACATATTAGTGCAATACAACAAAGATCATGAAAAGTCCAAGTGCAAAAATAATACTTCCATACCTTAAGCATAGTACTTATCCATGAAAAACAAAAAATAACCTAATTTGCAAGGGAAGGGTTAGTCTAAAAAGGTCAACATACCAAGACACCGGGACATCTCAAATACATTTACCAAACAGTGCAAGTAGCGCAATAATAACAAGATCCTACACACTGTTACTAAAACCACATTGTCTATGGGTACAATTGCTAAAGAACCTTCATGCCAAACCATCAATCCAATGAGTAACAGAACGCCATACCCGGACCCCCCATTTCTGTGACTTTCACACTTTACATTCATACAGCTTAGTCTCCATATTATAGATATCCAAGAACCTGGCTCTCCATTCAGAAAATGTGGAAGGTTCTAGGTTGAGTCAACTTGTGGCAATACACATCTGGACTACTGTCATAGCAATAAATAGCATATACCTCTCCTTTTTGGGTAACCCATTATCCATTGTATCCTCTACCACTCCTAATACCACCAGTGCAGGGTATATTATTGTGTAACCTCCAATAACTTGTTCTAGAAATTTTCCAGTCTCTTGAAAAAAGAGCCTGGTCCTGGACATAAATAAAACATATGTACTATTTCAGCTCCCGGAGCCGCACATCGATGGCAACAGTCATTATCTCTCCTACCCCATTTGAATAATTTCTCTGGGGTAAAATAAAAATTGAAAATGGTTTTGAAATGTTGACTCTTTAATCCAGCTGTTAATAATACTTTGCTACCTCTGTTCAATGATTCTTGCAGTATCCCTAACCTACTCTCCAACTTAGCATTTTTAGGTCCTAAAGCAACCGGAAGGTTTTGTATCAGCAGGTCATAAAAACACCAATCGTAGCTCTCTTATCAACTGCCTCTTTAATAGGAATTCGAGTCACCAGCCGAGAAGTCTTCATCGACTTATTCATAAAATCCCAGATCTGGAGGTATTTAAAGAACTGCTGATTAATGATCCCAAATTTCTCCTAAAGATCCCCAAATGAGTGTACATATTCTCCATCAAATAGATCTCCCATCTGTGAAATTCCTCTCTCTCTCCAATTCTTGACAACCAGGTTTTGGAATATCAGTGGTAAAGTAGGTATCCCCCACAGTGGTGTATAATAGTAATATCTGGCTATAGTCATTTTCTTTTTACATTGCTGCCATAGTCGAAATGTATCTAGTAAAACCTTGAATTTGTTTTTTTTACAGTAGCTGGGTTCAACATTTTTCAGCAGACAATCTTTAGCTTCCTCCCCCATTACGAGTTCATATAGTGAAGGGTATTCGGGTGGCCTGGGCATGTGTGTGCTCCTCGTAATCAAAATTCCCATGTTTTGCAACATACATGCCCAGTAATACAAAGTTATATTCGGTACACCCCAACCCCCACGATTCTTGGGAAGGGTCATAAATTGGATAGCCCTAAATAAATATAAAAATGTGGGTAAAATTGTCATTTTTATGACAGTCCCCCTTTCCACCAAAGACAGAGGAGGTTCAATCTTCCAATATCTTGTACTATTGAGTGTAATAAGGGTTCATGTTTAAATCTACTATACGTTCCACTGCTGAAGAAATACGTGCCCCCAAATAAAAATCCTCACTCACTACCAGAGAATCAAACTGTCCAATATTGCTAGAGCAAACTACTTGGGTTTTCCCCTGATTCAACTTATAACCTGACGAGGCCCCAAATGTTTTTGGTGTTTCCTCAATCTCTACCAGAGCTTGTTTAGGGTCCGTTGTAACTATTGCTATGTCATCTGCATATGCTAGTACTTTATATTCCACTTGGCCTGCTACTACCTGATTGATCTGGCAATTCCTTTCCAACTTAATAATCAATGTGAAGGGTTTCACAATGATATTTGGGGACTCTCCTCATATCAGGGACCAGTTACTACCCACTAGTCGACCCCTCAAAACACGAAGTGCATCGATATGGAACTCGTCATTTTGTTACGGAAGGACAGGGGTCTGTGCAGTCCTGCTAGTCACTGAATCCCCTCATCAATTCGTTTTTTCATGTTACCATATCCCTTTCACTCTGTCACAACCTTGATGTCACTTTATTTTCATTTTTCAGTCACACTATTTGTATTACCCTCTATTATTCCCTGTCACTTGTCTTTCCTATGACTATCTCTTCCACACTCTCTTCCACTGCCATTACTTGCTTGCCACTCTCTCTTCCTCCGTCACATTCTGTAGTCTTTTTCTGACACCGTTTTTTCCTTTGTTTCCCTGACTATCACTCTTTCTAGCTTTAAGTCACCATCTTTCAGTTACTCTTACCCCCCTCTTCTGCCCCACCTTTTACCCTTTCACTGTTCACCTGTCACTATCATATCTTGTTTGGAAAACGTATCTGAGTCCCTTCTCAGCTCTTTTCTCTAGTACATATCAGATGTACCTGATCTCATGGGATCACCGTCTTTGAATGACATTTTTCAACTATTCAGTTTTTTTGTCTCATGCAATGCAAATCTGCATGAGGACACAAGACACACAAGCATTACAAAGCCAGTAGGTTTGGTGTTGGCTGCCAGCCTTTCGGCTTTGTCCCGTAGACCCACTAAGGGCAAACCATAGCCAAGAATTCTCACAAAACACATCTCGTTCCAGCTGGCAGGATAGTTCATTGTCGTAATGCGCGTGCGCTGCTGACAGTTAATATGATCTACAGCTCATACATTTGAATCCTGGCATAGTCAACTCGTCCTCATACGTTGAATAGCCTTCAATTGGTGAATATCTTGTCTTCAGCGCCTCAAGATGGCAGCAGTTACCCAATACAGCTGACAGTTACATTGCTCTAATACTTCATCTATATTCTAAAGTTGGCAGTGAAATTCAGAAATATTAATCTAGCTCAATGCCTAGGTTTGAACACAAATCTGACTTAATTCAATGGCAAGAATCAATTCCTGTTCAATGTTGGTACTTTTAGCTTTATGTAACTACAAGAATCGGGAAGTGACCTTCTGCAGTTCTTACAGACAGACATCCACGAAACTTGTTATGCAAGATAACAATGAAAAATATACACTCCCATAAATGATGGAGTTTTTTTGGTAAAATGAAAAAGTAATTGTACTGTTTATAAATGAAACCACTTAAAAGATATTTACAAGTTTATGATTTTGTTAGCAGTCATGTTTCTTTGGAGGCAATTGAAGATGGATCGCTCATGTGTAAGAGAGGTGATTTTCTTTGAGATTCAGATATTAATGGACCATAGTGCAAGGTCTCTCCTCCGGTGCACAGCTCGGGACAAAGCGCAATGAATTCTGGGTTAAGTGCTTTAGCAGTCTGGTGTCCGCTTCGGCAACTTGAATCACGTGCATTCCTTGCGCCGCGGTGCATCACTTTTAACATGGGAAAAAGTGACGTACGGATGACGCAAGTTGGTTGTAAATAAGCCCCTGAGGGCAAGATCTGGGAGACGGTCCTTCTCCTGTCCAGCTGCATTTCATTGGAATCAACTAGACTCTGTACTCATCTCTCTGACTTCACCGCCTTAAAAAAAAAAATCTGAAGACATGTTTTATTCAGAGATAAGTCTCTTTATAGCTTTGTTAGGGGTAACAGTTGGTGCTTAAAAATGAATAAAAAGTTTCCAATTGCTACCTTTACATTTTCCATGTTTAACTTAATTTTAATGATATTCCTTTCAATTTCTATCTCACCACACTCTTTCCACTTTAAATAATCAAATTAACTTTCTACTTAGGCATGTACGTAAATTCTATACTTTGAATGATACGCAAACAATCTTTAATTGCCATTGCAATTACCTATACTCTCTCTTACTGGACCAGGCTAGTCAATCTCTTCCTCAGTCAAGGCTCCCTCCCGGTTGCCCTCAAATCAGGTCAGGTCACCCCTCTTCTAAAAAAACCCGCCACGGATGCGAACGACCTCAACAACTTCCGCCCTATCTCCAACCTCCCTTTTCTGTCGAAAATCACCGAAAAATGTGTCGCGAAACAACTTTCCTCACATATTATGGACAATAACCTCCTCGACGTCTTCCAGTCGGGCTTCATCCAAAATTGCAGCACTGAAACAGCCCTGCTGCAAGTGATTGACGATGCGCTGCATATACTCGACGCTGGGGAATCATGTCTTCTGATTCTTCTAGACCTCTCTGCAGCCTTTCACACGGTTAATCATAGCACCCTCCTCAACACTCTTCAACAGAGAATGGGTCTGGATGGCACAGTGCTCAAATGGTTTGCCTCTTTCCTCTCGGACAGATCCCAAATGATCAAGATAGGGAACAGTCTTTCATCTCCTGTGGCCGTAGGTCAAGGCGTCCCTCAAGGTTCTATCCTGGCACCCACCTTGTTTAATCTCTACCTAGAACCTTTAGGGAACCTCCTAAGCAAATCTGGGATCCTTTACCATCTGTATGCGGACGACACGCAAATCTACCTTAAGGTGTCCTCCGCACACGATCTCTCCCTACTCAATTCTACCCTCAACTCTATTCACAACTGGATGTCAGCTCACCAACTCATTCTGAATCCCGCCAAAACTGAATTCCTCCTCCTCTCTACCTCTCTCTCACCTCCTCCTGTTCAATCTTGGATGGATCAGCTGAACCTTCTCAACAACAAACCCATCATTGTTGACAGCGCTAAATCCCTAGGTGTCATTCTTGACAAAAGACTCAACCTAATCGCCCACATCAACTCTATTGCTAAGAATGCATGGTACCAGCTGCGCCTTCTGTGGGGGATCCGTCGGTTCTTCCCGGAGAAAGACTTAAAAACCTTGGTACAATCTCTGGTTCTCTCAAGACTGGATTACTGCAATTCTCTTACTGGCCTACCCAAATCCCACCTCTCCCCTCTCAAATCCATCCTCCATTCAGCAGCTCGCTTCATTTCAGGGTCTAAACGAAGCGACCACATCACTCCTATCCTGTCCTCTCTGCGATGGCTTCCGATCGAGGCAAGATCTATTTACAAAACTGCCTGCATCACACACAAAGCCTTACACACGTCCTCCCCTCATTACCTGGCGAATAAATTGAAATTGTCCGGTGGCTCTCGCCCTTCTCGCAATGCGGAAAAGCTTCTGCTTGAGCCCCCCGTCTTCAAAAGGGAAAGATCGATGGCTCAATCCTTCTCGCGCAATGCGGTGAGAATCTGGAACTCGCTTCCCCCACTGCTCCGTGCCACCTCCTCTACCCGGATCTTCAAAGCTGACCTAAAGTCTCTTCTATTCCAAAGACACTTCCAGAACTAATACGTTCGGTCTTAGGCCCCTCTAGGAAGTTCGCTCGTCAGTATAAAGTTGTACTTTTGTCTGTTCATTCCTTATTTTATGTGTTGTGTTGGTTTTTATGTGCGTGTTCCCCTCATTATAAGTCCCCTGTGAAGTCACGCCCTCTCTACTACCTCAAGGAAGCTCTTCCACGATAGGAATTCTGTATTCCAAGCCTATAGAAGGGCCTTCTCAGTGTGCTTTGAGTTACTGCCACTTATTACAGTATTATGCCTTTAGTGGTATTTTGTACCCCATGTATCATATATTTTGTACCCCATGTACCCCCTGCTGAATTCACGCCCTCTCTACTACCTCAAGGAAGTTCTTCCACTATAGGAAATTCTGTACTCCAAGCCTATAGAAGTGCCTTCCCAGTGTGTCATGTGTGACTGCCACTTATTGCAGTATTATACCTCCATTTGTATTTGGTACCCCATGTTTCATGCACATCTGTCACTTTTTCCTATTGGAACTTATTCCTCTTTTTGTATTTGGTTTGTTTGTTTTTGCACAATTGTCACTTTTTCCTCATGCAATGTAACGCTTGCCTTTGTATTATGCTCATTTGTATCCTCCTCCTTATGTAATGTTGCTGATCCTGTTGTGAAGCGCTCTGACACCCTCGGGTAAAGTCCGCGCTATATAAAAACGCATAAATAAATAAATAAATAAATAAATAAATATGTGTTGCTCCTTCTCCAATAATGTTGTATAGAAGATTCAGTTTGCTGATTAATAGCTAGACCTCCAGGCTTTGCCAATGCTTCTTTATATGGTGCCTTGCTGTATGGCGGTGTGGACCTTCTCAAGTATCTTCCTTCTCTATGATACCAGACATACAGGACCTGTTAATCATAGGACCCTGCGATGTTGCTACAGAAAGAAGTTGTAGGGGCATATTCTCAAGGACTCATCGCCGATTTATCGGCACTTTAGCGCCGCAAAAGTGGCGATAGATTTATCGCCCAATTCCCAAGCTGGTGCAAACTGCCGATATCGCCAGTTTTCCAGCGATAGCTTCTGCAAAAAACATCGCCACGGATGAGAGCGGCAACTAACGCTAATGATATGCAGAGTAGGCGTTCCCGTGCAAAAACACACGAAAACATGACTTCGCGATATTCTCAACGACCAGCCAGATCTGCGATGCGATCCAAGAACAGGCGATAAGGCGCATTAGCAGCAGGGATTTAACACCTGCCTTTTACTGGTGTTAAGCAGGGTGACAACCTGCAGTATGAAAGGGAGCCCAGCCCAGAGCCACATCTGAAGACCAACACATGTCATGGAGCTACTGATCATGCAGCTCGGAGACCCAAGAGGTCCACAACACCCACCGCCACCACCCCCAGGCCCCCCTGGCCTCCCCCGGACAACCACCGAGGCAGCGCAGAACAAGACAGCTGACCTTCCGGAAACGGCATGGCCCCTCAGCCACATAATTGCAGAATGTGGGGAGAGGTGGGAACCAAGTATGTGTGAAGGAGGCAAGTCACCCATGAATAAGAATGTACACAATGCCAAGTGTGGCGGTGATGTGCTGGACAGACTTCAGTATGCAGAGCACAGACATGTCCATGTGGACATATACTGCTGGTGTTTGTAGTGTTGTGGACAGTGGACGCAACCATGTCACCTCAGGCAGTGGGGAAGACCTCGGTCATGTAGCTGTGTCTCCCCCCCCTGTAAGCGTAAGCGGAGTGGGCTTGTCCGGCGTACGCCAGTCCAGCGTAGGAGTGTGAATAAATAGGCCGGGGCTCTGGGCGTGGTTCACTTCCGGGATGGCCAACGCGTCTGCCAGGGCGGCGCCCCTCACCCTGCCACGAGCCCGCCGCCGTGACCGCCAGCCTCCTCAGCTGATCGCTGGCTTCCGCGACACAGGCCCCCAGCGCACCCAGCGGCACAGCACCGCGGAGTTATGTGTGTGCTGACTACTGCCTTCGGCCTGCACTGTGGTTAGCAGGTCCCCCAATTCAAATCGAGTCTTGATTTATTGATGGCGCAGTCCAGTAGGCAACAGACATTGCTTCCAGTGCGGCCCGCCCAGACGAAGCATCATCGCAGGCTGCGCACCCGCTGATCGCTTCAGGTGCCACTAACTCTGTGCAGCTCAAGTCAATACCACGTGACTGTGGGCCCTTGCTGACCGCTGCCTCTGGCCTACACTGCGGTCAGCAGGGCTCACACATATCAAATCCAATCCTGACCTGCAAGGACACGCCATCATCGCTGGCTGCACACCCGCCACCACCGCCAGGACCACCTCCAACCTACAACTGCCAGAGTCGGAGGAGTCTTACAGCCAGCCTATCAAAGTTGCTCACACCTGTCTTGGATGCCATCATCAGCTTGATACCCTGCTCAGCTCTTCAGGTGCCACTAACTCAGTGCACCACAAGCCATGGACCCTTTATGATTGAATCTTGTATGTGTGTGATGTCAGAGCTGGTGCCCCTACCTCAGTGCACTGCAAGTCATGGACCCTTTATGATTGTATCTGTGTGTGTGATCCGATGATCACTGTTCTAGTTGTTGCCAGCACCAACCACTCCCTGAGGGCTGGCTTACACTCACCCCACACCCATCCAGCACAGGCGTCACTGGACATGTGACCCTGGTAATAAAAAGGGGCCGGGCGCACGTGCCCGTAGCCAGTTCCACTATCTATCTAAGTGTGTCCGTGTGGTCATTATGTATGCATGATGGCCCCGGGCCCTACCACATTACATTGTGCTGTGGACAGCGGATGCAACCATGTCACCTCAGGCAGTGGGTAAGACCTTGGACACGTAGCTTTGTCGTCCCCCTGTAAGCGTAAGCGGAGTGGGCTGGGCCAGCATACGCCAGTCCAGCGTAGGGGTGTGAAGAATTTGCCCGGGGCTCGGGCGTGGTTCAGTTCTGGCCTGGACAAGGAAGTAACTAATGCGTGTGTCTCTGTTGTAGTGTGGGTGCCACCCGGCCCGCAATCGACAATGTTGCAATGTAGCAAGCACCCGGAGGGTGGGCTCGCACTAACGGAGAAATGAAGGAGCGCAAGACCGCTCGGGGTCTTGGCTCATACATGGCAAGTGTTGTGTGTATCTGTATTGCCGCAGCATGAGCCAAATGCCTGGCCTTAATCGCAGCGCGAGTTCAGCCAGGCATGAACTCTACATCTGTGTCCGCCCTATCCTTACCATAGGCCTACACTCACGTGGTCGCCCACCTTCAATGCCAACATCACAGTGTCGTTGTCAGGCTTGTGGACATGCGCAGGCAGGCATGACAATGGTGTGCCGTAGGAGTGCAAGTGATGCAACTGCGCAGCGCACACAAGTAAATAGGCTCGGGGGAGAGAGTAGCAGCTGTGAGGCAACGTAACACACAGTGATGCCGCTCATTTGCCACATGCAAGACATGTCAAACATGAATCCCAAAGTCGCACACATCCCACCCCACCCCCAACAAGCCACATCACATTTCCTGAATGCAAGCAGATGACAAACTAACATTAGGGATGAAAGCTCCTTTGTCTGAACTATCAGGCGGAAGCACATCTGTACCTCCGACCTCGGAATTGCATGTGCCCGGCACCCCCTGACAGATACTATATCAGTTGATGACGACTCCCACACTACGCACAGCCCGACGAAAGACCAACGTATACACACCCCACACACAGAAGTCCTTGCTCGAAGTTATCTTGCATGGAATGGCCTTCACACTTACTCCCACACCATCCCAGGCGTACAACCGTTGCACACTAAAACAACTCATTGATCCGAGCTGTGGCATTTCATCCACAGAACTGGCGCAGGTCAGAACAGTGCCGCTTCAACCAGAGCCACTAACGCAATGGCAGAACATCCCGGACACATGCACAACCCCTGTCAGGTGGAACTGTACCGTGCACGTATGCTGCATTTACTGGGGGCACTGCCATTAGCAGTGCTGTGGATCAGTTACCGGCTAAGCTTCTGCCTTGCCAACGTCACCTGCGTTCAGCCTGTGTTGCATTGTCGATCGTGCATATTCGAGTGGTCCATGGATGTCTGCCTATCCAACAGGACGTTAGCTGAACTGGATTTTGACATGTGTGTGCGCCCCCTGTTGGCCCACGACCAGGAGTGTCACCGTGATACCCGTTTATGGGATGCCTTGATACTTGGCATACATGCTGGCAGCTGTACCTGGGAGATTGCACAACTCCTCGTGTGCAGTGACCACATTGAACCGCTCCCCTATTGGGCTGTAGTGCTAATTGGTGAAAGGGGGTGGACGCAGCACATCTGTCCGGACCTGCTAATGGATTGCCTCGCCGTCCTGTTTGATGAAGTCGACAACGACCTCATGTTGGAAATGATAGCCTACGAAGCTGCAATCGCTTTCATGGACGAGTAACTACGTACCTGCAGCCACAACAGATTGGAACCCTTTGCACATGTCCCAACACCTTGTTGCATCTTGGAGATCTGGTCACATATCCCACGACAACAGTGGACATGGCTGCATTCGCCTGGACTCCGAATACATGAGCGGACAACAATGCGGGTTAACACACACCTGTGAAAGGTGAGGCACTCCCCTGGAGTGGACAGCTGCGCTTGGCAACGTTCCTCATTCTGACATACTGCTGCATTGGTCTGCATGTTGTGGCACTTATCTTGCCCGTACTGACACGCATATGCTAATAAAGTCTTCGCACCTTCACTTGTATTCAGCTGTGATGAGTGTTGATTTGAATGACAATGTGTGTCTCACTGCCTATCTGGGTCATGGCCATACATGCACATTGATAGCATTACCCAGGAAGTACCTTTTTGTGGAATCACTGCCCCTACATTCATCCATACTTTCATACTTGATTGATCATAGCCATGACACATCTGTGTGAATTATAATGTTTTATTCACATTCAGTGGAGTGTTGAAGCTGGACCAGTACAGGGCCATGCAAACCCCACTTTACATTGTTGCCCCGTGGAGGGCCAGCCAGAGTCCTTTAGGGATTGACAAGTTCATCGGAAGAGGAAGACTTCAGTCCGCAGTGTGATTGCTGTCTCATTGGTAACCAAACAAAATATGGCAGTCCATGTCGAGGTCCAAGGTGAGTGTCGCTGAGTGTATTTGGGACAGTGGAAGGTGTTATTCCAGGGCATGATGCAGAGGGCAGAACCAAGCTGAAACAGGCCATATGGCGGAGGTGAATGCTACCACTTCATTCTTACCACAAAGCCAGATTCATCATCATCTTCGTCCTCTGATGTGTCAGGTGCCTCACATGTGGGTGGTGGTGTTTAGTCTGCATCACTATGTGGCACTGACACATCAGGGGCCGGAGGTGGAATGTCTGCCGCACTGTGTGGCACTGACACTTCAGGGGGCGGAGATGTGGATGGAGTAGTAGCAGCAGCATTCATCCACGCCAGGCCTTGTGACGCCAATGCCATGACGAGGATCTGCAGGGCATGGAAGATCACAGCTACATCTCGCTGGTGTGCAGCCGTGGCAAACATTCTTTCCGCCTGCATCCGCTCCAAGCTCTCCATCATTCTCCTTATGTGTCCCAACTTCCGGCTGACATCGCTGGAGCCACTCTGACTAGACAGTTGTTCTTGGCTCAGAGTCATGACTCCAGCGATGTCAGCCATGGATTGTTGGAGAGCATGGAGCGGACAGTGGGGGTTCGTTAGGGACTGTAAGTCATCCCTGATGGGACTTAGACACCCACGTATGGCATCTAGTTTGGCTGCCATGAGGTCGAACCCCACCCGCAGCTGATCAGCCATGTTCTCCTGGCACCCTAACACACGGCGTTGGAATGCCATGTGTTAGTCGTGGGGGTCCTGGGAGACAGCCGTGGTGGTGGGTGCTTCCTGCTGTGTGGTCTGTGCAGGGGTGGGGCCTCCTCGATGCAGCTGGGCTGCCCTGCTCCTGGAGGTGGGGTGCTGAAGCTGTCCATGAGCTGTTGGAGGTCATTGGTGTCGATGTTGGGGCGGTCGTCTTCATCATCAGTGCTGAGTTGTTGGGTCTGCTCTGCAGGAGGTGTTGATTCTCCCTCTGCAATGTGAAGGGTAGATGTAGATTGACATTGAGTTCACATGTATGTTCACGCATTGTACAAGTTTACTAACAGACTGCATGACAATGTACATTGTGACTGTTGGACTTGGCCCTTTTTGGCAGGTTCACCCCTAAACTTTTTGCCTTTTCTGTGACATGGTGTTGGTGGTTTTAGGCCTCTGGGCACTTTCGCACTGTGGTCCAGTGGAAAGTGCGTGCGCTCTCTGTGTACATTTGGTAAGGTTGGCCTGCCCTCCCATAGGAATGCATGGGGGATTCCCTGATTAAGTGTGTCAGTGGTAATTCCTGGAATGGGAGGAGCAGCGTGGTCAAATTTAGTATGTATGAAATTGTGAGAATAAATGCTGCGCAATGGTGAGCGCAGATTTATTATGACTATGGGAGAAATGTCACTTTGAGAAGTTGGCATTTCTGTGTGCTATGTGTCTGCCTGCCTGATGTGAATTGCATGTCTGGCTTGTGAGTGACAGGGGCTGGGAGGTGTGTGTGGCTCCAGGAGGGGCAGGGTGAGTCAGCCCTAGGCTGAATGGGACATCTGTGCTGGGAGTAGTGGGAGGAGTAATCCCCTGACTCTGAATAGGACTGTGCCCACCCTGGACAATGCTGGCTCCGCCCCCTGTGGTGTGTCTGATCACCTAGCCCCCACCTGACAAAGGGGAAGAGGAGCTTGGTAAAGAAAGTGCTCCAATTCCCCCCTGAACCAGTTGCATCTAGTTCCCCCATGCCCTGCACTACAGACAAAGGAGGGAAGTGGTATAAATGTAGGGGCTGTGACCCCATGAAATTGTTCTGTACTTTGGTGCTGTTCCTGCGGGGGCGTGCTGCTGCTGGGGCCCAGGAGGAACCACCATGAGGGCTTGCCTCCCTGGGCCCAGCATGGCCTCCTTGATCCCTAAAAGAACTTTCTGCTTGGACCCTGGTACTTTTCCTTTGTTAGTCCAGGACCCAGGACCTTTGCTCCATTTTGCACCCTGTGAGAGCTTTATTTTGATTTGCCCAAAGAGAGGAAAAGCGTGGGCTGCGCAGCGCTGAGCTGTGGCCCTTTGAGAGGGAATACCCATCGTAGGGATTCCCCCGTGATGCCGTCCAGAGCGGGAGCCCACCCCGCTTATGATTTATTGGAATTACGGGTGCCCACCCCGCTTATGCGTCTATCTTGGCGGGTGCCCACCCCACATCTGTGCTGTTTAGGATGGCGGGTGCCTATCCCGCGTTGTTTGCTTTGACGGGAGCCTACCCCGTATTGCCACCGCAAAAAGAGAAAAGAAACGGCCGCCGCGATCGCGCGGCGACCCGGAAGTCAGGCATTGCCTTTGCCTGGTTGTGGGCAGGGCCTCGTGATGGCCGGAAGCAGGAAGGAGCCGTCCGGAGGAGCGGGAAGTCCGGGGCCTCGTAGGCTCCACATCTAAGCCCCGGGTCCCAGGAGGGGGCCCGGGTGAAGTGAGGAGAGGCGGCCGAGGCCGCCGATGGCAGCGAGGGGCTCCCGTGAGCGAGAGAAGCCTCATGCACCGGAGAAGTCCGGAGTGCGGACGAGCAAAGAAGCAGTCTTCCGCCGCGTCCGCAGCAGGGAGAAGAGCGGCACCAGTGAGTCCCGGTGAGTAGGGGCTCAAGATGTGCAGTGTTGGTATCTGAGCGGCCCCGCCTGGTAGAGGGCTGCTCCAACGAAGGGGCATGTTTGTTTGTTCTAGAGCCCCAGAGAGTCCCGAGGGCCAGTAGTGCCCGTGCACTCCAGTTTTGGCCATGTTCTCCAGCTGCTCCGCTTGCTAGAGGGCAGCTGTAACGATGGGGGCAAGAGTATGTAGAGAGCCCCAGTGAGGTCCCGAGGGCACAGTTGTGCCAGGGCCTTTTTGCTTGTCCACAGCTGCCCCGCCAGACAGAGGGCAGCTGCAACGTTTGGTGCATTGTTGTGTAGAGAGCCCCGAGGAGGGCCTCTCTGGTTATTTCCCAGTTGCGCTGCCATAGCGGGCAACTGAAACGTTTTGTGCCTATTGTCCAGACGGCACAGGGAATGCCCAGGCCCACGTTCTGATCACAGCTCCACGGCAAGTAGCGTCAGCTGCAACGTTTAGGCCAACAGTTCTTTGGGGGCATTTTTCAGTGAGATAGGCGTGAGATGCACTCCTCTGCCCCAGCGCAAATGCGCACGTGGATTCTGCTGCATTGGCAGCCACCCTGACATTTTGGACATAGGGCATTTGAGCCCCTTTTAGAAGGCCAGTTGGCCAGGGGGACTGTGAGGTTTGTAGAGCGCCAGGCCCTAATGTGAGTTATGTGGTGCACCTGAAATGTCTTTCATGCACCCTGATTTATGACATAATGTGGTTTATGTTTATGAGATGACATAATGTGGTTTATGTTATGAGATTATGCATAATGTGGTTTATGTTTATGAGATGATGACATAATGTGGTTTATGTTATGAGGTTGGCGCATAATGTTTTATGCCTAATGTGATGCAGACATAATGTGTTTATGTTGCAGGTGATAATGCTGAGGTCATTATTCTACCAGTAGTTACTGGGTGCGTTATTTACTATTTGTGCATTTGTGATGGTTCTGACAGTGGCCCGATTGGCCCTGTCAGGTGTATATAATCCCCTGTAAATATTGCTTAGTGCCAGGTGGCACAGTGTATATTGTGTGATTATTTTTCTAATGTGTTCATGACAATACAAAGGCTATTTTTATATATAACCTTGTGTGGAGTTCCTTTTGTGGTGTGCCTAGTGTGTTGCTAGTGTGTGTGTGTGTGTTGTGCAAACGCTTTACACATTGCCTCCGAGATAAGCCTGACTGCTCGTGCCAAGCTACCAAGGGGGTGAGCAGGGGTTATCTTGGGTGTGTAACTCCCTTGCCCTGACTAGAGTGGTGGTCTCTGCCTGGCTTTGGCGCAAGCCTTAGCCAACCAGAGATCCCATTTCTAACAGTGACTGTTTGTGAGGAGATGCCTATTTGATGCGGGACAGTTGACATTTCTACACCATCAGGGATGTGAGGTTGTACTTGTACATTATCATCTCACAGTTTCCTGCTATGCCAAATGCGAATGGCCATTTTCTACACACAAGCGGCAGCAGTTGTGTCCTCTGTTCTGTTGTGAAAGTGTTGCAGTTTGTACCACATTGTTGTCAATGTTGAGATGCTCTGATTCTTATGTGTGTGTGCTGCATTGTGGGTGTGTTGCCCCTTCAACTCTGATTTGGCTGGCCCTTATCCCTTTCAGGCGGTGTGCCTTTCACTTCTGTGCTTATTCAGTGCTGAGATATTGCAGACTTGGGTAAATTGGGCTCTTGGTCGGAGTTGTGACTCTTGGGCATGGTTTGTCCGCAGATGTGCTATACTTAATTGTGCATGTGTGCCATTGTGCCCATCTCCCCCCGTCCCCCCAGTCCCTGGTCGTTACTCACCCTGTTGCTGTTGGCTCAGGTCATGTTGTGCAGTGTCCGGTCCCCCAACTCCTGCCACCGTCTCCCCAATGATGACTCGGGTCACCATTTCCTCCATCTCATCCAGCTCCTGGTGTGTCGCTGGACTCCCACCTCCAGTCTGCATTGCTGCTTTCAGGTTGGCTGCAAGTTTCAGCTTGGTTTTGCGCTTTCACATCAGTCCAGCGCTTCTTGCAGTCATCCACTTCCCTTCTCTTCACTCCGACTGCATTCACCTTGGCCAAGATGGACTGCCATATTGTATTTTTAGTTGCCAATGACACAGTGGAGGTGATGAACAGTTGGTGGTGGTGTTCAATCACCTCCATAATGAGGATCTGGTTTTCCTGCGTACTGAAACGTGGGTTCCTCTTCTTCTTCTCCTTGCCCTTCCCTGACCCCGAGGTCCCAGGCTGGTCCTCCGTGGGGCTTGTGGGGCTCTGGTTGCCCTCTGTACTTGCTCCGGCTACCTCCATGGTGCTTCGCAGTTGTTTGTGTTTTGTTTGTGTTTTTTGTTGCCGCTTTTATAGTGGTTTTTCCTGCCTGACTTGTGGGACTTGCAGGCCTGGCGCTGCTTATCGCTGAAGTTTTTTATTGCAGTTGGGCCCATCGCAACTTTTTTCACATTCGGTTTTAGATTTTTATCCCCGTCCCGGTAATTTTATCACGGACATTTGACGCGTTATCCTGAAACTATCGCATGTTACCGCCGTGTTGAGAATACGTTATTTTCCAGGGATAGACGGCGATATGAAAAATTGCGTTAACCTATTTTGGCGATGATTATCGCACGTTCTTGAGAATATCCCCCATAGTGTGTTGTCTTGTACAGAAAGAGTTTGAAGGTAGGTGAGATGAACCCTGCAGGTACAAACGTTTTTAGCATGACAGGCAATGTGGCCCCAACATGGTGATCTTTTTATGGGCACACGGCAGCATACTTACATGTGGTATTTCATTTAAACATGGACGATAACTGACTGTTCACAGAGTACAATGGCAGTCGCCGTCCATGCAGCTAAGACCGGTGGGGCGGTGAGGCCGGGAGAGGGGGGATTTCGACGGACGATGACGAGGGAAAAGTAAATGAATAATTTCCCCTCGTCATCGTCCGTCAAAATCCCCCCCACCCATCCCCACCGCCCAACCGCTCTTACCTGCACGGGCCGCGGCTGGAAAGAGGGCTTCAACACATGTGTCCTACACATCCAGGAGGTCTCCGTGATCACCACACTTAGGGGCTTATTTACAAGCCTCTTGCGCCGCCGGTGCGTCACTTTTTCCCATGTTAAAAGTGATGCAGCAGCGGCGCAAGGGGCTTGTAAATAGGCCCCTTAGTTATTTGTGTCTGAAGCACTCAGACCGTGAGTCATGTTTAGCAATTCATTTATCCTCCATCTTCTTTCTGCCCTCATGCTGTAGTTTGGCTGCATAAGCATGTAGGCAGAACTCAATTTAAAAAGAAAAAAAAAACAACATGAGTGCACATTGATGCTAAACAGAGTGCTGCTGAATGGTCATTAAACAGTAAAGCTTAGCAGAAGTGGTTACATCAGTGCACTGATATGAAATCTCACTGTCGAAATGTGGCTGTAGGAATACGAAAATAGACAGGCAAGTGGCCATGCCTAGAACGGCTTTCACCATTAGGAATGATCTACCTCCTGAAATTCACTGCAGGTTCACAAAGACAACGAAGCACGTCTGTTGCTGCAAGTTCCTAAATGACACTACTTGTTCATGGTGTGCATTCGGGAGAAATGTACCCATGCTGCAGGACTGGCATCAGCTCATCCTGCTCTTTACTGTGTGGCACCTGGTGTGAGTGGCCAATTTCTGATGCACCCCTTCCTATGGCATGGCGTGGACTTCACATTTGAGCGTAGATGCTCTGTGATAGTGAAGCCTTCCTCCTTTAGTTTGACTGGGGGCCTTGAAGTGCATTTTGATTGGTTTAACTTTGTAGTATGCAATAATCATGTGCCATATGACACTAAATCATCACATATAACACACAGGCCCGATCTACACAGTGTGCATTTTCAATTCTCCTCCATCCTGTTGATCTGAATCTATGTCTCAGGATGCTTGCTGCAAATGTTAAACCATAGTAACATGAATGACAGTGACCTACCGGATGTATAGCTTTATTGTTACACATTGGGCATCTCATTGCTATTGGCCAACTACCCATACTACATCATGTCACCTACGCTTGTCCCCCAGTTAAGCTGGCATTCATACATAGCGTATACATGTAACCATTAAGCTAGGGTGTATTCATATTGTACTTTAGCTTTACTACCCATCCTGAATAGCTACCAATACATCTCAAATGAAAAGAGGGACAAATGGAGTGATTATTATGTTCATTAGTCCATTGTCAGATTTATACTACAGAATCTTCAATTTTCTGACTGGAGTAAATATACTTAATTATTTAATGTTGGAAGTAGTGATTTTCTTAAGTAATCTACTATTGAAATATGCTCCTTTTCCACAATGTTTCTGGTTAAAAACTCCATACAGTGAGTAGTAGCAACAATTGTTTTGCAGTCTGTATGAGACAATTAGTAGACCTGGGGCCATAATTATCAAACTTTCATGCAGCGCAGGGCAGCAAGCCACCTTCCTGGATTGCGATGTATTTAACATTGTACGGTGCATTTCTGTCCTTTTCTTGTGCTGGCGCACCAACAACTGCCTTACGCCAACGCAGACACGCTTGAGCCGTGGTGCAAGGGTGCCTGCATTGTAGACAGGATTGTTTTTGTGCAGGATGGGGGATTTTCCTGCACAAAAACAATCCTCTGAAAGCATTTTCCTCTTTCCATGTGTGTTGCAGATTGGTAAGTCTAGGAATGCACAAAAATCCATGGGTGGATGTGTGGGAACCCTCACACTCCATCCTTGGAATGCCACCCTGGGGCAGAGTAACAAAACGATTTGTGCTGTGTTGGGTTGCTCTAGATTTATCAAGCCAAGCAAGGTGGCCTTGCATTGCTTGACAAATCTTACTTAGTTGTTGGTTCGCCCTTGTGCCCCATTGCGTGGCGCAAGGGTGACACAACTGCTTGATAAATCTGCTCCTTACTATTGAATTTGAAAAGTCTTATGTACCTTCAAAAGGACATGGACATTACTGAAAAAGAACACTATTCAGACCAGATCAAAAAGGTAACTCGCTTTGAAGTGGTTGACCCAAAATATATTATCTATAGTAAAGGCACCAGTTCAGAGTAAACTGCTTTTGTTGCCATAATGAATGCATATTTATTCATCAGTTTTAAGAACTTGTCAACCAACAAATTCCTCTGATCATTTGGATGGAAAATGGTGTGTGGTGTCCTTCCACCTTCACCTTTTTCAGCTTTCAATATGATCTTTGCAATATTTTGTAAGCCTATTGAGATTGGCCAAAGCAATTGTTGTGATAACATTTTCGGGATTTTCTGAGGGATGCCTATGTTAGAGGCCTCCCAGCGTGTTCTTGGCGATAGATGAGGTGTAATCCTTGGTAGACAATTTTCCTGGCATCCTATTTTCAATAATGTTTTGCCATCAAAGACGAACATTTCTAGATAAAATGATGCAGATTGAAGTGATAGGAGCCTTGATTCAGGCCTGTCCTCGTTTAAAATATAGACCACAGATTTATTTTTAGGATTTAGGATGGATAAGAGAATCTGCTAAGAAAATTAACCTGGACATCATACATTGCAGAAGAACTTAGGTTAAAGATTATGGGGCATATTTACAAGCCCCTTGCGCCACTTTTTGCCGCCGTTGCGTCACGCAAGTGACGCAGCGGCGACGCAAACCATGCGCCGCGTTGCACTATATTTATGACGTGACGCATCTAGGGAGATGCGTCACGTAGTAAACCCCTGCGCCACATGAAACCTGCGTCAGGTTTCATGTGGGCGTACCGGCGCAGGGGGGGGGGCGTTCCGGCACAGGAACGCCTCGGAAAAGTGACGTAGTGAAATCTACAAGATTTCACGCAGTCACTTTTCCGACGCTGGTCCGCCAAATCCTTACGCCTACTTCAAGCAGGCGTAAGGATTGACGCACCATATTAGAGATAGGGAAGGTTGGAACAGTGCTGGAGTTGCGTCGCGCTTGCGACACAACTTCAGCACTGCGCCAACCTTCCGCCGGCAGATGCGTCACGCATCTGCTTATCCTTGCGCCACGATGCGCCGCATTGTAAATGCGGCGCATCGGACGTGGCGCAAGGGTAAACTTGCGTGACGCATTTTCCCTGGCGCATCCCTGCTGATATGCAGGGATGCGCCAGGGAACGTAAATATGCCCCAATGTATTTCTGTATTCTAAATTCGAAGGATGAGCTCAGATTAAAAGCATTAAATGAGGAAGTGGGGGTAAGAAATGTGGAGTAAAATTACTTTGGTCCATAAAGTTCAGGGGGTTTCAAGAGCATCTGATGTATAACTAGGGTAAGAGAAATTGATCCCAGGGTATAGATAAAGTACAGATACGTTCTAAAGTGCTATAGGGAGAAGAAAAGATGAATATAAGCAAAGAGAAAGGTAATACTTTGTTCTATACATCGCTGAAAATGGACCAGGATCATACTTGTGCAGTAGCTAATATGAGGCAAGAACAGCACTGTGTGTGAACCTTTGGCACATGAGCTCCTCAGAATATCTATACGATGAGTCCACAACATCACCTAAGTAGCAGGAGCAATTTGCACAGTTGCCTAGTAACAGAATTCATCACACTTGTAGTTTTTATTATTCTTCCAGGGTTACATTAACAAGGTTACAATCAACACAGAAATCAGAGAACTGTATTTAATGTAAGAACTTCAAACCTGAAAATTGAATGGTAAAACTGCTATCCCAGCCAACTTATCAACTTATTCAATCAGACTGCTAACAAGCCTTCCCTGAAGTCACCCCAACTACAATAAATCTGTATTTTCTGACAACATCTGGTGCTACCCGTTCTTCAAAAACATAACATGCAATTTTTGAAATGGCAATAGGAATTTTTGCTTTTACTCTCAAGTGCCCAGAATAAGATCTTCTGCTATTGCAAGGAAAAAACTAGTCTCAATTGATGAAACATTGTCTTTGCCCATGTCTCAATATTTTATGATCTACTGCTAGATGTATATCCACTCTGATAATAGTAAATCACTTTCAAAGTCTTTGTTCCAGAACAATCATATTTTCCTACAAGTTTCAAGCTTGTGAATGAAGTCTACCAGATCCTGGCCATTCTTAGAACATTTCCCATTCCCTTCTTTTGACCTATTGCAAGTTTATCTTACCTCCAAGGTGGGAGATAGCGAATATAGCTTTGAAGTCGAAACAGATGTGAGACAGGGATGAGTAATGCCAGTGTTGCTCTTCAATCTAATCATTGACTGGGTGATGCAATGCACAACTGAATACCAAGCCAGAGGCATCAGATGGACCGTGTTCTCTACACTGGAGGACCTTGACTAGGTGGACGACCAAGCATTGCTCTCTCACCACACGTTATGTGCAGGAAAAGACGCCTTGACTCAAAATCTATGCACAACAAGAGGACCAGAAGATCAACACAAGGAAATCAGAAGTCATGCCTCTCAACATCCTAAACCCTTCAACAATCAAGGTGCATGAAAAGGACCTAGGCATGACTGAGGAGCTAACCTAACGAGGCAGTACTATCAGACATGATGGCGGGGCAGGCAGTGACATCAAAAGCAGAATGAACAAGGGCTAGGAATACATTCAGGAAGCTGACCAATGTGTGTGGCAGGTAGTGGGATATGCATGAGGTTGAGTCTATGTGTTGTATGGCTGTTATGTGAGTGTTTGTGTTATCTTGGTCTAAGTGCAATTGTGGGGATTGGCATTATTGGGTGCTGGGTGAGACACAAGATTATATCGTACTGTGGAAGTTTTAGTTGAACAGGGGTTCTAGCCCTAACAGGCCCAAACAGGCATGCCCTTGTCTGTGTCTGCCCTTTGCTGGGGACACCAGGCAGTGGGATACTCTGATGAGTTGATTGAAGTAATAAGAAGGCAGACGTAATATCACTTCCTGTGTCTATTGGATTATGGGAAATGAAATGATGTCACTTCCTGTGCAGATCAGTGATGAGGAATGAACTATCTTGCCTGGCTTCCTCTTTGAAAGATGGTCTTGGCAGGAAAACAGAGAGTCACTTCCTGTGCAGATGGGTGAGTCAGAGGTCAGGAGAAGTGTTAAATTAGATTGACTATAATATTGTCCATGTTGACTAAAAAGGAGAGATAAGTTATTTCCTGAGTTTTGATGATATACACTGAGATTAAATAAACCTGGTACAAATTACAGGAATGGAAGTAATTAAACAGACCAATGAGGAGAGGTTTGAAGTACAGAAATAATAATAAATCAGTAGGCTTACATGGGTGCATTTACTGCCCTAAAGTGTGCGGAGGGAGGAGCAAAACCTTGGATCAAGTAGCAGAATTTGCAAAAACTTCAACCATTTTTGCAAACAGAAATTGATTGAGTGGGTGATAAATGAGGAAATATAGTTGTGTCTCCCTTTGTTGCTTAGATATAGATCTGATATTTCATATTTGTGAGAGGGTATATACCTATTTACACTGACAGTGTAGACAAATGTGATCACATAAACCATGAGTGTTTGGGAGGTTACATGGTGCAGCAGGGAGGATTTTTATGGGTGGTATTAGAAATTGGGTTGCTGGTTGACTGGGGCGTGAGCCCTGGTCAAGCAGCAACCACAATCCTAGTAGTGTAAGGCACAAGCAAACATCAAGTTAACCTTTGCTCAACCCCCTGGTACTGTCAGGATTCCTGCTACAGCTCACCTCTCTTGCATATCCCAATATACTGGCATGACTCATATCATTCCTCCCAACACTTATGAATGAACAAACGTCTTGTACCCTGATTTTTGACCATATTACAGCTGTTGGTAATAGCTAGCTGCAGCTGGTGTTCCCCGGTTTGTTTGAAAAGGCTTAATGACTTTTACAAATGTTTTACCATGCATATGCAAGGTCAGGTTTCAGGCGCCATAGAAACATCCAGAAAATCCAGTAGAATAAGCATCAACCAACCGGCATAGATGACCTCAATGTGAGCCTTCCGGAAGACATCCCTCATCAAATGAATCCCCTGCACCTCTTCCTTGCTATAAACAAGTAGAATGCGACCTTTGTGAACATCCTAAAACACCTTCTAGAAGAAAGCCTCATCAAATTAATCATCTGCACTTTTTTGTTGTTGCTTTAAGCAATTAGAATGTGACCTTTATGAACGTTCTAAAGTAGTCTTATTTAAAGATCATCCACACTCCTCCCCTTCGCTCAGCCTCTTTGCCTGCCACTTGCCCAGCTTCCAGGACTTTGTCTTGCCAGCTCCCTTGATCCTCCCACTTTGACCTCAACGCAAAGAACATCCTGCATTAGTCTCGTGCCTGGATGGAAAAAAGAACAAGAAGAAAAGGAGAGACGCATTAACAGACTTGATTTCGCTGCACACTGAGTTCAGTCGCAACATCGTGCTTGCAGACAAAGCAACCAGTGTTTTTGTTCAACTTGTACTTTCTGTTGGTAGGGATCGGCCAGAAAGGACTTGGGTGAAGCTAACCTCGTCCAAATTAGCTTGTGGGTTTGGTGCTGGAATCATACTCACTACAGTTTCAAAACTTTGACGAAGGAACCTCTATGAATTATCTAAAAAAACTGACAAAAAAACTAAAGGTTGGTAGAGATATAAAAAGCTGTTGTGAGGTGATACCTTAAAATATATAGCCAACACTAGACTAAAGCCTTAGTATTTGTTTGTTTTAAATAACATATCTGCCGGTATCATTCATCAGACTGGTGTGAACGCCTGCTGCAGTGCTGCGATTGAGTAGATGAGCCACATCATCTTTTGACTCCACACGCTCTCTCCATCCCAACCTCCTTCCCCCTGGCATTTGCCCCCGGAGCAGTGTCTCTTTCTATACACCGAGGGCAAGTCTTGAGGGGATTCAGGAACTAGCGTCGCTGCCCCATTGGAATCACTTGGGATCCAGGTAGGTGGCTTATGACAGAAGGCTAAGCCACACACCTAACATTCCTTTCGGGCGGCGCCATGCCCAATCAAGACCAAATATTCATTGACGATCTAGCACATGCTTTATCAGGGGACCCCAATGACGCTAACAAACTGTCTGAGTTAATGCAGCAGTTGCAAATGGATCTGAATAGGTTAAAAGCAGAAAATGTAACACTTAAGGAAGAGTTGCAACGAGAGAGGACACAATTCACACAATGGAGAGATACTAAATCCAAGGATAGCCGCCCAGTATTGACCCAGCCTTTGTTTGGAGAACAATTTCAGAGAGGGGCGTTTACAACTACTGACCAGAATCTGCATTCATCTGTCTCTACACCCAGTCCTGTGCCCTTAGCAGGTCCAGAACACTTTCATGGCAACAGTACTAAATTTGCAGCTTTTAAGAGTCAATGCTAATTTCATTTCCTATGCAAACCTCAGGCGTTCCCCAATGACGCTCCTCAAGTAGCGTTTGTAGTCTCTTATTTTGGAGGTGTATCCGCTAACTGGGCAATTCCTTTAATAGAAACAAATGATCCCCTTTTGTACAACTATTCCGATTTTAAGGCTGCCATGACTAAGCTATTTGCAAAACATGTTTTTAGCCAAGCAAGTGACAATGAGTTCTTAAACCTACGACAATGTTTAAAGGACTGTTAGAACTAGGGGTCTCTAGTTGGCAATGGTATACACCTTTGTCCAAATAGGGACCCTTGCTTCTAAGTCAGGGAAAGTGGATTACACACCTGGATAACCCCTGCTCACCCCCTTGGTAGCTTGGCACGAGCAGGCAGGCTTATCTAAGAGGCAGTGTGTTAAGCATTTGTGAACACATACAGTAATACAGTGAAAACACTACAGATGGACACCACACAGGTTTTATAAAAATAAGTATTCTTTATATAGATTTATCACAAGACCACAAACAACAAAAATCCACAATACTGTAATCAATAATACTTCAAGATGGTAGAAATGGTTTAAAAATAGGTTCTTCACTTAAAAGCAGTCTTTAGCAACAAATAACCCCAACTTGAGTTATCACGACGTCGAGGTCAAAGAAATCCCAAAGTACGGCGCCGACCGCGAGGTGCGCGGCGTCGGGCCCGGAGTCAAAACAGACCCACAAAGAACAGTACCTTGGAAAAGCGAAAACAAAGACAGCTCACGGCGTCGGGGAGGTGCGGCGTTGTTGGCGCGTTGCGGCGTCGGTTCCTTGCTTCGGAGGAGATGATGCGTCGGGACCTGGATGCTTGCGCAGGCAGGGGAGGCGTCGGTTCCGGACCGGAGAGGAGGTGACGTCACGATGGCGCCGAGGCCACGGTTCCGTACGATGTCACGATGTCGATAGTTTCTTGACCACCCACGTCGACGATCGGCTCCGCGATGATGTCGGCTTCGGAGTCGATGCGGCACAGCAGCAGGCGTCGGTCCGGCGTCGTAAGTCGGAGCAGCGCTCACGGCTATAGCAGGCTTACGATGTCGCTCGCTGGCGTCGATGTGGCACGGCGGTCGGCGTCGAGTCTTCGTTGCAAGTCGGAGCAGCGCTCACGGCTTCGATGCAGGAGACGGCGTCGCTCGCCGGCGTCGGTGTTGCAAATTCCTTCTGTAGCCCCAGAACAGCAAGTTCCAGATGCAGGCGAACAGAAGGGGGTGAAGTCTGGTATCCCTGAGACTTCGGTCAGGAGGCAAGCTCAAATCAAGCCCTTGGAGTAATATTCTGCAAGATGATGAAAGTTCTTTAAAAGTTCCTTCTCCTTTCCTTGGCAATGAAGAAACCACTGCAGGCCAACCCAGCAAACAGCACACTTGGCAGAGGGGCAGTCCAACTCCTGCAGCTTCCTTGGTTCTTCTCCTTGGCAAAAGGGGTCATCTTGTTGTTCCAGAAGTGATCTAATTTCCTAGGGGTCTGGGTCCCCTTTTTATACACCTTTTCTCTTTGTTCTCTGAAGGCAGAGAGGCCTTTGCCTAGTCCAAAACCAGTTCTGGTCAGTCCTGGAGCACTTTGTTTACAGGACTCCTTCTTTCCTTTCAGAATGTGGGGCAGGGTGCTCAGTCGCCCAGCAGGAGGCGGAGCCAGCATTGTGGAAGGCAGGCACAGCCCTATTCAGACCCAGGTGCTTACTCCTCCCACCACTTGGATGCAGATCTCTCTATTCAGTCCTGTGCTGACTCACCCTGTCTCCTGGAGCCACCCCCAGCCCCTGTCACTCACAAAGCCAGACACACAATACACAACCTAGCAGAGGCAGGTTTGGAAGGTTAGGCAAGAAAATACACACTTTCTAAAAGTGGTATTTTCAAACATAGAATGTTAAAATCAACTTCACTAAAAGATGTATTTTTTATCATTCTGAGTTCAGGCATACTAAATTCGTTTTTCTACCATGTTCCCTGGGTCAGTTAGGATTATAAGATGTAATAATCAAACTGCCCATTCTGGCCTATGGGGAACAGGTAGCCTTGCAATAGTGAAAACGAAAATGGCTGTAATTCACTATTAGGACATGCCACACACACCAGGGCATGTCCTACCTTATACTTACAATGCACCCTGCCCATGGGCCTACCTTAGGGGTGTCTGATATGAAGATAAGGGAAGGTTTAGGGACTGGCAACTGGGTGCACTTGCCAAGTCGACATGGCAGTCACAGACTGCACACAGGCTCTGCAATGGCAGGCCTGAGACACACTTTACAAGCTGCTTCTGTGGGTGGCACAACCAGTGCTGCAAGCCCACCAGCAGTATTTGATTTACAGGCCCTGGGCACACATGGTGCACTATACTAGGGTCTGACAAGTAAATCAAATAACCCAATCATGGAGTCACTAATAAATACATCAATTTAAGATAGGGAGCACTTGCACTGTGGCACTGAATAGCAGTGGCACAGTGCCCAAAGCATAAAACCAGCAAAAACATATCAAAACAGAGGAGGCAATCAGTAAAAAAATGGAAGGGAGACTCACACCAATGATACCAGGTCTAACACGTGTCCCCTCCAGCTGAAATGTGGGGAGAACTACCCTTCCCCTAGGGAGTCCTCTTCACTAAGGCGGAAAAATCTGGACAGACCATCAGCATTGGCGTGTTCTGTACCAGGGCGGTGTTCCACCGTGAAGTCCATACCCTGTAGGGAAATGGACCACCTCAACAACTTTGGGTTCTCACCCCTCATCTGCATCAGCCATCTGAGGGGCCTGTGGTCGGTCTGAACCAGGAAGTGAGTCCCAAACAAGTATGGTCTCAACTTCTTCAGTGCCCAGACCACAGCAAATGCCTCACGCTCAATTGCACTCCACCTCTGTTCCCGTGGAAGTAACCTCCTACTGATGAAGACTACAGGTTGGTCTAGGCCTTCCTCATTAATCTGTGATAGAACAGCCCCCACACCATGCTCTGAAGCATCTGTTTGAACAATGAATTCTTTTGAGAAGTTGGGCGCCTGAAGCACGGGTGCTGTGCACATGGCAGTCTTCAGGGCGTCAAAAGCCTTCTGACAGGTGTCAGTCCAGTTCACTTTCTTGGGCTGCTTCCTGGAAGTCAGCTCAGTCAAGGGTGCAACAATGTTGCCATACCCCTTGACAAACCTCCTGTAGTACCCAGTGAGTCCTAAAAAGGCTCTCACCTGTGTCTGAGTCTTTGGGGGTTCCCATGCCAGGATGGTATCAATCTTGGGCTGTAGGGGTGCCACCTGGCCGCTTCCTACCTGGTGCCCCAAGTACACCACAGAACCCTGCCCAATCTGGCACTTACTCGCCTTGATTGTGAGGCCTGCCTTCCGCAGCGCCATCAACACTTCCCAGAGGTGGCGCAGATGTTCTTCCCAAGTGGAACTAAACACCGCAATGTCATCCAGGTAGGCGGCACTGAAATCTTCCAGTCCGTCCAACACCTGGTTGACCAACCTCTGAAAGGTAGCAGGGGCATTCTTCATCCCAAAGGGCATAACCCGGAATTGGTAGTGCCCATCTGGTGTGGAGAATGCTGACCTCTCCTTGGCCCCATCAGTTAAGGCAATCTGCCAGTACCCAGACGTCAAATCAAACGTGCTGAGGTACCGGGCAGCTCCCAACCAATCAATGAGCTCATCAGCTCTGGGGATGGGGTGCGCGTCAGTCCTGGTGACTGAATTGAGTCCTCGGTAGTCCACACCGAACCGGAGTTCGGGTGTGGCACCAGGCGCGGCAGCCTTTGGGACCAAAACCACTGGGCTGGCCCAAGGACTGTTAGAGGACTCAATCACCCTAAGGCAAACATCTTGGAGACCTCCTCCTTAATGTAAGCTCTGACCCTGTCAGTCACTCTGTAAGCCTTGTGCTTCACAGGAGGACTGTCCCCAGTGTCCACATCATGGACGCACCACTCAGTACCACTAGGAACCAGGGAGAACAAATCAGGGACTTCCCCCAGCAGTTGGCGACAATCTTGCTGCTGTTCAGGGGTCAGTGTGGCAGAGAGGCCAACACCATCCACTGACCCATCTTGCTCCGCTGCAGACAGGAGGTCAGGAAGAGGCTCAGTCTCTTCCTCCATTCCATCATCTGTCTCTAGGAGCATGCCCACTTCGGACCTTTCTAAGTGGGGCTTCAGGCGGTTAACATACAGGACCCGCAAAGGGTTCCTGGGAGACCGCAAGTTCACCAGATAGGTGACATCACTCTTGCGCTCCACCACCTCAAATGGACCGGTCCACCTGTCCTGGAGCGCACAGGGCTCCACAGGGGCCATGACCCAAACTTTCTGTCCAGGCTGAAGCTCAGAGTGGCATTCTGATCGTACCACCACTTCATCTCTTCCTGGCTGGCTTCCAGGTTCGCCTGAGCGAGTTCTCTGAAACGCTGAGTCTGGTTCCTGAAGGCCAGCATGTAGCTATATACATCCTGGGGAGGTTTCCTGGGAGATTGCTCCCAGCCTTCCTTGACCAGACTCAAAGGTCCTCTTCCCGGGTGACCATACAGCAGCTCAAAGGGGCTGAACCCTAAGGACTTCTGAGGCACCTCACGGTAAGCAAACAACAGGCATGGCAAGAGGACGTCCCACTTACGCCTCATAGGTTCCTCAAGACCCATAATCATGCCCTTAAGGGTCCGGTTGAATCTCTCAACCAGCCCATTACCTTGGGGGTGGTAAGGAGTGGTGAACTTATAGGTAACACCACACTCCTTCCACAGGGACTTCATATAGTTAGATATGAAGTTGGTACCACGGTCTGACACCACCTCTCGGGGGAACCCCACACGGGAAAAACCCCCATCAGTGCACGTCCCACCACGGGGGCCGTCACTGTCCTGAGAGGGATGGCTTCCGGGTACCGGGTAGCATGGTCCACCAAGACCAGGATAAACCTGTTGCCCATGGCTGTCTTGGGGTCCAGTGGCCCCACAATGTCAATGCCCACCCGTTCAAAGGGGGTACTGACTATAGGGAAAGGTTGGAGAGGAGCCTTGTGCTTCCTTCCACTTTTCCCACTTGCCTGGCAAGTTTGGAAGGTCCTGCAATGAGTATCTGAACTCCTGCGCATCTGGGGCCAATGAAAATGGGAAACAAGCCTTTCAAAGGTCTTGTTCTGCCCCAGATGTCCAGCTAAAGGAACGTCATGAGCCAAACCCAGTAGGAAGGCTCTGAAGCGCTGGGGTACCACCAGCACATGGGCTGACCCAGGCTCAGCAACCTTAGGCTCGCTATACAGGAGGTCGTTCTCCCAGTAGATCCAATGTGATCCAGACTGATCACCTGCTGCCTGGTTTGTGGCCTGTTGCCTCAAACCCTCAAGAGAAGGGCACTTCCTTTGCTCCTCACAAAATTCCTCCCTGGAGGGACCTCCTTCTTGCTGCCAATGGGTCAGCTCAGGCAGGTCTTCCAGTTCAGCAACTTGTTCCCCTGTAGGTTCCAGGGCATCCCCCTCAAGGTCTGCCTCCTCCTGGACCGTGGGAACTATGGGGGCTGGTTTCCCATGCCCCCTACCTCTTCTCTTTAAGGTAGGGGTCTGGGCCATTTTCTCAGGCTCCAGAACCTCTTGATCACCCTTACTGGCCGCCATGGACCGAGTGGTTACACACGCCCACTCAGGCAGACCCAACATCTCTAAATGAGACCTTCTCTCCACCTTAGCCCAAGGGGAGTCCTCTAAATCATTGCCCAACAGACAATCAACAGGCATGGCTGGCCTCACAGGAACTTGGAGAGTACCTGAGACCCCCCCACTCAAAGGGAACTTGCGCCACCTCACACTGGCTCTGTGAGTTGTCTGCAGCAACAACAGGGAAGAATGCATGGGGGACAACCTGCTCTTTGAACACCAACCAACAACTGACAGCTCTCACACTTGCACCGGTGTCTCTTAGAGCTTCCACCCTATGGCCATTGATGGTCACCCACTGCCTGTACTTTTTAGTGTTATCAGGCAGCTGAGTTTTAGGGACCATCTCAAAGTCTCCTAATGAGACAAGGGACATCTCTGCGGGATCCCACCCACCTTGGGCACCCATCTCCCCCCGCCAGGGCTACACTGGCAATCTGACGGGGTGGTGCACGGGGTGGTGCTTTGGGATCTCTCATGGGACATTGAGGATCATACCATTGGTGGCCCAATTGACCACACGTAAAACATTTACAGGGGCCCCTCTGAACAGGTTTACCTGTCGGGGCCTCTTGCTTCTTCTCAGGGGGAGGCTGGAACCCTTCCCTTGGTTCCCTTGGGAATTACTTTGGGGCCCTTTTTGGAACTCCCTCTGTTTATCCTTGTCCCCCCCACTCTTCTGCTGGGGACCCTGCCCACCTTTGGCGGAGTCTCCCACATGACCCTTGTGGACCCGGTTGCTCACCCAGCAGTCCGCCTCCTCAGCAAGTTTCCTAGGGTTAGTTAACTTGCTATCAATAAGGTGCTGGCGTAGCTCTGGAAAACAGTTAGCAGACAAGTGCTCCCATGCAAACAAATCATAGAGAGCTTCAAAAGTATCTACTTTGCTACCCTTCACCCAACCATCCATAGCTCTGCAAAAGAAAGACTGATACTCCATCCAGGTAGTTGCCTCCAGTTTCTTACAATTTCTGAACCTCTGTCTATAGAGTTCTGGGGTCAAACCATACCTTGTCATAAGGGCTTCCTTTATATGGGCATAAGACATCCTATTCTCACTGGGCAGGTTTAACAAGGTATCCCTCCCATCACTCACAAAGCGGCCCCACAACCCTGCTCCCCAATCCTTCTCAGGGACCCGGTGGGCCAACATTGCTATCTCATAGGCTGCAAACCACTGCCCAATATCTTCCTGTCTGTTAAACTCTTTGATGACATCTTTGGGAATATAAACTTTACCTTCTGCAGGCACAGATGGTGTGCTGCCACCAGAGGGGTTGATTCCTAAGCCCTGTGCTTTCAGCTCCAACTCCCTCAACATTCTCTCATGTTCTAACCTCATTCTCTCTCTTTCCAAGGTCACCCTGCTATTTTCCTGGTCCCTCTGACCCTCCATTTTGAGCCTTGCCATCTCCAGCTTGTGCACCCTATTTCTCTCCCTGTCTTACAACTGTCTGGGGGACAGGTCTTTGGAAGAGATGCTACTGCCAGGTGGGGACGGTACCCCTCCCCTGGCTGGAAACTCTGGCCTATCCAGTTGCCCATCTGAATCCCCAGCTGGCTCCACCACCAACTCAGGGTCATTTCTTGCTTCTACCCAGGCCCTCAGCGCCTTCTGGTAGTCATCCTTTTTAGAAATGCCTGGTGTAGCAACTTTCAATTTCTTCCAGAGATGCTTGAGCTGTTTCAAAGTGTAGCTTTCTAACCTCTCCTCCTCAAAATCTAGATCCATAGATGCAACAGATGCTGGTGGACTCATGGCAATAAGAATTGGCAGTTCTCAGAAAAATAACAGTCCAAGGAAAAAAATTCTACCAAAAAGTATGTGGTCGCGTTTGGTCTGCACTCACTAGTAGTGTACACCAATCACTGTATATGAGTCACAAATGCAGGTCCAAATCCTTACCGCTGACCACCAATGTTAGAACTGGGGGTCTCTAGTTGGCAATGGTATACACCTTTGTCCAAATAGGGACCCTTGCTTCTAAGTCAGGGAAAGGGGATTACACACCTGGATAACCCCTGCTCACCCCCTTGGTAGCTTGGCACGAGCAGGCAGGCTTATCTAAGAGGCAGTGTGTTAAGCATTTGTGAACACATACAGTAATACAGTGAAAACACTACAGATGGACACCACACAGGTTTTATAAAAATAAGTATTCTTTATATAGATTTATCACACGACCACAAACGACAAAAATCCACAATACTGTAATCAATAATACTTCAAGATGGTAGAAATGGTTTAAAAATAGGTTCTTCACTTAAAAGCAGTCTTTAGCAACAAATAACCCCAACTGGAGTTATCACGACGTCGAGGTCAAAGAAATCCCAAAGTACGGCGCCGACCGCGAGGTGCGCGGCGTCGGGCCCGGAGTCAAAACAGACCCACAAAGAACAGTACCTTGGAAAAGCGAAAACAAAGACAGCTCACGGCATCGGGGAGGTGCGGCGTCGTTGGTGCGTTGCGGCGTCGGTTCCTTGCTTCGGAGGAGATGATGCGTTGGGACCTGGATGCTTGTGCAGGCAGGGGAGGCGTTGGTTCCGGACCGGAGAGGAGGTGACGTCACGATGGCGCCGAGGCCACGGTTCCGTACAATGTCACGATGTCGATAGTTTCTTGACCACCCACGTCGACGATCGGCTCCGCGATGATGTCGGCTTCGGAGTCGATGCGGCACAGCAGCAGGCGTCGGGCCGGCGTCGTAAGTCGGAGCAGCGCTCACGGCTATAGCAGGCTTACGATGTCGCTCGCTAGCGTCGATGTGGCACGGCGGTTGGCGTCGAGTCTTCGTTGCAAGTCGGAGCAGCGCTCACGGCTTCGATGCAGGAGACGGCGTCGCTCGCCGGCGTCGGTGTTGCAAATTCCTTCTGTAGCACCAAAACAGCAAGTTCCAGATGTAGGCAAACAGAAGGGGGTGAAGTCTGGTATCCCTGAGACTTCGGTCAGGAGGCAAGCTCAAATCAAGCCCTTGGAGTAATATTCTGCAAGATGATGAAAGTTCTTTAAAAGTTCCTTCTCCTTTCCTTGGCAATGAAGAAACCACTGCAGGCCAACCCAGCAAACAGCACACTTGGCAGAGGGGCAGTCCAACTCCTGCAGCTTCCTTGGTTCTTCTCCTTGGCAAAAGGGGTCGTCTTGTTGTTCCAGAAGTGATCTAATTTCCTAGGGGTCTGGGTCCCCTTTTTATACATTTTTTCTCTTTGATCTCTGAAGGCAGAGAGGCCTTTGCCTAGTCCAAAAACAGTTCTGGTCAGTCCTGGAGCACTTTGTTTACAGGACTCCTTCTTTCCTTTCAGAATGTGGGGCAGGGTGCTCAGTCGCCCAGCAGGAGGCGGAGCCAGCATTGTGGAAGGCAGGCACAGCCCTATTCAGACCCAGGTGCTTACTCCTCCCACCACTTGGATGCAGATCTCTCTATTCAGTCCTGTGCTGACTCACCCTGTCTCCTGGAGCCACCCCCAGCCCCTGTCACTCACAAAGCCAGACACACAATACACAACCTAGCAGAGGCAGGTTTGGAAGGTTAGGCAAGAAAATACACACTTTCTAAAAGTGGTATTTTCAAACATAGAATGTTAAAATCAACTTCACTAAAAGATGTATTTTATCATTCTGAGTTCAGGCATACTAAATTCGTTTTTCTACCATGTTCCCTGGGTCAGTTAGGATTATAAGATGTAATAATCAAACTGCCCATTCTGGCCTATGGGGAACAGGTAGCCTTGCAATAGTGAAAAACGAAAATGGCTGTAATTCACTATTAGGACATGCCACACACACCAGGGCATGTCCTACCTTATACTTACAATGCACCCTGCCCTTGGGCCTACCTTAGGGGTGTCTGATATGAAGATAAGGGAAGGTTTAGGGACTGGCAACTGGGTGCACTTGCCACGTCGACATGTCAGTCACAGACTGCACACAGGCTCTGCAATGGCAGGCCTGAGACACACTTTACAAGCTGCTTCTGTGGGTGGCACAACCAGTGCTGCAAGCCCACCAGCAGTATTTGATTTACAGGCCCTGGGCACACATGGTGCACTATACTAGGGTCTGACAAGTAAATCAAATAACCCAATCATGGAGTCACTAATAAATACATCAATTTAACATAGGGAGCACTTGCACTGTGGCACTGAATAGCAGTGGCACAGTGCCGAAATCATAAAACCAGCAAAAACATATCAAAACAGAGGAGGCAATTAGTAAAAAAATAGACGGGAGACTCACGCCAATGATACCAGGTCTAACAAGGACCTACTGACTTATATCACTACTTTTAATCGACTGGTGGTGGAAACTCGCTGACCGGAAGAGAAAAGAACATCCTTATTCTATCGTGGGTTAAGAGATGACTTTAAAGATTCCCTCTCGCACATCGTTGATCTGCCCGACTATTGTGCAGAATTTATTGATCTTGTGGTTAAGCTAGATCCCAATTGGGCGAGCAAAAGGGTGACCGATACAGCAGTGACACCAGAATAATTGTTCTCAAAGCTGAGAAGAAGGAGTCAGACAGTAAGACTCTTGACACTGAATCTATGCAGATAGGAGGTATAAGGGGTCCACTATCTATTGAGGAAAAGGAACATAGTTACAACTTAAGCCTATGTCTTTATTGTGGCAAAGCTGGTCATTTTGCTATGAAATGTTCTGCAAAACCAAAAAAGACTAAGGATGTGGCTAGTGTAGAGGTCAATCAAGAACAGGGAAAACTAAGGCTCTCAACTTGACGGGATATCGTCTCGTCGAGAGAAGCTGTACAGAACTCAAAATATCTGACTAATGTAGGAACACGAATTCCACGGCATCTGACTATCTGAGTCACAGTATCCTATCCCCACAGTGGAGGTACATAATATCCATATTTTTTGACTCAGGGACCACAGGCAATTTCTTTGATCTGACCCTAGTGGCCAAGCTCAGGCTTACAAAAGTTCCCAAAGAAAAACCTAATCCTGTTTGAGCAGTAGATGGTTCAGAGTTGTCTTCTGGACTAATTTGTTTTCAGACCAAGGCTCTAACCTTAATATGCGATAATGGGCATACTGAACGACTTGTCTTTGATCTAATAGACACTCCCACCTTTGGGGTCATTTTGGGAGTACATTGGCTAGAACACCATAATACAAAAATTGATTGGGTACACCGCACCATAACCTTGGACTCACCATTCTGCACTACTACCTTCTACCAAGAGGCTCCAGAGGTGGGAATACCTCTGCATTGTGCCTTGGTCCAAGGAACAGAAAACCTTAATCTACCCAAAGAAAACCAGGACATTCAAGATGTTTTTGACCCCGTGAAAGCCACCCAACTGCCCCCACACAGACCCTTTGATTGCTGCATAGATCTCCTCCAGGGAGCAATTCTGACTTGCAGTAGAGTTTATGCATTGACAGAACCTGAAACTCAATATCTATGCAAATATCTGGATGAACTACTAGAGATAGGTTTTATACGCCACTCCAAGTCACCTGTGTCTTCCCCACTCTTCTTTGTACCCAAGATGAATCGGGAGTTGAGGTCTTGTGTGGATTATAGGGTGGTCAATAAGATGACTATTGAGAACCGCTATCCTCTCCCTTTAATTCCGGTACTACTTGATCAGGTCAGAAATTCCACCATTTACACAAAACTAGATTTACAAGGAGCTTACCACTTAATCCATGTATGAGAAGGCGATGAATGGAAAACTGCTTTTTGGACTAAGTTCGGGCTGTTTGAGTATACTGTTATGCCCTTCAGGCTATGTAATGCTACGGCAGCATTTCAATATTTCATTAACGAGGTCTTGAGGGAGTTTTTGGATGTTTGTGCAATCGTCTACATAGACGACATTCTGATTTACTCAAACTCAGAACAAGTACATGTACAGCATCTTGCAGCGCCTTAGGGAAAATGCTCTCTTTGGTAAGTTAGACAAATGTTTCTTCCATGTACAGTCAGTAGAATTTCTGAGGTATCACTTATCTCCAACAGGCATCACTGTGGGCCCCAAAAAGGAAGAAGCCATTACCAATTGGCCAACTCCAACAAATGTCAAGGAAATTCAACAGATACTTGGCTCCACCAATTTCTATCATCATTTTATCACTCACTTTTCAGAGATAGTGGCGCCCATAACACAGCTGCTAAAAAAGGGGAAATCATTAGTGTGGTCTCCAGAAGCCACTAAGGCATTGCAACTGTTAAAAATGAAATTCACCACCGCACCAATTCTTCAGCATCCCAATCCAGATCAGCCCTATTACGTCGAAGCCGATGCTGCACAGGTAGTCGTAGGAGGAATTTTATCTCAAAAGAACCCAAGAACTGGCCACATGCATCCCATAGCCTTTTATTCCAAAAACAAAACTTCTACCAGAGGAGCAAAACTATACAGTGGCTGAAAGTGAAATTCTGGTCATCAAACTGGTGTTTACTGAATGGAGGCATTACCTACAGAGGGCTAAACATACAGTCACAATATTCTCAGATCATAAAAATGTAGAATTCTTTAACTCCATTAGGGCTCTCACCCCCTGTCAAATGCGATGGCTGTGTTTCTTTAATGGGTTCAATTTCATCATCACCTATCGCCCAGGGACCAAGCAGTTACAGTCTGATGATCCTTCTAGACTGGGAAATGCTCACTCTTCCAATTCCACATCAGACTTCCCTACTATCATTCCACCGGAAAAGACAGTCTCAGTCAGCGAGGGTGGCACCTTAATGGCAGCCTTACAAGAATAAGATAAATAACTAAAGGCCGAAGAATGGATCAAAACACCTAACCATACTATCACAGACAAGCTGTTCATTCACTCTCAGAAACTGTACATCCCTACTATAAAATTAAGACATCAGTTAATTCAATGGAATCACAACACAGCATTGGCAGGCAGCCAGGTATAACGAAAACCCTAAGGAATTGTCAAAAAACCTTTTGGTGGAACAACATGCGGAAGGATATACAAGAATACGTATCTGGTTGCCCAACCTGTGCATGAAATGAGAACAATCACACTGCCCCTGCAGGCTTATTACAGCCTCTGCCTACACTCCCAGTTCCTTGGCACACCATTAGTATGGATTTTATTACTAACCATTCCAGCAAGCAATACCTTTACTAAAATTTTAGAAGTTGTTGACATGTTATTAAAAAGTTTCTAAAGAGACAAGGAACCCTGAAGGTCAAAGGGACCTAGGGTGTACATATGTCTAACAAAAAACAATGGTCCCTTCCACAACTGATTAATTAATAAGACATAGAATTACAATGAAATCTATGTATGTGACCTCCAAATGGATAAAATCATTTATTCAACAATGAAATAATAATTCAGAACAAAGAACAACAATGAAAAAATAATAAGTGGGCAGAAACAGCGGAAATCAAGAGATTTCCATGTCTCAGGCATTGCACATTTAAGTGACTGGAAAGGAGATGCACACTCGGTAAGTCACAATACATAGAAGCGTCTTTGCTTTTTAGGCAATATACATATGACAATCAAACTCAAGACACTGAGGTCGACGATCTTTTGGTCCCAACTAGAGTCGAGGAATCATCATCAGGACACAAGAATTATGCCTGAGAGCTATGCCTGTTGAGAAAGAGAAAATATTCAGAAACAGAGGGGGGGGGGAGGAGGGAGAAGAAAGAGAGAGAAAAGAAAAAGGGAAGATGAAAAAAGGGGGGATGAAAAAGATGAAGAAAACACAGGAATTAAGGAGTGAGAAAAAAGAACATGTAAGGGCTGATCAAGATTTAACATGTAGCATCTGCAGTAGCTAAAAATCATGTGTACACATGCATGCCATCTTGTTATAGGCTTCCAAAGAGTGATTTAGAGAAAAGAACATATCATGGTATAGACCATGCTTTCCAAAAAGCACATGGATACCAGTAGAGAAAAACCCAATTCAATTAATCGGATATTCGTGAGAAAAACAAGGTAGGAAAGAAGACTATGCACAGTCCCTAATGCTGTATAAATATCTTAACTTCACAATTAAAGCAGTGTCATATTTGATAAATAATGGCCCTGTGTAGGCTAATCAAGCTCTTATGAAGAACTCCTGAGTGGCATGCGTTGGAGCCACAGAATATTTATAAAGGCAACTAGAAATCATGCAAGCATGCGTGCAGACGACCTCTCAATTAGGGATGAAAAAGATATGCATCCGTGTCAAAGTGCAAGCAAACCTGCCAGCCGGCTAGAGAATCATTACGCAGTGTGAAGTGACAAGTTTTAAGACCATTGACCTTTTTGAAACAATCCATATTGCTCAATAAAATATTCCATATACAAAATAATGGCAAGTCCAAAGTAATCTATACGAAATCAGAAAAATAAATAAAACCCTACAATTTCCCGTTGAGTGAGAAAAACGCCCTCATGAATCTCAAACAAATGCATAATATGATTATTAAACCAGCAGACAAAGGGGGTGGCATCGTGATTCAAGACATTGATCCATACAAACAATAAATTCTTAAGACAGCTGTCTAACCCAGATCATTACATTAGACTAGGATCAGACCCGACCAATGATATTCAGGAGCTTATTCGCAATATTACTGAGAATGGGAAAACAGAAACCTTTCTAAGTACCAATGAGTAAATGTTCCTCAATACCGGGTTTCCTAGAACACCAGTTATCTACACACTCCCCAAAGTACACAAAAGCACAGAGGCCCCTCCATCAACATTTTTAGCTTCCCCTCACCTTCATCTGTATCCGCTAGCGCCGGGACACCTCCGTTGGGGGTAGCTGCACGCTTTATAAGCTTAAATAATAATAATAATAATAATATTAATAATAATAATAGTGTCTGGATGCGGTTCAATTCTGGAACCCCTTGACTGTTAAGTGGATTCTTTTATTAAAGAATTCGTACCCAACACACAATGCTATGTTAAGGATACAATGGACATGATCAACCAGGTGAAACGTCTACCGGTCAACACTAATAACTGTATACTCTGCACCTTGGATGTCGAATCACTGTACACAAACATCCCCCAACAAGAGGGCATTGATGTAATTGAGAAACTACTGAATTCTAGAACACGCCCACAGCAGTCCGGACATCATTCATTTTACACTTACGAAAGATTTGCTTGACCAGTAACTTTTTTTGCGTTTGATGGCCAATTTTTTCAACAAGTGAAGGGAACTTCAATAGGAGCAGTCTTTGCTCCTAAGTTTGCCATTCTGTACATGGATGCGCTTGAAGTTAATAAAATTCTACCACCTGTCAACCACTTTTTGGAGAATGTTACAATGTGGAAGAGGTATATTGACGACATCTTTATGGTGTGGCAAGGGACAGAAACTAGTCTTTATGAATTCCAACATTGGCTGAATGCTCACTGAAATAGACTAAAGTTCACCATGACCCAGAGCAAATCTGAAATAGCCTTCCTCGACTTACTCATTAAACCAGTCGAGGGTGAATTATACACCACACTGTTTCACAAATGCACTGAAAGAAACACTCTCCTTTCTTATACCAGTCACCATCCCCGGGCCCTGAGGGACTCTTTACGGTATTCCCAATTACTTCCATGAAGCCAGTATGTTGGTCAACAAACTCATTGCCCGTGGGTACCCCCATAAACTTGTGAAAAGATCACTGAAAAGAGCATGTTATTGCCCACGAGAAGTTTTGCTTTCGCCCAAGATTAAAACAGTGAATGACCGCCTATTGTGCGTAACTACCTTTTCCCCCATCTCCAATCAGGTCAAGAAATATATTATAAAACAATGACCAGTCCTGAATTCTGGTGATCATACATTTGAGCGCCCACTGTTTGCATTTCGGAAAAACAGAAACATTAAAGACCATTTGGTCAGAGCTTGCCTCCCTCCTAAAAAAACCTCTCACACTCTCACTGAATATGGGGCCTGGCCCCCTTGGTTGGTCATTTCAAGTGTGCAGCTTGTAGTGTTTGCCAATTCACTATTGAAAATAAAGAATTTTTATTCAGAAATATTAAAGTTTCATTGAATACGTTCTTTAATTGCAATACTACAAATGTAATCTATGCAATCCTGTGTCCTTGAAATCAAATTTACATTAGACAAACTACCCAAAAGAAGATTTGAATCCGGATTTGTCAACATCGGAGTCGCCTACGATGCAAGGTATTGAACGCACCGCTGGTTGAACACTTTACTGCTAAGGGACACACAGAGAATGACATCCGATGGCAAGTGATCAGTGTCATTAAATCACCACCATGTTGTGCAGACATTGGCAGCATCCTGAACAAAGTGGAACTAAAATGGATATTGCAGACCAATAGCCTATACACTGGACTGAACAAAATGGATGAGTGGACCTCGCTGCTCTAACTCCTTGTTGGTTCTCTGCTGTATGTAAACAGTCTCCATTTCAAACACACAATATGTGTGTGGACGTGCTCTTCACAGATTGCTACCGATTTGTGTGTACCACTATTGTCATATGGTCTACCTTGAACAAATGATGTGCACTTACAAATGTTGTGGTTTACTCTTGACATTTTTCTTTCCCTTCACCCCTCTTCTTAAAATAAGAAATAATATTTTGTTTGAAGTTACCTCTCGGTAATTAACATCTTGCCATAGTGGAAATTTTCTTTTTCTTTTTTGCTACCCCCCCTTTTTAACAAAACTGATTGACCCTCTTATATTAGGTTAGCCTATAGACATATTTGACATCTCTGGCTCATGCTTTGTCTGTCTTCCATACCCCCTTTAAGCCCTGTCAATAAGGCAACCACAAGTACCAGATTCCCAGTAACACATTAATCAGGCACACGGTGAGCATGCGCATGAATTACTGTCCTGACTTCCGGACGTGATATCACACCTTCCACCGGATCACATCCATCGGAGACATTAGTAAGACTCCACCAGAGGGGACCAGTCATCGTACCTTGGTCTTTCCTGCTTCCACATTTACGGGAACGATGCACTTTCCCGCTTCCGCAGTCACGGGCACCATGAATATTGGAGACCGCATTGCCTCGCAGCCGTAATTTCACGGAACTGAACGAGGGTAAGTTCCCGATAGTTGAGCCGACTTAACAAACCGGATGAGGCAATTATTGTTCCTTAATGGTTTTATTTATTTTTCTGATTTTGTAGAGATTACTTTGGACTTGCCATTATTTTGTATATGGGATAATTTTATTGAGCAGTATGGATTGTTTCAAAAAGGTCAATGGTCTTAAAACTTGTCGCTTCACACCGTGTAATGACTCTCTAGACGGCTGGCACGTTTGCTTTCACTTTGACACGCATACATATCTTTTCAATCCATAATTAAGAGCGAGTCTGCACGCATGCTTGCACGATTTTTAGTTGCCTTTATAAATATTCTGTGTATCCGACGCATGCCACTCCGGAGTTCGTCATAAGACTATGATTAGCCTACACAGGGCCATTATTTATTGAATATGACACTGCCTTAAATGTGAAGTTAAGATATTTATACAGCATCAGGGACTGTGCAAAGTCTTCATTCCCACCTTGTTTTTCTCACGATTATCCGTTAAATTGAATTGGGCTTTTCTCTACTGGTATCCATGTGCTTTTTGGAATGCATGATATGTTATTTTCTCTAAATCACTCCTTGAAAGCCTACAACAAGATGGCATGCATGTGTACACATGTGCTTTTTGGAATGCATGATAACGTCTTTTCTCTGAATCACTCCTTGAAAGCCTATAACAAGATGGAATGCATGTGTACACATGATTTTTAGCAACTGCAGATGCTACATGTTAAATCTTGATCAGCCCCTACATGTTCTTTTTTCTGACTCCTTAATTCCTGTGCTTTCTTCATCTTTTTTCGTCCCCTTTTTTTTCTCATCTTCCCTTTTTCTTTTCTCTCTCTTTCTTCTCCCTTCCTTTTCCCCCCCCATTTCTGAATATTTTCTCTTTCTCAACAGGCATAGCTCTCAGGCACAATTCATCATCATCATCATCATCATAAAAACTTTATTTCGATCATATATAGTTCTTAAAAAGTACATAGCACCTCATAATAATAATACAGTAAAAGGCATAGGAATCATAAAATACAATGGATACAATAGAAATATAGGAGAATTTCATACAATGCACTTGGCACGCTTTATCCAAAGAGCATACCAGAATTCTTCTAAAGAAAAAACAATTGGCCTGCGTGTATCGGTGGACAAAATTCTTAGCAACTCCAAGTAATGGCCGGTACCAACCAGTCTGCACAGAGGAATAATCCACATGGCCCTCAGATTTTAATAGTGCGGACAAAAAAAGAGCAAGTGGACTAAGGATTCAGCACTTGATTTGCAGGCTGGGCAGAGATTATCCAAAGAAACATTACGACTCCATATACTGCAAAACAGTTTGGTTAGCAGAGTCTTATAACGAAATTGTAAAAATAGTTTGCTGGCCAGAGGAGGCACAATTTCATCAATTGTTTCTTCATGACTTGCAGTTGGCTTAAAATCTAAACAAACCCTGGTCAAGGAGCCCACCAGATTAGAGAATTCCTTCTCCCTGACTTTTTCCCAGTAGATTGAATTAACTCTGCCTTAGATATTATCGATATTCTTTCCGGATTTCACCAATAAGACTCCAGCCCTAAACACCGGAGTAGGCCCCTCAAAGAATTGAACCAGGGAATCGAGTTTATCTGGGAATAGTGCAAAAGACCAGTCAAAGTTGCTCTCTGTGAAACTAACTCACCAACAGACCACAGGCGATGCCAAAACATAAGGTGTTTATAATCAAGCTTGTGGGTCAGTTTTCTCTGAGCAAAATCCAGGTGTAAAGGAGTCAAAGGGGTGCTAGGTGGTAAGTTTAAAAGAGATCTTAAAAAGCTGTTTTCTACGGCAATAAGACAGTTTGTATATCCACTACCCATAGTTCCGCCCCATAAAGAGCCCCCCCGAGTTTTGATGTTGTAAATCTCCAGTGCAGGAGCCACTTTTCTTGACACCATTTTTTTCTGTATTTTATAAATGTGGGCAGTCTGCTGTATCAGCATTAGCTTTGCCTTATCAATGTGGGGAGCCCAATTTAGGCTAGATGTGAGGCGAATACCCAGGTAATCAAAAGCGGATACCTGCTCCAAGGGGGTGCTTCCTACAAACAGACTTTTATTGCAAGGTTTTGCGTTTCGCTTAGTAAAAACCATATATTTAGTTTTGGCATCATTTAAAGCCAGACCCCGCTCTTTGCAAAGTCTTAAAAAATTGTTTAGCAATAGTTGGAGGCCTTGAGGGGATTTGGAAATTAATAGAGTATCATCTGCAAAGAGGAGCGCTGAGACTCTTTTCTCTGCTATTTTGGGGGCATCACACCCGTCCCTGTCTAGAAAATCAACCACCCCCATTTATAAAAAGTGAGAAGAGCATGGGCTCGAGGACACACCCCTGCCTCACCCCCATTCAATTCTAAATTTCTTTGTTAGTTGGTTATTCGTGCCCCATCTCGCTTGGGCTGCATTTCATGAGTGCAATCTGATTAGGATGTCTATTAGGTTATAAGGTAAGCCCATTTCTTTTAGCACTCTCCAGAGGATGGCTCGGGGAACTAAGTTGAATGCAGATCGTAGGTTGACAAAAGCCACATATAGTTTCCCACCTTTGATGGCCACTTCTTTCCAATATAGACAGAGGAAGCAGAAAGCCTGATCCACTGTGCCAATATATGCACAGAACCCAGCTTGATAGTCACTTAAGGTGCCGGACTCTATGATCCAATCCTGGATTTTGGCTAGGACCTGCTTGCAAAAGATCTTCTGTAGAGAGTCAATGAGACTTATAGGTCTATAGCTAGCAGGGTCCCCTCGATCACGCTTCTTGTAAATAGGCACTACTTCAGCTAATTTCCACGATGTTGGAATCTCCATGCCCATTGCAATGGCGTTCGTCAGCATGGTAATGTACAAACCCCAGACTGTTGGATCCTCCCTGTACAGATCATTTGGAATTTATCCGGGCCAGGAGCTCTGGCAGGGACACATGAGTGATTTGCGACTAGTGTTTCTTCCAGAGAGAAGACCAGAGCATCATCTGCTCCTGATGAGACCATCCCCCCCTTTCTATAAAGTCTTCGAACTCTAAGTTGTCCACTGCATAGAGACATTCGAAGTGAGACACCCATTCTTCAGGCTGAACAGTATACTCCAATGTAGTCCTATTGCCATTTAGCCATTGGGCCGCCTTTTTCCAGAAGGATTTGGCATCTCTATCTGTTAGTGCCTTGTGCAGGGAGGACCATAGGGAACCTTCCTAGTTTCTTTTGGCTAGCTCAATAGCCTGTCTATATCTAGCTCTACAGGCAACCACCTCATGGCGTATATTAGTTTTAACAGCCTGCACCAGGTCCCGCTTGGTTTTCCTTCATTCCTGATTATACCACATTGCATGTGGATTACTGTTCGGCTGTTGCTTTTTTTTTTTGAATTGCGGTCTCAACACGGTTTGTCCAACAGATCTCTAATCTCGTTGTATAGAAGTTGATGGCGAGCGCCTAGTTCCCTCAGGACTACGTCGTTGTGTTTTTGGCCCAGGTCTAGACCTTGCCTTTAGCTGTTCCCAGGGCCCTTGGATTGGCCTCTACCCAGTTCCATCTAATTGTCCTCTGATTGTTGGAGATAGATAGGGCACCCAGAACAGGTCTGCTCTTAACACCAAGTTCTTGATCACCCTGAATTTTAAGGGTAAGAGTAAGGGCTTTATGGTCGCTGTCTGTTCTTTTTACTACCAACATATCATGAACAGTCGGCCAGAGTTCATTAGCCACCAGACAATAAGCAATTCTACTGGCATGGCCAGGTCTATTAAATGTAGGTTCGCCCATTAGATCAGATTTTGCCCTTCCATTTGTGTCTCTCATATCATGCTGGAGGGTGAGGTCCAACACCTGGCCACCTCTCTTAGTCCATCTCACTGAGGGAAGGTTGAGCTGAGGGATTTGCCACTTACAATCCCACTCCTCAGGCAGATCAAGCGGGGCAAAAGAGGGTGGCTCAAAAGTACAATTAAAATCGCCAGCTACTATAGTTGGTATGTTAGCAGGGAGTTCAGTTAGTGCAAGAGCAAAGGTACGAATAGCACTAGTTTCCTCCGAGCTATGCACGACTCTATTGTATACAATAAATATCCTGGATTTCCAGCCGCAATGGAGAGCCAAATCTACCACTAAAATGTCTTGGGAATCTACATGGACCTGCTTGACTCTAAAGCCCAGAGCGATTTTGACCCAGATTGCTAGACTCCTGGAGGCCTCCCCTGTTCTTTTTTAGTGGCACTTAAATGATATGAGTAAAACCCGTTCCTGTGGGGGGTATGTAAGCTCCAGGTTTCCTGGAATAGGATCACGTCATGAAGATCCACGAAGGAACACCGTTCGGGATCTATCAGCAGTTTGGCAATCCCAGCCACATTCCATTCCAGGACCTTCAAAAATCTATGAGGGGTGTTATTGTTGCCTCCAGCAGCATCCGGGATACTCGGACCTCCCCCTGCCTCACTCACAGGTAGATTGACCTTCCCATCCCTCCCTAGGTCAGCATTTAGAGACCCACAAATTACCTCCACAATGTAATCTGCCTTGAAGATGGGCATACTTCTGACTGGTGTGTATGCTCGTTTAGTCTAGCAACCCCTGCGGCGTCGGTTGTTTCTAATAATCCACCTATCTGGGGTAGTCATCCCTGCCCTTCAGTGTGGCCTGAAATTGTTGGTGGCCCCCTTTGTAATGTACCCATGACGGGGGGAGTAGCCATCCTTTCTGGTGGTCTGTATCTGATGGCAATTGAGGTATTAACAATGGGGCTTATGCGAGAGCCGATTGCCATAAGGCCGTCGACTATTGCAATATGAGAGAAGGTGACTTTAATCGCATCCTTTTGCTCTTCCGTGAGTGACAGTCTTTCAACAAACTTGATGTCGTCTGTTATAATAGACTGGCAATGTTGGGTGGTCCTAAACCAGTGGATTACTTTTTCCTAAGGGAATCAAGATCCTCAAACCCCCTCCTTTCGGATTTTGGTACCTCCACTGGATACATTTCTGCTTTACTCCCTTGTCGATCAAATCTGTTGTAGACACCATCCCTCACAATCCCCTTTCCAGAAAACCCTCCTAGGCCATGCAAACTTTCACATCTCTCAGGCAGTGCAGCTTCTCCCTTTGCTCTCTCTTGGCCTCCCCCCCTACCCTGTTGGAGATTCCTTGGTAGTGCAAGGTTGAAGGCATGAACATTATGCATAACACAACCACTTGGGAGAGGTGGGGTAATAGGGAATTGTTGTAAATCAGGGACACAATATATTGGTTTAGCGTCAGCTTTGGAGGATGTATCAATACACCTGGCATCAACTCTCTTGGTTACACTAGTCAGAGATTCTACGCTAGTCTCTGTTTGGGTGACTTTGTCACACTTTGACCTCTTTAGGTTGGCAACCTCAAACCTCAGCGAAACTACCTCCTCCTTCAGGGACTCGATAATTGTTTTTAGGGCCTGAAGTTCGACAGCATAGGCATTACTGCTTTCACAAGGCCACCAGTCCCCCCCTCTAGGACCCCAGTTTCCTCTACTTCAAGGACCTCAACTCTATTGTGGCATTCTACTTGAATAGAGTGTGCCTTAATTGGGGGGCCCTGCATCTCTCTATGAGGAGAACAAGGATCAGCTTCTATTTCATGGGTATTGAACCGGCTGCTGTGGCCCTTTCCCCTAGACTTGGTGGAATTCTTGAACATCGAGGGAATATGTTTGGCCGATTTTTTAGCCTTGAGGGGAATCAGGCAAAGGGTCACTTGCAACCACATGGATGGATGCTGGACAAGAGGGACCTCTATTTGGGGGGGGCAGAGGTTTAGGGCAAGGCGGGCCCTGGGCTTCATCCTGTCCCTTTCTCTTTCCCATAGTTATGTGAGTCTATTACAGGCCATCCAATAGCACCTATCAATGTTGCTAGGCTCGTCTTGGCTGGGAAACAGGGGATAGGAATTCTTGATACACCAATTTTACTAGGCTCGGCTTGGCTGGGAAACAGGGGATAGGAATTCTTGATACCCCAATGTTCCTGATAGGGTAGAGAATAAAAACAAGTCAGTGGGACAACTCAAGCCGGAGTCTGCAGCACAAAAAACAAACGGAAGTCACAATGCAAATGCTTCCCATCAAACCCCCCAGTCCAAACCGTGCAGAATAAAGACTTTTCCCTACTAGAGAGATACCTGTGGTGCGCAGACTGGCTCTGCGTGGAGAACTCTTGCTGTTGGCCGCTGTTGCCAATGACATGTCAATACCGTGCGAGCTAGGGGTACACTAATACTCCAACGAACAAGCTGGACTGGACCTGCCAGCAGAAACTAAGGGGTATGGCCTCGCCTCTTCCTGGCACTGACAGGCCTGCCCCTGGCCCGGGCGAGGCCTGGGTGCGGTCTGGGCCCGCCCGCGTGCGTCCCGCACTGCGGGAGCCCCGAGCAGCTTTTATGCGCCTCCTGGCGCGGATGGAATACGTCGGCGCATCCTTGCGCAAAGACTGTTCGGGGATGGAGTCCCCGGCAAAAGTACAGAGTGCTTCGGTGCGATGAAGGGCTCTCAGGCATCATTCTTGTGTCCTGATGATGATCCCTCGACTCTAGTTGGGATTGAAACGTCGTCGACCTCAGTGTCTTGACTTTGATTGTGACATGTATATTGCCTAAAAAGCAAAGACGCTTCTATGTATTGTGACTTACCGAGTGTGCATCTCCTTTCCAGTCACATAAATGTGCAATGCCTGCGACCTGGAAATCTCTTCATTTCTGCGGGTTTTGCCCACTTATTATTTTTTCATTATTGTTCTTTGTTCTGCATTATTTTTTGATTGAATAAATGATTTTCTCCACTTGGAGATCACATACGTAGATTTCATTGTAATTCTATGTCTTATTAATTAATCAATCTTGGAAGGGACCATTGTTTTTTGTTAGACATGTTATTAAAAATGGCACATTTCATCCCACTCAAAAAGATACCCACCGCCGCAAAATGTAGACAAATGTTCATTGATCATATCGTAAGACTGTATGGTCTACCGAATAAAATCATCTCAGATCGTGGATTCAGTTCACATCTAAACTCTGTGATAAGTTAGGAATAGAGGTATGCCTTGTCATCTGCCTTCCACCCACGCACTGACGGGCAAACTAAAAGGGTCAACCAATCCCTAGGAACTATACTAAGATGTTTACTATCCACATACCCAGGACAATGGGATCAGACTTTACCCCTAGCTAAATTTACTTATAAGGACAACATCCTTGGGCCCTTCCCATTGATATATCAGAGGTTTCTACTACGCTACCTTCAGTCACAGAATGATTAGAACAACTGCATGAGATTCAAAAACAAGTTTAGCAAAAGCCAAATTGGTCATGAAGGCATAAGCTGACAAGCATAGAACCCCAACACCTATATACATGGAAGGAGACAGGGTATGGTTATCAACACGACACCTACAAATAGAACACTCAAGGAAACTACGACCACAGTTTATAGGTCCTTATGACATTATCAAGATAATTAATCCAGTCACCGTCAAGCTACGACTTCCCCCTGAAAACACTATCCACCCAGTGTTTCACGTTTCACTGATCAAGCCATACCACCCGCCACACTAAAAGATACCCCACCCCAACCTGTTCTGATTAATGGCCAATAAGAGTACAAAGTTCACCATATCCTGGATTCTAAATGATCTCAGGGAAAACTATATTACCCTATAGATTGGATGGGGCATGACCATTCAGAGCATTCCTGGGAACTGGCCTACTCGGTTCATGGCACCTGTCTGGTGGGACAATTTCATGCCCTCCATTCCATCAAACCACGACCTGTAAGACTGCCTTTGGGAGGGGCGACTGTCAGGATACCTGCCATAGCTCAACTCTCTTGACTATCACAATATACCGGATGACTCCCAATACTTATGAATGAATAAACGTCTTGTACCCTGACTTTTGACTACATTACATGCTGTTGGTATTAGCTAGCTGCAGCTGCTGTTCCCCGGTTTGTTTTGTTTGTTACAGATGTTTTACCATGCATATGCAAGGTTAGGTTTCAGGCGCCATGGAAAGAGCCAGAAAATCCACCAGAATAAGCATCAAGCAACCAAAATAGATGACCTCAACGTAAACCTTCCAGAAGACAGCCCTCATCAAAATAATCCTCTGCACCTGATCCTTGCTATAAGCAATTACAATGCAACCTTTGTGAACATTCTAAAATACCTTCTGGAGGACAGCCTCATTAAATTAATCATCTGCACATGTTCCTTGCTATAAGCAATTGGAACGTGACCTTTGTGATGGTTCTAAAACACCTTCTAGAAGACAGTCTCATCGAATTAATCATCTGCACCTGCTCCTTGATACAAACAATTAGACTGTGACCTTTATGAAAATTCCAAAGCAGTCTTATTTAAAGACCGTCCACACTCCTCCCCTTTGCTTAGCCTTTTCACCTGCCACTTACCTGTTTTCTGGCTTCCAGGACTCTGTCTTGCCAGCTCCCTTGATCCTCCCTCTTCAACTTCACTGCAAAGAACGTACCGCATTAGTCTCGCACCTGGATGGAAAAAATCCAAGAAGAAAAGGAGAGACGCATTAACAGACTTGATTTCGCTAAGCATTGAGCTCAGTCGCCAACTCCCCACTCCTATCCTGCCAGTGCTGGCACATCCAGTCATACGTAAGCTCCCATTGAATGAGGCTGTCTAGGAGGAATACACAAAGCCGAACTGCTAACTAAACCCCGTCACTTGACCAGAGACAGGCAAAAGGTAACAAATGGTGAAGGCAAGAAAATGTCAACTTTCTAAAAGTGTCATTTTCAGAATTGCAATTTAAAATCCGATTTCGCCATCGGTTAGGATTTTAAATTGTGATTCCAGAGACACCCAACATGAATTAGTTACCTTTTCCCATTTGGAACTTACCCTTTTACAATGTAATAAGGTAATTCTGATGTTATCCTATGGGAGAGGTAGGCCTTAAAGTAGTGAAAAATTAATTTAAGTGTTTTTCACCACCAGAACATGTAAAACCTAAAAGTACATGCCCTACTTTTTAAATACACTACACCCTGCCCACTGGGCTGTTCAGGGCCTGCCATAGTGTCGTGTAGTTCCTATAAACCTATATAGGATCTGCGCGTTTAGACAACATACACTGTAGGATTAGTGTAAGACTGATTCTAGACACCCCCACCGGGTATCTTGGTCTGTATGCCAGCTAGCTCACAGTGCCACTAGAAACTCCCCTTACCAAGGAGAGAATAGTTCTTGGCAACTATCGAACATGACAACCCTGATCCCTCAGGACCGTGGAAACAATGTACTACTTTTCGCTCAGTCACTCATGCTCACTTAGACTCAGAGAGATACACAGAATAAACGGTATGGACGTTTTTCAATAAGCATTTATTAAACAGTCGTTATTCTAGTGTAAAATATGTGTGCTGAAACAACCACTAGACAGTAACAGATATAAATGATGAGAAGCACTAAGAAAGTAAAAGGATGGTAGATTTCTACCATTTTGCTATAACCATGAATACAGGCAAGTATATAAAATACATGACAATAAAATGTGTACTCCTACAATGCAATCCTAACTAGATGTACCTAAGTGTGTAGCATGTGTGTAGGTGTTAAGCCAAGAATCCCTGTAGGATAAAGTCAAACCCATTCCCTGAAGTGAGAGACTGTGGGACCCCGTCTTGGTCTCGAGCTGGACACCCCGCAAGGGATGTCAGACCACTGCGAGCTGGCGCATCTGCATGCAGGAATCTCAGCGTCTTGCTTCAGTGTGTCGGCAGGGAAGTCCTGATCTCCTCTGACTATCTCAGCAAGATGTGGTGTTTATATACCCAAAGGTATCCCTAGGGGTTCTACCTTGCTGTGCCATTGTCGGACTTAGGATGACGTTGGGAATGAACCTTGTACATAGTTATTATGCAGGAGATGGTAGTCCTGCTGAGTTTCCAAGAATCCTCATGCATAATGTATGAGGCTTTTGTTCATGGAAAACCCCACGTTCTGTAAACAGTACCGTAACAACGTAAAGGGTCAGTCCTAGCAACCCGTTATGTATGTAATGTAAGGAAGAATATAGGTGAAAGGTTGGAATGTTACCTGGGCCTATAGTGGGGTACCTATATGGAATATAACACCCACTCCTCATCTGACTGGACGACATTATTAAATTCTAACGTACCACTAGGCTATCTAGGCACTAGTACTCAAGCAACTATAGTAAAAAACAATAGTTTTGCTAAATTTTTTTTAAAAACTCTAAATTGTTCTAAAAGAGAGAAATTGTCACTCAAGCAATAGCTCTAATGTGTCCGCATATATAGTTCGAACGACTACAAACATCGGAAAGCCATGCAGGTCATAAAAAGTGTCATTTTGTTTTGGAGTTCTAATTTGAGTTTGTTTTAAAAAGCCGAATTTTCCCAGCACACGACGAGCCAAATATTTATGTGTCCTGGCTGGTAGACGCAACATTGCTGTTGCCTGCCTTCGCAGACGACGATCCCTGTAACACCTCGCAGATTACGTCAATTGAGCACATATGATCTTGCGTACTGCCTGCAGCCGATGCTGGGGCAGCCTGTGCGCCATCCAAGGCCTGAGTGTTAGTGGAGGAGCCGGTATCCATTCCAACAGGAGCAGAGACTTCCTGTGGAGGCTCTAAGAATGCAACCATCAACATAGGAATACGCTGGGGACACTTCAGAACATGGGCCATTATCGGGTCCAGTAAAGCATCAACGTCCGGTTGCGCAACTGATGGAAGTGTCAGACAGAGATCCAACACACATTCTTCTCCACAGAACAGGCATTGGAGAACAGGGAGGATGCAGTCCATCCAGACTGGTCTAAATGACAGGAACCAGGAGGCGCTTAGTTCCCGTAGGCGAGGTGTGCCCAGATGTTGTACCATGCGATCATGGTATTTATGCTCCAGGAGTGATTTTTCCATCTCCTTGGTGACTGGAACGTCCATTGCATAGCAGAAAAATTACAATCAGGATACCTGCTATTAGAAACAGGATCAGCAAAAGTCCTCCAAAAATGCTTCTGAATACGGAGTGTATAAAGTTTGGTATAACTCTGAGGACCATCTGAAAGGTGCTTAACAGTCCCGAACCTATGGTCTTAAATAGGTGGACTATACCCGTCGTATCAGACATGTTAAAGATACGAAGTCTCCCAGGCGGAGGTTAAGGGCACGGTTTTCTGTAGAATCATGGCTTTCATTCTGCTCAGAGTATCAAACCGTATAAAGGAAACATTCAATGAAGACCATAGCGGCGCCTCCCTGACTGTGTGTGTCGGTGAAAACAATACTTGCATACAGCAAGTAACCCTGGAGCTCACAGTGACTAGATATGCGATGCCCGGAAGCATCCCACAACAACCTTGATCGTTCAGCATCAAGTAACTCCCATTTGAAAGTAGCCTGAATACTGGAGTAATCACGGCTGCCGGGGTACCCCTCAAGTGACAGGATAGGTTCGCACTGAACCATTGCAGGCCCCATGCAGCATAATATCCTGGCATATGAGAGATCCACTTAAAGCGTTCTCACACTTTGTACCGCTTAGAAACACTTCTAGATCCCCACTCCTGCATCGAAATCTGTACGGTAATTCCCAAGATTCCTTGATGAATTCCCTACCCATCTCTTCATATCTGCCTGCCTGTTGTTGTTCTAGGTAGTACTGAAACTGGAAAGTTGTGACTGGTAATGTTATATGGCCATGGATTAACCACTCTGTGGATGGTGATTCTGCCACAGTAAAAGGTAATCTGCCCAGTTTTTCAATACGCAGCATTGTATATTTTGCTCCCCTCTGTGCCATTTTCATCTGTTTTTCCGTTAGATTGTATGCAGAAAACAAGGACGTACTGTTGATAAAACGCCAAGGCACATAACCTGCGCACAGTGATTGCAGCGTCCAGCTCAATAACATAATGGAACGTAATTGCGATTGCCCGTGGTTTTAGTATGGACAAATCTTGTTCTAGTACATCAATAGCAGAAGATACAATGTTGCCCAGTGAATAAATCCTAAATGTTAACGTAGTTGTACCATTGTCAGCTACGGCTAACGCCTTTTCTAGGTTAATCCTATCTATTTCTCGTAGTCTCTCCGCAGCTTCATGTTGGTAGATTTTCCAAATTTCATTATAGACAGCATATAAGAAATGTTTTTGACATGGCTTTCTGGGACTTAGTAAAAAATCCCGTAGGTCTACATCCTCTGTAAGTAAGGATAAGTGTTGTTTCGCCTGTGGTAGTGTTGAGGTTTTTAGCCAATCGAGTCATAACTTCCCAACACTGTATGATGTCACCACCCCTGGATGTTTTCTTTGTACATAGCGTGGGTCTGGACTATGGATACTAAACCCTTCGATGGTACCCCTGAATCCTCCCTGACATCTATTTGTGTCTGTGGGTCGAACCAACCATCCCATCCAATTGGGGTCTGATCTATTGTATTGTGAAATGCCATCCATAGTAGCCCCTTCCTGTGATGTAAAATTTACCTCTGCATGTAATGGTGTTGGAATCCAAGGAGTGTTCAAATCCTTGTTCTTGGCTATTCCAAGACAGGAAGTCTGCTGCACAGTTTCATTTAGAAATATCATCTGCTGAGGAAGGAGGCATGCTCTAAATAGTGCTTCTGTTCCCTGGACTTGCCAGTCTCTAGAACCCCAGACTGATTTTAAGTCTATAGTGTCTTTCCATAAGTCGAAACCCTGTTCAGACAGTTTAGTAATAAAGGAAGCAGAGTAAATCTGTTTGGTGTTAGTCAGCATATTTTTCTGTGCAGGTGTTGGTGCAACCTTATAGTAGTATGAGGTTGGGTCAGAAATATTGAACCATGAAAAATATGAAAATTTCTGTGCAAAAGTTTTTTAACTACTTTTCGGTGGTGTAGGGCAATGTTCCCATTGGTGATATGTGAAAACCTTCCTAGGGGTATTGGATTAGTGTAGAAAATGATGACCATAATGTTGATAACAATACATAGTGTTAAAATCTGATGTGTCTTCTAACATTTCATTATTAGAAAATGCGGCAGACTGCTCCAAATCAGACAACATATTGTTTACAGTTTCAAAATCCCAATCATCGGAAAATGTACTGGAGGTAATGATATCATTTAAGGACATTTTAAATAAATGAGGTATTTTTAAAAGTTTGGTCGGACCAAATATATTATAGTCAACCTTGTCCCATACTATACCATCAGGTATAGGAACTGCTGTAATGTTCACTGTTGACAAGTCTTTTTGTTCACGATGTGATGAAACATGAGGTTTCAGGATCAAGTTCACTTTTGAGGCTGCAGAGCTTTGGCGAAGGTAAGTTCCATTAACGAGTACGCAGAAGACAGTTACTAAGCCTATCCAGAAAAGAAAGAACAGCATACCAGTGTTTATCCAAAGTTCTAGCCAAGGTGACACCAGGTAAGTCTTTTTAAGAATAATGAAGAAGTCTTTGATTTGTTGTTGACGAGATATTGGGGCTGGCGTTGTTTCAGGTTCACTTGGATCCAACGAAAAGGTATCAAAGTCGATGAAATAGCCAGATGCAGTTCAATCTATTTTTGGTAGCTCAGCAGGTTTTGTTGAACTTGTAGATGGCTCTTGTTGAGGCATGTTTATGTAGACATCAGAGCTAGGTCGAATTGAAATTTGTCTTTGATTTTGATTTTGAATTCCTGTATCAAGAGGAACGAGTTCCATGGCATTGTTGCATAGTCCATCATTCTGTATAGGTGACTCTTCAAACGTGATGAGCCTTTCTGTCTGAACTTCCTGTATGGTAGTGAGAGGAGGGCGTCAGCTACCCAGGAGCCCATGAGGCCTACTATTCAGTATCGGTCACATAGTGTGGTTTTATCAGATCAAAGGAGGCAAATCTCTTCTCTTTTTTCCCGGCAAGAGGGGGCAGAAGTACAGTTCTTGTCCCTTCAACGCCAGGACAGGTACAGGCTTTCTGTATGATGGCCCAAATTCTTTTTTGTCCACTATCTTTTCTCTGACCAGATCCCCGACTTTAGGGACCCAGACAGGTCTTGCCGTGACTGACTTGACTTCCCCTGTGGCGGTCCGCTTTACCTGCACATTGCTCTGTAGTGCCCTGGATTTATTCAGATCCTGTAAAACAGCCAAACATTTATTGATGTCAAAAGGTTTTCATCCGCCACTGTGTGTCAAGGCTGGCCGATTCAGATGCCCTTTCCACCCCCAGGCAGGCTTCAGGCGCAAGAAGTTAATTAATTATCCTTGGAATCGGCTTCATTGATTCACCCCCTAGGGATTGCAGGGTTTCCTTCATGCTGCTAATATGGTGGCCGCCAGCAGGTATTCCGATCCTGGGGTTAACGTTCTAGTGTTTTTAGGTAGCGAGTGAAGGGTTCAGGAGTTCGCGCTCGCGCGTTAATCGCACGGCGCACTTCAACCGTCATTTTGAGGAGAACGGTAGCTCTTCTTACCGCTCGTTCTCTTAATTTTCTGAAATTCAGTCAGGGGAGTAGTTTTTCATATTGTATCTCCGCCTGACACCTTCCGGCAGTTTGAGGAAGCACAGAAGGAGTTTCCAGTGTTCACCGGCTGGTGAACAGTTTCTTCGTTTCGTCAAACAACAGGTCTGAGTACCGTGAGTTTGTGTGTGGGAGAATCTTCGCTTGCTGGAAAAGTAAGTCTTTTCTCTTATAAGATTAAGACAGTATTCAGCGCTCAGTCAGTTTTCTGCGAGGGCATTTAAGCAACTGAGCATTGACCTACCACCGCATTACAGTGTTTTTGAGGATCTTCTGACAGTTAAGAAGCAGCAGTTTTTTCTTTATCTGCGCGTAATTGCAGTTTGAATATTCTTTATAACTGAACTATTCCAGAAGAATTACTAGTACAACTTGGTTAAGTCGCTACGATAATAAACAACGACAAATCCAAAAAAGAGACTTTTATTTGGAATTCACTGAAGTAATCAAATATCAAAAAAGGCAGTTTCAGACATTCTCTACAAACTTCATTATTATTGTATGTAGAAATATATATATATATATATATTCACTGAAAAAACCATAGGTTTTAGGGACAGTTATAGTTACTTGGACATTGCACTCGTACAAAACCCGTGAAATTCCCCCGTTATAGTTAGTTCAGCTAACTATAACTCGCGCCCCGCAATGCACTGCTGATGACGTCACATATTACATCACTCATGACATGGTCAGTGACATCACTGATGACATCACTGATGACATCTCAAATGACATCACTGATGACATCATCCAGTCACTGTGTGTTTCTGTAAAGTTTAAATATTTTTAATATATATAGGAAAAGACGTATTGAAGAATGAGTGGGTGTGTAAGTGTCTGTATGGATGATTTAGTAGGTGCGTGACTGACTCTATAAGTGAGTGATTTAACGTATCTTACTGAATGCATGGGTTAGTGACTAAACTGGGTGAATGTCTGTATCCGTCTGTCTGTTGCTGTGTAAGTGGCTGCATGTGTTTGTGAATAGCTAAATGAGTGTCTATATGAGTTATTGAATGCTTGTCTGAGTATCTGTATGGGTGCCTGAGTGTTTGTGTGGGAGGGGTGTGTGCAACTCTGTGCATAGATGTGTGAGTGGGTGATTCACTGGGTGGATGGTTTCAAGAGTGCATCTGTGATAGACTGTATGGGTGGGTAAGTGTGTGTAAGAGTGTGTTAGTGAGTGAATGTATGTCCCAGTGGTACATGTGTGAGTAACTACATATGTGAAAGGCAGCATATATGTGTGTTGGAGTATATAAATAGCTATAAGCAAGAGTGAGTGATTGTGATAGTGGCTCTATGGATGAGTGTGTGCTTGTATCAGTGATTGTATAAGAGCGTAACAATGTGCTACTATTTGTATGAGTAAGTGAGCTGGTGTGTGTATAACTGTATAGGTGAGTAAATTGCAGTGTGTTTAATTATTTGCATGACTGACTAGGTGTGTGAGTATCTCTATGGATGAGTGGCGTTGTTTGAGTGTCTATATAGGAGTAAGAGTGCATATGATAGTCCTGTACTGAGTGACCGTAAGTATGAGTGACTGTACGGGTGAGTGAGTGGATGTGTGTGTGTAGACCTAAGAATCAGTGAGTGGGTATGTAGTTATTGGTGTTGGAGTGTCTATGGTTTTGCGAATGGCAGTCTGTAATTTAGAGTGGGTGTATCAAAGATTATATTAGGGTGTGAGGAGGTGCATCAGATTATCACGTGGATGATGTCATCAGTGATGTCATTTGAGATGTCATCAGTGATGTCATCAGTGATGTCACTGACCATGTCATGAGTGATGTAATATGTGACGTCATCAGCAGTGCATTGTGGGCGCGAGTTATAGTTAGCTGAACTAACTATAACGGGGAAATTTCACGGGTTTTGTACGAGTGCAATGTCCAAGTAACTATAACTGTCCCTAAAACCTATGGTTTTTTCAGTGAATTTCAAAGGTTTTTTAAATGCTAATTTGTAACTATAACGTGTCTGAAACCTATGGCTTTTTCAGTGAATTTCAAAGGTTTTTTAAATGCTAATTTGTAACTATAACGTGTCTGAAACCTATGGTTTTTTCAGTGAATTTCAAAGGTTTTTAAATGCTAATTTCTAACTATAACGTGCCTGATACCTACGGTTTTTTCAGTGAATTTCAAAGGTTTTGTAAATGACAATTTTTAAATGTATTAATTGTTATATTAACTTTTTTCATACTGATTTACTACATTTTTAGAAACAATTTTTTTACATATTTTATTTTTTAAATTACATTGTAATTACATTATACATTACATTACAAAAAATACTTTCTCAGAATGAATTACTTTAGTTTAAATACTTTGCACATAGGCAATAGACTTTTAAGTACAGTAGTTACAGTTGTTGCAATGGGCAACACATTTTCAAACACAATGCAACATTCAGCTCAATGTGAATTTCTAGTTAAATGCAATTAGTTACTTTATGGATTACTTTTCTAACCACAGGACTGGATCCTAGATTCAGTCCTGGTACATCTCCTGTAAACAGTTGAGTAAAAGCGTTTTGGTTACAGTCGTGATTTTTAAGGAATATTATTGTATTTTAAAAGTTGACACTTAGAAACTTTTTCTCATAGAATCACCAATGTTATCCTATGGAAGGAAATTCACTTAGCAGGTAAAAACTGTTATCGTTACTTTTTCTTACTCAGTGTTGGATCCTGGATCCAGCACTGGTGCATCTCCTGTAAACAGTTGAAAGAATGCGTTTAAGTCATACAGGTGATTTTTAAGGAATATTTGTAGTTTGTATAAATCAACACTTTGAAACTTTTTGCTGAAAACCAGACAATGGATTCCTATGGAAGAAAATATAAGTTACTGGTAAGTACGGTTAAAATTACTTTTCAGGGTCAGTGCTGGGCTAAAAGATGCAGCACTGGGTTCTCTCCTGATAACAGGTGAGTAAATTGGTATTCGTACTTTGGTTGATTTTAGAGGAATATTATAAAGTTCAAAAACTCCACACTTAGAAGAATTTCCAAGTGAAACCAGTCAATGTTAGCCTATGAAGGTAATTCAAGTTACCGGTAAGTACGGTTAAAATTACTTTTCAGGACCAGTACTGGGCTGAAAGATGCAGCACTGAGGTCTCTCCTGATAACAGGTGAGTAAATCAGAATTCGTATTTCGGCTGATTTTAGAGGAATATTTGTATGTTTCAAAAATCAACACTTAGAAACTTTTTCAGCAAAAAGCAGGCAATAATATCCTATGGAAGGAAATTCAAGTTACTGGTAAGTACGGTTAAAATTACTTTTGAGGATCAGTACTGGGCTGAAAGATGCAGCACTGAGGTCTCTCCTGATAACAGGTGAGTAAATCGGAATTCGTATTTCGGCTGATTTTAGAGGAATATTTTAAAGTTCCAAAATTCCACACTTAGAAGAATTTCCAAGTGAAACCAGTCAATGTTAGCCTATGGAAGGAAATTCAAGTTACTGGTAAGTACGGTTAAAATTACTTTTCAGGACCAGTACTGGGCTGAAAGATACAGCACTGAGGTCTCTCCTGATAACAGGTGAGTAAATCGGAATTCGTATTTCGGATGATTTTAGAAGAATATTTGCACAATGGTGAAGGGAGGGCGGGGCCTGAGGTGACATCTGTGCACACGCTGCCCCGTGGCGCGTTTTAAGTTGGGGATTAAGTCCCTTGAATCCTGAGGGTCCCTAGGGGCCAACTAGCCCACCAGGAACCTCCAATATGCGCCAGGGGGCTGCGTTGCAGAGACGTGTAGAGAGGCCACACCCCTTTTACACCTCTCTGCAACGCAGCTCTGTGCGCTTTCTGGATGTACCTGTTGGGCTAGTTGGCCCCAGGGACCCTCAGGATTAAAGGGATTTAATTCCCCATCTTAAAACGCGCCACGGGGCCTGTTTGCACACATGTCACCTGAAGCCCCGCCCCCTCCCTTCACCACTGTGCAAACGCGCCCCGTGGCGCGTTTTAAGTTGGGGATTAAGTCCCCTTGAATCCTGAGGGTCCCGGAGTCCAACTAGCCCACCATATACCTCCAAAAGCGCCACAGAGCTGCGTTGCAGAGAGGTGTAAAGGGGTGTGGCCTCTCTACACGTCTCTGCAACGCAGCCCCTGGCGCATATTGAAGGTTCCTGGTGGGCTAGTTGGCCCCCAGGGACCCCCAGTATTCAAGGGAATTCGTTCCCCCTCTGCAAACGCGCCAGGGGCACGTTTGCAGAGTGGTGAAGGAAGGGGCGGGGCCTGCGGGCCCGATCGCTTTTTTAAATTTTATTTTTTTGTCCCCTGAAGGGGGCTGTGTAGCCCCCCTTCCTTTTCCTGTTTTTGGGCCCTGGGGACCCCATCCCCCAGGGCCTTACCCCTTTTTAAATTTAATTTAAAAAAAAAAACGGGAAGGGGCCGCGTGGCCCCCTTCCCTGGGCCTGTATTGGCCCCGGGGACCCATCCCCAGGGCATGGCCTTTTTTTATTTTCTTGGGAGGGGGCTGCGTGGCCCTCCTCCTCAGGCCATTTAAGGCCCCGGGGACCCCATCCCCGGGGCCGGCCTTTCCATTTTTTATTTTTATTTTTTTATCTTTTTGGGGAGGGGGCCGCGTGGCCCCTCTCCTGGGCCACTACTTGCCCCGGGGACCCCATCCCCGGGGCTGGCCCTCTCCGTTGGGGACTGTGGGGGTCCCCAATCCCCCACAGTCCCGCCGGCTCCCACGTCCCTTGGGAGCCGGCATTGCTGTTCCACATGGGGAGCAGCTGACATGCTGCTCCCCATGTGGAAAAGCAATCGGCTTTGGATATTGGAAGAGAGAGCAGGTTTCCCTGCTCTCTCTTCCAATATCCAAAGCAGTTTGCTATGGCAGGACGGGAGCCGCGAGGCTCCGTCCTGCCATAGCAAACTACAGTGTCCCGGGGTAGGCACCCGGGACACTGCAGGAGCCGGCCCTGGGGGTGGCGGTCCCCAGGGCCATCAAGGGCTCCAGGAGGGGGCCGCGCGGCCCCCTCCCTACATCAGCACAGCCCCGGGGAGGTGGTGGTCCCCGGGGCTTCGGGGTCCAAAACGGACCCCCATTTTAATTTGTTAGTACCCCGGGGAGGTGGCGGTCCCCGGGGCGTGTGGGGGCTGGAGCCCCCGACACAGGTTGTTTAATTTTTTTAAAAAGCCCGGGGAGGTGGTGGTCCCCGGGGCTGCGGGAGGAGCTCAGAGCCCTCCCGCACCATTCTAAAAGAAAGCCCCGGGGGTGGCGGTCCCCGGGGCTTGGGGGCCCTTTGAGGCCCCCACACATAAATTAAACCCCCACCATGCCCCGGGACTTGGGCCACCCGGGGCAAATCTGTCGAGCGCGGGAGACCGCGCTTCGATTTTTCCGGCAGGATTCGCGCACCCTGAGCGCATCCTGCCGATTTTTTAAATTTTTTTTATTTTTTTGCCCAGGGGGTCCTTGTGGGACCCCTGAGCAAGCCTAGGGGTCAGGGTGTTTCTACCCTGCCCCCTTTGTGCGCTTTGCGCACTTGTTTCTGTCCCTCGGTTCTACCGAGGGACAAAATAACTGCCAACATTTCCTGAATGGAATGTTGACAGCCAGCTGACAGCCAATTAACATGCAGCTCGTGATCGGGACGGTGCGCGCAGGGTGCGCTCAGGGTGCGCGAATCCTCCGTGCCCATAGATATATATGTACTTTTACTTTTGATTTTCTCAGCAACTACTGAACGGATTTACACCATTTAACAAAAGGGTTCTTTCTGAACCAAGAACTACCTCTTTGCCAAATTTGGTGTAATTCCGTTCAGCAGTTCAGGCTGTAGCCGTGTCTAAAGTTTCCTATGGAAAATTGCATGGGGAAAACATGTTTTGGGACCCCCCTTTTTCTCGGCCCCCGCTGACGAATCCCCGAGACTTTCAGGGTAGGAGCGGACTGGAGCGCCCCACAAAGTTTGAAAATTTTGCGAAGATACGTCAACCGGCAAGAGAGTTATTTCAAATAGAATGTCGCGGATTTCCTATGGATAATAGGTTGTAACTATAACTATCTACTGGCGACCGCCAGTAGATAATATATATATATATATATATATATATATATATATTACCTACTGGCGGTCGCCAGTAGGTAGTTATAGTTAGGACCTATTTTCCATAGGAAATTCACAACATTCTATTTCCAATAACTTTGGCGCCGGTTGATGAATCTTCGCGAAATTTTCAAAATGCGTGGGGTGCTCCGGTCCGCTCCTATCCTGAAAGTCTCGGGTGATTCATCAAGTGGGGCCGAGAAAAGGGGGTCCCAAACGTGTTTTCCCATGCAATTTTCCATAGGAACCTTTAGTCGCAGCTACAGCCCGAACTGCTGAACGGAATTACACCAAATTTGGCAAAAGGTAGCCCTTGGTTCAGAGTCGTGCCTTTTGGTTAAATGGTGTAAATCCGTTCAGTAGTTCCTGAGAAATGTGAAAAAGAAAACACATATATATCTGGGCGGAGCCTAACCACACATGTCATCGTGAGATCTGATTGGCTGTCAGCACTTCATCCTGGAATTGCTGGCAGCCATCTTGGGACCAATATAAATGATAGTACCCCATTGAAATGCATTGTAGTGAATAGAAGATTTTGAGGGTTACCAAAAGGAGAACTATAAAGGGTGATAACAGACTTTAGTTACATTAGAATTCATTTGTTGATGGTACCATACTAATTTCAGGAATTGTGGTGTGTTCTAAGGTGATTTTACACTGTGAAAAACCTTCTGCTGGGATATCATGAATCATGTTTGAGAGAAAACTATTTTCACATGCTTGTCCCATACAGTTTTGGAAGGTGCTCCAGAAGCTAAAATGAGAGCATATTTTCTGTAAATTCACATTATCTTTCTCAGTCATGTGAGAATGAAGTCTGACATTCTCAGTAAAACATGTACATCCAACAAGGGCAGAGAATGTCAGTTGATTCCTTTGTGTTCTACTGCAGCTTCCCAGAGTGTTCTAAAGAACAACTAGAGTGCTAACAGCCTTACTTATGACAAAAGTATGGCACACCTGCAGCCATCTTGATTGGAATAAACTGCTAACACTTAAAACATTTAATTTAAAAAGGAACAAAATGATGGGGTTCATTTTGTCATAGAAATTATGGTTAGTGCTGTAGAAAGAAAAATTAGGACATGTTTTAAGTGAGATCTCAAATATCTTCCTGTTATATTTCAACAGGAGCAGCCTGTCAGTTGATGCCTTTGTGTTCTACTGCAGCTTCCCAGAGTGTTCTAAAGAACAACTAGAGAGCTAACAGTCTTACTTATGACAAACGTATTGCACACCTGAAGCCATCTTGATTGGAATAAACTGGTAAAACTTAAAACATTTAATTTAAAAAGGATCAAAATGAGGGCGTTCATTTTGCCATAGAAATTATGGTTAGTGCTGTAGAAAGAAAAATTAGGACATGTTTTAAGTGAGATCTCAAATATCTTCCTGTTATATTTCAAAAGGAGCAGCCTGTCAGTTGATGCCTTTGTGTTCTACTGCAGCTTCCCAGAGTGTTCTAAAGAACAACTAGAGTGCTAACAGCCTTACTTATGACAAAAGTATGGCACACCTGAAGCCATCTTGATTGGAATAAACTGGTAACACTTAAAACATTTAATTTAAAAAGGAACAAAATGATGGAGTTCATTTTGTCATAGAAATGATGGTTAGTGCTGTAGAAAGAAAAATTAGGACATGTTTCAAGTGTGATCTCAAATATCTTCCTGTTATATTTCAACAGGAGCAGCCTGTCAGTTGATGCCTTTGTGTTCTACTGCAGCTTCCCAGAGTGTTCTAAAGAACAACTAGAGCGCTAACAGTCTAACTTATGACAAAATTATGGCACACCTGAAGCCATCTTGATTGGAATAAACTGGTAACTCTTAAAACATTTAATTTAAAAAGGAACAAAATGAGGGGGTTCATTTTGTCATAGAAATGATGGTTAGTGCTGTAGAAAGAAAAATTAGGACATGTTTTAAGTGAGATCTCAAATATCTTCCTGTTATATTTCAACAGGAGCAGCCTGTCAGTTGATGCCTTTGTGTTCTACTGCAGCTTCCCAGAGTGTTCTAAAGAACAACTAGAGCGCTAACAGTCTTACTTATGACAAAAGTATGGCACACCTGAAGCCATCTTGATTGGAATAAACTGGTAACACTTAAAACATTTAATTTAAAAAGGAACAAAATGAGGGGGTTCATTTTGCCATAGAAATTATGGTTAGTGCTGCAGAAAGAAAATTTAGGGCATGTTTTAAGTGAGATCTCAAATCCTCTTCTATTTCATTAAAAATTCTGACATGCAGACTGAAACAATCACTTTCAATACCAGCAGTAGACTTCCAGTTAACTCCCTGGTGAGCAGTAGCTTTACTACAGTGATCTAATGAACAACTAGAGTGCTAACATTCTGAATTTATGGCAAATGTGTGACACATCTGAATGCCTTCTTGATGGGATCAAAGTAAAAAACTGAAAGCATTTCCTACTGAGGAGACTGCAGTAAATGACGAAATTAGGAAACTTCATAACAAATAAGTCTCCCAAGATGGCCACCAGAGAAAAAAGAGCCCAAATGTAGCACAAATATCACCCAGATGTAGCCCACATATAGCCCAATGACAGAAGTGTGCAAAACACTTTTTATTTTTAGTTTTTCTGCAGTTTTATATAGTGCAAACTGGTCAGGTATTGGAGCGTTACATCTTCCTTGGACCCTTATTGCGTATTTTGCACGAAGTACATGAGATTGATCTTGCGAAACATTGAACTTTACGATTCTGTTAACCTGAAGTTGCTCTGAACCGGGCTTTGTAACACCCGTTTTTACCTACTGGTTTTAATTAATTCTCACTGTATTGTATTAGGAAAGAGGATTTACTGTTTTTATGTACACTTTTATGATCTATGTTTCTAAATCAGATCAAATAAAGTTTAATGAATTCTATGGCAGGACGGAGGCGAGGATTATGCATATCTTTCCTCACTTTATTTGCATAGCAGTTCAAAGAAAACGTAACACAACAATCATTAAACAAAAGACTACACAACCCATGAACCATTAGGGGGGTAGTCGCCAAGGCAACTATAGTCCAATCATATCACAGTCCATCGTATATAATATCATGACGTCCCTTCCGCTTCCTCTTTCTTCACTGCTCGTCAGTTAAGTGCATTCCTTACATTCTTGGCTTAATCTGACGTTGTTGCTGTTTGTATAGCGGTTTCTTGTGCACGTTATTAGCATTATTGCCTTGGTATTGTTTCATATTCCCTGCGCAGCAGGGTCTTGCCCGAGCGCGTTCTCCCCTCGCAGTTTCTCCCGCTGTGTGCTCTGCGCGCGGTGAGATCCTGTCAGGCGTGTCTGGTCCGAGCGAGGCAGCTCCGTCGAGCGCTCCCGCTGGTCTTTACGCGCGTTTGGGAATCCGGTCACTCCTTTAGTGTCCGCTTGATTCCCGACCAACCCTCGCCTAATTTTGACACCGCTACGCGGTGATTTCCCCACACGCCCACATTAGTGACCAGCGCCACCTGGTGGTGGTAATTGGTATTGCGCCTCAGTCTATTCTTATAACAGCTTCGGGGAAAGCCCAGCTGTTGGGTCACCGGCGAGGGGGCTGTCTTAAGGATTTTAAGGGCATTTGTTCTGTGCTCACACCCTCTGCTATCATGTCTTCTCCAGAAGACCATTTTTACTCCTCCTACCAGGAAGTGGAGGAGGAATGGCCCCCCAACTTCTCCCTCCAGCAGTGGACCAAGCCCTCTCTCTGGCTATTTCTAGGGCGCTGGCTCAGGGATCAGGTTGATAAGCTGGCGAAAAGCATCCCTGGGGTGTTCAGTGACCCAGATCTGGTGGTGGCGGGTCCAAGTAGCTCCCAGATGGGGAATAAAAGGGCCGTTAAGCATAACGCGGGGCACTTGGAAGGATTTGATAAACTTACGGAGACCTTCCTCAAGAGTGCGCAAACGCTAAAACATGCACCCTGCCGGGAGGAGGAGGGGCCCGGAGAAAATTGCGACACTGTCACCACTATTGTAGACCCCGACGGCGGGTTTCCCTTAGAGGGAGAGGGTGTATCGGAGGACGATTTCTCCTCCGATGAGGATAAGGACTCGGGGCTTCCCTGGCGTCCAGAGTCCCACTCCTCTCAGTCCCCGGTTGGTGACGGGGTCCACTCGGTCCACATGTTCGAGCCTACCCAAATTTACCATCCTAGGTCGGCAGAGTGGACACCTGACACCAAAGTGGCAGAGTATGTGGTGGGGAAAATCCATCAACCCCTTGAAAGGGAGGTCAGGAATAGGATGAGGGGAGAATGCCCCAGGCCCTCACTGAAGGGGAAGGTGGCACACACGCCTGAAATTGATGAGAAGCTATGTACCTTTTTCTCCAAGTATATGAGGGATCCCAAGAAAGGAATTGATAGGTCTTGGACGTGGTAGGGCCCTTGACCCAAATTATTCAATTGACGGAGCGTTCCAAAGAGTCAGGATCCCCTTTGTCCACGGATATTGTGGCTGGTTGGGCGCACTACCCTAAACCCTAAAACACTACCCCTCCACTACCCAAACACCACTGCACTACCCTAAACCCTAAAACACTACCCCCAGCACGACACCCTACACTACCCAAACATAACTGCACTACCCTAAACCCTAAAACACTACCACCAGCACGACTCCCTACACTACCCAAACACCACTGCACTACCCTAAACCCTAAAACACTACCCCCAGCACGACTCCCTACACTACCCAAACACCACTGCACTACCCTAAACCCTAAATCTACCCCAGCACGACCCCCTACACTACCCAAACACCACTGCACTACCCTAAACTATAAAACACTACCCCCAGCATGACCCCCTACACTACACAAACACCACTGCACTACCCTAAACCCTAAAACACTACCACCAGCATGACCCTCTACACTACTCAAACACCACTGCACTACCCTAAACCCTAAAACACTACCCCAGCACGACCCCCTACACTACCCATACACCACTGCACTACCCTAAACCCTAAAACACTGCCCCCAGCACGACCCCTACACTACTGCACTACCCTAAACCCTAAAACACTACCCCCAGCATGACCCCCTACACTACCCAAACACCACTGCACTACCCTAAACCCTAAAACACTACCCCCAGCACGACCCCCTACACCACCCAAACACCACTGCACTACCCTAAAGCCTAGAAAAGAAACCCCCACCCCATGCCCAATCCCCCTTACCTCTCACTCCTCATGGTTCCTCTCTCCTCGTGGTTCCTGCTTCACGTCATCTCTGAGGGCGGTGCACGTCGTTGTGAGGAAACGGAACAGCCTCTGTTTCCTTACAACGACATGGATCATCTACATGTTTTTAGAACGCATGGTCATTTACCATACATACCTTTACAACAAAATTCGTTGTAAAGGCATGCGTGGTAAATGACCATGCGTTCTAAAAAATGCGTAGTAATGACTTCGTGATGTACAACGCATGCGTGGTAATGCATGCGTTGTAATGGTATCGCAAAGTAAAAAGTTGTTGTAACGGCTGTTTACCGATCGAAGCTGGCCCCTGTTCTTCAGTGAGACGTTTATTTGATTAATTAGGAGGAAGGAATGTGTTTTTTTTTTACCGAAAAGTGCATTTCCGGTTGTTGTATTGTGAAAGTGTCCGCGTGGCCTGGTTTCACTTCCGGTGAGAGAGTGGAAGAGTCTGTTTGGATCTAAAGGAGTTCTGTTGTTGGACGGGGCCGGCGCGACATGTCATCAGAAAACATAGCTAATGGAAAGCGTCCTCCCTGAAGTGTGGAGCAGTGCCATGAGAGGTCAACGAGTGTGCGTCCCACCGCAGTATGACCGTACCGCGTGACCCATGTGCCGCCTCCAGGGTACGGGAGGCAGAAGCGGCATCGCAGGTCCTCTTGAAGACCGTTGTAGCACTAATTCTACATTTTGGTACTAGGGCATTTTAACTTCGTTGTTCCTGCCAGATACAAAGAGAAGATCCTGTGTTATTCAGTGCCCTCGTTACCTTTTTTGTGGGTTGTGGTGCTTGTCACTTCGCTGCCCCGCCGGTGCACACGACTGGGCACCCCACCTCATGTGCCATCTGCAGGGCCTCTGCCCTCGGATCACTGGTTTCGGTTTCTGGAGTGGCAACATAAACAGTTGCTCCCAAAGGACTAGCCTGAAAACTTAGGTGAATATCCCCTGCACCAGCATTCCACGGAAATTCTTTCCTAGCTCTACCACGTCAACGAGCACGGCTCCGCTCGCGACACCGTATGACGTCATCGGAGCCATAAGAGGGCCTCGTCGGCGTGCTGACATCAGTTCCACCCATTTTTTCCTTCCCACCGAGGCAAACAGGGGACCGAGACATTTTCACATGTATACATAGTATAATAAATATATATATATATTCACTGAAAAAACCATAGGTTTTAGGCACGTTATAGTTAGAAATTAGCATTTAAAAAACCTTAGAAATTCACTGAAAAAACCATAGGTTTCAGGGGCGTTATAGTTAGTTGGACATTTCACTCGTACAAAACCATAGAAATTCCCCCGTTACAGTTAGTTCAGCTAACTATAACTCGCGCGCCCGCAATGCACTGCTGATGACGTCACATATTACATCACTCATGACATGGTCAGTGACATCACTCATGACATCACTGATGACATCTCAAATGACATCACTGATGACATCACTGATGACATCATCCAGTGAATGTGTGTTTTTCTGAAAATTAAATATGTTTTATATATGTATATCTCAAGGTCGATGGAAGAATAAATGGGTATATAAGTGTCTAAATGGATGATTTTTTTGTAAAATTGATTGTATAACTGACTAAGTGTATCTTAGTGAATACATGGGTTAGTGAGTAATGTTTAAATATGAAAATATCTGTATCAGTCTCTCACTTTGTGTATAAGTGGCTGCATGGGTTGGTGAGTAGCTACATGAGTGTCTATATGGGTTATTAGTTGTTTTTTTGAGTATCAGTATGAGTGTCTGAGTGTCTGTATGGTTCGGTGGGGGTATTACTTAGTGCATAGATGCATGAATGAGTGACTCACTGTTTGTATGTGTTGAAGACAGCATGTGTGCAGGACTGTATAGGTGGATGAGTATGTGTATGGGTGTGTTAGTGAGTGAATGACTGTCTCAATAGTGTCTTTATGAGTAACTACATATGTTTTAAACTAGTATATATGAGTATTGGTGTATATAAGTGAGTATATGTGAGAGTGAGAGATTGGAAGAGTTCCTGTACAAATAAGTAGGTGTTTCTATAAGTGATTGTTTAAGAGAGTAAGTATTTGTAAGTTTCTGTAGAAGTAAGTGTGGTAGTGTGTGTATAACTGTATATGCAAGTAAATGGATGTTTGATACTTTGTTTGCATGTGTGACTATGTGTGTAACTATGGATGAGTGGCGGTGTGTAACAGGATGTATAGGTGTATGAGTACATATGATGAGTGAGTACATGTATGAGTGACTGTATAGGGACTGTTGGTGAATGAGTGGATGTGTGTGTAGATCTTGGAATTACTGAATAGGTGTGTTGTAACTGGTATTGGTATGTCCATTGTTTTGAAAATGTTAGTTTGTATTTTTGAGTGTGTGTATCAAAGGTTATATTAGGGTGAGAGGAGGTCTGCCACTCTATCACAAGGATGATGTCATCAGTGATGTCATTTGAGATGTCATCAGTGATGTCATGAGTGATGTCACTGACCATGTCATGAGTGATGTAATATGTGACGTCATCAGCAGTGCATTGCGGGCGCGCGAGTTATAGTTAGCTGAACTAACTGTAACAGGGGAATTTCTATGGTTTTGTACGAGTGAAATGTCCAACTAACTATAACGCCCCTGAAACCTAATATATATATATATATATATATATATATATATATATATATATATATATATATATATATATATATATATATATATATATATATATATATATATATATATTATACTTACCAGCGGATCCTTTTCAACTGCCTACAGTAAGAGAAAGAAACAGAGTAGAGCATTAATTATAAGCAAAAATACTTCAATACTGATATACAACTACAATATAAGGAGAGAAGCTAGCCACTGCGGAGGAGAAGGTAGGAGATAAGATAGGGTTAGAGTTTTTTTTTGTATAATTGTCTAGGTTCTGGGAGGGGTAAGAAATGTATTAATGATTGTCATTTGTGTTGCAGATGCCAGGCAGAAATTGCTAGGATTCCCGTGAGGAAGAGGCATAGCAGTGGAGCCTCTCTTGTCATCCCATTCCCCTTTCCCCCTCCTTACTGGCAGTGCATTAGATCATTCGCTTTCAGTGGAGTTTGGGATTTGGGAACAAGTCATCTGCTCCTGTGGAAGTCCAAGTATTCAGGTACATGGTTCTGACACTGTGCCTTCACAATCGAGATCAGGTACCCACATTCTTGTCCCAAATAGGACCTCATAAGGAGTGACACCCCCTAGAGAACTTCTTGGCATATTGTTGAGGGCCTGCTGTACCCCATATAAGTGATTGACCCAACTACCACCGGAACCTAATACTCTAGCTGTTAAAGATTGCTTTAAGTCCCGGTTTTTCCTCTCCACAACCGAATTTCCCTCGGGATGGTACAGAGAGGAGTACCGCAATGCTACACCCAAACTTCCCATGGCTCCCTTATAAGCCCTAGAGCTAAACGCGGGGCCATGGTCAGAATATATTGTGCCAACTGCGTATGTCCCTATAAAGACTCGTAAATCTTTGATAACAGTTCGAGCGTCAGCCGAGCGCTGAGGCCATACCCATAGGAATCTCAAGCAGGAATCCACTGCAACCATTATATATTTGCAACCCCATCAGATTGTAAGGGGCCACAGTTGTCCAAATAGACACACGCAAGTGGTCTGCCTGATATTAGCAACGGTGCCTGTGCCGGACGTGTTATGGTGGAGCCCTTCATCTGTTGACAGATGTCGCACTGCAAGACATAATCTTTGGTCTGCTTTGTTAACCCTGGCCACCAATAGCGTTGTTGCAGTAAAGAAACTGTCGCCGACACCACTGTGTGCGCTGAACCAAGACTCTCGTGTGCAGCTAAAATTAAGCCTAATCTGCGATCCATGTTTGGTATTACTCTATCCCCAACTTCAGGAATCTGAGCAAATGGGTAGTTATTTGCATCTAACTTGTAGGAGTACTTGAGTGGAAAACCCTTCGGCAATGCCTTATTGTCTTTGCGTGATGCAATGACAACTACCATTATCTGTCCGTCTATTCTCATTTTAGAACGAGTGATTGCAGCTACGGACGCAGTTCGTACTGCCCCTTTGCGGCTTCATCAGTCAATGAATTCCCTTCAACGTAAATGCCATCACGTTGATGACTCAGCATGTTTATCACGTGAGCTCTTGGTAGTTCGTTTTTTCAACTCAACTACCTGTTCCCATAGCATTTTATGCTTAATTGTGCCACCTTTTGAGTCTTTGAACCCATTTTGTCCCCAGTGGTGAAGATATTCATTGTATGACTGGACACAATAGAAAGAATCGCACACAATTAGTGTGGGGAATTCTCGATCCGTATTTATCAGTGCCAGTAATAGAGCTTTTAATTCTGCCAGCTGAACCATGCAGTATCCTAGAGACTGTGTTTTCGTACAGCTTGGATGGAACTTGCTGTCCTGCATGCGACCTTTTACATTCGCACATGCAGCGCTGTTTTGTTGTTTACTTCCAATGGCCGGCTGAGCAGATCCGTCAGTGTAAATTTTGTATTCATACTGATCTAGAGGCATTATTTCATTCGGGAGAGGATGTTCTTGTTCATATTGCAAAAATGCTTGTGTTTTTAGACTTGGGTCGTATCTGTATTCTATGTCTGATGCAGTGAGAGAATTAGCCCATTGTATCCATCTAGGATGTAAGGCTTTAGCATTTGGAATGCTTGCCTTTGTAGCAGCTTCTAAAGCCGGTACTGGAGTAACGACAATTATTCGTTTCCCCTGAGCCAGTGCTCTTTCTCACACTATAGCAGTCTGTACTGCTGTCAGGATTTTCTATGTAGATGCAAAACGCATTTCAGCGTTTGTGTACAAGTGTGATTTGTATGCTATGGTACTGTTTCGCCTTCATTGAAGGTTAGGTAAGTGTACCCAGATTGACCCGCTATAACGCGGATCACCAGATTGCGTATGATTACGCGTGTCTGCAAGTGTTTTGAAGCTATCATGTCAGCTTGTAGGGAACGAAGGATATCTGTGTGTTCCTGTATCCATTGCCTAACTGAAAAATCAGGTCTTATTAAGTCGTAGAAAGGTTTAATCCTTTCTGCGTAATCCAAAATCTATGTTCTACCAAAATTCAGGAATCCCAGTATGAATTGTAAATTTTTTAATTATTTTGGAGGTTGGAGCAGCACACACTTTTCTAAAAAATTAGCTGCCAAGCTCTTGCCTTCACTTGAAAGCTCATATCCCAGAAATAGGACATTGAGGTGGGCTATTTTTGAAGTTGAATTTGTAGCCCTCAGAGGTGAATCCCAAAATTATGCTGCTCAGCCTGGTCAAGTGTTCCTCCGGGTCATCAGCCGTCAGATAAATATCATCTACGTAGTACAATGCCCCTTCATCCAGATTCTGAAGGAACTCAGTTACCCTGGCCGAAAACAACCCTGGACAGTTCTCATACCCCTGGGGGAGTCGACAAAATTGACGCTGAGACCCCAGCGCTTAGAATGCTGTCAAATATCTGCTCTCAGGCGCTATATTTTGGCAGAAAAATCCATTTGAGGTATCTAGTGTTGTTTTATATTTTTTCCGCACAATGTTATTCATCAATGCAGCACTGTGTGCGTTTTGTACTGCAAAAGTTTTTGTGAATGAGTTTAGATGTCTGTAGTCTAAAACTAGACGATATGAATTATCGGATTTCATTACGGGAAACAAAGGATTATTCATTGAAGAGGTGCAAGTTTCAATCACACCCTGGTATTAAAGTTGATCTAAGATCTCCCTGACCTGTTTTTTAGCTTCTTGTTTTATTGGATACTGTCTCTGTGGAGTTGGAGTAGATTTTAATGGTATCACGTGGTGGGTTGAATCTTCATCCCATCCAACATGGTTGCGATACAGTGTAGGAGCAAGGGCTACCGCCCACTCCCGCGCGTATGTGTGTTTTAGATATTGGGGAACGAGGTCGGTAAAAGCTGGCATAATTACCATTTCTCCCTTTGGGCAATCCATAACAATAGTAGGCGGCCAATCTCTTTCAGCTAAAAGAATGTCGTAGCCAAAAGTCAGGTTCTCCCAAAAGAGACCTTCAATTTTTCTGGGTTTGTCCCCTCCATTTGGAGTGTTATTTCATGTAACTTATGTGGGACACTTACCCTAGTATCAGGCGTTTCCACCGTGATATGTTCACTCAACTCCGCTGTCACCAGAAATTCCATCAGGTTCTGGCGAGCTATTGTTACTTCTGCTGCACTGTCTAGCATCGTCAGAGCCCATTCCCCGTTCAGTAGTTGAGTCCTCAGAATTCTAGGCGTGTCTAACTTTGAGACCTGCTATTTTCTTCTTTTTGAATTTATGTTTTGCTTTAGGCTTTTCATCTTTTTTGGCAGCGTAATCTGAAGTGCGTTGTGCATCTCTGGACTTTGTGCGCTCTTCTTGTCTGTGTTCTGACCGTCCTTTCCTCTCTGAGTTTTTCGATGAACCCTGAAAGGAACAAGAGGAACGTGTATCAGTGTCCTGATACCTGTCAGGTTTTCTAATGTTATCCCTATTCCTAAGGCTATACCTCCTTTCGGAGGGCTCCTGTTGAGGAGACCTTCTCTGGATTGAGATCTGTTTTCTTTATTCTTTTGTTGTTTGTTATTATCCCATTTCTTCTTTGAAGAAGCAGGTGCTTGCTTAAAGGTATCCTTTTCGAGACTACCCATCAGTTGAGGTTTTATTGCTCTAGCCCCCAAGCTGTCTCTGCCTAATTCTGCATAAGCAGTTTCAATTATTTTAAGTAATTCATGTTCCTGTTGTAGAGGAGTGAACTCCCTTAGGCATTGGCGTATTCCCACCGATGCTGCCTCCCCTTTAATATTTGATAATATTATAGCTGATACCTGGGCAAAATTACCTAGTAATTTGATCCCTAAGTTCAGAGCAGGTTCTGCTCCATACTCATTCTGTATTTGTCTTAATACATCTGGTATTACTGCTAATGACGGGATACCATGAGTCCTGGTATATATGGCAGCGAAAACTGTACCCAAGAGGTACAATCCTCTATCTTGGGTGTTATCCCCATGGGCAAGCAGATTTTTAACATCCTGTGTTTTTCTTGTGGGCTGGTGTTTGGAAATACCACCTCTAGCTGTGTTATTTTTTGAGCCACCCAGAATGGCATTTGTTCACGTTTAGTGGGCATTTTACCCATCACTGCGTGTAATGTTTGTGGTGTAAATTTAGTTGTTGATGTTTGAGACTGACTTCTTGGTGTAGCCGTTGCTGGCTGAACTGTGAGTGTTCTCATCACGAACTGTGTCATGTTTCTGTAAAGTCTTATTAGTTCTTTATGAAGTGTAATGAGGCTCCTTCTGGTATTGTTTCAATGTCAGGATGTGGTGTGAAGGCCGCTAGTATCGGCCATGTTGCTCCGTCTCTTCTGAGCAGACCAAGTCTTACTTTATTTCTTGTATGGGAGAGGGCGCCTTTAAACCAGTATAAATGCTCCTGGTAAGTGAGCGGAATTTCAATGTCCTCGTACGGACAATAGTCGTTCGGTATGTCATCTTCTGTGTAGTAACAAAATGTTTTTGTTTGCGCATTTGCCTCTGGGAATGTAACCCATGAATAGAATACCTCTGTTCTAAATGATTTGTGTGCCTCAATCACGAAGGTTACTGGCCCACCCCTAGCTGTTAAACCATATGAAGCTAGTTTTAGGGTGATGGCACTTCTAACATTTTCTGTAATTTGTATTGCATACGCATCTTCTTCTTCGGCTGAGAGATTTAAGTTATGCACTGCGTTATTCGCTTGCTCAGTCATTGTTTTAGTAAGAAGAGTTGTTCAAGGGAACTAAGATAAGGTGTTATGCACAATGGAAACAATGTGTCCTTCAAGCTTGATTAACCAACAGCCAATACATAGGATTTTTGCCTACTCAGCTGCGGCAGATTTTTGTACCCTCCCACTCCAGACGTCTCTGGGGAAATGTGAATAGGGGTCTCTGAGAATAGCACAACTGAACTACTCAGATTTGACCGTTAAATAAGTACCCAACCAACGTTTGCGGTGCCATGTCATGTAGTTCCTATAAACCTATATAGGATGTGCGCGTTTAGACAACATACACTGTAGGATTGGTGTAAGACTGATTCTAGACACCCTCACCGGGTATCTTGGTCTGTATGCCAGCTAGCTCACAGTGCCACTAGAAACTCCCCTTACCAAGGAGAGAATAGTTCTTTGCAACTATCGGACATGACAACCCTGATGCCTCAGGACCGTGGAAACAGTGTACTACTTTTCGCTCAGCCACTCATGCTCACTTAGTCTCAGCGAGATACACAGAATAAACGGTATGGACGTTTTTCAATAAGCATTTATTGAACAGTCGTTATTCTAGTGTAAAATAGGTGTGCTGAAATAACCACTAGACAGTAACAGATATAAATGATAAGAAGCACTAAGAAAGTAAAAGGATGGTAGATTTCTTCCATTTTGCTATAACCATGAATACAGGCAAGTATATAAAATACATGTCAATAAAATGTGTACTCCTATGATGCAATCCTAACTAGATGTACCTAAGTGTACCTATCTTGTGTGTAGGTGTTAAGCCAAGAATCCCTCTAGGATAAAGTCAACCCCATTACCTGAAGTGAGAGACTGTGGGATCCCGTCTTGGTCTCGAGCTGGACACCCCGCAAGGGATGTCAGACCACTGCGAGCTGGAGCGTCTGCATGTAGGAATCTCAGCATCTCGCTTCAGTGTGTTGGCAGAGAAGTCCTGATCTCCTCTGACTATCTCAGCAAGATGTGGTGTTTATATACCCAAAGGTATTCCCAGGGGTGCTACCTTGCTGTGCCATTCTCGGACTTAGGATGCTGTCAGGAATGAACCTTGTACATAGTTATTATGCAGGAGATGGTAGTCCTTCTGAGTTTCCAAGAATCCTCATGCATAATGTATGAGGCTTTTGTTCAGGGAAAACCCCACGTTCTGTAAGCAGTACCGTAACTAGGTAAAGGGTCAGTCCTAGCAACCCGTTATGTGTGTAATGTAGGGACGAATATAGGTGAAAGGTTGGGATGTTACCTGGTCCTATATTGGGGTACCTATATGGAATATAACAATAGGGATGACTTATATATATTAAAAAGAAGGGTTGGGACTGGCAAAAGTTTTATTTGGCCTGGTCAAAATGGCAGATTGAAACTGCACCCATAGACTCTGCAATGTTGGGCCTCGGAAATGTTTAAAGGGCTACTTTTTTGTTGTTGTATATAGCATGAACTTGGCCCAAAGGTATCAGAGCGCTTTACTTGAGCACCAGTTGCGTTACAGATGGGCACATTCATTCTGTTAGCCACAGGAAGATTAAGTGATTTGCCCAGAATCACAGGATGTTGAGCGTCCCTACCAAGTCTCGAACCCAGTTCCCCAGCTTCGAGGTTGACCGCTCTACCCGTTAGGAAACATACTTAATTGGGTGGACAATCCGTCCTGCAGTCCCACTAGTAGCATTTAATTTACAGGCCCTGGGCACATGTAGTGCACTTTACTAGGGACTTATAAGTAATTTAAGTATGCCAATTGGGTATAAGCCAATGTTACCGTGTTTTGCGGAGATAGCACAAGCACTTTAGCACTGGTTGGCAGTGATAAAGTGCACAGAGTCCTAAGGCCAGCAAAAAAAATTCTATAAAATTGGAGAAGTGAAGGCAAAAAAGTCTAGGGAGGGCCCTGCGAATAAGGCCAAGTCCAACACATGGGATCAAAAAAACCCATACAAAATGTGATCCATTTGCATATGAGTCATCTAGGACGGATAGGGTTAAAAGACTGACACGTCAGCTCTGACCCAATCATGGAGAGGCTCATGGATGGGTGACAGGTCTAGAGGGCAGAAGGACTGGTATGTCAAGCAGATTTATCAGGGTGAGTAGACATGGAAAAAATAACAAATCAGGTGAATTTAGAAACAGCGAGTAAAGGTGTGGAAGTAGGCATTAAAGCCAAAGTTAGGGTGGTGGGTACTTTTTTGTTGGCTAGGCAGAGGTAAAGAGTGCCAACATATTATTTTAAGCTTTATGGATATGTTTAGAGTGTCAAATGGAGAAAACATTTGTGTCTAATGCCTTAGACCACTTCTACATTAAAGCATGCTTTTGCAACTTGATTGTCTGTCTTAGCAGTCCTGCCTACCCTCAATAGTGGCACTCCACATGGAGAGGTAGCCTGACTGTACACATGGGGTGTTGTGGGTGTGTTGCTTCGTTGGCTGCGTTGATCCTGACACCTTTCCTCCCTGCCCAGTGATGAATGATGTATAATATGATCACATGTTTGTGTGGTCATGCCCTTCCCCAAAGGTACATTACTACTAGGATAACACAAGAATTGCATCCTTCTGCTCTCAACCCATAACTGATTGAACAAAATGTAGGATGCTGGGTTTCTGTTGCAGTAACCCCCCCACTACCGATGCACTTTGACTTGATGTGCCCTGGGTCCCTGCCAATCAGGTTCCCAGGGCCTGTGCTCTTTCCCAAAACTGTACCTTGTACCCCCAATTGGCACCTCTCTGGCCACATGTCAGTCCCTTGTAAAAGGTACCATGCGTACCAAGGGCACTGTGGCCAGGGTAGTCCTCCAAGAGCTGCAGCACTTATTGTGCACTTATCTCCCGGCCTTTGTTAGGGGCACTGGTCACCTTATAAATAAGATTGAGGGCATCTCCTTTAATCCGGAAATTAATGTATTGGTCTCGATGGATATCGAGGCGCTCTACACAAATATTCCTCAAACAGGAGCTCTGGAAACAGTGAAAGCGGCCCTTGAAATGAGTGACAGTCAACATGACCACCTATTCATCTTAGAGTACCTTGCTATAGTGCTACGAGAAAATTACTTCGAATTCGATAAGTCTATCTAAAAACAAGTCCAGGGCGTAAGCATGGGTGATGCTTGCACCCCTAATGTAGCCAATATATATATGGGTGCCTTTGAAAATAGATTTATCTTTAAAGAGATCGCACCCTGTTAGAAATGGGATTTTTGGTAGGCTTGGGCGTGGGCCAAAGCCAGGCAAAACCCACCACTCTAGTCAGGATAAGGGAGTTACACATCTAAAATAACCCCTGCTCACCCCCTTGGTAGCTTGGCACGAGCAGCCAGGCTTATCTTAGAGGCAGTGTGTAAAGCATTTGCACATAACCAACAGTAATACAGCGTAAGCACTACAAAAGGACACCACACCAGTTTAGAAAAATATCCAATATTTTTATATACTTAAGACAAGACCAAAAACGATAAAAATCCACAATACTATACTTAAAAGTTCACAGTTCCAAAAATACGCTGATTAAAAAGAGTTCCTTGTGTAGATAGCTCCGTCCGGGCTACCACAGCGTCGTGAACAACAAATCCAACAGTTCTGGCTGGTCGCGGGGTCGCGGGCCAGCTACGGTGTCGGGAAGACCCGCAAACAGTACCTGTGAGAGATGCAGGGCGTTGAGGCCCTTGAAGTCACTCGCGTTGCAGGTCGAGCTCCTCTCTGATGGAATCAGGAGCGCTGGCGCCGGCAGACGTCTGGTGCTGCGGTGCGAAGCGCAGCGGTGCAGCGTGCAGTGCCCCCAGGTCGCGGTGCGAGCAGCGGCTCGGTGACGGCGTCAGATGGCGTCGTCAGTGAGACCAGGGTCGCAGTGCGAGATGAAGGCGGTGCTCGCCACGGTGCTAGCAGGTCACGGTGCAAGCAGCGTCGTCATCGTTGCTGAAGTGCTGTCGTCGGCTGACGAACTGGAGTCGATGGCGCCAGCGTCAGTAGGCCAAGGTTGCGGTGCAGGATGAGGGCGGTGCGTCGTGTGACTTACGAGCGGTGCCCTCGAACCACGGTGCAAGCAGCGGCATCGATTTCGGCGGGAAGTGGTGGCGTCAGGAAGGCCAAGGCGTCCTCGTGAAGCAAGGCGGTGCGGAGTGCGGTGCCCACAGGTCGCGGTGCGAGCAGCGGCTTGGTGGCGGCATCAACAGGCGTCGTCGGTGAGATCAGGGTCGCGGTGCAGCGTTGCGGCGGTGCTCTCTGCAGTGCCAAAGCTTCGGCGTGAAGCGAGGCGGTGCGGAGTGCGGTGCCCACAGGTCGCGGTGCAAGCAGCGGCTCGGTGGCGGCGTCAACAGGCATCGTCGGTGAGACTAGGGTTGCGGTGCGGCATTGTGGCAGTGCCCTCTGCGGCACCAAAGCTTCGACGTGAAGCGAGGCGGTGCGGAGTGCGGTGCCCACAGGTCGCGGTGCAAGCAGCGGCTCAGTGGCGGCGTCAACAGGCGTCGTCGGTGAGACCAGGGTTGCGGTGCGGCGTTGCGGCGGTGCTCTCTGCGGTGCCTTCAGGACACGGAGTCGGCAGCGGCGTCGTAGACGTCGTTGAGTTGGCGTTCTTCTTGCTGCAGCACAAAACACACAGTCCCCAGTGCTGCGGGTCGAAGAACTTGAAGTCTTTGCTGTTCCTGAGACTTCGTGAACAGGGGGCAAGCTCTACCTCAAGCCCTTGGAGAGACTCACAAATTAGGTTGCAGAAAGTCCAGTCCAAGCCTTTCACTGCCCAAGACAGAAGCAGCCACTGCAGGTCAGCCCAGCAAAGCACCCAGCAAAGAAGTCGTTCCTTTTCGCAGCTTCTCCAGCTCTTCTTCTTGGCAGTCTTCTTGTCCAGATGAGTTCTAAAGTTCAGGGGTCTGGGACCCAGCATTTATGTCCAAAAATCCTTTGATCTCTTAGGCAGAGAGGGCCTGTGCCCGGTCAGGACCAGTTCTGCCTTCTCTGGTGTGAATTCCTGGCAGGAGGTGGAGACAGCATTTGTCAGAGGCAGAGCAGGCCCTTTGAGGTGCAAGGAAATCTCCTCCCCCTTCTCCCATCGTAACCCAGGTCTCCCCAGCCCTTTCCTGACCTACCTAGACCATCTGGCGCCCCTCCTGCTCCCCCAGCCTTCTGTCATCCAAAACCCAGACAGGCAATCCACATTCCAGCAGAGGCACACGGAAGGACTGAGCAAGAAAATACCCACTTTCTAAAAGTGGTATTTTCAAACACAGAATGTAAAAATCACCTTCACTAAAAAATGCATCTTTAGATTCTGAGATCAGGCATACTAAATTCTATTTTCTTACCGAATTCCCTGGGCCAGTTATGTTTATAAGATGTTATAAACAAACCTCCCATTCTATCCTATGGGGAGCTGGTAGCCTTGCAATAGTGAAAAACGAAATTGGCTGTAATTCACTATCAGGACATGCCACACACACCAGGGCATGTCCCACCTTTCACATACACTGCACCCTGCCCACAGGGGTACCTTGGGCCTACCTGCGGGGTGTCTGACATGTAAGAAAAGGGAAGGTTAGGGACCGGCCAGTGTGTGCACTGGCCAAGTCGACATGGCAGTTACAAACTGCGCGCAGACTTCTGCAATGGCAGGTCTGAGTTACCGTTTTCAGGGCTACTCACGGGCGTGGCACAACCAGTGCTGCAGGCCCCCGAGTAGCATTTGATTCACCAGCCCTGGCACACGCAGTGCACTTTACTAGGGGCTAACAGGTAAATAAAATATCCAATCATGGAAACACCCATCCATAACACAATTTACACAGAGAGCATATGCACTTTAGCACTGATTAGCAGTGGTAAAGTGCCCAGAAGTCCTAAAACCAACACAAACAGGTCAGGGAAAAATAGGAGGAAAAAGCAAAAAGTCTGGGGGTGAACCCGCTGAAAAAGCCAAGTCTAACACAACCCCCTCCCAGCCTAAAGCCAGGGTAGACTAATCAATCCCTTGATGGACTTCCCTGCTTGGGGCGATAGAACATAGACCTGGCCCACAGCAGCGGGGGCACGTTCTGGTTCTACGCCGTTCCAAACCCAGTTGGATCCCTCTGTCCTCACTCTCAGGGCCCAATAAGCTGACCCATGGGGAACCCTTCTCCTCACCTGTGGACCCTATCTGTGCAGCACTTAAACTTACTTTGCTCGCAGATGTGTCCCAACAGGCAGACAGTACCCACATGGCCAACACAGTGGCATGGCCCAGTCCACCCCCAGGGTGTGACTCCTGTCCCCCTCCCAGGGGCAACTCTGTCCACCAGGACAGGCAGCCACAGTGGCCACTGACAACTGTCAGTGATGAGAGCCAGGCCTTACGCCTTTCCGGCCACTCCAACCACAGTGGCGTCAGAGAGTGAGGGGCGGAAGCCCCAGGTGCCTGGCACCCTTACTCCACTCTCCCCGCTGCCAAGTCAGGTATGGCATCCTGACACTGGCCCACCAGCCCAGGGCCTGTACCCTGCGGCTGGACAGGAGACTGGGGTGGGCTCTCCCACACCCTCTCCTTCTCCCTGGGGCTCTGTACCCTCCCACCTGGAGCGGTACTCCCTTCCAGAATTGTCAGGGCACCTGTGGTAGGTGTCCTGCACAATTCACCCACCAGTTCAGGGGTGCTATCCTGCAACTGGTGCACCAGCACAGGGTCTGTACCCTGCGGCTGGACAGGAGACTGGGGTGGGCTCTCCCACACCCACTCCTTCTCCCTGGGGCTCTGTACCCTCCCACCTGGAGCGGTATCCCCTTCCAGAATTGTCAGGGCACCTGTGGTAGGTGTCCTGCACAATTCGCCCACCAGTTCAGGGGTGCTATCCTGCAACTGGTGCACCAGCCCAGGGTCTGGACAGGAGACTGGGGTGGGCTCTCCCACACCCACTCCTTCTCCTTGGGGTTCTGTACCCTCCCACCTGGAGCAGTACCCCCAGTAGACAACCCGGTCAGGACACTGCTCACAGTCGTCCTTCCCTCCAGGTCAGGCAGGACCTGAACCTGGCCTCCCAACCCAGGGACTAAACCCTGCGGTTGAACACTTGCCTGGCACACCAGGACTTCCTGGGGAGCACGCATGCCCCCCCTGAGGGTAACACATGACTCATGTGTTTTGTGACAGTCAGCCTGGTGCAGATCTCCCGCCCCCTGTCCAGCTGACAGTGCGCGAAGATCCCCCAGGACAGAAGTGGTGTCACCATGGTCACTCCTAGGAGGCTCAGCCCTTCTGGCTGGCCCCTGACCCACTGGTTCTCCCACTGGGGAACACATCCCCCTCTCACCCCTCACTCTGGACTTCTGCACCCTCCACTTAGGAGCGGCACCGCCAGACACCAGAACCACTGGAGCTCCGCTTACAGATGCTCCAGGTTCTCCTGACTCTAGGAGATCCCCCTCAACGGATGGCCTATCAGTGCAGCCTAGGCCCCCCACCTGGTGTTCCCTCCTGGAACCACCCAGGCTCTGGGACCGGGTTTTGGGCACCTTGGGCCGCAGCCCCTTCCCACTCCTTCTCCGCGGAGACAGGACGTGAGTCCCTACACCCTTCCCACGACACCGGGACCTATCTGGGCTACCACAAACCTTTCCCACCACCCTTGGTTGGGAAATACCTAAGCCACTTCCTTCCAGGTCACCCCCAGAGGCTTCTCCAGACCCTCTGGAATCCACCAAAAGGTCTGCCTCCAGTGCAAGCTCCCTGGGGTCAGAAAACTCACACTCCACTGGGTGTTGGCATAGCTCTGGAAAACAGGGACTTAAAATATGCTCTCCAACAATTGAATCACACAGCCCCACACAGGTGTTAACCAAACTACCCTTCACCCAACCATCCAGTGCCTCAGACAAGTACCCCACATCATTCTCACAAGACCGGTGAGACGGTGGAAAACATGGCGGCCGGCTAGAGGCGGGTCGCGGGTGGAACTGAAGGCGTGCAGCGGGAGTTTGTTGTGGTTTGAGAGATGAGAGCGGGATTGTGTTGCGGTTAGGTATGCAACTTAAATCAAGGTAGCGGTAAGGAGCGAGAGGAGTTTTTTTGGGTGAATTCGTCCGTGAATTGGGAGTTTTGTTGGCAGTTCTCTCGGGGTAGTACGGCGCCTCGGCGTGCTGTGGTCGATTCTCGGACGGCCGGGTGGGGAGAATGGCTACTGCTTCATTGGGTCCCGGCGGCTGGAGGCTGGAGGCACTCGGAGGCACTTGGAGGCACTCTGGGGAGAGAGCAACCACGGCAGAGCAGCCGTGGTGGAGAGCGGCTCTGGAGCTGCGCAGGGGGCGTTGGGCAGCTGCAAGGGTTCTCTTCCATGGAAACGGCGGAGGAGTGAGCAGAAGCGGGGAGCTGCGAGAGTCCCGAGAGGGGGCTGAAGATAGCGAGATTCTGCAGGACCACTCCGCTTATGATAGAATAGAGGGGCAAATACACGCACCAGAGGTGTCTTCTTTCGCAGAGGCCCCAGGCTTGGACACTAATGGTAAGGAAAAACGAGTTATATTGAATAAAGCAAATATAGAAACTGGGGGAAGAGGCAAAAAGACTGTTTTGAAATCGACGGTAAAAGGATTTTCCAGATACGCGTTGAGGAGTGCGGGCAAGGGGAGTAGACTGGAAATCCCCGAGTTGCAGGAGAATACTATTAATTGTGTTAAAGAACAAGGGGTGAGGAAAAAAGTAGTAAAGGAAGTAAACTTCAGGGGAAGAGCATTGAGTAATGAAGTCACAGTTCGGAAACTAAAAAAAGCAGTATTGAGCATAAGATCAAAGTGACCCCCTCTTTAAAGACCTACTTTAAAGTATTACCAAAAACTTTAGTGTTAAGGAGCAATTCTGTTATGGCGGCTACCGAGTCTCATTCCATCCAAAAACAACAACTAGTAGGAGATGGGGTTATTGGAGGAGGTTCAAATCCGGTTGAATGGACAGAACATTTTAGCCCGAATCACTTTCAGGTGCTGGCTTTAGAAGTGGGGGGATTGGAGGAGCCTCCGGAGGGGGAGGCTTCTTTGGAAATCAGCACGGGAGTTTTACACCAGTCTCCCCCAGAGCTACAGGGGGGGTCCCTAAATAGTAAAGCGAGCGAATTTAAGCAACAGTCTGGGGAGTACGCTGGGGTTGTGCAAAAAGAGGCGGGTAATGATGGTATAAACCCCGAGAATCGGGATCCCCCTATCAGTAGTTTGTTTGCCTCTCTCACGCTGGAGATTCGTAATAGATTTGAAACCTCAGAGCTGAACCAGAGAGAAATAAAGTCTGTCTGTGATGTTTTGGAGAAGAAGATAGATGATTTAAGTGGAAGGACTCTAGCTTTAGAAGCAGAAGTAAGAGATCTTAAAGAAGCGGCACAAGTAAACAAAAAGGAGATAGAAGACTTGAAGGTAAAGGGGAGAGATCAAGAGGAAAGAGTGGAGCGATTGGAGAACTTTCAGAGGAGAAATAATTTAAAAATTTTGAAACTCCCTGAGGGCAAAGAAGGCAGTGACATTAAAAGTTTTGTGGTCCAATTGCTCAAAAAGGAGCTTCAGTTGGAGGAATCTGAAGATGAAATTGCCAGAGATATTCAAAGGATCCATAGGGATCCGTTTAGGCTAAATGCAAACAGATCCAAACCCAGGAGAGTTTTAGTTAATTTCCTCTCGTATTCCTTAAAAGAAAAGATCCTGGCCAAGGCTCTGAAAAATAAAGTGTTAGATCTAGACGGAGCAAAAATTGAAATAAGATCTGATCTTTCAGTAGTTACATCTAATAGACAATGGGAGCTGGGGAAAAGAATGGAGCCTCTGAGAAAGATGGGAGCTACGGTTCAATTGAAATTCCCAGCTTCACTTAAAGTAATGATAAATAATAAAATGCACCTGTTCCGATTTGTGGAGGAGGTTGACAAATTTATTGAGGAACTCCAATCGGAGGTTTAGCTATAAGGTCCCCCTCTCAGCTCTACTTTGTATTTATTTGGTTTACTTCCGTTTGCACGCCATGGGGTTCTCCCATAGGGCTTTAGCCATGGGAAGTTGGTTAGGGTTTTCCAAGGGTGGGGGGGTGGGTTGGGGCGAGCACAGGGTGGGGAGCATATGGGAAAAAACAAAAAATACCTCAAATGTCTTGTTTTACACTAAATTAGTCAGCAATGCCAGTATTTTAGGGGATGTCTAGGAATAGGACAATGAGATAAAAGTTTTAGCATGGAATGTTAATGGGCTCCGGGTAAAGAGTAGGAGAGACAGGATAATGCAATATCTGAAAGATTGTCCAGCCCAAGTTATTATCCTGCTAGAGACACATCTCACAGAAGAAGAAAGTAGGAAGTTTTTTCAATCTCAGAGGTGGGTTGCATATGCTGTTTATACGATGCAGACAATGGTTACGAAGGGAGTAGCATTATTAGTTAGGCGAGGAACAAATATCTCAGTAGAAAGAAGTGTCTCAAATATTGCAGGAAGATGGCTGTTAGCAAAGTTAAAAGTTTTTGGCCAGAATTATACTCTGGTGGGGTACTACGGACCGAATCAGGATGAAATAGGTCCATTGGATGAGCTGGAAAATGAACTTTTAGGTTTCCCGGATCAGATTATTATGGCAGGAGATTTCAACACCGTTCTGGACCATAAATTGGACAGATCACACCATAGTAGAGCGGCGTTTAATCCTAAAATGTCAGATAGGGTTCGAATATTGATGGCTCAGTGGGGTTTGTGTGATATTTGGAGGTGTAGAGCTGGGTCACAATCTGGTTTTACTTATTATAATAAAAAGTATAAACATAAATCTCGAATTGATTTCTTTTTGATTGACAGGGTTTTAAAAGACGCCGTAGTGGAAGTTAAACATATTGGCGTACACCTGTCAGACCATTCAGCTATTCTCCTTCACTTGAGGTTAGGAGAAGGTAGTGTAAGTTCTAGGTGGACGTTAGATCGCACAATTCTACTAGAGGATGAGGCTGTCAAAATGTTAAGGGAGGAGACCAGAGAATTTTTTGAGAGTAATTTGGGTTCAGCCACACTCGGGACGGTTTGGGATGCTTATAAAGCATATTTAAGGGGAAGACTAGGAGCTTTAGCGGCAAGCAAAAGGCGAATTTATTATAGAAAGGTTTTGGATTTAGAAGAGCAGATTCGGAAGCTGGAAGGGGCTCTGAGTAACTTAGGAGGATTGGAGGAAGGGGAGAAGGAGGTGGCCGAAATCACGAAGTTAAAGGCTGGCTTGTCGGGAGTTATAAGTGATCGAGTTAGAGAGAGGTGGGAGACTAGCCAGCTGGCACATTTTGAGTACGGCGAAGGTTGCAGCAAATTGTTAGCATGGAAAGCGAAAAGCGACCAAGTTAGAAACTTTATAAAAGAGATTAGATGTGAAGAGACGGGGGCAGTGCTGAGTGATAGCCAAGGGATTAGCTTGGCTCTCTCTAGGCATTTTGAGAAAGTATATAAAGAAGATTTGGTTATAAAGGAGGAGGTTGTGTCGCCATGGTTGGAGCATATAGAACCTCTTCCTGAAGAGGCGATGGAGGTATTAAATGAGGAGATCAGGGTGGAGGAGCTTGAAGAGGTGATAAGCGGTGGTAAGCGGGGGAAGGCTCCAGGGCCAGATGGCCTCCCTCTTGAGGTATACAAAGCCTTGGCTGGTATTATAATCCCTATTTTAAGGCAAATTTTCAATGCGATATTTTTGACAGATTCTGCCCCGCCCGAATCTTGGAAGGATGCAATTATAACACTAATCCTAAAGCCTGGGAAATCCCCTAAAAAAGTAGATTCGTATAGGCCTATTTCCCTGCTAAACGCAGACTATAAGTTGTTTGCAAAAATTATGGCGGGAAGACTAAATGGTTATATGCCTCAGATGGTGAATGAAGACCAAAAGGGTTTCATAAGAGGAAGAGCGTTGAGAGAGCTGACGTATTCATTGATTGGCTCTATAGATATGGCAACAGCTTATGGTCTTCCCCTTGCAGTTATAGCTTTAGACGCAGCTAAAGCGTTTGACCGTGTTAACTGGGCCTATTTGCAGAAGGTGGCTAAACATTTCAACTTGGGTCCCAATGTCCGTAGATTTTTAAAAAATATCTATGCTGCTCCAGAAGCTAGAGTGTTAGTTAATGGGGCTTTGACTCAGCCAGTGAAGATCATGCGAGGCACTAGGCAGGGGTGCCCCCTTTCCCCTTTATTGTTTGACCTCTACATTGAGCCATTGGCCAGGAAAATTAGGAGTAGTAGTGGTATATTGCCGTTTGAATTTAATGGCTGGATAAAGAAGGTTGGGTTATACGCAGATGATATTTTAATTTTTACAGCAAATCTTCTGCAAACCCTGAGGGTGGTGAGGGAAATTACAATTGAGTTTGGTAAAGTGTCAGGGTATGCTATTAATGAAGATAAGACGGAAGTGATGAGTTGGAACATGGGGGTAACTGGGATTGATACTAAGAGTGAAATGAGATATCTGGGAGTTAGGATTACTCAGAATATTGCAGATCTTACTAAGGTTAATTTTGATCGGGTTAGAATGGAGATTTGTGCAAATATACGGGGATGGATGCACCTCCCTTTAACTTTGTTTGGCAGAGTGAACTTAGTAAAGATGATCGTGCTTCCAAAATTAACCTTTTTGTTTGATTCAATCCCCTTATCTTTTAGAAAGGAGTGGTTTGTTAAGTTACAGAGCGATATAAGTTTGTTTATTTGGGCATCAAAATGGCCGCGAATATCATGGCGCAAACTGAGAAGGAGGTTGGTGAAAGGGGGTTTAGCTCTTCCAGATTTTTTATTTTATTCCTGGGCTTTCTTACTTAAAAACGGTAGAATGTTACTGGACATCCCCACAGATTCTGAGTTAGGTAGGATGTTTAGTGTGATGCTGATAAAGGAAAAGGGTGCCAGTGTGGGTTTTATGTATAAATTTTCTGATCCGAAATATTTCAAAAAGGTCAGGCTCAAGATTCTAAGGGATATGGCGGAAATGTGGTTTAAAATTAGAAAGGTTGTAAACATACCATATTTTAGTTACTGGGCTCCGATTTGGGATGCACCGGGTTCTCCTGAATGGACAAAAGACTCATTGGCTGTACCTTTAAAAGAAGCGGGTATTTTAAGATGGAAGCACTTGCTGTCGGAGGGTCAGTTGGTCTCGTGGAGCCAGTGTGAGCAGGCAGTAGGCTCGTCACTTTCAAGGTTTAAATTCCTCCAGATACAAAGCTGGTACATGTCAACGGGTGTAACGTTAGGAGAGTCAAATGGATTTGAGGAAAAGCTGCTTTCTACTGCACTGTTTAAAAAAGAAGTTGCACTATGGTACTGGATGATCTTGGAGATGGAGGATGGCGTGTTTACCTTGCCGGTGGATCTGTGGGGAAGATGCTTGCCAGAGATCGAGTTGGAGGACCAATGGCAAGTATCTATGTCTATGCTTTACAAAATAGTTAAACCCGCATATCTGAGGAGGAATCATTTTTTTACTATGCACAGGGCGTACTGGACTCCACAAAGGCTTTCTAAATTTGGGTCAGGAAGAGTGGTGATGTGTCCTAAATGCGGCAGTCAGAGTGCAGATGACCTACACATGTTTCTACTTTGTCCGAAGCTACAGCTTTTTTGGGAGGCCGTAAGTAAATGTCTGGCTAGCGTTTTAAACCTGCAGTTTAAGGTAAGCGCTGTCTCGATTATTTTTGGAAGTTTTGAATCTCCAAATACTGTCACTAAAGACTGTGCAAAATTGGTTTTTTATGCTATGCTTTTAGCGCGTAGGGAGATATGTAAATTGTGGGTATCTCCGACACCTCCAATATTGGAGGATTGGTTGAAAGCTATGACGTATGTTGCTAATTTGGATATTTCGGATCAGGGGAAAAGGAAATATGAATTTTGGACTCCCTTTGTGTCTAGGGAAATTCCCTAATTGGAGGAATCTGGTCCTATGATTAAGCCTTTTCCTGCCTCTGCTGTGTTTTGGTTCCTTCTTCGCGTGAGTAGAAGGACATGGGGAAAGGTCTGTGGTCGAAAGAAGGAGGAGGTCTCCTTGAAAGGTGGCGTGGAAGCTGTCTTGGGAGCCTCTACCCTTTTACCCCTGTAACAGCGAATGAGGTTAGATAACCCAAGTTTGGCATCGATAGAAAGTTGAAGGGTGTAAAAAGGGCAAATGAGGAAAAAAAAAAAAAAAAAGACCGGTGAGACAGTGTCTGACTGTTGCTGTCTCTCAACCCATACTATTCTGGCTGGTCTTCATACTCACTTACCAGGGCTTCTATCATGGGGGAACCCCTCTCCCTGCACCTCTCATCTAGAGTCAGTAGAGTGTCCCTCCCACTACCAGGAAAATGATCCCCTGTGCCAGTTCCCCAATCCACCTCAGGGACACTACGCACCACTGGAGTAACCTCACAATCCTGAACCCCCGGGTGTATGTCAACCCCCTCCTTGAAGCAGGGCCCCAAATCTGTGTGTGTGTGTACCTCATCCTCAGTACTGGATCTAACACTTTTGCTGCCACCATCTGGGCTGGGCATAGCCCTACTGGCTTCCCAGTCCAGCTCTCTCATTTTAAACTCATGGTCTAAGATCATCTTCTTTTCCTCCATGGCTATTCTTTTGTCTTCCCTCTCACTTTCCATCCTGAGTTTCTCTAATTCGAACTTCCTTGCTTCCCGCCTGTCCTCCAGCTCCTCTGGGGACAGGCCACTGCTGCCTGGCCTGGAGGGTCCCCCCCTCCCAAAAGCACATCCACCCTAGGAGTAGGCTCCTCCGCCTCTCCACTGAGATCACCAGACTGCCCACTGGCACGTCTGGCTGCTACCCAGGCCCTCAGCGCCTTTTGTAGCTCCTCTTTCCTAGTGAGGCCTCTGACTTGGACTTTCAGGTTTTTGCAAATCGCTTTCAATTCTTTTACATTGTAGGATTCTAACCTATCCTCCTCAAAGGCAACTTCCAGGGATGCAACAGATGATGCAATTGATTCAGGCATGATGAAGTAGCAAGTTCAAATTGGCAAGATCAAAAATAGGCCAAAAAGAAAAAGAACCAGTATGTGGTACGTAATGGTCTGCGATATGGTAGTAGTGCACACCAATCACTGTAAGTCAAGTGCAAACACAAGTCCTATCCTCACCGCTGACAACCAATGTTAGAAATGGGATTTGTGGTAGGCTTGGGCATGGGCCAAAGCCAGGCAAATACCACCACTCTAGTCAGGATAAGGGAGTTACACGTCTAAAATAACCCCTGCTCACCCCCTTGGTAGCTTGGCACGAGCAGCCAGGCTTATCTTAGAGGCAGTGTGTAAAGCATTTGCACATAACCAACAGTAATACAGCGTAAGCACTACAAAAGGACACCACACCAGTTTAGAAAAATATCCAATATTTTTATATACTTAAAACAAGACCAAAAACGATAAAAATCCACAATACTATACTTAAAAGTTCACAGTTCCAAAAATACGCTGATTAAAAAGAGTTCCTTGTGTGGATAGCTCCGTCCGGGCTACCACGGCGTCGTGAACAACAAATCCAATAGTTCTGGCTGGTCGCGGGGTCGCGGGCCAGCTACGGTGTCGGGAAGACCAGCAAACAGTACCTGTGAGAGATGCAGGGCGTTGAGGCCCTTGAAGTCACTCGCGTTGCAGGTCGAGCTCCTCTCTGATGGAATCAGGAGTGCTGGCGCCGGCAGACGTCTGGTGCTGCGGTGCGAAGAGCAGCGGTGCAGCGTGCGGTGCCCCCAGGTCGCGGTGCGAGCAGCGGCTCGGTGACGGTGTCAGATGGCGTCGTCAGTGAGACCAGGGTCGCGGTGCGAGATGAAGGCGGTGCTCGCCACGGTGCTAGCAGGTCACGGTGCAAGCAGCGTCGTCGTCGTTGCTGAAGTGCTGTCGTCGGCTGACGAACTGGAGTCGATGGCGCCGGCGTCAGTAGGCCAAGGTTGCGGTGCAGGATGAGGGCGGTGCGTCGTGTGACTTACGAGCGGTGCCCTCGAACCACGGTGCAAGCAGCGGCGCCGATTTCGGCGGGAAGTGGCGGTGTCAGGAAGGCCAAGGCATCCTCGTGAAGCAAGGCGGTGCGGAGTGCGGTGCCCACAGGTCGCGGTGCGAGCAGCGGCTCGGTGGCGGCGTCAACAGGCGTCGTCGGTGAGATCAGGGTCGCGTTGCGGCGTTGCGGCGGTGCTCTCTGCGGTGCCAAAGCTTCGGCATGAAGCGAGGCGGTGCAGAGTGTGGTGCCCAGGCACGGCCCGTGGTAGAGTGCCGGTCGGGCGGTGACGTGGGGCGGGGGAGGGGCAGGGTGGGGGGTAGTAAACTACGGATTAAGGCCGACTACAGGTAAGTGAACATTTAAATAAATAAAACGAATTTCGTTGTGAGCACTGCATCGCCAAATGCGATACAGTGCACGCAACGAAATTCGTTTTATTTATTTAAATGTTCACTTACCTGTATTTGGCCTTAATCCGTAGTTTACTACCCCCCACCCTGCCCCTCCCCCACCCCACGTCACCGCCCGACCGGCACTCCTACCACGGGCCGCGCCTGGTGGTGCCCACAGGTCGCGGTGCAAGCAGCGGCTCGGTGGCGGCGTCAACAGGCGTCGTCGGTGAGACCAGGGTTGCGGTGCGGCGTTGCGGCGGTGCCCTCTGCGGCGCCAAAGCTTTGGCGTGAAGCGAGGCGGTGCGGAGTGCGGTGCCCACAGGTCGCGGTGCAAGCAGCAGCTCGGTGGCGGCATCAACAGGCGTCATCGGTGAGACCAGGGTTGCGGTGCGGCGTTGCGACGGTGCTCTCTGCGGTGCCTTCAGGACACGGAGTCAGCAGCGGCGTCGTAGACGTCGTTGAGTTGGCGTTCTTCTTGCTGCAGCACAAAACACACAGTCCCCAGTGCTGCGGGTCGAAGAACTTGAAGTCTTTGCTGTTCCTGAGACTTCGTGAACAGGGGGCAAGCTCTACCTCAAGCCCTTGGAGAGACTCACAAATTAGGTTGCAGAAAGTCCAGTCCAGGCCTTTCACTGCCCAAGACAGAAGCAGCCACTTCAGGTCAGCCCAGCAAAGCACCCAGCAAAGCAGTCGTTCCTTTTCGCAGCTTCTCCGGCTCTTCTTCTTGGCAGTCTTCTTGTCCAGATGACTTCTAAAGTTCAGGGGTCTGGGACCCAGCATTTATGTCCAAAAATCCTTTGATCTCTTAGGCAGAGAGGGCCTGTGCCCGGTCAGGACCAGTTCTGCCTTCTCTGGTGTGAATTCCTGGCAGGAGGTGGAGACAGCATTTGTCAGAGGCAGAGCAGGCCCTTTGAGGTGCAAGGAAATCTCCTCCCCCTTCCCCCATCGTAACCCAGGTCTCCCCAGCCCTTTCCTGACCTACCTAGACCATCTGGCGCCCCTCCTGCTCCCCCAGCCTTCTGTCATCCAAAACCCAGACAGGCAATCCACATTCCAGCAGAGGCACACGGGAGGACTGAGCAAGAAAATACCCACTTTCTAAAAGTGGTATTTTCAAACACAGAATGTAAAAATCACCTTCACTAAAAGATGCGTCTTTAGATTCTGAGATCAGGCATACTAAATTCTATTTTCTTACCGAATTCCCTGGGCCAGTTATGTTTATAAGATGTTATAAACAAACCTCCCATTCTATCCTATGGGGAACTGGTAGCCTTGCAATAGTGAAAAACGAAATTGGCTGTAATTCACTATCAGGACATGCCACACACACCAGGGCATGTCCCACCTTTCACATACACTGCACCCTGCCCACAGGGGTACCTTGGGCCTACCTGAGGGGTATCTGACATGTTAGAAAAGGGAAGGTTAGGGACCGGCCAGTGTGTGCACTGGCCAAGTCGACATGGCAGTTACAAACTGCGTGCAGACTTCTGCAATGGCAGGTCTGAGTTACCATTTTCAGGGCTACTCACGGGCGTGGCACAACCAGTGCTGCAGGCCCCCGAGTAGCATTTGATTCACCAGCCCTGGCACACGCAGTGCACTTTACTAGGGGCTAACAGGTAAATCAAATATCCAATCATGGAAACACCCATCCATAACACAATTTACACAGAGAGCATATGCACTTTAGCACTGATTAGCAGTGGTAAAGTGCCCAGAGTCCTAAAACCAACCCAAACAGGTCAGGGAAAAATAGGAGGCAAAGCAAAAAGTCTGGGGGTGAACCCGCTGAAAAAGCCAAGTCTAACACACCCTTTTTCAAAAACATCCAACATTGGCATCGATTTATCGATGATATCTTTTTCATATGGAGTGGTCCAGAAGAACAGTTGACAGAATTAATCTTATGGATCAACCTATGTGAACCCCATCTCAAATTTACTCCTAACTGTAGCAAGGACAAGATTACATTTTTAGATGTTTGGATTCAAGTGGTTGACCGGGCTATTGAGGTGTCATTGTACACTAAGCCTACGGCACGTAATACTCTCCTTCAATATGAGAGTTACCACCCTCGTAACCAGAAGGATAGCACACCCTTTAGTCAATTTCTGCGCTTGCACAGAAATTGCACTTCCATTCAGAAATTTGATTTTCATGTGGGACAACTGAAGAGGAAACTCCCCAATAGAGGATACCCCCAGAGATTAATCAAGGAGTCCTACAAGAGGGCTAAATATTACCTCAGAGAGACCCTCCTCCAAAATAAAATCAAGAAGAATGATACCAACATGGTTTGTGTCACGAGACATTCTAATTTTAACAATAAGTTACGCCAGGTCATTAATTCTTCATGGCACAACCTCAACTCAGGTAACCATACCAGCATCTTACCTAAACCCATTTTTGCATTCCGTAGGAATAAAAACCTAAGGAACTCGCTGGTGAAATCAATATTGCCAGACAGGAAAGAAGCTGTCCAACGTACCATTACTGGAACCAATCCCATTCCAGGCACACACAAATGTGGCAATTGCCATGCGTGTGACTTTGCCAGAGTCACTACTACTCTGGAATGGGGTAAGAAAAAGTTTGTGCTGAAAGAAATGACTACCTGTAGAACCTCGAACGTGGTGTATCTTATTGTATGTCCTTGCAATAAGGGCTATGTTGGTGAAACCAGCAGGGAAATGAGAGTGAGATTCAGCGAGCATAAATCGGCTATTAACAACAAACATTTTGGAGCGCCGCTGCTCACTCACTGGCTGGACCACCAATACTCAGTAAAGGATCTGAAATGGATCATTTTGGAGTGAGTACACCATCCCAAGGATGGCAATACTGATGCATTGAGACGCAAAAGGGAGGTGTTCTGGATTTACACCCTCCAGACGGCAGAGACTGGTCTGAATGAACCCCTCCCCTTGGAGAATGCTATCTTGTGACCTCCCTACTTCATATATACTTTGTTGTGCATCCTTGGGGCTTAGACGCCCTTTTGTGCCATATCCCGTTATAATCTCTAGATCTCCGATTTAGACCATAGGATGAACATTAGTGTTTTTACACATGGTACCTATTTTGCCCTGATATTGAGCCAGCGGCATCTCTTTGGGACACGTTGTAGTTCGTCTTAACACAGTACTATTTATTGATTACTGCTTCTATTGTATACACTACTACTATTGTATACACTAATGCCCGAGACGATAGTATGATGACATTAATGTTTGTCATTTTGGCTGTATTTATTTACCCTCTGTTGAGAATTTTATCGGCTTATTGATCTACCACTAAGGGTAAAGTCATGTATTTTCCCTATAGAACTATGTGCGGGATTCAATATATTACCGTTCCAATATGGCGGCCATACGGGTATTCTAGTGCCACTATAGAAATCTTCCATGCTACGTTGGGCGCCGGTATTTAGAACTTTATAGACTTATTGACCTACCACTAAGGGTATAGTTATATATTTTCCCTATCTAACTACTTGCGGGGTTCGGTATGGCGGCCATGCAGGTATTCTGGTGCCACTAAAGAAACCCCTTATGCTATGCCCGGCGCTGGTGCTCCTAATTACATCTTAATTGTACCCCGTGACCCTGTGGGGGACTGCATATAAAACGTACCGGTCTCTGACCCTTTTGTACGCATCCTCGGAGGATAGACGACCTAGACGTCGTTTTTTCTAGCATCAACGGAATCCGTTTATGGTAAGTGAGCCAGCCTCTCTGTTTGATTGCTAGAGGGTGGATGCGGTATTTGTCCACGGCTAGAAGTATGTTTAAACCCGCGAAGATCTAATCGGGATCTCTCTGTTCTTTCTACAGCCCATTTGTGCTATACATATTTGATGTACCGACATGGCAGCCGGTACCATTGGAATTGTTTAGAGTACTACGTTGCTTCCCCTTGAGATTGGCCTACTGATCACTTGTAAGTGCGATTTTTTAACTAGATCGCTGAGCTTAGTATCGGTATTGGGATGCATTTAGATGTAGTCATTTATATATCATTTACTCTCCGTAGCCCCTTGGATATGGGTGATCACCTGAGAAACTACTTGCAAGGGACCGTAGACCATTAGAAAAGTTCCGGGGTCATTGCTGCTAAATTTCATGTAAGACCCTTTATCTTATTTGTCTTTGTAATTCTTTTGGAACCTATTCTTTGTTATATGTTATATCGTTTTTTTACATCCTTTCCCACAGTTTACTTACCTCAATGCCTCGTCTTAATGTAATGGACTAGGCGTCACCGAAGTATCCAGCGTGACCTCATTAAGGGAGTATGTATTGTTTCTCATTTTTCCAGTCTTCCTTTTTATAGCGTCTTAGCAGGCCCCATAACTCCTAATTTATACTCTTTATTCTTCACCAGATATTCCAATCTCTACTAGATTGTTCCCCTTGAGCCTAATTGGAATAGCACATCTCTGGAAAGTATGCTAGTTTCTTCTCCACATACCCTTCTTCTTTCTTACACTTTCCCCATCTTTCGTTTATGTAGAGGGCTCTGTCTGGGTCGGCTGTTTCTATAACCTTTTCTGTTGTTGAGCATTTTCACCAATTTGTTTTTTTTATGCACATTGGGTGACATGGTATCTTTTATACTACGATCTATTAATGTTGGTGATATATCCACCAACCACCTTGCTCCTTCTCTCTATCATTAAACCCAGATAAAATATATGGATTGATTCTGTTTGTTTGCTCCCACAGAATATGGTGTTTTTATTGCATAGAGTCCGTTATTACATATTACGGTGACAGATGGCTCATTACTGAACGAAAGAACCAATTCAGCGCCCTGATGAAGGATGGTTTAAAGTACATGGTACCCCTGAAACGCGCGTCGGCGCATTTTCGTTGTCTATGTATTAAATATTATATTGTCTGTAATTTGTAATTTGTCTTTGTTGTTTAATGTAATAGTGTGTTGTTTTTCTCAATATATGGTTGTTCTTGTGTATGTTATGTTTTGGAGACATGTACAGACTCCTTATCTTTCTACATGTGTAGGGCTCTTATGTTACGTATGTATTTTGTCCATTGGTTCAGCAATATACTCACTGTATACTCACTGTATATATAAGTATGATGTGATTTTTATATAAAAAATGAATAATATATTTTTTGATAATAAATGAAGTAAACTCTATTTCTGTGGGACATTGCTTATTCCTGATATCGTAACGAATTGTGTTAATTATTAGATAAGGGGTAGTATTTGTTCTTTGTTGTTTCTCTCCCTGGTTCTCCCCTTAATATTGACATTTCAGGGACCCTCTTCTGTCTTACTTTGCGCACTTATTGTGCAACCCTTAGAGGCCATGTACCTTTTCACACAAACACACACACACTGCCATTGCAGGCTGCGTGTTTTGGTGCATAACAAAGTGAAGAGTCGACATGGCACACCCTGTTTGCCATGCCTACAACCCACTGCCCTGGCATAGGTCAGCCAATCCTCTAGCTGGGTGCACTATACCAGTGGTTATGGTACAGGTGCATGAGCCCTGTATCCCTACAGTGTCTAGACCAATTCTTAGACATTGTTAGTGCAGTAATGCCATTAAGAGTATATGGTGCTGGGAGTTTGCCATTACAAACTCTACAGCACCATAATGGCTTTACTGAAAACTGGGAAGTTTGGTATCAAACTTCTCAGCACATTAAACCCATACTGATGCCAGTGTGGGATTTAATGAAAAATACACTCAGAGGGCATCTGAGAGATGCCTGGGCGGAGGTGGTCACACCTCTCCCAGGCCAGGAAGAGTCATCTGTGGCAGGGGAGCTTTGAAGGCCTTGCCGCCTTTGTAACACGACCCCCAGGCTCTCCTGCTATAAGGAGCAGGCCCCCTTCCTGTCTCCCCTCCTTTTCGGCAGGAAGAGAGGCGGGAAACATTAGCACAGTCCAGAAGGTGTGCCAACCTCTGCCAACCCCACCCCTTAGGTGGGGGAGGCGAGGTGAAGCTACTCTTCAGTGCCCACCATCTTGCAGATGGCAGGCACTCTCCAATCAGGATTAGGGATTGTTCCCACTCCCCCAACGTGGGGTGAGCACACCAAGGGTATATTCACCCTAAGGTCAGTAGCCTATTGGCTACTGACCTCGAGACCCCTAAAACGCCCCCTAAATACAGCCCTGAACCAGGAAGGCAGATTTCCGCAACCTAAGAAGAAGAACGAAAGAAGATGCCCAGCAGAGGAGACTGCAGAGAAGAACTGACTTGGCCCCAGCCCTACCGGCCCGTCTGCAGTTTCCAGAGATCCAGTGCCAAAAGTCACCTTGTCCTGCAGTCAGCGACCTCCAGAACCCCTGGGAGGACTGACTGCCTTCCACAAAGACCAGATCTCTGGGGGACAGCAGCTCGTTCAAAATAATCTCCAAAGCAAGACTCGGAGCTTGCTGAGGACAAAGAAACCCGACACCTGGAACCACCACTGCACCCGTCGCCTACAGCTCGAGTTAGAGTGGCCCACCCGTCCCAGCGAGGTCCCCCAGCGCTACACAGTCCAAGTTCACCATGAGTTGACCCCTCCTGGACTCCCCGACGTCGCCTGCAGACCCTGCACGGAGACCCCCCACCGCAAGTGGCCCGGAAAGGTGAAATCTGACCTCAAAAGGCACCCCTGCATCCAGCCGCCCTGCACCTGGAGAAGAGAACCCGAGGTACACCTACCTCCCTGAGCCCTCCAACTTACCTGCCAAGCTGTTGGTTTCTCCCAGAAGTCTTCCTGGACCGAGCCTGCAGCCAAAATCCAAAACCAGCAACTCCCTTTGAAATAACAGGGCACCTGATGCCAAAACAGCACCCTGCACCCAGCCGCACCTGCGCCGCTGCGGGTGCACTTTAGGTGCTAACTTGGTTCCCCCTTTGCCCTGAGCATAACACCCGGAGCTTTGCTCCTGCGACCTTGTGGCCTGCTCGTGAGAAGCCACCAACCAGAGGCCCCCTATTGTATAACATTGGGCCTCAGCACTCTGCACCCCGCCGCCCTAGACCCGCTGAGGGTGTTTCAAGAGTGCATCCTTGACCCTGGGGGAACCCTGGTTTTAACCCCAGAATATCAACTTCCACAAATAACTACTTACCTGCAAACCGATAGCTCAATCTCCTGACATAGGATTGCATTGACTGCTTTTCTTGAAAATTGTTCCGAGTGTGGAGTTGGTTTTGTATGAGAACTTCAAAAGCTGCAAATATCTAAAAACTGCTTTACTTACCTTTTCTCTAGGAAATGTCCCAGTGTGATATCTAGGCATATCACACTGAGTAGAAAAAGTAATCCATAAATTAATCTGAAAAGTATCAAACGTAATCTAACAGTAATTTCCACTGTATTCAAAGTATTTACCTACCTGTAACAAAGTCATTTTCATTCAGCTTGCTTGTATTGTTCAACTTGCCTTGAAAAGTATCACTTACACTTACCTGTGTCAGGTATGCTTGGTTCTAGAAAATAAATATAACTAAATAATATTTTTGATACAACCAAATTGGTCTGATTTCAGTCTTTGAGTGTGTGACACCATTTCTTGCCTGAGTGTGTACAACAAATGCTTAACACTACCCTCTGATAAAGCCTTACTGCTCACCCACACTACCACAAATAGAGCGGAAAGGTGGCATCTACCTTTACCTCTGCCTACCTTTGGGGTTCTACTGGACTCTGTGCACACTACACCTCATTTTGGTATAGTATATACAGAGCCAGCTTCCTACTTTGGTGGATCAGTGGTGGGATATACAACTTTGCATTTGTTGGACTGACTTGGTCAACAGCTGATCACACAACATAACTCTTAAATTGTCTTTAGAATTCTGATTATTGAATTGAATTTTTTTTCCGAATTACTAGAACTCTTGTTAGGGCCTTGGTTAAGTCCCTGTAGAATTTTAGAAAAATAAAAGCTCACTATAGTTAGGGATAAGAGGGGTTAGAGTTTTTAGAATGTCTCCCTACAAGAATCCAACTGTTCGTGAAAATATAACTAAGAACATAGAGAATATGGTTGAGGAGCTCGACCTCACCCCTTATCTCCACTTAGAATTTAGGGAGATAAGTTCTCTATGTAAACTTTAAAACATAAACATGGGGTCCCACCCCTCCAAAAAAAAGCTCCAAGAGCTGTTGGCAGGGTATGCGAAGGACCATCCCTCTGAGAATGGTGAAGACCTCTCAGAAGGGGAAGAAGATGGAGGGGATGAGGATATCTTCTACCCCCTCCCACTTCTTTGTGAAAGAAGGCCCCAGTGCCCCTCAATCCAAGATTACAACTCCCAGCACCTAGATCCCACACAGGTGGGTCAGGTGCTTCGGAGGTCATCGAGGACAGCCTCAATGAAGAGACCAACTTTTTAGTAAGGTTGGCTAAAAGAGTAGACCTAGAGACCAGACTCCTGGGTCTAGAAAAAGAAAGAGCAGAGATGGGCCTAGCACCCATCAATGGTGGCACCAACCTAATAAATAGGGTCAGAGAACAATCTTATGATCCCAAAATCCCCAAAGGGATTGTCCCTAAATTTGAGGATGGTGATGATATCACCGAGTGCTTCACAGCCTTTGAGAGGGCTTGTGAAGCAAGAAAAGCCAAGAAAACTAACTGGGGGCACTCATTTGGGAACTGTTCTCTGGTAAGTGCAGAGACAGACTTCTGACCCTTAGTGGTGCAGAAGCAGAGTCCTATGAACTCATGAAGGGCACCCTGATTGAGGGATTTGGACTCACAACTGAGGAGTATAGAATTAGATTCAGGGGGGCTCAGAAAACCCAGAGTCAACCCTGGGTGGAATTTGTAGACTACTCAATGAGAACACTAGGTGGCTGGTTGACTGGAAGTAAAGTGCAAGATTATGATGGTCTTTATAATTTGTTTATGAAAGAAGATATACTAAGTAATTGCATTGATGAAAAGTTGCATCAGTATCTGGTAGACCTAGGTCCAATTTCACCCCAAGAATTGGGAAAGAAGGCAGACCACTGGGTCAAGACAAGGGTGACCAGGACGTCCACTGGGGGTGACCAAAAGAAATGAGTTACAAAACATCCCCAGAGGAAAGACAGTGAGCATTCTAAAGATAAAAGTAAGGAGTCCCAGATAGTCCCCCAAAAACCTGTCCAGGAGGGTGGACCCAAAGACATTTCACAAACTAAAACTAGGTACCAAGGTAAGAGTTGGGATCTCAACAAGGTATGGTGTCACAACTGTAAAAAGACAGTATACCACACCAAGGACCCTAGCTGTCCTAAAAACCAAGACCGTAGTGTAGCTCCAGGGGTTGCCAGTATAGCGTTGGAGGGCGGTTCTTCCGATGAGGAGGTCCCCCTAGCCTTCAACTGGAAAATGGGCCCAAAAGGCGAGTTGGAGATTCCAGAGGGGAGTACACACTTCACCTACTGGTAAATGGAATCCCAGCCACTGCCCTGAGAGATACCTGTGCCAGTCACACTGTGGTGCATGACAGGTTGGTACTCTCGAACCAGTATATCCCAGTGGAAACAAAAAGAGTAAGGGCTATCCCAAGGGAGGTCACTGTTAGGCCTGTGGCTGTAGTGGCCCTAGAAATAGATGAGTCCCTTATTTGGAGAAAGGTGGTAGTCAATAAAGACCTCCCCATTGATTGTCTCCTTGGGAATGACCACCCAGAAGTTGGTCTGAGCCAAAGAGAGGTACTGGTCCATTGCCAGACTTCATACAAGGAACCTGGGGGGGCTGAACCTGCAGTCAGTGCAGCTAAGCCCCAAAGGAAAAAGAAGAGACAGTGTAGGAAAGGTGGACAGCTGTTAGCCACAGTTACAGTGGGCCAGGGAGATTCTATCCCAGCATAGGAGAACTCTAAAATTGGCACTGATGAAGTCCTCCCTAGCCCACAAAAAGATCTGACTAGTCAGGCAACTGTCCAGCCTGAGTTTGTGGCTCCTCAGCTGACAGAACAGGGGGTGGAAGAAGGGTGTTCGCTACACCGTGTAGTGGCGCCCTACCCTAAAACAACAGACAGGCCACTAGAACCCATAGAAGCCTGTAAGTTAGCCCCTTCACCTACCAGTGAAGAGCTAAAGGTGCGGTTCTGGGCACTGACAGCTGTCAGTAGCCTCTGCTGGGTGTTAGCCTTCATGACAGCACTGTCATTGGCATGGTGGCCTAGCCCCTTGCCAAATAGCAAATTAGGCCCCCTGACCCTATTGGTCATGGTAGGGTTACTCAATCTGTGGGTAACCTCTGTGGGTAAGCTGGGTTTTGCCCTTGCTAAGTTAGGATTTGCAGAGGTAGTCACCTCTGAACCCAAACTAAAAATATGGGATAAAGACACTAAAGAGCTAGGAAAGGAGCATTGGGAAATAGGTCCTGAAACTGTTGAGGTAGGCCAGCTCCCCAAAGGGACTGACCTGGACAGAAGGATGTAAGGCAAAGTAGGCCCTGCAACTTTCAAACCACTTCCTCTAATCTTCCTTGCCTGAAAGACTAGGAAGACTCTCCCATGTTTGGCTGAGTCTCTAGGCATTTGGGCTGGGGGGGCTTGTGTTGGAAGCTGGGTTTCTGTTGCAGTACCCCCCCACACATTTTGTCAGACTACTAATGCCTTTGACTTGATGTGCCCTGGGTCCCTGCCAATCAGGTTCCCAGGGCTTGTGTTCGTTCCCAAAATGGTACCTTGCACCCCCAATTTACACCTCTCTGGCCACATGTCAGTCCCTTGGAAAAGGTACCATGGGTACCAAGGGCACTGTGGCCAGGGAAGGCCTCCAAGGGCTGCAGCACTTATTGTGCCACCCTTAGAGGCCCTGTACCTTTACACACACACACACACTGCCATTGCAGGCTGCATGCTTTGGTGCATAACAAAGTGAAGAGTCGACATGGCACACATCCCTGTGTGCCATGCCTACAACCCACTGCCCTGGCACAGGTCAGCCAACCCTCTAGCTGGGTGCACTATATCAGTGGTGAGGGTACAGGTGCATGAGCCCTGTACCCCTACAGTGTCTAGACCAATTCGTAGTCATTGTAAGTGCAGTAATGCCATTAAGAGTATATGGTGCTGGGAGTTTGTCATTACGAACTCCACAGCACCATAATGGCTTTAATGAAAACTGGGAAGTTTGGTATCAAACTTCTCTGTACATTAAACCCATACTGATGCCAGTGTGGGATGTAATGAAAATTGCACTCAGAGGGCATCTCAGAGATGCTGGGCGGAGGTGGTCACACCTCCCCCAGGCGAGGAAGAGCCTTCTGTGGCAGGGGAGCTTCAAAGCCCTTGCCGCCTTTGTAATGCAAACCCCAGCCTCTCCTGCTATCAGGAGCAGGCTCCCTTCCTGTCTCCCCTCCTTTTCGGCGGGAAGACAGGTGGGAAAAATTAGCACAGCCCAGAAGGTGTGCCAACCTCTGCCAACCCCACCCCTCAGGTGGGGGAGGCGAGGTGAAGCCCATGCTCCAGTGCCCGCCATCTTGCAGATGGCAGCCACTTTCCAATCAGGATTAGGGATAGTGCCCACGCCCCCATGTGGGGTGAGCACACCAAGGGTGTAGTCACCCTAAGGTCAGTAGCCTATTGGCTACTGACCTCGAGACCCTTAAAACACCCTCTACAGTATTTAGGGGGCAGCCCTGAACCAGAAGGCAGATTTCTGCAACCTAAGAAGAAGAACGAAAGAAGACGACCAGCAGAGGAAACTGCAGAGAAGAACTGACTTGACCCCAGCCCTACAGGCCCGTCTGCAGTTTCCAGAGATCCTGCACCAAAAGTTGCCTTGTCCTGCAGTCAGCTACCTCCAGAACCCATGGGAGGACTGACTGCCTTCCACAAAGACCGGATCTCCTGGGGACAGCAGGTCTGTTCAAAAGAATCCCCAAAGCAAGACTCGGAGCCTGCTGAGGACAAATAAACCCGACGCCTGGAACCACCACTTCACTCCTCGCCTACGGCCCGAGTTTGAGTGGCCCACCAGTCCCAGCAAGGTCCCCCAGTGCTACAGAGTCTGAGTCCACCGTGGGTTGACCCCTCCTGGACTCCCAGACATTGCCTGCAGCCTCTGAACGGAGACCCCCCTACGCGAGTGGCCCGGAAAGATGAAATCCGACCTCAAAAGACACCCCTGCATCCAGCCACCCTGGAGAAGAGAACCCGAGGTGTACCTACCTCCCCGAGCCCTCCAACTTACCTGCCCAGATGTTGGTTTCTCCCAGAAGTCTTCCTGGACCGAGCCTGCAGCCAAAATCCAAAACTGGCAACTCCCTTTGAAAATAACAGGGCACCCGATGCCAAACCAGCACCCTGCACCCAGCCGCCCCTGCTCCACTGCAGGTGCACTTTGGGTGCTAACTCGGATCCCCCTTTGCCCTGAGCCTAACACCAGGAGCTTTGCTCCCACGACCTTGTGGCCTGCTCGTGAGCAGGCACCAACCGGAGGCCCCCTATCCCCCATTGGATAACATTTGGCCTCAGGACTCTGCACCCGGCCGCCCTAGTGCCGCTGAGGGTGTTTAAAGAGAGCATCCTTGACCCTGGGGGAACCCTTGTTTTAACCCCAGAATACCAACTTCCACAAATAACTACTTACCTGTAAACCGATAGCCCAATTTCCTTCCATAGGATTCCATTGACTGCTTTTCTTGAAAATTGTTCCAAGTGTCGAGTTGGTTTTGTATAAGAACTTAAAAAACTGCAAATATCTAAAAACTGCTTTACTTACCTTTTCTATAGGAAATGTCCCAGTGTGATATCTAGGCATATCACACTGAGTAGAAAAAGTTATCCATAAAGTAATCTGAAAAGAAATCAAACGTAATCAAACAGTAATTTCCACTGTATTCAAAGTATTTGCTCAGCTGTAATAAAGTCATTTTCATTCAGCTCACTTGTATTGTTCAACTTGCCTTGAAAAGTATCACTTACACTTACTTGTGCCAGGTTTGCTTGGTTCTAGAAAATAAATATAACTAAATAATATTTTTGATACAACCAAATTGGTCTGAGTTCAGTCGTTGAGTGTGTGACATCATTTCTTGCCTGAGTGTGTGCAACAAATGCTTAACACTACCCTCTGATAAAGCCTTACTGCTCGCCCACACTACCACAAATAGAGAGTAAGGTGCTATATACTTTTGCCTCTGCCTACCTTTGGGGTTCTACTGGACTCTGTGCACACTATACCTCATTTTGGTATAGTATATACAGAGCCAGCTTCCTACTTTGGTGGATCAGCGGTGGGATATACAACTTTGCATTTGTTGGACTGACTTGGTCAACAGCTTATCACACAACAGGACTCTTAACCCCTTCGGTGCTCATGACGGAATGGTTCCGTCATGAGCACCGGTGCTCCGGTGCTCATGAACGGAACCATTCAGTCATGAGGACAGGGGCACGAAATCCCTCTGCTGCAAACAGCAGAGGGATTTCCATTTTTTTTTTGGGCCTCAGGAGTTGGGGAAGAGCTTCCCCAACCTCCAGAGGCCCCTCACTGGTTTTCAAATTAATGACGATCGCGCGCATGGCACGCTGTCGGCATTAGATTGAAAACGAAACTGAAACTTAGTTTTAGTGTTAGTGTTTGAGTGCTCGTGGGGCTATCTCAGCCCCCCGAGCACCGAAACACTTGGGAGAGGTATCGTTGGAAAGGGGAAAATCTCCCCTTTCCAATGGTACCCATTCCTAGTGGATCCCTGCTTGGGGATCCACCCACTAGGCACCAGGGAGGGAGGAGCGGCCCCTTGGGCAAGGGCCTTTGCTCCCCCCATATTTTTAGGGCTAAATTCAGTACTTCTGCCCCCCCTGGGGGGCATATGGGGGCTACAGCCCCCAATCTGCCCCCCCTGAGGGGGCAAAAAGCCCACTAGAACCAGGGATTTTTTTTTACTATGCAAATTAGGCGTGGGGGCTGCCCAATATGGGCACGCCAATGCCACCACCCCCCTGCACAATTAGAGTCTTTCTGCCCCCCCGGGGGGCAGAAAGCCCACTAGACGCCAGGGTTTTTTTTTTACATTTAATTTAGGGGTGGGGGCTGCCCAAGATGGGCATGCCACTGCCCCTACCCCTCCCCCCACAAAATTCCAGTCTTTCTGCCTCCCCGGGGGGGCAGAAAGCCCACTAGAAACCAGGGATTTATTTTATTATGTAAATTAGGGATGGGGGCTGCCCAATATGGGCATGCCAAAAGCCCCCAGCCCCCTGGCACAATAACAGTCTTTCTGCCCCCCCTGGGTGCAGATGGGGTGGTAGCCCCAATATGCCCTCCCCAGGGGGGCAGAAAGCCTACTAGACACCAGGGTTTTTTTAACGATTAATTTAGGGGTGGGGGCTGCCAAAGATGGGCATGCCAATGCCCCCACCCCTCCCCCCCACAAAATTCCAGTCTTTCTGCCCCTCTGGGGGGCATATGGGGGCAGCAGCCCCCAATCTGCCCCCACAGGGGACAGAAAGCACCCTAAATGCCAGGGATTTGTTTTTATGAGCCAGGGGTGGGGGCTGCCCGGAATGGGCATGCCAAAGCCCTCACCCTACCCCCCAAAGTAAGAATAGGACTTTCTGCCCTCCCCAGGAGGCAGATGGGGGCAATAGCCCCTGATCTGCCCCTGGGGGGGCAGAAAGCCCACTAGGCCCCAGGGATTTTTTTAATATATATATATATACGTAGGGGTGGGGGCTGCCCGGAATGGGCATTCAAATACCCCCACCCAAAAGAAAACATGCTACAGTCTTTCTGCCCCTCATGGAAGGCAGATGGGGCAATAGCCCCTTATCTGCCCCCTCCGGGGGGGGCAGAAAGCCCACTAGGCACCAGGGATTTTTATTTTTCCAACGTTCAAGGCGGGGCTGCCCAGAATGGGCATGCCAATGCCCCGACCCCCACAAAAAATGCCACAGTCTTTCTGCCCCCCCTCAGGAGGCAGATAGGGGCAGTAGCCTCTGATCTGCCCCCCCTGCCCACGAGGCGGCAGCGATTATGCTGGCTTTTTTTATATGTAGGGGTGGGGGCTGCCCAGAATTGGCATCCAATGTCCCCACCCACCCAAACAAAATAACCAGTCTTTCTGCCCCTCTTGGGGGCATATCGGGGCAATAGCCCCTGATTTCCCCCTCCCCAGGGTGGCAGAAAGCCCACTAGGCACAGACTCTTTTGCGGAATGTGCCTACTTCTGGATTTTGGGTCCTAGTGCAGCTAGCACCCAAGGAAACCTACCAAACCCACACATTTCTGAAAACTAGACACCCTGGGATTCCAGGGAGGTATGGCTTGCGTAGATCCCCCAATGTTTTCTTACCCAGAATCCCCTGCAAACCTCAAATTTAGCTGAAAAAATCACTTTTTCCACACATTTTTGTGTGGGAAAGTTGTGGCATCACCGGGCTGACTCAAATTTCCTACCACCCAGTGTTCCCCCAGGTCTCCCGATAAAAATGGTGCCTCAGTCGTGTGGGAGGCCCAAGTACCCGTGACAGGCAAGGGCCTAAAACGTATTGAGGCGACATCAAAATTGCCTATCACAAAATGACCTGGTTTTGCAAGGGGGGTCACCTGGGTTTTTGGCCCCGTGCTTGGCGGCCAGCTAGGGAAACATACCAAACCCACACATTTCTGAAAACTAGACACCCGGGGGATTATAGGGAGATATGGCTTGCATGGATCCCCCAACTTTTTCTTACCCAGAATCCCCTGCAAACCTCAAATTTAGCTGAAAAAATCACTTTTTCCACACATTTTTGTGTGGGAAAGTTATGGCATCACCGGGCTGACACAAATTTCCTACCACCCAGCGTTCCCCCAGGTCTCCCGATAAAAATGGTGCCTCACTCGTGTGGGAGGCCCAAGTACCCGCGACAGGCAAGGGTCCAAAACGTATTGAGCCGACATCAAAATTGCCTATCACAAAACAACCTGGTTTTGCAAGGGGGGTCACCTGGGTTTTTGGCCCCGTGCTCGGCAGCCAGCTAGGGAAACCTACCAAACCAACACATTTCTGAAAACTAGACACCTGGGGGATTCCAGGGAGGTATGGCTTGCGTGGATCCCCCAACGTTTTCTTACCCAGAATCCCCTGCAAACCTCAAATTTAGCTGAAAAAATCACTTTTTCCACACATTTTTGTGTGGGAAAGTTGTGGCATCACTGAGCTGACACAAATTTCCAACCACCCAGCGTTCCCCCAGGCCTCCCGATAAAAATGGTGCTTCACTCGTGTGGGAGGCCCAAGTACCCGCGACAGGCAAGGACCCAAAACGTATTGAGGCGACATCAAAATTGCCTATCACAAAACGACCTGGTTTTGCAAGGGGGGTCACCTGGGTACCCAAGTACCCGCGACAGGCTAGGCACTTTGCAAAAAAAGGGTCTTTTTTCACTGTGAAAATGTGGTGTGTTCACCTTGCGTTTTGGGCCGTTTCCTGTCACGGGCACTAGGCCTTCCCACACAAGTGAGGTACCATTTTTCTCGGAAGACTTTGAGGAACGCGGGGTGGGTGAAAGTTTGTGGATCCACGCAGATTCCAGAACTTTCCACCACAGAAATGTGAGGAAAATGTGTTTTTTTTAACAATTTTTTAGGTTTGCAAGGGATTCTGGGTAACAGAACCTGGCGAGAGCGAGTCAAGTCACCCCATCCTGGATTCCCCTTGGTGTCTAGTTTTCAAAAATATATAGGTTTTCCTAGGTGCCGGCAGAGCTAGGGTTCAAAAACTACAGCTAGGCACTTTGCAAAAAAAGGGTAATTTTTCACTGTGAAAATGTGGTGTGTCCACCTTGTGTTTTGGGCCATTTCCTGTCGCGGGCACTAGGCCTACCCACACAAGTGAGGTACCATTTTTCTCGGAAGACTTTGGGGAACGTGGGGTGGGTGGAATTTTGTGGATCCACGCAGATTCCAGAACTTTCCACCACAGAAATATGAGGAAAATGTGGTTTTTTTGACAATTTTTTAGGTTTGCAAGGGATTCTGGGTAACAGAACCTGGCGAGAGTGAGTCAAGTCACCCCATCCTTGATTCCCCTGGGTGTCTAGTTTTCAAAAATGTATAGGTTTGCTAGGTTTCCCTAGGTGCCGGCAGAGCTAGGGTTCAAAAACTACAGCTAGGCACTTTGCAAAAAAAGGGTTATTTTTCACTGTGAAAATGTGGTGTGTCTACCTTGCGTTTTGGGCCGTTTCCTGTCGCGGGCACTAGGCCTACCCACACAAGTGAGGTACCATTTTTCTCGGAAGACTTTGGGAAACGCGGGGTGGGTGGAATTTTGTGGACCCACGCAGATTCCAGAACTTTCCACCACAGAATTGTGAGGAAAATGTGTGGTTTTTGACAATTGTTCAGGTTTGCAAGGGATTCTGGGTAACAGAACCTGGTGAGAGCCAGTCAAGTCACCCCATCCTGGATTCCCCTGGGTGTCTAGTTTTCAAAAATGTATAGGTTTGCTAGGTTTCCCTAGGTGCCGGCAGAGCTAGGGTTAAAAAACTACAGCTAGGCACTTTGCAAAAAAAGGGTCATTTTTCACTGTGAAAATGTGGTGTGTCCACCTTGCGTTTTGGGCCGTTTCCTGTCGCGGGCACTAGGCCTACCCACACAAGTGAGGTACCATTGTTCTCGGAAGACTTTGGGGAACGCCGGGTGGGTAGAATTTTGTGAATCCGCGCAGATTCCAGAACTTTGTAATGTGAGGAAAATGTGTTTTTTTTTACAATTGTTTAGGTTTGCAAGGGATTCTGGGTAACAGAACCTGGTGAGAGCCAGTCAAGTCACCCCATCCTGGATTCCCCTGGGTGTCTAGTTTTCAAAAATGTATAGGTTTGCTAGGTTTCCCTAGGTGCAGGCAGAGCTAGGGTTCAAAAACTACAGCTAGGCACTTTGCAAAAAAAGGGTCATTTTTCATTGTAAAAATGTGGTGTGTCCACGTTGCGTTTTGAGCCGTTTCCTGTCGTAGGCACAAGGCCTACCCACACAAGTGAGGTACCATTTTTATCGGGAGACTTAGGGTAACACAGAATTGTAGAGAAACTGTTATTACCTATTGACTTTCGATGCATTTCTGCCTTCCAAATGAAAGACAATGTGTAAAAAAGAAGTCATTTTGAAAAATGACCTATAATTCTCATGCTAGTATGGGTACTCCCAATTTCGGAATTGTGCAAATATCTACTGTTTCTAAACTCTACATTTTGTTCCCATTTCAGAAATACATAGGTGTCTTTCATCCCGATTTTTCCATGTATACATTTTTCCAAAATAATTGCTATATACCCGGTACATAATAAAAAACCATTGCAAGACGCTGCTCAGTTATTGGCTCTGGGTTCGTCGGGTTCTTGGTGAACCTACAAGTCCTATATATCCCCACAACCAGAAAGGTCCAGCAAATGTAACGGTATATTGCTTTCAAACAGCTGTCATAATTAGAAGAAGTTGCAGGTGAAAACGTTGACACAAATGGCTGTTTCTTTCATCTAATTTTCAATTTTTCCTATATTTAACTGTTAGTTTCTATGAAGAAACCTTGAAGGATCTACACAAATGACCCCTTGCTGAATTCAGAATTTTGTCTACTTTTCTAAAATGTATAGCTTTCCAGGATCCATTATTGCTTTCATACCCATTTCTACCATTAACAGGAAAGAGGTTGAAAGCACAAAAAATAGCAGAAATAGGCTATGTCCCAGAAAAATTCCAAAACTGTGTAAAATATTTTGGTTTTCTGACAAAAGTCTGCTTGTCCCTGAAAGCTGGGAAGATGATGATTTCAGCACCAGAACCCCTTTTTTGATACCATTTGCAGGGAAAAAACCAGACGCTTTCATCTGGAGCCCTTTTTTACCATTTTTCCCCCCCAAAAAATGTAGCTGTATTTTGGCTAAATTCTGGGTCCACTCCATGGGAATCTACAAACCCTGGGTACCTTTAGAATCCCCATGATGTTGGAAAAAAAGGACGCAAATTTGGCGTGGATACCTTATGTGGTCAAAAAGTTACAGGGGCCTAAGCGCGAACTACCCCAAATAGCCAAAAAAAGGCTTAGCACAGGGGGGAAAAGGCCTAGAAGCGAAGGGGTCAAATTGTCTTTAGATTTCTGATTTTCGAATTGACAAATTTTTCCGAATTACTAGAACTCTTGTTATGTCCTTGGTAAAGTCCCTGTGGAATTTTAGAAAAATAAAAGCTCACTATAGCTAGGGGTAAGAGGGGTTAGAGTTTTTTGAATGTCTCTTAACAAGAACCCAACTGTTAGTGAAAATATAACTAAGGACATAGAGAATATGGTTGAGAAGCTCGACCTCACCCCTTAGCTCCACTTAGAATTTAGGGAGTTAAGGTCTCTATGTAAACTTAAAAACATAAACATGGGGATCCTATCCCTCCAAACAAATGCTCCAGGAGCTGTTGCCGGGTATGCGAAGGACCATCCCTCTGAGAATGGTGAAGACCTCTCAGAAGGGGAAGAAGATGGAGTGGATGAGGATATCTTCCACACCCCTCCTACTTCTTCGGGAGAGAAGGGCCCTAGTGCTCCTCAATCCAAGAATACAACTCCCAGCACCTAGATCCCACACAGGTGGGTCAGGTGCTTCGGAGGACATTGAGGACAGCCTCAATGAAGAGACCAACCTTTTAGTAATGTTAGCTAAAAGAGTAGACTCCTGGCTCTAGTAAAGGAAAGAGCACAGATGGGCCTAGCACTCATCATTGTGACAGCAACTTAAAAAATAGGGTCAGAGAGTAATCTTATGATCCAAAAATCCCCAAAGGGATTGTCCCTAAATTTGAGGATGGTGATGATATCACCAAGTGCTTCACAGCCTTTGAGAGGGCTTGTGAAGCAAGAAAAGTAAAGAAAACTCACTGGGGGGCACTCCTTTGGGAACTGTTCTCTAGTAAGTGCAGAGACAGACTTCTGACCCTTAGTGGTGCAGAAGCAGGGTCCCAAGAACTCATGAAGGGCACCCTGATTGAGGGATTTGGACTCACTACTGAGGAGTATAGAATTAAATTCAGGGGGGCTCAGAAAACCTAGAGTCAGCCCTGGATGGAATTTGTAGACTACTCAATGAAAACTCTAAGTGGCTGGTTGACTGGAAGTAAAGTGAAAGATTATGATGGTCTTTACAATTTGTTTATGAAAGAAGACATACTAAGTAATTGCATTGATGTAAAGTTGCATCAGTATCTGGTAGACCTAGGTCCAATTTCACCCCCAGAATTGGGAAAGAAGACGGACCACTGGGTCAAGACAAGGGTGACCAGGACGGCCACTGGGGGTGACCAAAAGAAATGAGTTACAAAACCTCCCCAGAGGAAAGACAGTGAGCATTCCAAAGATAAAAGTAAGGAGTCCCAGGTAGCCCCCCACAAACCTGTCCAGGAGGACACCTCACAAACTAAAACTGGGTACCAAGGTAAGACCTGGGATCCCAACAAGGTATGGTGTCACAACTGAGAAGAGACAGTCCACCACACCAAGAACCCTAACTGTCTTAAAAACCAAGACCCTAGTGTAGCTCCAGGGGTTGCCAGTGTAGCTTTGGGGGGTGGTTCTTCAGATGAGTAAGTCCTCCTAGCCTTTAACTGGAAAATGGGCGCAAAAGGTGAGTTGGAGATTCCAGAGGGGAGTAGACACTTCAACCACCTACTGGTAATTATAATTCCAACCACTGCCCTGACAGATACCTGTGCCAGTCACACTGTGGTGCATGACAGGTTGCTACTCTCAAACCAGTATATCCCAGGGGAAACAAAAAGAGTAAGGGCTATCCCAGGGGAGGTCACTGTTAGGCCTGTGGCTGTAGTGCCCCTAGAAATAGCTTGGTCCCTTAGTTGGAGAAAGATGGTAGTCAATAAAGACCTCCCCCTAGGATGTTTCCTTGGGAATGACCACCCAGAGGTTGGTCTGAGCCAAAGAGAGGTACTGGTCCATTGCCAGACCTCATCCAAGGAACCTGGGAAGGTTGAACCTGCAGTTAGTGCAGCTAAGCCCCAAAAGAAATAGAAGTGACAGTGCAGGAAAGGTGGACAACTGTTAGCCACAGTTCCAGTGGACCAGGGAGATTCTATCCCAGTAAGGGAGAACTCCAAATTTGCCACTGATGAAGTCCTCCCTATCCCACAAAAAGACCTGACTAGTCAGGCAACTGTCCAGCTTGAGTTGGTGGCTCCTCAGCTGACAGAACAGAGGGTGGAAGAATAGTGTTCGCTACACAGTGTAGTGCCCCTACCCTAAAACAGCAGACAGGCCACAAGAACCCAAAGAAGCCTGTAAGTTACCCCCTTCGCCTACCAGTGAAGAGCTAAAGGTGCAGTTCTGGGCACTGACAGCTGTCAGTAGCCTCTGCTGGTTGTTAGCCTTCATGGCAGCACTGTCCTTGGCATGGTGGCCTAGCCCCCTGCCAAATAGCAAGTTAGGCCCTCCTGACCCTATTGGTTATGGTGGGGTTACTCAATCTGTGGGTAACCTCTGTGGGTAAGCTGGGTTTTGCCCTTGCTAAGTTAGAATTTGCAGAGGTAGGCACCTCTGAACCCAAACTAAAAATATGGGGTAAAGACAATAAAGAGCTAGGAAAGGAGCATTAGGAATTAGGTCCCGAAACTGTTGAGGTAGGCCAGCTCCCCAAAGGGACTGACCTGGACAGAAGGATGTAAGGCAGAGTAGGCCCTGCAACTTTCAAACCACTTCCTCTAATCTTCCTCGCCTGAAAGACTAGGAAGACTCTCCCAGGTTTGGCTGAGTCTCCTGGCCTTTGTGCTAGGGGGGGCTTGTGTAGGAAGGTGGGTTTCTGTTGCAGTAACCCTCCCCCACGTTTTGCCAGACTACTGATGCACTTTGACTTGATGTGCTCTGGGTCCCTGCCAATCAGGTTCCCAGGGCCTGTGTTCCTTCCCAAAACTGTACCTTGTACCCCCAATTAGCACCTCTCTGGCCACATGTCAGTCCCTTGTAAAAGGTACCATGGGTACCAAGGGTGCTGTGGCCAGGGAAGGCCTCAAAGGGCTGCAGCAATTATTGTGCCACCCTTAGAGGCCCTGTACCTTTACACACACTGCCATTGCAGGCTGCTTGCTTTGGTGCAGAACAAAGTGAAGAGTCAACATGGCACACATCCCTGTGTGCAATGCCTACAACCCACTACCCTGGCATAGGTCAGCCAAACCTCCAGCTGGATGCACCATACCAGTGGTGAGGGTACAGGTGCATGAGCCCTGTACCCCTTTAGTGTCTAGACCAATTCTTATAGAAATGAACACTAGTGCAATAGAGGCCACTAGGGTTCTCGGGTACCCCTGGTCAGATTACTGGGGATTCCTTGTTTTTGATAAAATAGACCAATTCTTAGACATTGGAGGTTCGGTAATGCCATTATGAGTATATGGTGCTGGGAGTTTGTCATTACAAACTCCACAGCACCATAATTGCTTTACTGAAAACTGGGAAGTTTGGTATCAAACTTCTCAGTACAATAAACCCACACTGTTGGACATGGCCCTTTTTGTAGGGTCATCCCTGAACCTTTTGCCTTCCTCCTGGTATATTTTCTGACCTTGTGTTGGTGGTTTTAGGACTCTGGGCACTTTATCACTGCTGTCCAGTGTAAAGTGCATGTGCTCTCTATGGTAAACATGGTAAGATTGGTCTACACTTGTTTGGCATATTTAATTTACCTATCAGACCCCAGTAAAGTGGAATCTCATATACCCGGGGCCAGTAAATTAAATGCTACTGGTGGGCTTGCAGCGCTGATTGCGCCACCCACCAAAGTAGCCTTTCAAACCTGTCTCAGGCCTCTGCCATTGCAGGGCCTGCGCGCGCAGTTTACTGCCGCTGTGATGTGGCACATAAAGTGAGTGCCACGTATGTGACTCCCCTTTTACTACCTATCAGTCACCCCTAAGGTAGGCCCTAGCTAGCCCTATGGGCAGGGTGCATTGTAGGTAAAAGGTAGAACATGTGCCTTAACTGTGTGGCATGTCCTGGTAGTGACAAACAGCCATTTTGGTTTCTCACTACTGTGAGGTTGCCCTCTCATAGGAATGCATTGGGGATTCCCTGATAAGTGTTTCAGTGGTAATTCCTGATATGAGAGGAGCAGCGTGATCAAGTTTGGTATGTTTGGAATAGTGGTAATAAATGCTGCATAATGGTGTGCACAGATTTATTGTCACTATTTTAGAAATGGCACTTTTAGAAGTGGGCATTTCTGTGTGCTATGTGTCTTTGTGCCTGCCGGATGTGTATTGCATGTCTGGCTCTGGAGTGACAGAGGCTGGGTGAGTCAGCGCAAGGCTGAATAGGCAGATCTGCATTTGGAGTAGTGGGAGGAGTAGTCCCTGACCCTGAATAGGTCTGTGCCTGCCTTGTAAAATGCTGGCTCCGCCCCCCTGTGGTGTGTCTGGGGCCAGGACCTACACTATCAATGGGGTCTGTTGTGCACTAGTTAAGTGCTCCCACAACTGGTTGAAACTGGGTCCCAAGCCCTATGCCAGGGCAGAACAAAGACATTGCTGGTATAAATATTGGGGCTGTGACTCCATGTAAGGTGTGTGCTGCTTGGTGCTACTTGGGGCCGGCAGGCTGCCGGTCTGCCAGGAGGAACCGCCACTGGGGATGGGCCTGCTACCCAGCTTGGCAGCTGAGGGGTCTGCTGCCTGTTTTTGAGCCCCAGTATGCTGGCCTGCCTGTACACTGCTGGAGGGAAGTGCTACCTGCTCCCTGCCGGTGCCTGCAGGTGTGAGCCTCTGAAAACACTGCCCAAGCTTCAGATGGTGATTTGGGACAGACAGCACGTGGTGAGCACTTTTTCCTGAGCCCAAGAAGGGGGGCTCCTGCTGGCCAGCGCCTCGTGTGCGCACTATCTTTATTGCCCCTGTACGCCAGTGCTGAGGCGCGCCCCGCCTCTCCTGCATTCTGAGGCCAAGAGCAGGTGGCGGGGCGCTTTGCTGCTCAGAGGGCCAAGGCGGGGTTGGATGTATGGGGAAAGTGCAGTGCCCGCACCCCCGAAGCAGGTTAATGGCACGTTACCCGTTTTCTGCCTGCAGAGACCGGAGGAAGCAGGCGGAAGTAGGCGGAAGTCAGGCGGAAGTCAGGCGAGACGAGCCTGATGGTGGGTGGGACATCGCGCCCTCAGGAAAGGAAGCTGTGCCTGGGACCGGAAGTCAGGCATCTGTTGCCTGGTGGTGGGCGGGGCTCCCAGAGTGATGTGGAGAGCCCTGCGGGCTGCTGCAAGTCTGAGGAAGGTGGGCTCCAACTTTGCCCTGCAGAGTGCGTGACGAGCACTCCAGCGTTGCATTTTTGATGTATTCCTGACCCCAGGGAGAAGGGCTCCAGCTCCACTCGTTTCGAGCGAGTAAGCCGTAAGTCAGGGGAAGAGAGCCTGACATGGGGCATGGCCGGAGACAGGAAAAGAGCGTGGAGGCCGGAGCAGAAGTCAGGCAACCTTGTGCCTGTTCCAGGCGGGGCTCTCATTGTGATGAGGAGAGCCCCGCGTATGGAAGACAGGGACCTCGCTCCGTGTCCCGAGGGCCACCGCAGCAGCAGCCCAAGGTCAGAGGTGGCGCCCAAGTCGACCCAGCCCCGCAGGGCGGGATTGAAGCAACACCAGTGACTGCAGGTCACCGATTGCAGCGGATGGCTGCACTATATCTTACTCAGCCCCCAAAGAAGGGGTGAGTGGGGCTGAGCCTCTAGTTGCTTATACCTGGGCCGCAATGGTGACCGGCCCTGCCATTTTTGTTCACTGCGTCGCATTGTCGCAGCTGCACCCTCACCAGGTGTTGGGGGGCAGACTTCCTTTTTCAGCATTCCCGGGCAAGCCCAGTAGGGGCCCCGGATCGGGAGAGTCGCTAAGGAGGAGCTATCCCGGGCCGTAGTGTGAGGTCAGGACGAGACCACGGTCGGAGGCCTCAATGCTCCATACTGTGTGGGGGTAACCATTGCATCACGGGAGGGACTGTGTGTGCACCTAATAAGTGATTACTATGGTGCACTGCTAAATTAGGATGAATGCCTAATGTGATTTATGCCTAATGTGATTTATTCCTAATGGGATTTATGCCTAATGTGATGTGATTTATGCATAATAGGTTTATGCATAATAGGTTTCTGCTAAGTGTACCTTACCAGTAGTTACTGGTTGTGCTTTTCACTAATAGGGTGTTCTGATGGTGAGGACAGTGGCCCGATTGGCCCTGTAATGTATATAATTCCCTGTAAAATAATACCTAGTGCCAGGTGGCACCGTGTACATATGTGATTATGCTCTGATGTGTTTTATGGATAATACAAAGGCTATTTTTATATAACCTTGTGTGAAGTTTCTTTTATGGTGTGCCTAGTGTGTCCCTGCTGTGTGTGTGTGTTGCGTAAACGCTTTACACATTGCCTCTGGGATAAGCCTGACTGCTCGTGCCAAGCTACCAAGGGGGTGAGCAGGGGTTATTTTCGGTGTGTAACTCCCTTGCCCTGACTAGAGTGGTGGTTTCTGCCTGGCTTAGGCGCATGCTCTAGCCAACCAGAAATCCCATTTCTAAAACACACTGATGCCAGTGTGGGATTTATTGAAAAATGCACTCAGAGGGCATCTCAGAGATGCCTGGGCAGAGGTGGTCACACCTCCCACAGGCCAGGAAGAGCCATCTGTGGCAGGGGAGCTTCAAAGGCCTTGCTGCCTTTGTAACGTGACCCCCAGCCTCTCCTGCTATCAGGAGCAGGGCCACTTCCTGCCTCCCCTCCTTTTCGGCAGGAAGACAGGCTCGAAAAATTAGCACAGCCCAGAAGGTGTGCCAACCCCACCCCTCAGGTGGGGGAGGCGAGGTGAAGCCCACTCTTCAGTGCCCGCCATCTTGCAGATGGCAGGCACTCCCCAATCAGGATTAGGGATTGTGCCCACTCCCCCACGTGGGGTGAGCACACCAAGGGTGTAGTCACCCTAAGGTCAGTAGCCTATTGGCTACTGACCTCGAGGCCCCTAAAATGCCCCCTACAGTCTTTAGGGGCAGCCCTGAAGCAGGACGGCAGATTCCCGCAACCTAAGAAGAAGAACGAAAGAAGACGCCCAGCAGAGGAGACTGCAGAGAAGAACTGACTTGGCCCCAGCCCTACCGGCCCGTCTGCAGTTTCCAGAGGTCCTGTACCAAAAGTTGCCTTGACCTGCAGTCAGCGACCTCCAGAACCCCTGGGAGGAATGACTGCCTTCCACGAAGACCGGATCTCCTGGGGTCAGCAACTCTGTTCAAAAGAATCTCCAAAGCAAGACTCGGAGACTGCTGAGGACAAAGAAACCTGACGCCTGGAACCCCCCCTGGAACCCCCCTTGCCTATGGCCCGAGTTCGAGTGCCCCACCGGTCCCAGCGAGGACCCCCAGCACTACAGAGTCTGAGTCTACCGTGGGTTGACCCCTCCTGGACTCCCCGACGTCGCTTGCAGCCTCTGCATGGAGACCCCCTACCACGAGTGGGCTGCTAAGGTGAAATCCGACCTCAAAAGACACCCCTGCATCCAGCCACCCTGGAGAAGAGAACCCGAGGTGCACCTACCTCCCGAGCCCTCCAACTTACCTGCCCAGCTGTTGGTTTCTCCCAGAAGTCTTCCTGGACCGAGCCTGCAGCCAAAATCCAAAACCGGCAACTCCCTTTAAAAATAACAGGGCACCCAATGCCAAAACAGCACCCTGCACCCAGCCGCCGCTGCGGGTGCACTTTGGGTGCTAACTCAGATCACCCTTTGCCCTGAGAGTTTACAATTTTTGAAGCACCCGCATCCCTGATCCACACAGAGTAATATACAATTAAAGAGCATGAAAACAATAATAAAGGCTTTGTTTCTTCTTAAATGTTTTGATATCTTCCACTCCCTTTAGCCAACGCGTTTCGTCGTTTCAGGGTAACAACCCTACGACTTCCTCAGGGCTTAAAGATGTATTCCAGATCAAAATCTCCTGGGATAAACTCTGTGCAATAATTCTTATGTCCAATATACAATAAATATCCCAGTGTGTAACGTGTTAGTCTCAAGGACTTTTATAAGCAGCCAGCTCGCAGTGTTTGGTGCAACATAATCATGGGAGACACGAAGCTCCCGGTTACAAGAATCAAGTCCCTGAAGTACGGGAAAATATGAAATTGACGTCGACTGTATCAATAAATCCCTTAGGAAACAGTATACTCCTAATATGTAGATCAGGTCTCTGAAGTACGGGGAAAACCTGAAGATATATAAAAGTCCTCGAGACTAACACGTTACACACTGGGATATTTATTGTAAATTGGACATAAGAATTATTGCACAGAGTTTATACCAGGAGATTTTGATCTGGAATACATCTTTAAGCCCTGAGGAAGTCGTAGGGTTGTTACCCTGAAACGACGAAACGCGTTGGCTAAAGGGAGTGGAAGATATCAAAACATTAAAGAAGAAACAAAGCCTTTATTATTGTTTTCATGCTCTTTAATTGTATCTTACTTTGTGTGGACCAGGGATGCCTGTGCTTCAAAAATTGTAAACTGTTTTGTTCAATCTGTGATTGATGTATGGGGAATTAGGGTGTATCTTCCCCTTTTTGAACGCACCGCAAGATATATATAATTTTTGTGTTTGTCATAAGAATATCACCTGCTGTGATAGCTATATTAGTGCCTGTTAGCCCTTACACCCAATGCAGTGAATCCCACCCTTTGCCCTGAGCCTAACACCAGGAGCTTTCTTCCCACGACCTTGTGGTCTGCTTGTGAGCAGCCACCAACCTGAGGCCCCCTATCCCCCGTTGGATAACATTGGGCCTCATCACTCTGCACCCGGCCGCCCTAGTGCCGCTGAGGGTGTTTCAAGAGTGCATCCTTGACCCTGGGGGAACCCTGGTTTTAACCCCAGAATACCAACTCCCACAAATAACTACTTACCTGTAAACCGATAGCTCAATTTCCTTCCATAGGATTCCATTGACTGCTTTTCTTGAAAATTGTTCCAAGTGTGGAGTTGGTTTTGTATGAGAACTTAAAAAACTGCAAATATCTAAAAACTGCTTTACTTACCTTTTATCTAGGAAATGTCCCAGTGTGATATCTAGGCATATCACACTGAGTAGAAAAAGTAATCCATAAAGTAATCTGAAAAGTAATCAAATGTAATCTAACAGTAATTTCCACTGTATTCAAAGTATTTACCTACCTGTAACAAAGTCATTTTCATTCAGCTTACATGTAATTGTTCAACTTGGCTTGAAAAGTATCACTTAAACTTACCTGTGCCAGGTTTGCTTGCTTCTAGAAAATAAATATAACTAAATAATATTTTTGATACAAGCAAATTGGTCTGAGTTCAGTATTTGAGTGTGTGACATCATTTCTTGCCTGAGTGTGTACAACTAATGCTTAACACTACCCTTTGATAAAGCCTTACTGCTCGCCGACACCACCACAAATAGAGAGTAAGGTGCTATCTACTTTTACCTCTGCCTACCTTTGGGATTCCACTGGACTCTGTGCACACTATACCTCATTTGGGTATAGTGTATACAGAGCCAGCTTCCTACACAAAATCATTGGCTTTTACCTTTGATAATTGTCTGAATCTTCATAAACACATTTACAACATGGTAAAACTAGCTATCTACTTAGACTTATTTTGAGGCTCAACCCTTTAATTCCAGAACAGGACCTCAAGAATATCGTCCAAGCACTAGTGATTTCTGGCTTGGGCTATTTTGACCCCTTTTTCTCTAGCATTCCTAAAATTCCCCCTGCCCCTCTCAAAGCTTCCTTACATGCAGATGCACATTTGATCTCTGGGCAGTGGCAGCTGCTCCTGGGAAGCAGCAGTGGGGTGGGGAGGGGGGAAGAAGGGAAGGAGAGAAGGAGGGGGGATTTAAAAAACAATTCACTTACCTGCCGGCCGGCCTACTGGCCAGCCTCCATCTCTCCTCCATCCTCTCTGTGCTCTTCCTGGCTTCTCCTGTGCAAACAGGAAGCAGGAAGCACACAGGCTCCCCATAGCCAATCACAATACAGCAATGCAGCTTTGTGATTGGTCTGAGCGCCATGGTTCGGCGCTCAGCCAGGGAATGGGAGCCTTGGCATGTTCTCCACTCAGGCTGTAATGCTGCCTGGGTGGAGAACATACAAAGTGCATATGACTGTTTAGCCGGCATTCATGCGCACTTACATAGTGCCACCCACTCCTACCCCTGCTCTGAGAGCAGAGAAGATCCACCCCGCCCCTTCAAGACGCCACAACAGGAACAAATAAAATGATAATAACGTCCAGTGGGGCGATGCTCCTCCGCCTTAGCGGAGGAGCTGCCACCGTCTCTGGGAATGGCCGCCATAACCACATCAGTGTTATACTGCAATGCTTAAGCTTGCTCCCTATTGACGGCATATCTGGTTATAAACGGGCATGCATGATGCTCAAGCTTGTGAACTCCAGCCACTCTCACTGGCTGGCTAAAAAGCTGGAGATGTAGGGAGGTTCTCCCCAACTTCGAAGCTCTGACATCTTCCTTCTTGAAACCACGATCTTTAACGAAAATGTACCTTGAACCAGTATTTCTCGGGCTGTGCACTCATAGTCGGGAATGCCATCCCATCTACTATCCATACTGACACCCCTTTATCTGCTTTTAGTAGAGAAATGAAACAAGTGTTTTTTGAACACTACTTCCCTACATCCTCTCTGAACAGCTCTACTTTTGTAAGTTTAAAGTGAAAGTTTATTGAAAGAATTTGCAATAATAACATTTAAATAACAGCATAAACTTTGAGCATATAATCATAAATCATGAAAGAAGAACAGAACATAGCACCAGCAAGAAAAATAAAAGGAAATAACTACATATTTACTATTAGGTAAACAATATAGAATTCAGAAAGCAAAACAGAATAAACAGGACAAATTTTCTTAACCTGAATAAATCATGGGGGTTTAGGTACTTCTTCAATTCGAGGATTATGATTTTGTGCGTCATGAGCAGATTTATCCAAAAACGAAGTGACTGGAAGCCATATAAGGTCTCTTTTAATAGCCAATGAAACAGGATATACGTGTGCCCTATCAAGTCTATGGTGGAAACATACACCGTACCACCATGCCTGAAAGGACACTTGAGAAGTGTCCTTCCAAGATTTGATGATCTGTTGAAAGGCTACTGCAAGAAGTAAATCAATTATACAAAAATCCCTGGATTGAGATGGCCAATAATCAGAGGTGCTGCCCAGAAAGAGATTAATAAAATTAAAAGGAGAATGTGAATTAAAAATGAAATTTATTTGTTTCCAAACTTTTAGCCAAAAGTCATATATGAGAGAGCATTCAAATAACATATGTTTAAGATCCGCAAACGGTTGAGAACAGGACCAACAATTAGAAGATACTGTGGAATCTAATTTATGGAGTTTAGCAGGTGTAATTAATAGTCTATTATAAATAAAATAATTACGTTTGGGTAGTGTTAGCCGCTCTAGAGGATTTCCTTATTTTGGACCAAATCTTATTCCAAAGAGAAGTAGGAAAGGTGGTTTGCAGATCTATTTCCCAAAAATGTTCCACTTCAGTTTTATCTCTATCTACTGGGATTAGAGTTATGTGTTTATATATTTGAGATGCAGATGATAATGTATCTAGTAATTTGCAAATAGGAGAAGGAGAGAATGAAGATAACTGCTCAGAAGAGAAATTGTGAGAAGCCGCATGTATTGCTGAGATGAGTGATCTATATTTATTTTTGTACGAAGTTGGAAGCGAAAAAAGTGACTGTGCTTCAGAAAAGGGAAGACAAGAACCATCATGATATAATTAGAAACCCATTTCAAACCTTTAGAGTACCAATCTTTCCCAAAAATAACTCTGTTGTTAATTCTAATCGAAATATTATACCAAATAGAAGAGGCTACAAATGTATCTCTAGGTGACTTGAAGGAAATAAAAATGGGGGAAAGTATCTTGCATGTATTTTTGAAAATTGGAGGAGATAAGAATGAAGGCCTGGATGTGAAAGACAAACATTCCAGCAGGGAAAAGGGACTGAAGCAAGACTTCTCCAAATCTGCCCATAAAGGTATAGCTACGACATCCTTATCTTGTAATAGAAAGACAGAATGTTTAAGACAAAATGCTTGATGATATTTAACAAAATCCGGAAAATTAACTCCTCCCAAATGCTTTGGTTTTTAAGTTTACACAGAGACATCCTAGATTTTTTACCATTCCATAAAAATTTAGACAAAATTGAATAGATTTTTTTGTAGTAAGTTTGGGGAATATTAACAGGAATATTAGAAATATAACATAAGATAATAGGAACAAGCATCATCTTGATGGTATCAATGCGACCCCACCAGGATAGAAATAATGGATTCCACCGAGATGTAAGTTCCAGTAAAATTGTGGATAGGGTATTCAAATTCAGAGTGATAGAATTTTTAACTGAGTCCGAAAAGAATAGGCCAAGATATCTAATTTTATCTGGACTCCAATGAAACGAAGATGCAGTAAAGTCAGCGTGGAAACATAAGTTATTTAAAGGAAGAATTTTACATTTATCGGCATTTAATTTATAACCCGAGACCGATGCGAAGTTATCTACTTCTAATAAAAACGCTGGTAAAGACGATTGTGGGTGAGAAATAAATAACAGGATATCATCAGCATAGGCTGAAAGCTTAAGTTGAGAGTTTCCATATGAGAAGCCCGAAATTTGAGGATTAGAGCGAATCTTTATTAAAAAGGGTTCTAAGGCGAGAATAAATAATAAATGGGAAAGAGGGCAACCCTGTCGCATGCCTCTACGAAGGGGAAAATAAGGAGACATCAGACCATTAACTAAAATAGAAGATCTGGGGGAAGAATAGAGTAATGAAATAAATTGAATAAATTTGGGGCCAAAACCGAACCAGGAGAGAGTAGCAAAAATAAAAGACCAGTTAACTCTGTCAAACGCTTTTTCCGCGACTAAAGAAATCGCTGCTAGGGAAGACTTGTAAGATTTGGATTTGCTGATAACATTAAAAAATAAGCGAATATTATCGGAAAGAAATAAATCCACATTGTTCTCTCCCAATTAAATGTGGTAGAAAGCTCTCGAGACGTAGAGCTAAAATTTTTGCCAGAATCTTGTAGTCCAAATTGATTAAGGAAATTGGACGATAATTCTTGCATAATTTATGATCCTTTCCCTCTTTAGGAGAAGGCATATCAACGCTTCTTGAAAGGAACCATTGGAAGACTTAGATGAAATAAAGTAAAGAAAAAGTTGGTGTAATTTAGGTATAAGAAAAGAAGAGAAATATGAGTAGAATTCGATAGTGAATTCGTCAGGTCCAGGTGCTTTGCCTTGTTTAATGGAACGGATAGCAGTAGAAATGTCTTGTATCCGAATATCTTGTTCTAATAAAGAAAAGTCTAAGTTGGGGTGAGTAGGTGCGGTAATGGTAGATAAATAAATAGAGGCGTCATGTATGTCCGACTGAGACTCTGGGGAATAAAGCGTCTGATAAAATGTTGTGAATTCTGAAAGAATATCTTCACTCCTATAGAGATTTTGATTAGAGGGAGTAAGGATAGAGTCAATAATAGTGCGTTCTTTCTTGATTTTAAGGTAGTTCTCAAGAAGCTTCCCTGATTTATTCTGACCACCATAATACTTTGCACTGGCTTTGAGTAAATAAGAATTAGCATTGTTTGTAGAGATTTTATTAAAATCAAATTTAGCTTTCAAAAGATCATTCAAAGTATTCATAGACTGGGAGTTGTAGTAAGAATATTCTAATTTCTTAATCTGTGAAGTGAGAGTCTTTAATTTATTAGCAACTAATTTCCGTTTTTGAGACACAAAATGAATAATGAAATCTCTAGAGGCGGCTTTAAAAGCATCCCAAACAACTTGAGGTGTTATCTCAGGAGACTCATTTTCCATAAAGATAGTATGAGCAAATTGTTCAAAGGCACGTGTAAATTGTGAGTCTGACAGAAGAGAGGTATTGAACCTCCACCGTCGGGTTCCCTAAAGAGGAGGCAGAAATTCCAGATCTAAAGTTACTGGTGGATGGTCAGAAATCAATATAGATCCTATATCAGAATTAATAACTCTCTGGGTAAGATTATTGGAAATAAAAATATAGTCCAACCGAGATTGAGAGAAATGGGCAGGAGAAAAGAAAGTGTACTCATGAAGAGTAGGATTACACAGTCTCCATGCATCGACAAGAGATCTTTGGGATAGAGTTGATTTAAATTGAGAATGCATGTGAGAAGGTATGAATCTGGTTTTGGAGTGCCTGTCTAGGATAGGATCAAAAACCATGTTACAATCACCACCCACAATCAAATAGTCATCTCTATAGGTCATCAACTTAGATAACACTCTTGGCCAAAAAGATTTATCTGGAGTAGTAGGTGCATAAAGATTAACAATAGTTACTGGAATTTTATCAACAAGTAAAGAGACTGAAACCCATCTGCCATCACAGTCCACATCTTGGGTAAGCATTTGTATATTGAGACGTTTATGACATAAAATTGTCACCCCATTACGTTTTCCTGAACCTGGAGAGGCAAAAGCCTGACCAACCCATTGACGCTTAAGCTTAGTAATTTCTTTATCTACAATATGTATTTCTTGCAATAAAATGATATCCCCCTTCAAAGAAGAAATATGAGATAAAATCCTTTGACGCTTTATGGGGGAGCCTAAACCTTTAACATTCCATTAAATGATTCTTAAAGTCATTTATCACGCAATATTAACCTATAAAGATTACAATGTATAACAATATCTGTAACTGGTGCTTTATGAAGACAATAAGAGGAATATGATAAGAAGTAACTTTGGAACAATGAATGCCTGATATAAAAAATTGCAAATAGAATAAAGATCAGAAATAGAAGATAAGAGAAAGAAAAGAAATGAGAAATAGAGCAATATACAGAACTAGTGTTGAAAAGCAATAGACAAGGAGAAGGAGAGAAGAAAGATAAATAGATATTTGATGAAAGCCATTGTAGGAGAAGAGAAGGAGAAGAAAAGAAAGAAGGAAAAAGCACAGGAAAGAGAACCATGTAAAAAGAAAAATACCAAAACCATGTATAAGATACAAAAAATGACATACCAAAAAAGACACACAAAAGGGTCGAGGGTAGTGGAGCCATAAAAGGGGATGGAACATCAACCGGAGCACTCGCGACGGGCATGGGAGGAAGACAAAATACCATCAGACGAACGGGTAATCACATGAATGGATATGAGAAGGTTGAACCTAAAGAAAAAAGAAAATAGAACACGTTATAAACAAAATAGCCAGAACAATATACCAACAAACAACCAGAACATTTTAATAGAGTACAAACACACAACAAAGTTAATCAGTGGATCTTGAAACGTCCATGTCCTCCTGTCTGCAATTCTCCAAAAATCGTTGAAGCAGACGGGGATCTTCATAGGCTGTAGTTTTATTCTTATATGTGAACTTAAAAAGGCATGGGTGGATAAGGTAGAATCTGGCATTAATATTCCGTAGTGCCGGTCTCATGTCAAAAAATTGCTTCCTTCGATCTGCCGTTGCTTTGGCATAATATTGTGAGAAGAAAAGTGTAGAGCCTTGCCAAGAGATTTTACCTTTGACCTTAGCAGCATGTGAGACTTTCAGCAAATCTGTGTACTCCAAAAGATACAATATTACTCCTCTTGGTTTATTCAATGAAGTTGTCGAATGCGAGACATGACCCAAACGGTGAGCTCGTTGAATGTTCAAAGGTGGAGAATTAGGGATGTCCAAAAGTTTCGGAAGAAAAGATTGAAAGAAGGAGAGAGGATTAGTTCCTTCAAGTCCCTCTATTAAGCCATAAATGCGTAGATTATTGCGTCTGTTGAGATTTCATGATTTTCAACTTGCTTTTGAAGACTTGAAATCTGAGACTGCATAGAGGGAACTTGCACCACAGTAGAATGAAAAGAGTCCACTTTATTCTCCAGCTGGACAACCCTACTCTCCATATGAGACCATTTGTCGTCTAATTGCTGAAGACGGATATTAGTCTCCTCCATGTAGGGCTTAAGAGCTCGAATTTCTTCCAGAATTAACTCCATTGAGACCCTCTTCACAGGAGATTGTGTCGACGAGCCAGGCAACTTCGATAAAGGTTTAGAAGCAGGTAATGAAACATTAGTCAGGGGTGAGCTTAGTGAGACCTGTTCTGAATCAGTCATATTATCCTGGAGAACACTGAAGGGATTATAATCCACCACAGGAGTAGAAGACATTGCCTTGGAACGTTGAGCAGATTTTGTTCTCCCCATACATGAAAGTCACAAGATAGCAGGAGTTAAAAGATTGAGGAGAGATACAGCAAAATAATATGTATCTATTCAGAAAATATCCAAGAAAGCCAAAGGTAGCAGAGGATAATTGAACATAACTCAAAAATCATTCAGGAGGTATAAAATAAATACTCTAGAAGAAGCAAGCTTTGAAAACCTGAAGAAAAAGCTTTAAAACTCGTGTTTCCATGTGTCTGAGAGAATGCTGCTTCATTCTGTAGCGAAAACGCCGCTCGCGGCAAAAACAAAATGGCGGACGCGAGTCTCAGTTCACTTGCGTCAGCACATAAAAGATAAAATAATCCGTCCGCTTACCGCGGGGACCTCATGGGGCAAAGTAGACTGCAGCCAACAAGTTCATCATCGTTGCGGCTCCACTTCGAGCCGTTCGTCGCGGTTCCGACCGCTGAAATCGAAAGAAAGCTCCTGCTCCGTCACGGAGCTCACAGGAGAGCGTCCATCCCTGACGGCGTCGAAGCCACGCCCCCCTGAACAGCTCTACTTAATTGGAGTTTCTATAGTGTGGTTTTATGTACTGTTGTTGAAGTAGGCATATGATGCCCTCTACGATTTGGACTGCGCATTAATTTTTCTTGTACTTAATTGCTGAAACAATGTTGCTGGCTTCCTGTGTATTTATGGACTTTTGAATTGCATACTGCTTATGTTAACCTCTGTTTCAAACTTCTCTGTACAGCGTGTTTGTAAAGCACTCCGATGCTCCTGGGCATTTTTTGAACAAGTAATACTGTTACCAAAGGAGTTGAACAGGTCTAGAGGAGGACTTGGTAAATAATAAAACAAAATATCCTTAAAATATACCTGTATTCGTTATTGAGTATCGACCTCTTGACATAAACGTGACGTTATGGAATATGAGGCCAGTTTTTGTCAGTCACGTGTTGAAAACAATAACAAGTAACTTGAATGTCCCTCTAGCTGTCCACACCACATCTCCCTCCTTCCTTCGACTCTGTGATTATAATTCCGACTGTCCAAATTAGAATCACAACTATTAGCCTTTCCTATATCTCGCTTTCTTCCACAGACCTATGGTTTCAATCAGGGCTTTAAGTGGGATGAAAAAACTGGGGGGTCTCTCAAAGGGGCGTGGCCAATGTAAAAAGGGCGTGGCTTAAAAACACGTAAGCTAAAAATCTGAGTTTAGCATAGTGTGCCGCCCGACTTGTATTTTGCGGTTTCTGTCATTGCATCCAGATATATGAAACAACAAGTAACATCATACCTACAACAAGTCACGACTATTGGCTTTGTCAATCGTGGTTAGTTTCAAAAGATAAATAAGCGAAACTATGGCTTGTATATAATGTTGAAAAAGCTTCGACTTACAGCCCTGGTGACACCACAACATTGTTGATGCTCCTGACTTTCAAAAAGAGAAGGGAAATCCCCAGAGAAAATGACTCTCTTTAAAGGATTTCCCTTCCCCTACAACGCTCACGTCATGCGGTAACTTCTCCACTAGTGAGAAGTGAGCAGTGTGAGCAGCGCACATCGATGTGCCTGCTGTCTCTGCAAACGGACTGCTTGCGCCAGGGCACAAAACAGAGCCCGATAGGGACCCGTTTCGAGGCCTCCTTAAAAAACTTCCGGTGCTCAGCACCGGTGAGACCCGGCCCACTTAAAGCCCTGGTTTCAATCTATGATTTTAGGCGAGCCCGCAAATACTTCACAGACTTGGGGTTGAGCTCTAAACTGGTGCTGCTCATATTTAATTTCCTACTTAATAAGAATCTCTTTCAAGTCGTTAATCGTCAGGGAATGTCCGGTTTTGTTTACTATTGCTCTTTATGGACATAAACAAAACATTCCAAGCTCCACTAAACAAACCAAGCGTCAAATCGGGCTAACTGTGAGAAACCGTGCTGATGAAGGTTCAAGGCACAGAGAGAAACAGGAAACCAACCCCCTCCCTTCCAGCCTCCTGAAAAATTCCTAAGTGAAGCAGCTACAAATTACTTCAAACAGAAACAAGGCTAATTCATCCCTTCCCCGAGCGATAAAGTGTCCAGGCAGCCAGAAGATAGCTGCGCGCGGAAGTGTGTGAATTACGTGAAAGGGCTTGTGCGCGCGAAAAATGTTTGTGGGTGGGAGAGTTGTAGTGCTTAAGGCTGGCATTTTTTATTGGACCAAACGCATATAAAAAATATAGCGTGCATAGTTTACGTTGCAATGTTTAAATTAGTTCCAAGCCCGAAATAATAATTGTCAGTGCTTTAAATGGGAAAAAATAAGTGCAGGTACTCATTAAAGCTAGAGGTGTAGTGAGGGGGCGGGGCTAGGGGCGGGTCTAAGGGCAAGACACGATGATACTCAACGGCTTCTATATTAGTTGCAGCACATACTAAAACCCATGAGAAATGTGTTTATATAAACAAAGCAGGTTAACTCATTACACAATATGAAAGAGAAATGTGATAATATGTTAACATTTCCTTTTTTTGCAATAGTTGCACCTTCTTAATGCCATACTGTTAATTGCTGTTATTTGGCACAATACTATATATTTTTGAGCACGTGAGAAAGAAGAAACTAAAAATACCCCTTCTTCGAACCAAAGCTTTTATGGCACGAAGCAAATCATCATGACCCTCCCCAGAAGAGATCTCTTGTCTCTTCTATCGATCTATTCATTCATCCTTTCATCCTACCATTTACCTGCTGATGTCCACCATTTAACCTTTACATTCTGTCGTCTATTCAGTCTTTCATCCATCATTCAGTTTTTCACCATTCCGTCTGTCCACCCTTCATATCCAACCCTATCCATTCATCCTTTCACTCATCCCTCTCTTTATCCACCCTTTCGCTCATCCATCAATCCTTTCGCTCATCTATCCATCAACCCTTTGACTCCTTTATTCCATGCACCCTTTCATTCCGTCCACCTTTTCACTCAATCCCTCCTTTCACTCATCTATCATCCACCCTTTCATCCATCCTCCCTCCTTTTCATTCATCCATCCAATCTTTCACTTATCCACCCATCATCCGCCCTTTTACCCAATCACCCACCCTCTTTCACCCATCCATCCATGCTTTCACTCATCCATCCATCTATTCATCCATCCATCTATACATCCACCCTTGCTCACTCATCCATCCACTCACTCACTCACCCACCCACCAACCCTCCCTTTTACATTATTTATGAATCTTTGTCGCCGAGCAGACATGTACACAAAGTGCCACCCACTTTCTTTAAAATACCTCCTGAGTGTCTTGATTCTCTCACTTTTTTCTTACAAAAAACAGGCATACAAATGCAGGCAAACACACAAACATAAGCAGACGCACAAAATATTCGGGTATGATAAAAGTCATGTTATAACCTTCACCTACCATGGCTATTTTAATTGCCACCAGGGCTGGACTGGCTGTAGCCTGATTGCCACTGCGAGGGGACTGCCATGATTCCTGTGTTTGCACAAATGCACAGGATAGTGTGAATGTGATTGACAGCAGAGGGCCTGAACGGACCCTGCTCTGTCAAGCACAGCCTGATGGTGAGCACCCGGACATTATTCAAATGAGCCCTGCTGAATAGATCAGCTGGGGCTCAGATCGGGGCTACAGAAGCGGCGCCTTGGCTGCCAGAGACAGGTTCCACTCGTGAGCACCAGCGCTCACAGCCAATGCGCCTACCTTTTTATGAGTGCTGGTACTCTCCTTGGCAGAAGAGAAGTGCCGGTACTCAGAGTGATAAATCTAAGAAGTGCCGGTACTCAGTACCGGCCCATTTAAAGCACTGATAATTGTTCAATGTGAAACTACTGCGTGTTCTGGAAAAAGTCATACTCGTTTTAACTCCATCAGTCGCCACGAGCCCTGGAGGTTCTCCAGGCACATATTGCCGAAAGCGGGTCCGAATATTAATTTGTTGTAACCGTGTGTTGGCGGTGAAGCAGTGCAGATGGAAAGTGCCACGTCTGAAACCTGAGACAGTCTGGCCTTTGAGATGAATGGATGAATTTGAAATATCTTGAGTGCTCATGCACAAGGCCTGTCTGATTCAGCTGCGTGATTTACTGCTAAGGTTTTCACAAGAATGGAGATGCTAGAGACAGGGATCCCTACATTGGACCAATTTACAATAGAAACAACATCAAAGGTGGCCTGCGAGAACTTCTGCTCATACGTGTCACTGGGCTGTGCCTAAAACTTGTACTGCAGCTGCAGACAAGTGTTGGCTACACCAATAGGTCTCACCTTTCAGTGGCGTAACCTGACCTTTTTCACTTGCTGAAAGAACAAGCATTTGCAAAGCAATAGGTCTCGCATTTGCAAAAGTTTAAGCTATTGGCATTGTAAATGGCAATGCCTTTTATTTAACTGTTTTGATAATTAACACATAAATTAAAGGCATTGTCATGTACAATGCCAATAGCTCAAACTCTTGTAAATGCGAGACCTATTCAAAGAAGCGGCCGCCATTGTCCCGGGCTGCTTAGACAGTGAAAGTGCGCATGGCACGCTGAATGTTGCAGGAAAGCATGTCGTGCCTGCAGTAGGAGAAACTATTTAAAGAAAATACGGCTTACAGACTAAAAAAGACTCACCGTGTAACAACCAAAGTAAAAGGGCCAGTCCTCATGGGAGGTTACGAATGAAGATAAGGCGGTACTAAGGAGGGACTAACAAGCCTATTAACGAATCAGAAGCCAGCATTTACGACGGAGAATGACACAAGCCAATGACAAATATGGTGGAGAATGGGCGGGGCTTCTATTCCATACTCTAATACAGCATGACTTGCAGTGCATGCGCTGCCCAGGCTCGACCTAAAAAGGTGCTGGTTTGGCTATGCTAAACAGTACTGGCACTAGCAATTTACTCTGAGAACCCATTAAATTGGGAGTTCAAGGTGTGGCAGAGGAAAGGAGGTGCTGAACTTCAAAGCAGAGTCTAACAGTCATTTTATATCTTTATTTCCTGCAAAGAAATTGGGGACAAGGAACATGGCTGTAAATCTGTTCTAGATAACTTAATTCTACACGAAGAGGCTGCATTTTAAAATATCTTACAGGGTTGAGACACTTGCTGCAGAGATCATTGTGTGCCCAGCAAATTTGATTGAATTATAATAGCAGTAAGATACCTCTAGTGGAAAACACAGTTCTGTGTTTTGTCCAGTCACAGACTTGACTAATAAAGTAGTATAGAGGGTTAAAGTGCCTGCTTCATATATGCAGATCACACATTTGCATTTTATGTAGATAGGTAAGTGGACTACTAGAGATCATATGTTACTTCCAGTCCATAAGTTGCAAGACTTCTACTATAGCACAGTGATCTATTAACCAGCACCAAGGAGCTGCCTACAAATTGTGCTTCTGTGTGTGATGTAAAGCTCTCTGACACCCTACACTGAGATGAGTAGTGCTATAAAAGAATTAAATAAAAACAATAGCAAGTGTCAAATCAATATTTGTGTAACTGCGTATATGGATAGATACATCTTGCATTCTTACAGTGCAAGCACATCTCTTACATACGGAGTTGAACAAAGTAAAACATTTGACTCCAATAGTTCCTCTTAAGTACAAGTGTAGTGATAACAAGCTGTGTGCCTTTGTTTCCTTCTATTGCATTGATGACTACAGACGGCTCCCATCCAGGATGATACTAGAACAAAATGAGGGCTGATGGTCCTTTAAATTGGGTCCTTGTTTTGGGCCCAGCTGGGTGTTAAAATAAGAAAGCCCACTTGCTGCCTGCAGGTGCTGATCAGAACGGAATGCAGACAACATAAGGGTGCTGCTAAATTAGGTTCCAGTGTCAACAAGCATTGGAAATGCAATAGGTCTCGCATTTTTTGGAGTTGGAGCTATTGGTTATTGGCATTGTAAATGGCAATGTTTTTTACTTATGAAATAGGTCTTGTATTTGTTGGAGCTATTGGCTTTGTAAATGGCAATGTTTTTTACTTATGTGTTTAGGTTTACCGGACGGGTGGAAAAAAACAGTAACTGGGTTGAAAAAGTTGGTAATGCACAGATTTCAATTACATGCAAAGAGAAACTTGTACATAAACTTTGTGATGTGCAGTATTTGGTTATGTGGACCTTTCGTGTGGGATAGACTGACTGGCGCTGCTCGTGGACTCTATACTGTTTGTTTTCCCCTCTGTATGTCGTCCATTTTCTTTGTGTAGACGGGAATGTGCAGTGGTGCGGAGCCGCAACCTATAAGAAGAGCCCCCTGCACATGGTACACCAGACGAGCTTGCACGTGCCCCAACACACTTCGTGCAATGGCGCTCCCACGCTGTGTGAAATTCAGACTGTCCATCGGAAATACATATACCTAAAACCAAGGAGTCACTGCGAAAATTATCGAGTGAGGGTTGTTAGTGTCGTTCTGAGGCGCAAGGGCCACTTATGCATAAATATAATTATTTCTGTCTTTTTTAAATATAAGACTCTAGCAAACGTAAGACGAAAGTAACATTATAAAAGTTTTTTTCCTCATAAAACAACGGAAAATCGATGCTCGCATTTATTGAAGGTACGGGTGCAGTGCAAATGTTTTTGAATGTTCGTCTCACCCATCGTCGCCCCCCCCCCATTTTTTTTTCACAGAGCCCCTCGGTGTTTAATGCCTAGGTCCGTGGACTGTCCCTAATTGATTAGAGTCACGCGGTCACGTTGCGGGCCCAACAAGCCCAAATGTAATTCTGTCCCCCTCTGCAGCCCCCCAGGGTGCGGCAGAGCACAAGCAGTGTCTGTGAGCCTCCCCCCGGGTGGGCATCGGCCTCATCGATTATCCCGATCTGTCAAGCGGCTCTGTCAATAACCCTTCTAATCATGGCGTCTTCTGCGGTAGGTGTTTTTACGCCTCACGCGCTCTGCGTGTGACCTCTGTGGTGATGCTCCTGTACGTATGTAGTACAGAGAGGCCTCTCTGATGTGCCTTCTCTGGACATTAAATACAGGCTTCTCTGGTCAGGCAGCCACACCTATTAAATGCAGGCACATCCGATAGGCTTCTTGTTACATTTAATGCAGGCATCTGTGTTGAGGCTTCTCATTACGTAAAATGGCGGCCTCTGAGAAGCTTCTCAGTGCAATAAACCACAGGCCGCTGTGATGAGGCGTCGCACTGCATCAAATGCAGGCTGCTGGGATGAGCCTGGGATGAGCGCGGTGTCCCTGAAGTGGACGCCGTGAAAATATAAATAAATAAAGTGAGCGCGGTGTCCCTAACGGGCGCCGCGCTCATTAAAGAAATTAAAAAAACATACAATTTAGAGGGCATAGCGCTGCAGCATCGCGCTTCGTGAACGAATGACAAAAAGAAAGTGCCTACCAACTAATTGAAGGAGACACTCTAACGCCTCAAGTAAAAGATCCAGTCCGGGTGGGCGGGGCCAAAAGGAGACAGGGCGGTAACAAGGAGGGACTAAAAAGCCTCACTTACAATGTGAAGCCAGCGTTTAGCATGGAGGATGATGCAAGCCAATAGAAAGAAGGGGCGGAGCCTACACTCCACTTCTAAAATGAAATCGATTACAAGAAGCCTCGCAGAGCGAGCAGCGCATGCGCGCTGCAACGCTAGGCGAGACCTAAAAAATGGCACAAGGACAAATTCAGCATGTTTCCCTGGGACAAGAAATAGCTGCTGGAACTGGAATCCAGAGCGAATGGCAAAACAAAAAAATGGCAACTTCATCATGATGACATACGTCATGTGCACGTTTGCGTCATGATGTTGCCAGTATTTTGTTTAACTTTCAATTTACCATTCCAAGATGATGGACACCAGTTTTGGAGCAGTAAATTAAAAGTATGTGTAAAAGCAAATGTAAGAGAAAGGAGCATGGTATTTGTATTCTCAGATTTTCCAACACGGATGGATTCTGTGCCTGAGACCCAGCTACCCTACCATGTGGTGAATACTTCAGGTTCCTCTATGTGACTGACTGCCTGCCTGAACAGGATCTGACTCCCTCATTGCCAAGGCCATACAGGTTGCATTTTCTGTCTATGCCAAACTCCTTTATCACAGACTTCCTCTTCCTCTAATGCTAGACTCTAGAGGGAACATACACTTCCTTAGAACATCCAGATCTTTTAGTTCCAACTGCCTGCAGCCAGGCCAGCATCCTACTGGGGCCTGTCTAGGCCCAGTCTTCAATGCCCACAGAGAAGGTCCCGTTCTCACTACTCCTGGAACTGGATTTGGTTTCCAAGGTTTCAAAAGCAGGTCAGGTTCTTACTATGATCTGTGCAGAGCCAGTACACCCTGCCTTCTAAGAAGGTCTCAGGTCTCACTGTCTCTTTTAGAGGGTGTCACTGCCTCATGAGTTGTGCCTTGTTCCCACTGCCACTGAGTCATGTGCAGTTCTCAGTGCCCGATGCAGGGCTCTGTTGACGTCCTTGAGGTGCCGGTGCCAGTGACTTTGCTATGTGCTGAAATTGGTTTCAAATGTTCCCTTGGCTATTTGGTTGCAGTAAGGTGATGCTCTTGGATTATGGGAATTGTAGTAAGAGCAAAAAGGCTAATAGTATCACGGTTCACAGGCATATGGCAGGGACCAGCATTAGGAAAGTTGTGGAGATTCATGGGACACAGGTCGATGTCTCTTAAAGGGTCAGCAGGGCTGGGAAACTCAGAGACATATCAGCGAAGGGATATTGCCGCTTTACCAACCGATGACTGACCCAGCACAACACTTTGGCATTCTCAGAGGTACTGTCTTGGTCTCAAGTCTCCCCATCTCTCTTCAAGTCTGTCCATGTTGGTTGACATATGTGGGCACAGGGAACCTCAACAGCAGGCCCACGGGTGGATGAATCAGCAACAGGGTTAAACCTCAATGTCATGAGAGAATGTGTCCCTGAGATAAAGCACCTTACAGCATATCAAAAATGAAGTTCATTAAGTAAGGACTGACTCGATAATTGAGTTCTAGGGTAGGTATTGAACTTCAAAAAGATTTATTACAAAAATCACTTGTAATGGTACATAAATTGTAAATGCAAAATGCATGAATTATTGCCACGAAGGCTCTCAGAAATAGGGCAATACAGAAAAAGGTGCAAAACCAGAAACATTCTAAGTCCTAAATAAGCAGCAAAATCAATAAGAAATCAGGCAGCATCCTTAGTAGCAATGGAAAAGTCTCAGGTGGGTCATCTATCTCACTCCCAAAATCTAGGGTTAATATACTGTTTTCTTGCATGGGAAATCATAAATTTCTACTAAATCATCATGGTGTGAGCAAAAGAATTACACTTTTAGCAAATCAGAGTGCAATTCTGTTAAATATCATTTGCCTTACCATTTAAGACTATTCCACTACATTAACATAGAGTTTGCCCACTCTATGCTAATGTCATCTGGAGATGGTAGGACAAACTAATTCCAAAAAAACACAGACTATTGTGAATGAATGTAATACTGTGAGCTGATGGAAGGACCTAGGGAAACTGCATCATAACTGTGTCCATGTTGAAATGTTTACGAGAATAGCAAAAACAGTGTCAATGGAAATAAACAAACATGACTCTGCTTGACTATGTGCTGAAGAAATAATGAACAGTGAACATGCATGAGGAAAGATCTATTTTGAACAAGATGGCGTTGACACCTAATTGAGCCCTAGTTAGCATAAGCCAGAAAAAGGTACTTTAACAAGTCACAGCAAATTTGTTTCAAATGCAATAGCGCCAGATCAGTGGCTATATGTAAACTCAAGAGTAAATACATGTTCTGCATATTATTAATAATGCACAAATTTACAAACATAGTACACACCATACAATTCTAAACCCCCTAATATCAACTTATTATTGACCCAAAATGCATGTATAAATGTTATCACTAAATCCACTTACTCAACTTTTCCTATGTGTCAGCATATTAGACTCAACTTTAATATGTTTAACTTTAATTTGTTCAACCTCTGTGGAGACATATCCTATTAGAGAAATACAATACAACAGTAAACTAACTAAGACTATGAATATCATTATCAATGAAACCATGCTAACAATTTTACAGCATATGCTGTATGCCATTCCTGTTGAGCTCAAAAACAAAAATTAAAAGAATGTGGAGCTCCAAAAATCAGTCAGTTTATTTAAAAACAATAATAGATCTTTTCTTAATCCTCTCCCTAGAGTGGTGTGACAGTAAATAGGCACATTTCAAGATGAAGCAAGCCAACAATTGGATTTGCTCTATCATAAAATTATGGAAAGTATTAACAACAGCACTTAAATATTAGACACAAACACATTTGAGTTATTATACAAATTGCAAACTGGAATTGGTATCCAACCTTTGAAATAGAGGCATCATAAATTCATTTCAGAAGGGTCTTTAAACCCCCTGACCGTCATCAAAATGGTGGTATCAAAGAAGCATGCTTGGTGCATGCCAAAACCAAATACCAATTTACCACCTAAAATAAATAGAATAATCCAAAAACCAACAGCGCAAAGAAAAAAGCTAGCACCTAACCAGTAAATTAGGTATAGCAATGGCTTGTTTAAGGGGGTCCTTCTGGCATCTGTACAAATAACAAAAACCTACATCCTTTGTCCCATCGTCCTGAATTCAGTCAAATCAAACATCATTGCTGATGCAGGTGAGCTTGCAGAGTGCAACAGTGACAACTTATTAGCAAAAAAATGACTTTGAGTAGCTCTGAGCAGCGGAGTATGGGAAGCAAATTCAAACTAGTCACTCCATCCAATCAAAGGTAAACAAGAAAGTGGTCAACAACAAACCCAGATGGTTCGATAAAGATTGCTCTGATGGCCACAAAATGTAAACTTAAGAAAACTCCCTGACCTTACAATGCCCGGTCTAACTGAAGAAAGAGATACTCAACAAAATCCTACTGATGGGGATACAACTAGGAAACAGGATTTCTTTTTTGCCTTCCCACTTATGAAAACATATTAGGCACCAATCTAGATGGTCAGTTAAACGAGCCCTTCAAAACTAATGATTCATACAGCAGCAGAGGGCAGGCTAAAACTAACATATCAACCACATGTTACAAGAAGACAACAGCATTGAGCATAATGAAGTCAACCATGGCCAAACAAATGCTCACTTCAGATAAACAGTTGAACAGTGTGAGTAAAATGAAGAGTTTGCTCGCAGCAATTTATCAAATGATTACAAAATGAGCAAGCTAAACTCCCTGATAAATTGGGCACAGGAGGAAGCAAAACATACCAATGCAATATGCTTGTGCCACACCATTGTGGACTGACTGTCAAATGTACCAAATATGCTGCAATAATTGGTAGAGGATCTAAAACAAATTAGCTTGGGGCAAACACCAATCGAGAAATAGCATGGCAATGATTATGCTGGAATTTAAATCACAATTAATTCAGACAAATGAAATCATAACAATTTTCAAAATTCATGCATATGTGACTAATACTACAGGATTGTTACAATCACCTAAAATAACTGCAAATATCAACAATAATAAACTGTGAATACATTAAGAATTTTTAATCAGAATAATCACGCTTCCAATATAGACTCAAAAGTCACTGGAGAAAAGGATCAGGAATAAAGTGGGATTCAAGTCGATTAAGCAGAATGAGTTCCATGCATTTCTAAAAAGAATTGTAACAGATTGAAAAAAATTGTTGCAAGCCGTAGAGAGAAAATAGAGGACCTTTCTCAAAAGATCTACCTGATAGTTGTATTGCAAAATGTAAATTCCAAAACTTCTCAGATTTTGCAAGTCCAGCAAAAATAGCAAACTAAATCCTTCTCTAAGTAGCAAAATAGATACTGTTGAGAAACTAAGCTAGAGGACTGTAATGTGTGAATAAGGCTTCAAGCCCCGTCAAGACATTAGAATGGCAAACAATCTCAAATTTTAACATTGTTGCTAGTGCCCCCAAACTGGACTCTTCGAATGTGGCAGGAGTAAATAGTAAAAGATTTCTCCCGGATTGGTTGGCCTACCTAAACTCCTTTGCCATAAACAGTCTACAGGAGACATGGGAGGTAGAGCATTCCTTTTTCCTAGATGGCTATAAGTCTTTTTTAAATCTTGCTGTGCCTTCCCTAAGGGGTCACCCTAGAGGTGGTTTGTTGACTTTGGTCTCTCTTTCCCTAGATAGTTGGTTGGAGTACTTGGCCATAACTTCCCCCAATCTGCAAGCCATCCTGTTCTCCTCACCTAAGGTTGGTGGTTTTGTTGTATTGTATTTCTATAACACCACCAACAACCCTTCCTTAGACATGCTTTTGGCCATCTGGGCTGACTTATTAAATATTGAATCCTGAGGTGTTGCAAGAGCGGGATTTATTACAGTGGGGGACTTCAATATACACCCATGCTCACATTCTTTCACTCCCTGTGACCAAATGTACAGTGATGAAACCTTACATTTAGAACACGGCCAAGCGGAAGCCCACTTGAATAATATCTTGTTGGAGTTCAATTTGTAATGTTACATATATAAAAAATGGATTGTGGGGAGTACAGGAGCAGAATTCAAAGTGTAAAGTATTCAAACACCAACAGCTTGATTAATCTGATATAGTTGTGTTTACTTTACTTATTCCAGCAAATGAAAATCATATTCATATAAGAGTTACAACATATCAAATAGTATGCCTCAATTTTCAGGCCATGTCCATTTTCACAAAAACTTCATTTAAATGAACCATACATCAATTTTTAAAAACCAACATATCTGCCGAGTCACTACAGTTATGCTTGAGTCTCAAAAATTCATATTAGGAATACTGTTCTTTTGTTTGATAGGGTGTCCTGAGCTATAATGTAGGACACTATTCTTAGCAGTAGGTTTACGAAATGTTCTGCTATGTAAAAGATTATTTTTCGCAAAGATTTAAAGATCCAAAAAAGTGATAGCATTCCTGCCATATTCTATGGGCAATTCTACATTTGATATATTGTTATTGAGAAAAGCATGATATTCAAGAAGTTCCTCTACAGAGCCGTCCCAAATACACAAAAATGTAATCGATATAGCGGTACCAAGCAAGCACCCCCTGGTATCCACCATGTAGTCTTTCATTCCAGGCATGCTCCCTCTCATACCAACCCATGAAAAGGTTGGCATAAGAGGAAGCAAACCTGGTACCCATTGCCATTCTGCTTAACTGAGTGAAACAAGAAATAGTTTTTCTCAAGTACAAAGTTAGTCATATTTAAAATCATTTGGACATGTTTGAAATTGTTTTATATGTCTCTCTGTGCTCCTTAGCACAATCTTTTGGCTAACCAATGGCATTTTAGCTATATGCACTCTTCTTTCCAATTTTTGCTTTTTTCCTCTTTTTCTTTTCTTTTTTCTTTCTACTTCCTTTTCCTTCGCAAAGTTAGGTTTGTCTGTGTGTTTTATGTTGATTAACCTGCCCTCTTGCTCTTTATACTTTATTATCTCTGTATCTCTTGCATTTTTGAAAAAGCTTTGGTTTTGCCAAAGCCCCATGTTTTATCATTTTGAATCTTCTGACATGTAATGAAAACGTTTTTTTTCTCTTGTAACTTATTGGGATTGATTTTTCTTGTTTTTTTCTTTTTCCTTGTTTGTAGCCCTGAAGAAGTGGATATCCCCCAAAACATGTGTTTGCTACTTCAGCGTTATAGCTACTTTTGATGCTGTACTTAACAACTTGGTCATTGACACAATATGTTGTTTTTCAAAAATTGATGTATGATCATTTAAATGAAGTTTTTGTGAAAATGGATATAGCCTGAAAATTGAGGCATACTAAATGATATGTTGTAACCCTTAGATAAATATGATGTTCCTTTGCTGAAATAAGTAAACACAACTATATCAGATTAATCAACCTGTTGGTGTTTGAATACTTTAAACTTTGAATGCTGATCCTGTACTCTCCACAATACATTTTTTATATATGTAACATTTGTCACTGGGATAAACTGACAGGTGTGGGTGAGACTAGCGCAGGGCCATTTCTCAGTTTATCCATGTCCTTTTTTTCAATTTGGAATGTGTCATGACCTAAGCTTTTCATAATTTATATGACAGCCTCTTTCCCACATTTGTTGGGGATGGTGTGAACTCCACTATAGATTTCATTTTTGTTTCTGCTCCACTGTGGCATCTATTGTGCCCTTTTGATATAGGTGTCTCTGGCTTTAGCGACCATTATTGTATCTTCATTTGTATTAGCAATCTGTTTGTCCGAGCTCAAGCTCACAGCATCGTAACTCATATAGATGGTAAAGTGACCGATTAATGCAGAAGAATAAAATGGTCAAACATCATCCTGAGGACTTTCTGAAGAGCCTTGTGGCTGCTAAGGGTAAGGAATTTGATTTGTGCTTAGGGATGCGCCTGATGATGAAGCCTTTTTGAAAGCATGTCACAAGTTTGGGGAGGATGTTAAGGCCAGATAGTCTCTTCTCCCCAAAAAAGTCTTCAACAACAAACCCAGATGGTTGGACAAACATTGCTCTGACGCCCACAAATTGTTATTGTCTGCGCTTAAAGCTCAGCCCAAAGACCAGTCCCTGATATCTACCAGACATACTATTTACAAAAAGGCACTAAAGAAGAGGAAGAGGGAACTCTGGGAGGGTGCTTGGTCCGACCTCATGGAGGCCTCAACTAAGGCTGATAGCAACAAATTTTGGGAGATAGTCAATCGTCCATTATTCAGCGAGATTGGTGTCCACTCCACTTCTTTTCACATCCCTCCCAAGAAGTGGATCAAGCATTTTGAGGATATTTACAGCTCTGCGGATTGTGTTGCCTTGCAGGAGCCCTTGGTGCCAATCACACAACTGTGTAATGTATTCTTTGATGTGAAGGTGGTTGCACTAGCAATTGAACGTATGGCAGATCATAAGGCCCCAGGCCTAGATGAGATTCCTGCTGATTGTTTAAGATGTGACCTGGTCTGTGGGCCCGATATTATCACAATTGTTTAACCTGGTTGTGCGCACTGTCTACCGCGCTCGTGGTCCCAGTCCATTTTTATCCCTGTATATAAAAAGGGCTATAGGGATCCCCCTTGCTGCTAGGGTTGTGAAGGTCCTCGCCTGGGTAATTCTAGAGAGGGCCATGTCTTGGGCAGAAGATGGGTCTGTTCTCTCAGATCTGCAGTACGAGATTAGACCGGGCCTGGGTATGTGTGACCAGTGTCTAAACTTTTTCTTGCAATAAGTACACTGTGTCTTAAACCAGGGGCCCTGTTTATCACATACATGTATCTGTCTTCGGTCTTTGATAAGGCGAATAGATCTAAATTGTGGCAGATCTTGTTGGATATGGGTCTGGATAGTGATATTGTTTGCTTCCTCAATGAGTTACTCTGGGATATGAAGGTGGTTGTTCATTATAATATGGACGGGTACTGTTCCACCTCCTTTCGCTTGAGGAGCTGGGTGACTCAAGGGTGTATAATGCCCCCTTTTTTATTTACTTTGTATGTGAACAATCTGGGGGCTAGGCAACTCAACAAGCATGTGGACTGCTCCCGAATAGGCTCCCGTCAGATCCCTGCATTGTTTTATGCAGACAATACCGTCCTACTGGCTAGAACTTCCCTGGGTTTCCAACATTGTTCAACAGCTTTGTACTATATATGAATATTCTTGATCTTTCCACCAATTACAGTCAATCGCAAGTAAAAAGACCACACTAAGATCTTTTCATGTTGAGGTCAACAGGCTGTCCTGGGTCCAGAATTATACTTAACTAGGGGTTGTCTTTGATGATCGGTCTACGTGGGCCCCTTTGTTGAAATTCAAGAGATCAGCTCTGTCAACATCCATAAGGGCTCTTTTATCTTTTCCTGCTAGAATTGGTAGCAAACCACTGGGTGCGCTGACTAAGATCTATCAGGCCAAATCTGTCCCTGTAGCCACCGATGGTAGTGATGTATGGGGATACGTCAACTCAAGAGAGCTTCAAGTGGAGGAAAAAGTGACCATAGGTGTTTGTTGACTGTTCCTGCTTCAACCTCTGCTTTTATGGTCCATGAGGAGTTAGGGTTGCCTTATCTGTCGGATCTCAATGCCCTCCGCCCACTGATTCAATGGCTCACTATCTGGGTGCGACCAGAAAATCACCTAAGTAGGGAGATAGTTAAGGAGTGCCTAGAGCTCAATGAGTGGAGTTCAGTCAAATAGCTGGCGTATATTCAGGATACTTTTTCAAACTAGGCAGGCCTTCCCTGTTTGAGCTCCCCTCTACCATTTTGAAAACTGATATCCCCTAGATCTGGGGTAATTTTCTACAGTGGAGGAAAACTGAAAGGAGGTATTGAGCTGGAGAAACCCCTAGTTCATGGACATGCATTGATTGTAAAACGCCCTGCCGTTGAACCTTATTTGCCCAGTTCCTTAAATGTTCATCAGCAATTTCTCCCCGCAACATTTACGCTCAATCAGTTTCATATGCTGTTGGCATTTCCTAAACCTGGTGTGTGGGGTACGAAGCTGAGTCCCTGAACATGTGATAATTAATCCCCCCAGGATATTGTGCGTTTTGTTGTTTTCTGTGGATTTTATGATATCCCTCGAAGAAAGTTTTTATTGCATTCGCTGAAACTGTTGCAATTTGGTCTGGTTAAGTCCACCCTAATGTACTTACAGCTACTTTTGGATGTACATACAGTTTATTCTATGGCTTGCTTTCTTGCCTCTTCTTTGAGAATTAGAAAAACGCTTGATGAGAGGTGTGAACAGGTCTCTCTAGCATTTCTTATGCTCTTGTGAGGAACTTGGTTTCTTATGCTATGCATTTTTATCACATTTTTATGTCTTTTTAAATTATTTTTTATTTTATTTTCATATGTCTACTCATTTGTCCATTCATGCACAATATGCTTGTTGGACATGCTGCTGGCTGCGCTGAAATGTGAAGTTGTTTTACACGAGGACTGCAGTTTGATTAGTTTTATTTTGAGGCCATGAATGGGGGCTTGGTTTTATTCATCATTAATTTAATGATGATTTCATCTCCTGAATATGCATACCAGGTCTTTTTTAGGTCTTTAATGACGTATAATGATTACCAACCAGACAATTGTAGATCAATCTGTGGATCCAGCTGTAAGGTGCTGATTTATTGATTGATGCATGTATCTATGTTTTATGTACTTTTATATTCTTTTTAGAGAGAATAAAGTTATTTTCAATATTTGACTGTAAGGCCACCTCACCATCAAAATGATTAACATAAATTAAAAGGATTTTATGACATTAAATGTCCTTAAATCACCAAAAAAGACAAAGGCGCACCAAAATAACCCTATCAAACTTATGCTATAAAAGTCACAATCAAAAAGACTGAATTAAATGTTAGTGTTCAGTCCAAAATACAAACAACTAAATCTTCTACAAAATCATCCATTTCCAAAATGCATAAAGAACAACACAAATCATATTCGACTCTCTCAAAGCCAAAACTAATCAGTTATCACAATGAGAACTAGTTGTCATGAATCAGGATGACAGCATCATTTTACCTACAGATTCTGTATTTAGGAATTCAAAGCTTTATTCCACTGACATTAATGGAACACAGATAGTACAGTTTTAGCAAGTCCACACAAATCAAGATATAGTCATTGATTCTACATATCGGATAATAAATAAATGAATTGTAGGAGTGTTCAAGAAAATTTAGTTCCAACTGTAGTACCGCAATAATAGATAGAAGAAAGGGATCAAAATAAATGCCAGGTCCATTAAAGGAAAATGGGCATGTGCTTCCAAAGACTACCACCCCACCCACTCCACCTCTGAAATTCTATGAATACATAGTGCTGTGCTGCAAACCACTTATCAATGTCATCCTCCCCCAAACTGATATGCAACAGGTCTTTGTGGATGTGGACTCATTTACCTTTCTTAGGCACTTCCTTGTCACTTCTACCATCATCGCTGGACTCAGAAGCCCTCTTGAACCTGAAGTCTAGCTTGCAATGGGTCCTCTCATGGGCTAGCAAGGCCTTCTTCTCCTACAAGGCTAGGGTCAACTTCTTTTCTTCCAGTCCCAATGTTGCTGCTGCCTTTTTCTCCTCAGCAGCCAAAACCAACCTTTTCTCCTCCAAAGCTATGGTAGCCAGTTGCTATCTCAAGGCCCTCTCTGCTTGTCTATTCTCCAGCTTCGACTGGGACAAACTGTGGGCTGATATGCTTTTCCCTGCCCTGGACAATGCAGGTGAGGCTTCTCTTGGGGTTACACTCCGTTGGCAATGGAGCTTGCCCAATGTTATCCTGCTCTCTCTTTTCCAGATCCTCCTCATACTCCGGTGGGATGGATTGTAGCAGCCTGACTTCTTCCCAGACAGTGAAAACAATTTAGGAGTCCTACTTATTAGACTCCCTGCTTATCCTTAGCCTCTTTCCTTGCACATTTTCTTCAGATCTGCCATGCTGAGCCTCTCCATAAGGCTCAGATCCACCTCTATGTTATAAGTTATTTAAAACACATGGTGCAAAATTTGAGGGAAGGGGTGAATTTAGGAAAAATCAAAAATAACCAAATCAATAGCCAATTAAAGATGCAAAAAGTCAATTATTTCTGGCAATTTAAAAAGGGATTTTTAGTTTCAACTTAAATCACTGAATGGTACTCCAAAATGCTAGTTCTGAATCGCACCACTGATCACCAACATAAATAAATGTGGTTGGTAGTTAAGGGGGTGACTACCCAATTTAAGCACCAAACACAATCCTTTTCAGTGTGAACCACTAAAGTCATGAAATTAACCTGAGCTCAAGATCTTGGTAGCTATAGCAACGTGTAGACAGGCTCAACTTAAAGGCAATGTGCAACGTATTTATGCAGTACCAAAACAGAAATAAAGTCAAAACAATGCACAATAAAAATCCCTAACCAATTGAGAAAAATTGAGTATATTCTAGTAAATAAAATGATACACACCAAAACTACAAACATCCAGTAAGGGAACAGAAGATATGAACTTTTAAAGTTTTATATAAAAATAGTGCCCGAAAGCTTGTGGGTCAGTTAAAGGGACCATGTTCTACACCATCAGAGGATTTACCTTGGGACTTAGTGTCAAAAATGGAAGTCCAAATTCTTCAGCAGGGCAAGGCACCAGGATATAGCCAAGGAGGACTCCACAAGGATAGCTGTGGGACAGAGTCTCAGTGCAGCTGTTGGTTTTATGGCAAGAAAGCTCTAATCGGGAGACATTTGAATTTTGCATCCAGGAAAGGTTCCTTACTTGTCGGATACTTTTGGCACCTTCGCCTAGTCAAGATTTGGTCATCTGCACTTAGTCACGTTTTTGGAGCTTGGATTCCTACAGCAGGAAGCCTGCAAGCTGTAGCCAAAGAGGTCTCCACAAGGCTGAATACCTTCTCTGTGAGGTCCCACTGAATGGGATTTGATACTGCAAAAAATCAATGAGCGGGAGAAACCTGAATCTTCTGCCAAATGGCAACACACCTTGGTCAAATTGGCTTGGCAGGAGTGTCCGAGTTCTATGGAGGTTTTTGGAGCCAAAAATGCTGCTGTAGAAGAGCTCTGAGTGGGAGAAACCTGAATCTTCTGCCAAGCAGCAACACATCGTGGTCGGATCAGCTTGGCTTCCCAGTCCTCCGTAGGTCTTTAGAACCAAAACATTTAAATGTCCCAGTTTTTCTAGACTGGCAAGAGGAGTCTATCCAGATCCAGCCAAGCTTTCCAGGACCTCAGGAATAGCACTTGTGGGTCGGAACTCACTCCAGCAGAGGCCATCAGCAGGATCCAAGGCAGGCCCGGTTGGAACTGATCAACTGCATATCTTTAGGAAAGGCCTGTTGTAGCTTGATGGGGGGTCTGCCTTATGACCCTTGGGGTCCTCTTTTTTGAACTGGGTGCAAGAGAAAACAGCTCCAGTGCTTCAGAGCTCTTCTCAGGTCTCAGACAGAAGGTTCAGTCATCTTCTGATTTTCCACAGGTCAAGTAGGGTTCTTATGAGGGTGCTGGGGATGCCACATTTATCCCTGGCATCAGCTTGTGGGTGGGGGTGACTCCTAGCTTCTCAATAAATAATGGGTCAATAGTTCCCTGGGGTTACCCAACCCACTTTTGCAGTTTTCTTGTGTGTCCTACTGAAAACAATCCCACAGTGCCCCTTTCTGCCTAAATCGAAGATGGGTAAACTCTTCTACCTATGTGCAGAGCATGTGTGCCCACCCCAGAGGTTTGCCCAGAGAAATGAGCAACCCCTCTTATGTGGTCATGTCAAACCAAAGAAGGGGCCTATGCAGGTGTCATCTGACATCTCCCTGTGGCAGGGGAGGCCCAATTGAAGTTAGACAAGTTCTTGGGGACTGCCTAGATGGTCATCCTTTCAGAGAAAAAGAAACACCTCCCCACACCCAGGCCTTTGTCTCTGCTCTAGGAGCAGTCTTTAATCTCATTCAGGGCTGCAGGATTGAGAGGGTGGCAGTTAGAGGCTAATGCAAATTATAATCCACAGGCGTTAGGCACTGAAACTGTAACTTTCTAAAAGTACCCTTTCCTTAATATTTAATCAGAGATCCAACTTCACCAGCTAATCTGGCTTTTATTAAATATAACAAGGAGTCCAAGAGTGACATTTCTGTTTCCTAACTGCAGATAGCATTATTAAATGTAATAATGCATCCCAGTGTTTCCCTAAGGTTTAGACCCGCCAGAACAGTTTATTTTGACAGGTCAAATTGCAGTTTAAAAACTGCTTCAGTCAGGCTACAATGGTAGGCCTGAAGCCATGTTTACACTGCCACTGTAGTGGATGGCGCAATAGGAGCTGCAGTTCAATAGTGGGATTTAACTTACAGTCCCTAGGCACACCTTGTATCATATACTAATGAATATCGGAAAGTTGCATATGCTAATTAGTGTTACGCCAATTCGACCACGTTAAAAAATGGGGGACCACAGTCATTTTATGATATGTTATCAGGAGTAAAATACACAGAATTCTACAGCCAGCAAACACAGACAGGGCATAAATCTGGGCGTAAACCATACTAAAAATGGTCATTTCCTGAATTTATCTCAAACTTAGACTGCATCTTCACGTAATGGAAAACAAAGGAGCATCATTAAAGTTGGTACAGCCATAGCACCACTTCTTAAGTTAATAAAGACAACATTTCTTCCATCATTAACATACACATTGGATGCATTTCCAAGCCAGTTTAACAACTGGACATATTAGGCCCAGAGTGAAGTTATATAGATCAGTTTTTCAATTATCCCAATTGGCAAGCCACATCCAAAATTCATTTAGAGTTCAAATTAATGAACTGTCATTGGCATTAAACATATCTATATTAAGATTCTGGTTCAAACTAAAACATTCTGATGAAATGCCATTTAAAGGTATTCCGAACAAGAATATTTATCACCACACTATTCCAACACTGCACCTTGGCATACAAACACCAGTTCAGCGATATAAAAGCTAAATATGGAGTCACCATGGGGAAAAAAATCTTTCTTACTAAAGTTTGAAGACATTTTTGAAAAAACACTTTAAGTACAAAGCATTGAGAAACAATCCCACAACCTTTAAACACAAAGTCCACAATAACTTTGTTAATGGAAGCTATGAGCCTAACAAGACTCAACCATATAATGAACTTGCCATCACTTGGAATTAAAAAATGCAACACCTTTGCCTTTGTTTTGGGCTATTTGATATAGGAGAAAAATCCTAATCATGTTAGCATGTTAGTACAAAAGACAGGTTAAAAACTGCAAATTCTATAAATTCAAAAAATAAATGGCTAGTCCAAGTTATATTCTGCTGCCCAACTTTCATAAGCAAATGGAAAAAGTTTCTAGCCCCAGCCTTTCTGCACTTAAAAATATGGACTTGTAAAGCTACAACCACTGTCTGTTTTAATAGTTTAGAACACATTTAAAGAAGTCGCTATGTAAAGTACATAACCATTGCGTCAAAAACTTTGGACAATCAACATGATTTTAGGAAAATTTGAATAGTCCACTCTGTTAAAAACCAAAGAATTTAACAAAACTTGTACACAAGTTTTAATCAATTTTTTGTGATACTGAAATACTTTATTACAAGGATAGTGAATGGGTTTTATTAACTACCAATATACCTATTATTTTATTCGCTGCCTAAGGTTTCTAGGTTGTCTGTCAGGGTTCTGTGCTTGTGGTCTTTGATGGTAGTTTAGGATGGGTGTTCAGGAAATAGGGTAATTGAAGTGTTGTTACATAGTGTCAGTATCAGTCAGAAGCACCAAACGATGTAATGCCACTAACCTGTTAAAGCAATTCAGCGGGGACAATGGACTGCAGCAAGCCCCCCTACTCCCCCGAGCGCTAACTCCCACAGAGTACTGTAACACTGCTCTGAGAGGGACCACTCTGGGGAAAAGGGAAGTGGATAAAACAATAAATACTGCTGCGTGGGTGGATGTCTTCTTATACCTATGTCTGGTCCAGACTCCTGGTATGTCGTCAGAAGCCAACCCTCAGGTGAGTACTGTACATAGAAGAGAAGAGAGAGAGATGTGTGAATAGTATTAGAGGGGGGAAACATACATAAACGTTACTAGGGTACCTTACTAACACACATACTCACAACACTGCGCAGCTGTACATAAAGGAACCTAAGCATGGCTCCAGTCAGAGAACAACACCTGTGGAATCAAGTATGCGGGTGAGTCTCTGAGGACTTGATGAGTCACGAATGAAGAGAGCAAAAAGTCACACTCTGGCTCTCTGTAGAACCTCCAGAACGAGTGATCTCCCCAAGACAGCCAAATGTCTGTAAGAGGATACCAGTTCCTGAGGAGGCAGGATTCTGGTACAGCTAGCGGTCAAAAGTACAAAATGCCAGAAAACCCACGCAGTTTGATTCACAGTGACCTACTGTACTCTTCCGCTGTTTTTCACGGAATCACGGCGTAGCGGGTACCGCCCACCATCCACACGAATCCGTTGTCACCCACAACGGTGCAGGGCGTCTAGGAACAGTCAAGGGTCAGGAGGAGCGCTCCTGCACTGCACTCCCGACTGCGGCCAAACGGTACCTTAAATAAAACAATAATCCCGGTTGCGGGAGGAGTGCTCCTGCACGTTGCTCCTGACTACGGGCCAAACAATACCTTAGTTTTCAAGATGCTGGCGGTGAACTCTGGTGCGGCTGGCTCACCCACACAGAACACGGGAAACCAAAGCAGAGAAACGCAGACAGCCAACAAGGCAGCCGGGGAACAGACCAGTCGCGGGCTGAATCAGCTGACAGGAAATGTAATGATTGTCAAGCCCCGACCCCAGGAAGGGGAGGGGCTTTATAGTGTCTCGCGTTCCCTGGGCTGTGTTTGTTCTTCCGACCCAAATGATTGTGGGATCTGTAGTCTCCTAATAGGCTTCAGGTACCGAGTAGATGCTGAGCCTTTCTCCTTCCTGTCAAACAGTCATACATACATGGGAAGGGAACGTTGCGAAGAGTCGTGGCTACTCTCTTGCCCCCCCAGTTCCCTACAGGCAATCATGGCAGAACCCCCCCGCAAGGACCGATGCCTCGGCGGTCGACCAGGCTTACCCGGATGCAGGGTGTGAAAGCGCTCCAGCAGAAGGGGACAATGGAGATTGCAAACAGGTTTCCAGGTCCTATCCTTAACGCCGTACCCCTTCCAATCAACCAAATACTGCACCCTCCCCCGAACCAGCCGAGAGTCGAGAATCTCCCTTACGTCATACTCCTCGTGGCCATCCAAATCTACGGGAGGAGGCCTAGCCTGCAGCCTAGTGGTGACGGGACAGGGACGGAGCAGAGATACGTGGAACACAGGATGTATATGCCAGGAACGGGGCAAGGACAACCTCATGGCCACGGGATTAACCACCCTCTCTATGCTATAAGGGCCAACATATTTCGGTTTCAATTTGTCCACCCCCTTTAGATGCAGGTTCTTGGAAGCCAACCATACCTTGTCACCGACATGATAATCGGGTTCCTGAGCCCGCTTCTTGTCTGCATAAAGCTTGTGTGTGTTTCGTGCTGTAACTAAGTGGTTCTTGGCATCGATCAATACAGCTCTAAGATGGGCATGATGTTCCTGTATAGAAGGGTGGTTTGATGTAATAGGCCATTCAAAAGGGAGCATGTTCGGACGGTGCCCATAGAGGCAAAAGAAAGGAGAGCAACCCAGTGTGGAATGTTCAGCATTGTTGTAAGCAAACTCAGCCATCCAGATTAACGCATGCCACTCCATGTTGTTTTGTAGGGAGAAGCAGAGCAGGTATTGTTCTAATGTCTGGTTTGGACGTTCAGTCTTCCCATCTGTTTGAGGGTGATAGCTGGTGGATAACCTGGCATCCACCTTCATTGTGCTGCAGAGTGCTCTCCAAAAGCGTGAAGTGAACTGAGTTCCACGGTCCGTAATGAGAACACAGGGGATTCCATGAGCCCATACAATGTGATGAAGGAAGGCGGTGGCCAATTCGGAGGAGGTGGGCAGGTGTTTCATGGGAATGAAGTGCCCCATCTTGGTCAGGTGGTCGACCACAACCAGGATAGTGGTATATCCTTCACTGGGTGGCATTTCCACAATAAAGTCCATGGACACCGTATGCCATGGACGCGGGGGAACCGGCAATGGACGTAGCAATCCTGCAGGTCTCGTAAGTCCGACCTTTCCTTGTGCACACACGGCACAGTTCCTCAGGTACTCCTTAATGTCTTTATGTAGCGTGGGCCACCAGAAGGAACGTTCTATACATGAAATGGTTTTATACTCTCCCAGATGCCCCCCCAGCACAGAGTCATGGGCCCAGGCCAAGACCTGTAGTTGCAAGGTTACTTCCGGTACGTACAGAGCATGGTAATGGTACAACAGGCTGTCTTTTTCTGCTCGGTGTTCAGGGTCTTCTGATCTCCAGGCCTGTTCATCCACATCAGCTATCGACACCTTCAGGTCCTCAATGAAGTTTTGTGATGTGACCAAAGCGATATTCATGTCCGGGATTGCGGTCCTGGGAAGTATAGGAGGTGACTCAGAAAGCTCTTTCATCGGGCTGTCTTGATGTTCTTCAGTGCGGGAGAGGGCATCTGCCTTCCTGTTTTGAGGACCAGGACGATACTTTATGATAAAATCGTAGTCAGAGAAGAAAAGAGACCATCTCAATTGACGTGGCGTCAGGGCTCTGGCGGTTTTCAAGAACAGCAGGTTTCGGTGGTCCGTGTAGATCTCCACTGTGTGATGTGCTCCCAACAAATAGTGTCTCCACTCCTCGCAAGCCCATTTGATGGCTAGTAATTCTTTGTCGGTGATGGTGTAATTGACCTCACATGGGAGTGAGCTTCTTTGAGAAGTAGGCCACAGGATGTAACTGCCCCGTGTCGGGATGCCGCTGGGATAGGACTCCCCCTAGGGTGGAGTCAGAGGCGTCTGTTTTGACCACGAAAGGCAACAGAGCATCAGGGTGTCGTAAGATGGGAGCCTGGGTGAATCGTGCCTTCAGGGCTTGGAAGGAGCGGTCCGCCTCCTCACTCCATACAAAACGAGCATTCTTTCTCAACAGATTGGTTATGGGATGTATGATTTTAGAGAAATCTTTGATGAAGCGCCTGTAAAAGTTTGCAAAGCCCAGGAAGCTCTGTACTGATTTGACGTTGTGAGGAGCCTTCCACTGCGTGATTGCTTCGACTTTTCCACTATCCATCTGGAATCCATGGGAGTTGATAACGTATCCCAGGAAGCTGACCTCTTTGACATGGAACAGACATTTCTCCAGCTTAGCGTACAAAGAATGTTGTTGGAGCCTGTCCAGCACTGCCTTCACATGTACCACATGCTCTTGGGGTGTAGATGAATAGATAAGAATGTCATTATATAGACTATGCAAAACTTCTCCAGGTAGCCGCGAAGCACCTCGTCCATAAAGTACTGGAAGGCGGCGGGTGCGTTGCACAGCCCGAAGGGCATCACTTGGTACTCATATAATCCGAACTTTGTCCGGAATGCTGTCTTCCATTCATCGCCCTTCTTCACTCTCACTAAATGGTAGGCTCCTCGTAGATCCAGTTTAGTGAAGAGTACAGCCCCTTTGAGTTGGTCCAATAAGACGAGAATGAGTGGCAACAGGTATCGGTTTTTTATGGTAACCCTGTTGATGGCTCTGTAGTCGATGCACGTCCTCAGTTCATCACAATCCTTCTTGGGGATGAAGAAGAGAGGGGAAGAGGCCGATGATGAGGAGTGCCTGATGAAGCCGGATGCAAGACTGTGTTCCAAGTAGTCTTTCAGATGTTGTGTCTCCGGCTCGGTGAGGGCGTAGACTCTGCTACACGGGATGGCTGCTCCAGGCGTGAGATCGATATGGCAATCATATGATCGGTGCAGTGGTAACTGGGTGGCTTTATTTTTGTCGAACACGGTCTGGCAGTCCTCGTACATCATGGGCAACGTGGTGGAACAGCAATACTGGGGCTCCTCGCAAACTTCCGCTAAGAGGCCTGCCTGTGTACTGGGGGTTTCTCTGTTTTGCATGTTTTTCTTGGTACAATGTTCTTTACAAAAGACCGATTCCAGGGTAACGGTGCGGGCTGCCCCACGGACAACAGGGTCATGAAGGGTCAACCACGGCATGCCCAGAATAAGGCTAAACTGTGATGCGTCAATCAGGTTGAACTGTATAGTCTCATAGTGATTGATGCCAATCTGCATAGTTAAGGGGATGGTATGATACCTCACTGGTCCTAATGTCAGTGCCGTACCATCCACGGCCTTTACAGGTTCGGGGTTGTCTTTTTTCTCACACGGAATCCCAATGCTTTGGGCATATGTCTGATCCATACAGTTTCCGGTTGCCCCGGAATCCAGCAAGGCAGATATTTCTAGAGGTGTTTCCTTTGTAAGCCATAGCGTGATACACACGTTCAGATGTGCTATGGATGACTGTAAGGTATTGGCTATAACGGAAGAGCTCACTTCTTGTTGGACACCCGAGCTAGGGACCTCCTTCTGACTCGGGCTCTTTAGTTTTCCATCATCTCCCGTCTCTCCCACTGCTGCTGCACCACTGCTTGCAGCTTGTGAGTGTTCTGTTTGTCTGGGGTTCTACTCCTGGCTCGGCATTCTTTGATGAAGTGCCCACTCTTCCCGCAATAGAGACACAGTTTCTGTTTCCGTCTCTTGTCTCTTTCTTCCGCGGTTAGGGGCCCCCGAATTCCGTTGATTTGCATGGGTTCGGATCCCTCAGACACTCGAGTAGGTTCCTCGGGGACAAGTCTGGGCCTGGGGAGGTAATAACGGTTTTCCCCTCTGTTCTTGTCCTCTTTCCTTTCCTGTAGCTGGTGATCCAATTGTACTGTAAGATCGATCAGCTCATCGCAGGACTGTGGCAACTGTACCACCCGAGACAAGACGTCCTTCAGTTCTTCTCGCAAACCCTGATAGAACAGTGTGGTGCGTTTTTCGGAGGGCCAATCGGTTTCCACCAGGAGACGATTGAACATCGTTATGTATGTCAGTAGGTCCTGGGAACCCTGTCTGAGGGTTATTAACTCCCGGTCGAACATCATGACGTGTAATTTGCGATCAAACAGTTTCCTCATCTCTAGACAAAAGTTCGGGAAATTATACAGGATGGAGTCATCTCGCTTGATCAGCGGAATAGTCCAGCTAACTGCGTTGCCCCCCATATAGGACATCACAAACGCCATTTTGGCCTGTTCCTCCTGAAACACCACCGGTTTACAAAGGAAGTGTAACCTGCATTGACTCAGGAACACTTCGAACTTTTTTGGATCCCCAAAAAAGCGTTCAGGAGGTGCCAATGGAATCCCTGTGTTTTGTACTACTTGGATAGTAGGAGGAGGATCTACAGAAGATGGGGATGCTTGTGTCGTAGAAAAGAACCCGGCTCCCTGCGGTCTACCCTCAGTGGGTGTATGTGTAGCATATACCGGAGGAGGCAGTGTCCACTCTTTGATGTAAGTCCCTGGTCTATCTGGTGTACCCTTACGTGAGAGGCCGGCCACCTCTCTCCGCAAAGTGCCCATTTCTTTCTTCAATTCCTGATTCTCCATTCGAGAGGTATGCACCTCTGTCTGAAGAGCTGACAGGCACTTAAGGAGAGAAGACAAAACCGTATTTACGTCCATCGTCCAGGCTGGGCAACAATCTTGGGCTTGACAATCTGTCAGGATCAGTCAGAAGCACCAAACGATGAAATGCCACTAACCTGTTAAAGCAATTCAGCAGGGACGATGGACTGCAGCAAGCCCCCCTACTCCCCCGAGCGCTAACTCCCACAGAGTACTGTAACACTGCTCTGAGAGGGACCACTCCGGGGAAACGGGAAGTGGATAAAACAATAAACACTGCTGCGTGGGTGGATGTCTTCTTATACCTATGTCTGGTCCAGACTCCTGGTGTGTCGTCAGAAGCCAACCCTCAGGTGAGTACTGTACATAGAAGAGAAGAGAGAGAGATGTGTGAATAGTATTAGAGGGGGGAAACATACATAAACGTTACTAGGGTATCTTACTAACATACATACTCACAACACTGCGCAGCTGTACATAAAGGAACCTAAGCATGGCTCCAGTCAGAGAACAACACCTGTGGAATCAAGTATGCGGGTGAGTCTCTGAGGACTTGATGAGTCACGAATGAAGAGAGCAAAAAGTCACACTCTGGCTCTCTGTAGAACCTCCAGAACGAGTGATCTCCCCAAGACAGCCAAATGTCTGTAAGAGAATACCAGTTCCTGAGGAGGCGAAGGCCGGGGCAGGGTTCTGGTACAGTTAGCGGTCGAAAGTACAAAATGCCAGAAAACACACGCTGTTTGATTCACAGCGACCTACTGTACTCTTCCACTGTTTTTCACGGAATCACGGCGTAGCGGGTACCGCCCACCATCCACACGAATCCGTTGTCACCCACAACGGTGCAGGGCGTCTAGGAACAGTCAAGGGTCAGGAGGAGCACTCCTGCGCGTTGCTCCCGACTATGGGCCAAACGAAACCTTCGTTTTCAAGATGCTGGCGGTGAACTCCGGTGCGGCTGGCTCACCCACACAGGACACGGGAAACCAAAGCAGAGAAACGCGGACAGCTAACAAGGCAGCCGGGGAACAGACCAGCCGCGGGCTGAATCAGCTGACAGGAAATGTAACGATTGTCAAGCCCCGACCCCAGGAAGGAGCGGGGCTTTATAGTGTCTCTTGTTCCCTGGGCTTTGTTTGTTCTTCTGACCCAAAGGATTGTGGGACCTGTAGTCTCCTAATAGGCTTCAGGTACCTGGTAGATGCTGAGCCTTTCTCCTTCCTGTCATACAGTCATACATACATGGGAAGGGAACGTTGCGAAGAGTCGTGGCTACTCTCTTGCCCCCCAGTTCCCTACAGGCACTCATGACACATACTTCCTGCAGTTTAAGCTGAAATTAATTTATCTTTGTTTTACGTTTGGTGGCTGTAAGAAAATCACACAAACATATGTAGTTTATTCATTTGAGACAAAGAATCAGTTAGAGACAGGTGCAATATGCAACTATGGGGCATCACACAATAGAGAATGTAAATGCAATGAGATGTTACAATAGGTTCAAAGAATGAGAATCAGTATGACCTAACTATTGGTTAATATCACACTGAGGTGGAAAATCACCCTTCATACATTAACAGTACGAGCGTGGAACAACTTTAAGAGCACAAATCATGTTCCTGGGAAAAATCACATTTAGGTTCAACATAATTTTAAATGTAAATTCACCATTGGTGCAAAGTGAACAGCATTGTGGTATAACATTGCAGAATAAAATCATATTTATATGCAAAATCACCCTTGGTGAAATATCACCAGTTGTGTGCAGTTTTGGAGTCCAAACCATACATAGAAGCAAAAACACATTTAGGTACAAGATCACTGTTCTTGCAGCATCAACAGGTTTGGTAAACACTTGAAGAGTACACAGGAACCTCCATTGTAAAGCATGGAGGCTTGGCTACACCATCGATGGAAAGCACTCTTTAGGCAGGAGAACTAATACATCTTAAAGCCAATAGCAGTGAGATTGAAATACTCCTCTGGGCCTGATCTAAAAAGAGAATGACACTTTCTCCAAGCAGCTGCTGAATGTGCCTGACCCACACCACATCTCTGTGTAGGTTTTTGGTTCTTATAACATGTACTCTGATAGACACCTAACGATATCTGTATACAGAGCTAAAAAGAGGACCATCTAAAACAGAGCAGTTTGAAATATTTCGTAGTTGAAGAAAAATGCAAAACATCAATAGGTCAGTTAATTGAAACTTCCCTTTACACGAGCATTGCCCACGAGAATGGCCTGAGAGTGATGAAACAATTCCTTGGGACAAGACCAATCCATTTGCATCAACACACCAAGATGCTCTTGGAAATGACACAGTGGTGTTTACATATTAACTTCTTTATATTTGGCAAGGACACATATAGGCAGGTAAGAGGCACTGCCATGGGCACCTGATTTGCCCCCAACTGTGTTCATTTGCATAAGGGCTGGTGGGAGGAGCAGGTGCTCGCTGTTGACTCTGCCACTGAATGGTCTGAAAACGTAGTCCTTTGGATGTGTTTTATAGACAATCTTATGTCTTGTGGAGGGGTAGGCCTGCTTCAGCTAAGACATTTGCAGAGAAGCTTAAAAACAACATTCTGAACCTAAGTTTCACAATTGACATTAGCACCACAGAAATTCACTTTTTAGATCTGGTCATCTTTGGGAATGACAATAAAATTCACACTAAGTCATACAGGAAGCCAATGGCAGGGAATTCTATCTTCAATGCTTAAAAAAAACGTAAAAAATATTATGCCGTATGCAGAGAACATCCATATGAGGTGCAACTGCAGCCATGGAAGTAAATTAGGGGAGGTCCACAATGAGCTACATGAAAGATTCCTAGCGAGAGGCTATAGCGATGAGGTGGTTGAGACTGCCAGAATGAAGGCTAATCAAAAGAAGAGGGAACAGTTGCTGTTTGCCAGAGAAGGCAAGAGAACAGCTGAAGTCATAAAATTAAGAATGATCACGGGATTTAACACACACCATCAACAAGTGAGGGGAATCCTTGTGATGCATTGGCATTTTACTAAGAGCAATCCAGTGATAGGTCACACTGTGCCAAAAAAAACACTACTCACCTACAGACACGCAAAATCAATGTGCCAAGAACTAGTGGTGAGCAGCCCAGAAATGAACAAACCAGAGATGTGGTGAAAAGGGAACCCTGAGTTCTAGCGTTGTCATAAGTGTAAGACGTGTACGCATGGCAATCATATCAAAGAGATCATGTTGTCATTGATGAATACCCCACTCCAGATATGCAGCCATATAACTGCAGGAGTGTTCATGTAGTATATATTCTACAGTGCACTTGCCCCAAAATATATGTTGGCAGCACAATTCACAAGGTACATGTGTGAATTCTGCAAGATCTAAGAGACATAAGCAATGAGGATAGGACCTATCCAGTTGCTTGCCATATACATGAAATTCATAAAGGCAATGCTGCGGACCTGGTCTATTTCGTAATAGATTCAGTGGCCAAAACCATCAGGGGAGGGGACAGAGAGCACCAGCTAAGTAGGCTTGAGTCCACTCTGATGAGGAATTGCATGTCCATCTGCGATTGAATCAAGCGTTGGCCTCCTCTCCTCTGTAATCAGCCATTCGTAGATGTAAAATATAATTTTTAGGTTTAGTTTAGCATGCACCGATTTAGTATTTTTTTTTTTAGAAAGATTTAGTTCCAATGAGATAGAGCTAAACACATAAGCATGATTTAAGTAATGCAATGTGATGATTTTTATACAATGTCTGTATATATATGCAGGACAACGTGATCAAGGCACAATTCTCAAAATGAGAATGGATTGCACCAATGAGAGTGAGAACCCACTTGGGGTACAGATATATTAATTTATTCAATGATGCAATTAATATAGTATGATGATTGGTCACCAGATTGCCCACTAGGGAATTATATGAGTGTTGCTAAGTCAAAACAGTCACCAAGAAATGTTATTCTCATCATGCGTACATCGGTGCTAATGTTTACATGGTAATGACAGATTGTGCATATAGACATCTGAAATTTGAATATTTCTTATTTTTTTCCTCATGTTTGTACACATATTCATCCATTCTCTATTGTCTGTATTGGCTTACAGTTATCTGTGACCTAGACCCATTAGGGAGAGGGCCACGTGACTCATGATGTCAGAAGGCATTGACATTTATTGTGAAAAATGATGGTTTGCAGACCAATAATGACATTGCCATATTATGAAGTATTGTCATGCACTTTAGGTGTTTTTTAGTTTATATAAAATGAAGGGCACGGAGAGCACTTTCAAAAGAATGCCAGGGGTAAAGGAGTATTTCTTTCATGCTCATGCCGCTGTGCATGTAACATGTGACTGTATGTAAATAGAAACGAAAATGGCGTCTATGTTTTGTGAGCAAGAAAGTTGGATCTGCCGAAACATATCAAAGCCAGCTGCAATAAAGATAATTCCTGATAATTATATTACATATTTGTAAAGCATGAACATATCATCCCTTAAAGTTTCAAGGCACTGGGGGCCGTTGTGGAGATTAAGTGAGCTACTGCCCAGAGTCACATGATGCTAAGCTGAGCTGCCAATGGCGACAGGAAACGAATTGTGGGCCCGGTGCTCCGGAGTCAGCCGCTCTGGCTGCTGTGCCACACATCTCTCCTCGCTGCACCATACCTCTCTCCTGTTGTGTTGGTACCTGTTTACAAAGAAGAAAGAAGGTATCCTGGTGAATTTCTAGGCATGTTAGGCAGGTACAATCAGTTTTACCTGATGAAATTGACACTCATTAAACAACAAGAGGATGAAATCATGAGAGGAAGGATAAAAGGATGACTGGATCCAGGTGAGTATCAAACCCAGCGTTCAGGTGAATGGACTACGCTCATTTAAGCCGTAAAGCCAGTTAGATTCATGCATACGCTGTTGCCACATCTTTGGAAACCTTAGATGGAGGCAGAAGGACCCTGATGACATCTGTCCTTTTGAATGGACACTAGGTACACATTACTGTAAGGTAAAGGAACACAGGTTGTACAGGACTGTGGAATGTTTGAATGCAGGGTAGTGCAGGGAAATCATGGCATGAGACAAGCTCACCAGAAAGAAGATGAACCAAATGTAGGAGAGTGCTTTTGATAACTAAATGCCAGGTTATTACAAGTTCCTGTGTTCATATAATCCTCAAGTCTTACTGCGACCTGAAAGCTCCATGGGAGAATATTTACTGTATTCAATTTCACAAAACGTGTTTCAGTGCTATTCAAGAAAAGAATAAAAATCCTAACCTGCGATGAGAAAGAATTCCTCATGAATTCAGTATTCACAAGAGACAGCTACCTTATTGAATTACATAATCTCTTGGTAAGAAAAAAATGTAAAAGTCTGAATGCTCTGCCACTGTAATCACTCGAATTAAATAGCTCTGCAACTCTGCTTGAACAAGCGGCAACCATCTGATAGCTTCAAGCATGACTGATTTAGAGATTGGCAGATAGGATACTCCGTCCCACATGTGACAGACACCCCTTCTGCTGTGGTACACATGGCACAGCATATAATGCACTTGGAATACGGTGGACAGGATGTCCGTCACGTTTGTGATGGAGTAAACTGTGCACAGAAATCTAAATCAGGCCATAGAAGTTAGGAATGTCTGACATTTGAACCCAAAAATTTCAAAAGACAAGATTTATGGAGAAGAATTAAAAACACAATGCTGTGCATGATTTAAGTTTGGAGCAAAAAATAATGATAATAAAGTTAAATGAAAGAACAAAGAAATGCTGAATGATAATTTGCAAATAACAAGCAACATTATAATATTGGAACACAAGTAAAGAGCAGACAAAAAATGTATAAACAAAAAGAAACATAAACAGATCAAGTGAGGTTCATTTTGGAGCCATCCATCTTGTGATCTCTTTGACTAAAGATGACATTTCTTAGGTTGGATGGTTCACTTTGAGTCACAGTTTAGTGTTAGTGAGTTACTATAAATAAGAAGGGCTGGACTAGGCCATAGCGGTCATCTAAACTTTTCAGAGCAGGAAGAAGATCAAGAAATTTCTCCCTTCTATTGACTGTGGTTTTGGCTACATCTAATGAAAGATTAATGGTATTTGAAGACCATGTAAGATGTCTTTTCTTCTTGGATTTCATAAGATTAGTGTATTTTAGATAGAAAGTAATGATGCTCTGGGTCTGAAATGTTTTTTTGTGTATTGAGAATGAGGGGCCAATGCGGTGAGCCTTCCATAGGCTTATGTTTAATAAATCTTTGCAATCCAACAACAATATATTTAGAAAATTGTAAGTAAGAATATTATATTGTCACCCTCCAAGCTTCCTGGAGTACCATAGGGCTTTTTTGGTATGAGTTCCCTTCTAATATTTGGTCCTTTCACCTTATTATCAATTTTTTTAAAACAACAAATGGCTAAAGAGGTTTTACTACATCAATAGACCTAAACTGATAGCTCAGGCAGGACCACGCCCTGCTCAAGACCTACTGTATCATCTTCAATGCAGCAACTAGATTTGTTATCAGCACTCGAAAACACAATCACTTTTCACCCAGATTGTTCACTCTTCAATAGCTTCCCATTGACACAAGAAAGGTTCTATAAATCAGATTGTCTGATCCATAATTCCTTTCACACTCACCTTCCCCTTGTTATCTAGCCCTCCCTCTACATTGTCCTGAATATCCCCATATATCATACTTTATACTGCACTGCATCTTACTCCTTTTTCCTGTACACATTTCTCCTCCTTTATAAATCTCCCTTCTCCCCGTTCATTACATCTCTGTACAACCCAGTTCACCACACACATATCCTGAGCTCCCTAGCTCTCCTTCCTGCAAGTTGCCTGCCACACATTTCCTTCCTGCAATCTCTCCCTACAAGTTTATCAACTTGATCTAGAGACTTTTTCTTCTGACTCCTCCTAGTTGCAATCGAAAAAACAAAAGGGGGGGAGTGAAGAGGTGGTGCTCAGAAAGAGCATAAGAGGTGGATACGTCCTCCTCTAATCAATAGATATATAAACAAAGGGATCCACCCTTAAGAAAAAGACATGCAGTGTTCCTCCAGATATGTGTGTCTCCTACAATGGTGGAAAGCACACAGCTTTGTTAAAATACCCCACACCCACCAAAAGGGCCCTTGGTGGCATGCTTCATCATCGGGGTCTTACCGTCCCGCTGCGGGACGGGGCGTGCTGCGACCTACGACTACGTGGGAGCACTGGTTTTATTACAAAACTATGGGGTATATTCACAAGAACGTGTGATAACTACCGCAAGAGTAGCGTAACGCAACTTTCATTATCGCAGCCTATCTCGGGAAAATAACCCCGTGCCAACGTGGAATTCACAACAAGGCGGTAGCATGCAAAAATCACCAGATAACGCGTCAAATGTCAGTGTGAAAATCTACGCCACGCCGAGAAAACGCGAAACGCGAACGCGAGAAATCATGCGATGAGGCCAATCGCGGTACAAAAAGTAGCGAAAAGTAGCCACAGGCCTGCAAATCCCACGCGTCTGGCGGGAAATTGCACCATAAAAACCACAGAAACAACACACCAGAAACAAGCCAAAGCACGTAGCAACATGGATGCACCCTGACTGTCGTAACAAAGAACGGTTAGTCACTAACCTTTGAAGCCGGGTACAGCGGGAGCGATGAATGAGGCCAGCTAACCTTTTCCCCCCTATGGAACCGCCTGCGAGTATCTTTATATCTCCACTCTACAGGCTATACCATTATAGGGGAAAGGGAAAAAAGGGACAAATGAAACAAAAAAGATGCAGCAGCGGACTTCACTAATGGAACTGTCTTCCGGAGATGAAAGTCTCACTTCTCTGACTGCTCCGTGTTCCCTGTAGCAAGATATAAAATAAGATTTATGAAATCCACCCCACCCTTTAATTACCACTTTAAAGAATGTGTTCTGAGGTGTAATAACTTACAGTCCATAATGCAGCACGCATCCAGACTCAAACAGGCACAAAAGATAAAAAGAAAAGAAAAGGAGAACTACCATAATTGTTCTTATAGTAGTCCGGTTAAGTTCCAAAGAGTTCCAGGCACTTTGATAAAGTTGCTCAACAACAGAAAAAGAAAAAAACCAGGAAAGAGAAGAGGTACTTATCTTAAAAGCAGATACTCCTCTAGTAGTTTCAAGCGTCTAGGTTGAAAGGTTTCTTGCCTTCGTACACGCGGTTCCAGCGTGACTCTAGACGCCCAAGATAATCTCGTAAAATGAAAAATTAGAAGCCAAACAATACCGGCCCACAGTACTCAGAGTTTCTTCCTTTCTCTCTGAAGTCTGCAGCCCGTGTTGTGAGAGGAAATGCTCTCAGAGTTAGAACAATGTCCGTAGCCAAGGGGTGTTGATGCGTGTTGCTACGCAAGGAAATTGACTCCCTTCACGCTTGCCAGGAACACCGTGAGGGAATGTCTAAAAGCAGGGGCGCTTCAGCGCGGAAGCAGTGGGAGAGCTCTCCACTCCAGCAAACACTCTAATCACAAAATCCAGGCTGGGGTGCTAGAAAAGGAGTTACGGAAATCAGCAAGCAGCCTCTGTGCTGCTCCGGATTGAATTGGGCTTGACTCAGCCTCCAGACTACGTGGCGTCTTTCTATCAAACAGGTGTAGCTGCGTCCATTCTATGGCGACTCTGTCTGCTAGCTCCACAGAATTTCAATCAGGAACCAGATGACAAGCCCCTTGTTCCGGTCAGGTGGGGCTTAAATAACAAAAGGAAAGAAAGGACTAGCCACACTTCCCGTGCATTCTGGGAGATGTAGTCTCCACATCCATTCTATGTGTAAGTCAGTGATTCTCCCCGTCTATCTGTGCTGCAACATGACAGAACCCCCTCTTAACGACCGACGACTCGGCGGGCCACCGAGCTTCATGGGGAACTGGGAATGGAAGCGTCTAAGAAGGCCAGGACAATGAAGGTTGGCCCTCGACTCCCAAGAACGTTCCTCTGGACCGTACCCCTTCCAATCAATGAGATAGTGTACCTGACCCCTAATACGTTTGGAGTCTAGAATCCTCTTTACCTCGTACTCTTCATCCCCGTCTAACTCCAAAGGCCGGGGCCTTACAGGTAGTCTGGTGCCCGGGAGATAGGGTTTTAAAAGAGAGACGTGAAACACAGGGTGGATTCGCCAAGCAGAGGGAAGAGTTAATCTCATGGCGACAGAGTTAATAATGTCTTTTATTGGGTAGGGACCCACATACTTAGGCTGCAACCTAGTATTACCCTTAAACTTCAAGTGTCTTGTGCTAAGCCATACCTTATCCCCCACTTTATAAGGTGGTTCAATGGTTCTTCTTTTGTCTGCATTAATCTTATCTCTCTTTCTAGCCTCTTCTAGATGTGTTTTGGCTGTACGTAACACTAGTTTGAGGTGTGCATAGTGTTCTAGAATGGTCGGAGGTTTAGAAACCACGGACAGTTCAAACGGTAGCATGTTAGGATGATATCCATTGAGACAAAAGAAAGGGGAACAACCTAGAGAGGAATGATTTGCATTGTTGTATGCGAATTCTGCGGTCCACAGAAGAGTGCTCCAGTCTTCACATCCCCTTTTGATCGCCAGCAGCTCTTTATCCGTGATACTGTAATTCACCTCACAAGGTGACAATTTTTTAGAAAAAAAAGGCGACGGGATGAAGCTGCCCCGTGTTTGGATGTCGTTGAGACAGGATCCCTCCTATAGCGTAGTATGAAGCGTCCGTTTCTACTATGAAGGGTTGAGAGGCGTCAGGATGTCGTAACACAGGAGCACTTGTAAAACGATGTTTGAGCTCACGAAAAGCCTTCTCCGCAGGTTCTGTCCAGTGAAATATTGTCCCTTTTCGTAGAAGGAGTGTTAAGGGTTGGATTATCCTGGAAAACTCCTTAATAAACCTCCTATAGAAGTTTGCGAACCCAAGAAAACTTTGAAAGGCCTTTACACAGGTGGGGGATTTCCATTGGATGATTGCTTGTATTTTCTTTTTGTCCATGCAAAGTCCACTAGGTCCGATGACATATCCTAGAAACTCCACTTCGGTGGTATGGAAGAAACATTTCTCCAACTTAGCGTACAAGGTAAATCGCTGTAAACGTTCCAGCACGGCGGACACATGATGTATGTGTTCTTCTATGGAAGCAGAGTAAATGAGGATGTCGTCTATGTACACGATACATGAGACATCCAACAATCCTCTTAGGACTTCGTCCATGAAGTATTGGAATGCGGCGGGGGCATTACAAAGGCCAAAGGGCATTACCTGGTATTCGTATAATCCGAATTTAGTACGGAAAGCCGTTTTCCATTCGTCCCCCGCCGCATCCGCACCAGATGGTAGGCTCCCGGAGGTCCAGTTTGGTGAACACTTTGGCTCCCTTGAGTTGATCTAGTAGGACAGGTATCAATGGCAGAGGATACCTATTCTTCTTAGTGACTTTGTTGATTGCCCTGTAATCGATGCATGCCCTCAAACCCCCTTCACGTTTAGGAATAAAAAAAAGGGGCGAGGAAGCAGGCGAGGAGGATGGACGAATAAAACCGGAAGACAATAGGTTCTCAATGTATTGTTGTAAGTAGATGGTTTCGGCTTCGGTTAAAGCATATACGCGACTGCATGGTATGCTGGCTCCAGGTTCTAGGTCGATCACACAGTCATAATCCCTATGCGGGGGTAGTTTGCTGGCTTCTTGTTCGTTGAACACGGCGTGGTACTGCTTGTATTCTTCCGGTAGCGTGGAGACACAGCACACCCTCGGAGTCTGACAACTGGTAGCAAGGAATTCCGCTGGTGTCTCCTCTTTAGGAGCTACCTGGATTATATCCTTTGTACAATGTTCGGCACAGTACGAAGAGTTCATGGTAACTGTACGCGCTGCCCACTGTACCAAGGGATCATGTTGAGTTAGCCAGGGCATGCCCAAAATGAGCGTGAAGTGAGGGCGTCAATTGAGGTCGAACTGGATGTGCTCAAAGTGGTCCATTCCAACTTGCATTGGGATCTGCTGGGTATGAAAACGTACAGGGCCAGATGTCAATGCGGTACCATCCACTGCCTTCACTTGTTCTGGTATTTTCTTCCTTATGCAGGGGACACCAATCTCATGCGCATAACCTTGATCGATAAAGTTACCAGTGGCCCCAGAGTCGAGTAAGGCATGAACTAGAACGGGCCCTACACCTGGAATGTTCAACGATACACAAACATTCATATGAGCCACTGAGGTTTGGACTGTGTTGGCCACTGCCGGACAGATCTCTTCATCTACTGGTCTCAAACAAGGGGTCTGTAACTTGTTTGGGCATCTTCGTTTCCCGGATTGTCAGAAAAGAAATCCACCACAGGCACATTTTTGTTCCCTTTGAACAGTGTCTTGCTTTTCATTTTACAATCCTTAATGTAATGCCCAGGTTTTCCACAATACATGCATAAGCGTTGTTTGCGCCTTCTTTCTCTCTCTTCATGACTGAGCGGACCGCGAATGCCACTGATCTGCATGGGTTCTCCCCCTTCCGCTGCTTGGGGGTGCTCTTCCATCAGAGGTTTAGGCCGAGTAAAGAGGACTCGGGAGTCTCCTCGTTGTTTGGCTCCCTTCCTCTCCTGAAGGCGATGGTCCAATTGCACGGTGAGGTCAATGAGTTCGTCACATGTTGCTGGCATATGCACAACCTGGGCCAATACATCCTTGAGTTCTCCTCTCAGTCCTTGATAGAATAGTGAAGTCCTTTTTTCCATGGGCCAAGCAGTCTCTGCTACTAGACGGTTAAAGGTAGTGATATATGTAAGCAGATCTTGTGTACCTTGTTTCAATGTAATGAGTTCCCTGTCTAATGAGAGCTGATGCGCCTTCCTATCAAACAGCTTGCGCATTTCCTCGCAGAAGGTGTTAAAATTGCCTAACACCGGATCATCCCTCTCTATGAGGGGGAGGGACCAAGTAGCTGCGTTCCCACCAAGGTAAGACATAACAAACGCCGTTTTGGCCTGATCATTTGGGAACACCGCAGGTTTGCACATAAAGTGCAATTTACACTGCCCTAAAAAAATACCAAATTTCTTGGGATCCCCAAAGAACCTTTCAGGAGGGGCTAAGGGCAACTGTGTGGGCTGAATCACTTGGATGGTGGATGGACCGGCTCCCCCTCCTTGGAACTGTGCCGACTGTCCTGAGTCTGTGTTATGTGATGCGGGAGGTGGTAGAGTCCAATTCCTAATATACTGCCCCCCCCTCGTACTTGTGGGGTTAGTGCAGGAGAGACCTGCCACTTCTCGCCTCACTGTGCCCATCTCATTCCTCAGTTCTAAGTTTTCCCCTCGGAAGGCATCTACTTCCATCCGCAATGCGGTCAAGGTTTCCAACACTGAAGTAAGTGTAGTGTTGGTGTCCATCGCTCAGGCTGTAAGTATCCGTAGGCTTGTCACTCTGTCGTAACAAAGAACGGTTAGTCACTAACCTTTGAAGCCGGGTACAGCGGGAGCGATGAATGAGGCCAGCTAACCTTTTCCCCCCTATGGAACCGCCTGCGAGTATCTTTATATCTCCACTCTACAGGCTATACCATTAAAGGGGAAAGGGAAAAAGGGACAAATGAAACAAAAAGATGCAGCAGTGGACTTCACTAATGGAACTGTCTTCCGGAGATGAAAGTCTCACTTCTCTGACTGCTCCGTGTTCCCTGTAGCAAGATATAAAATAAGATTTATGAAATCCACCCCACCCTTTAATTACCACTTTAAAGAATGTGTTCTGAGGTGTAATAACTTACAGTCCATAATGCAGCACGCATCCAGACTCAAACAGGCACAAAAGATAAAAAGAAAAGAAAAGGAGAACTACCATAGTTGTTCTTATAGTAGTCCGGTTAAGTTCCAAAGAGTTCCAGGCACTTTGATAAAGTTGCTCAACAACAGAAAAAAGAAACAACCAGGAAAGAGAAGAGGTACTTATCTTAAAAGCAGATACTCCTCTAGTAGTTTCAAGCGTCTAGGTTGAAAGGTTTCTTGCCTTCGTACATGCGGTTCCAGCGTGACTCTAGACGCCCAAGATAATCTCGTAAAATGAAAAATTAGAAGCCAAACAATACCGGCCCACAGTACTCAGAGTTTCTTCCTTTCTCTCTGAAGTCTGCAGCCCGTGTTGTGAGAGGAAATGCTCTCAGAGTTAGAACAATGTCCATAGCCAAGGGGTGTTGATGCGTGTTGCTACGCAAGGAAATTGACTCCCTTCACGCTTGCCAGGAACACCGTGAGGGAATGTCTAAAAGCAGGGGCGCTTCAGCGCGGAAGCAGTGGGAGAGCTCTCCACTCCAGCAAACACTCTAATCACAAAATCCAGGCTGGGGTGCTAGAAAAGGAGTTACGGAAATCAGCAAGCAGCCTCTGTGCTGCTCCGGATTGAATTGGGCTTGACTCAGCCTCCAGACTATGCGGCGTCTTTCCATCAAACAGGTGTAGCTGCGTCCATTCTATGGCGACTCTGTCTGCTAGCTCCACAGAATTTCAATCAGGAACCAGATGACAAGCCCCTTGTTCCGGTCAGGTGGGGCTTAAATAACAAAAGGAAAGAAAGGACTAGCCACACTTCCCGTGCATTCTGGGAGATGTAGTCTCCACATCCATTCTATGTGTAAGTCAGTGATTCTCCCCGTCTATCTGTGCTGCAACATGACACTGACCCAGCGCAGAGGACAACGTGAACCCCACAACCCCCACAGACCATCAGCAAGGAACAATGGGGTCGGGGAAGGCCAAGGAGAAAAGGGAGATGAAGACGGGATGCAGCCCGCAGGAAAACAAGACCAGCGCCACGGAGGCACAGAACACTACCAGCAACTGACCCACAAGCAGACCACCTGGAATCAGTCGGAGTGCCCAGGAGGCCAATCCCGGAGGCCAAGAGGCGCCGCCAGGATGTGACAACCTAAACCAGGCACAAACCCGCTGCCAACAGGAAGGCAGCAACGGCGACAGGAGGTGGCAGTCCAGCGCCACAGGAGGAGCTGGAGGAAACCCAGGCCACTGTCAACAATGTGGAGACGGTGCAAGGAGGTGGGAGTACGGACACAGCTCGACAGGACCCGACACAACAACAACAGGGTGAGGATCCAACAGGGACTGGGGGGACGGGGGGTGATGGGCACAATGGCACACATGCACAACGAGGTGTAGCACACTGCACACCCACAATTTCCCAGGGACATGTCCCCCATCCCCGTGGCACACTGCAGCACACACACATTGCAATCACAGCACATACCATGACAATGTGGCGCAAAGTGCAACACCCACACTGCAGAACAGGGGACACAACTGGGTCCGCCCAGGTGCAGAAACAGAACAATCACATTGGACAGAGCAGGGAACTGTGAGATGCATATCTACGGCTACAACCCCACATCAGCCATGTAGGCCAAATGTACACTGTCCCAACTCATATAGCCACCACCGCCCAAACAGTCACAATGTACATTGTCACACAGTCTGCATGTCGACAAGAACAAGGCGCCAACAGAATGCCAACATGCACCTCCCCTTCACAATGCAGAGGGACAAACAACACCTCCAGCAGGTCAGAACAGACAACCCATCAGTGATGCCGGAGACGAACACCACACCTTCGACACCGACGCCCTACAACAGCACATGGACATCCCACACAACCCACCACCAGGACCAGGGCAGACAAGCTACTCAGAGGAGAACCCAGCCCCTGCAACAGACCACACAGCATGAAGCACCCGCAATCACGGCTGGCTCACAACACTTCACCGACCCACACATGGCACCCCAATGCCAGGTGTCAGAACGCCAAAAGGAGGTGGCCCAACAGGTGCGGGTGTTGCCGAACCCATGGAATGCGAACTAGAACACATACGTGGGTGTCCAATACCCTTCAGGGACCACCTACACCCCACAAAGGAGACCCACATTGCCATAGAGACACATGCAGATGCACATACCCAGTACAGAATCACGCCCAGGGGCACGCACATATCAGTCACACACCCACGTTGGCTCTGCGTACGACGGCACGTCCACTCCCCTTACAAATTGAGTGGGTGACGACAAAGCTACATGTCCAGGTTCTAGCCCGCTGCCTGCGGTGACATGTCTGCGTCCGCTGTACACAGCACAATATAATGTTGTAGGGCCCAGAGCCCCCATGCATACAACAAGACCACAGGGACACATGCACATATCATGTTGAACTGGCTACGGGCACGTGCGCCCGGCCCTTTATTGGCAGGGCCACATGTACAGTGACGCCTGTGCTGGATGTGTGTGGGGTGAGTATAAGCCAGCCCGCACGGAGTGCTTGGTGCTGGCAACAACCTGAACAGTGGACACCAGTGTAATGGAAACAGAAAACACCAGCATAACAGAGTCAACTGCAGAGCAACATGGAGGGATCCGGAGTAAGGACAGAGGTACCCAATATTCAGTCAGGAGGTTCCATGAGTTGCAGTGCACTGAGGTAGGGGCACTAGAGGAGAGCGCGCTCATGTGATGAAACTGCTAGGATTGTATCCCTTCGGGTTAGTCCTGATGCAGATGCAGTGGGGTGTGGTACATCTGCATCAACTTCCTCATCAACGTCCCAGGTTTCCCACACTGCCTGAGGTGACAGTTGCGTCCGCAGTCCACAGCGCAATACCCAGTAATAGATCCGGGTGTGTAGCTTGACTACCACCACCAGTCTGCATTCCTGCCTTGGGGCTGTTGCCTCCTGCCTTCCCATTGTCTGTGCCTTCTCCTGTCCGCACACTTGACACATCTTCCTCATCATTGTCCCAGGTCTCCCCCACTGCATGAGGTGACATTGCTGCGCAACCTCACAACAGCACAAAACTCAATCAGTAACGGACAATGGCTTGCGGTGCACTGAGTCACTGGCACTTGGAGTGCTGAGCAGGGTATCAGGCCGATGATGGAATCCTCGACAGGTCTGAGCAACCCCGTAGGTCTGTCAGGACCACTGTTTCGACTCGGGCAGATGGCAGTTGGAGGTGGTCCTTGCCGTGGTGGCGTGTGCCTCCTGCGGTGATGCGATGTTCGGGCCAGTCAACACTTGATGCTATGTGTGGGCCCTGGTGGCCCGCAGTTGAGGCCGGAGGATGCGGACAGCGCAGGGCCACAGAACATGGCGTTGATGACCCCAAGACCATCGCTACAGAGGCCAGTCATTGTCTCAGAAGAAGGGGTCCCAGACCTGACAAGCACAGAGTTAGTGGCCCCGGATGCACTGCCGCCGGCACAGGCACCCAGCCACGGGACGGTGACCTGCTGTGCAGTCAGATGGGCCATGCGACCTGAGTGGGTCCCCATCAATGTCCGAGGTGTATGTTGCAGAGGGTTGCGGGGGACAGTGGAAGGTGTCCTCCAGGGCATGATGCGGAAGGTCTGATGTTACCTGGAAGCAGCAATTGGAGGAGTGGAAAGCGCAACCCTTGTTTTCGCCAACAATTCGGTATCAGCTACATGAGGATGAAAACCAGCCCCTATTCCATAGACTCATACGTGTAGGAAGGTGGAATCTGACTATATGGTTGCCCCCACTTTTTTTATGGTGTTTTGCTGGTTTATGACTTAGTTGGACTGGGATCCTGCTATTCAGGGCCCCAGTCTATCTGCTTTCTCTGTAAAATGGTTTCCATGTGCCTTAGGCACATCACTGATTGGAATCTGGAGTGCCCTTATAAGTCCCTAGTATATGGTATACTATGTACCAAGGGCCTAGGTACCTCAGAGGCCTGCCAGGGGCTGCAGCATGTATTATGCCACCCCTGGAAGGCCATCCAAACTGACACCACAGGTCTGCTACTGCAGCCTGGGTAAGGTGGTGCATGCACCCCTTACTGTGATATAGGTTACCTATATCACTATATACATACACACATATAAACCTATAAGTCACTCCTATGGCAGGCCTTATCAATCCTGAAGGCAGAGTGCGTGGTTCCTATGTGAGAGGGTGCCCCTGCATGAGCAGGGCCCCTCTGCAGCGGTCGGAGACCCTTCTCTGATGCTGTTTGTAGTGCAGCCTGACCATATACTCTTAAGCGCATTATAACCTCGCGTTAAATGCTAACTTTGGAATGGCTGCACCTAAACATGTCGTGTTTGGTGTCAAACATCTTGGAATACTACCCCCCGCCAATTCTGGCGGCGGGGGTAGCATTCCACCCTTCTAGAGGGAGAGACATGTTAACCCTGGCCTGGCCGGTAACTTCTTTCTAAAGCCTGGCATCACAAAATGGATGCTACTGCCACAGACACAAGTCTGGCCTCCTGCTGCTGGACGAAACTCCGGCAGGGGAGGCCTGGACAATAGGTTTCCTGTCCCAGGGAGGTGTGACCACCTCCCCAGACAGGATAATGTGTATTGGGGCTGGGCGGGAGCACTTTCTGGTGCTTTGAAGTCCTGCACTGGGGGCACACTTGGTGTCCCTGTGCATACCCCAGTTCAAACCGGATCAGGGGCTTGCAGCCCCTGCTTTGGCGTGAACTGGACAAAGGGAAAGGGGTGTAGCCACCCCTCTGCCCTGACCCACCCATAGGTGGGGCCACAGAGTAGTCCAACCCCTATCTTTGATATAAAGGTAGGAACCCAGTCCTTAGGACTTTAGATTATCCCTGGATGAAACTCTGAAACAGAATCCTGGACCTTCGACGCTCTACTCATGATTAGAGGACAGAAGAATCTCCCTTGGGGTCAAGGAGTGACTCCCCTGCTTGGCAGGCACCAAAGAAGCATCTGTCCGGTTCGCATTTCTGAAGCTCCCGCCGGACGCCGAAGTCATCGCATCACCAGAGGTGGATTCTCAGACTTCCCCGAGGCTACCCTGAGTCCCCAGCAAAGCTGAGGCCCGTGGCTATCGTGGGTGACGTGAGACCATGACCCCTGGACACCGAGCACAGTTGCAAGTGCATCCTCTTCTGGGTCTCCCACGAAGTCGTGCTTTGGGCTCCGAGTAGCCCTAGCCTCCAGCACCAACTGCACCGAAGATCACTGGCCCCCACTCCACGAGTGTCCTGTAAGCCAGATCCACGTGCGGCGTCATGAGGCTCCTTCGCGGTCGCTAGCCTGTTGGCTAGTAGCCCTTAACGAAGGCCAATCCTTTTCTTACTTGGCATCCTAGTTGCTCCAGGCCTGCCCTCACTTACCCTCGCTGGGTGAGTTCCACAGACCTTGCTGGTCTGCACCATCGACGATCTACATCTTCACTGAGACTTGCCGTTGCCAAGGCTTGTTGGGTCCAATCCGGTCGCCGACACCTCAGCACTCGACAGACATCGTGTACCAGCCCGAATCCTGCTCCTGGTTGCCGACAACGCCTCCTGGACCTCGTGGCTGAAGAGTCAAGACGACCGTCAACGCACCTGAAGCACTCGACATCGGTGGGCATCTGTCCATCGCCTTCCTGGTCACTGGCTAGTGACCCAGACTCTGTCCCCTCTGCTTTCAGGTTCTTCAGAACTCCGATCCACTCTTGGATCCACCCGGACACTTTTCTCTTGGCCGCCAGCAGCACTTTGCAGCAGATCGCCATTCGAATCGACGACGAAACCCGACCCCGAAAGGCACCTATGCACCCGGCTTCCCTGGGTGAGGTAACACGAGTACTCCGGTGCTCCCGTGGGTAGAGACTCTTCAAAGTCCTAGATCTCAAAGGGTTTTGTCCTAGTCCTCTTTTAAGTGTCCCTTTTCTCTAATTTCCCGATCCCGACTTTCTCCATAGAAGTCAACGGCGTATCGCGGTTGTGTATTTACACTGCACGCGTCTCCCGTGGGTCCCCTGTGTCACTACCTTGGGTGGTTCCTTGTGGTCCAAGCACTTCTAGAGGCTCTAGGCCTAGTGTCTAGTTCAGTCGTGGTTCGCATACCACTTTATTGGTATATGGTTTGGTACGCCCCTAGGGCCCAAACGTGTATTTGTGCTATTACTGTGATTTAATAACTTCTAACTTATGTACTTCGAACTCTAGCCTCATAAAGAGACTAGAGGGGTGTGTTTAGCAATAAATACATATATTTTGAATATATACCTGGTGTGGTGCTCTTTCATTTGATCACTCAAGAGATTATAGACTGGTAAAACAAGCTGCTTTACATTCCTTCAAGACTTAGCCTGAAGGCTGCTCTCCATAGCTACCACTAGGATAGCTTTCAATAAGGTTGTCTTTAACCTATCTCCAATAAGGGGTTGTTTGGACTGGTGCAAGGTGCCCACTATAATTAGTGGACAGCATATGCCAGGCCAACTTCTCACATTGGTGTGCAGCGTGTGGGATTCCAGCTTGCTATTGTTTTACCAGATAATCTCAATTGAATTGATCAACTGAAAACCACTAAAGGTACCTAAGGTACATATAATTTAAGCTTAGAATACAGTAAGTTCTACTGAACTTAGAGTTGTGTGTTAAGGGATAGCACAACCCTTTCTACAACTCAAGAGAGTTTAGTAGGCCACACTAGAGTAGGTAGTGCATACACCACACCACACTAGTAATGTCTTTAAGGGCAGGATCCAAAGAATCCTTGCAGGAAGCCATTGAGCTTCCACCCTCCAAGTATGATACACTCCCATTCTTGGAATTGAGAGCTTTATGCAACTTGAGAAAACTAAGGACAGGCCAAAGCCCCACCACCCAACACCTCAAGGAGTTGTTGGTGGCTTATGACCTTAGTAAGCCCTTGGGGACTGAAGGGGTAGGAGCTGAGGGTGGGGCAGAGGAAGAGGAGGAGGCCAGGGGTACCAATACCCCCAGCCCCCCTCTGAGACTGGCCAGGAGGGTGACAATGACCCTGACCTGGATAACCCAATCCCTCCTGTGGAAGATGATGAGGATGATCAGAATGATGCCCTCTTTGTCCCCCCAGGAAGGATTAAGAGTGTGCCCAGGAAGTCTAGATCTCCTTCTCAGGAGTCTAACCACTCTGGCACCTCCATAGGGAGCTCTATCTCCTCTCACAGGAGGGAATCCTCTCATGAGAGAAGAGACAGACTGGTCCAGTATGAGGAAACTCAGCTGGAAATCAGAAAAAAGCAATTGGCTTTAGATAGGGAATCCCTAGATCTCCTTAGAGAGAGAAGAAAGTTGGGACTAGAGTCCCATGGTGGCAGCAATATCCCTAGAGATAGGGAAAGGTCTTATGACCATAGAAACCTAAACAAGATTGTCCCTCCCTACCAGAGTGGGGATGACATCCACAAATGGATAACTGCACTGGAGAGGGCCTGTAAAGTTCAGAAGGTCCCCCAGAGGCAGTGGGCAGCAATCTTGTGGCTCTCCTTTGCAGACAAAGGTAGAGACAAGCTCCTCACTGTAAGAGAAGAGGATGCTGACAATTACACAGTCTTGAAGAGTGCTCTGATAGATGGGTTTGGCCTAACCACTGAACAGTATAGGTTGAAGTTCAGAGACACCCAAAAAGCTCAGACTCAAGACTGGGTTGATTTTGTAGATTGTGCTACAAAGGCTCTGGAAGGTTGGATACATGGCAACAAAGTGCATGACTTTTTAGGATTGTACAATTTGATTATGAGGGAGCAGATCCTTAATAATTGTCAAAACCAGCTTTTGCACCAGTATCTGGTGGACTCTGATCTGACCTCTCCCCAAGAATTGGGAAAGAAGGCAGACAAATGGGTCAGAACCAGAGTAAAAACTAGAAATCAGGGTGGTGACCAGAAGAAAGATTCTACTAAGTCCCAAGAGAAAGGTGGGGATAAATCTAAGGATAAGTCCCCTACAGGGCCCCAAAATTCCTCTTCTGGGGGTGGGTCCCAAACTCCTTCCTCTCCTGAAAAGAAACCCTATTGCCATGTCTGTAAAAAGCCTGGGCACTGGAAAACTGATCCCAGTTGCCCCAGGATTGGCAATAAAGAAAATGTTCCTCCCACAACTACTACCACCCCTCCTGGTACTACCAGTAGTAATCCTCCAGTTGGGAGTAGTGCACCCAAAAAGTTGGGTGCTTTTGCAAGAGGAACAGAGGGGAGCCCTAGTTTAGACAGGGACCCCTCAACAGACTCCTCTGACTCTGATGGTGGTATAGGATTTGCCACCTTTACCATGGGTCCCACAGCGTTGGGCAGGTACAGATTGGAGCCAATAATTAATGGTCAGAAAGCTGTGGCATTTAGGGACACAGGGGCTAGTGTCACCATGGTGGCAGGGAAACTAGTCCCCCTCACCAGTTTTTACCTGAGTTTAAGTACCAGGTGACCAACATTGATGGTGTCAGAACAGATCACCCCATGGCCATAGTCAATCTCAGCTGGGAGGGGGTCACAGGCCCAAAGAGAGTGGCAGTGTCCCCCACCTTACCTGTAGATTGCCTGATGGGCAATGATTTGGAAATTTCAGCCTGGGCTGAAGTTGAACACCAAACCCATCTTAGGATGTTGGGCGTCCCTGTAAAGGTTAGTGGGGCTGTGATGGCCACAGCCCCAGCCCAAGAATTTGGAGAGATGGAGCCTGAAAGAATGGCCCACTCTCCCCCAAAAGAGAGCACCAGGGTTGAAGAAAAGTCTTCTTCCCCCAGACAGTAGGTAAGGGTCAGCCTCCTCAGGGAACTGACCCTACCCCTAGTGAAGGAACTGCCACAGAGGTAGTCAGGCCTGGCCTGACCACCCCCTGATGGCAGAGGACCCTTCCAAGGTGGTACCCAGTCTGGAGCAGGTAACCTGCCCCTCTCTACCCTGCCTCAGTCAGCCCAGGGCTGCAGAGGTCAGGGAGGTCAGTGGACCCCCAGGGCCCCCTGTCCAGAGGAACCCCCCATCAGCAGATTAGGGGCACCCAGTCTAGTAGCCCTAGCCAGGTGAAAATTCCTCCACACACTGAGGGATCCCCCATACCTCTATGTAGGGACCTCCCCCAGAAGGACTCTGGTAGGCAAGGGCAAACCTGGGACCAGAAGGTTCCAAACCTGCCATGTCCCTCCAGTAGTCCATCCAAAGGGACCCAACCCCCAGCTGTAGGCAGCCAAAGGTTGACCCTTAGAGCAAAGTGCAACTCAGTCATGGAAAGACAGGCATACATGGTGACCAGTGATCTGAGGAAGCTGAGGCCAACATTCCTAGGGCCTCACTTCTCTACCCAGACACCTCACCAGCCTTGTACTTTACCTAAGCACACCACAGGTAGTGAATCCCCATGGTGGAGACCCTCTCATACCCTTAGGGTGAGGGATTGCTTAGTGGACCATAAGACAGGGGGCAACCATGCTAGTGCAGGTGCTTCCTTATATGACCACTTAGTCAATGAAGGCTCAACTGGCCAAGGTTAGCCTTATCTCCTTTCGTTTGGGGGGGGTTATGTAGGAAGGTGGAATCTGACTATATGGTTGCCCCCACTTTTTTTATGGTGTTTTGCTGGTTTATGACTTAGTTGGACTGGGATCCTGCTATTCAGGGCCCCAGTCTATCTGCTTTCTCTGTAAAATGGTTTCCATGTGCCTTAGGCACATCACTGATTGGAATCTGGAGTGCCCTTATAAGTCCCTAGTATATGGTATACTATGTACCAAGGGCCTAGGTACCTCAGAGGCCTGCCAGGGGCTGCAGCATGTATTATGCCACCCCTGGAAGGCCATCCAAACTGACACCACAGGTCTGCTACTGCAGCCTGGGTAAGGTGGTGCATGCACCCCTTACTGTGATATAGGTTACCTATATCACTATATACATACACACATATAAACCTATAAGTCACTCCTATGGCAGGCCTTATCAATCCTGAAGGCAGAGTGCGTGGTTCCTATGTGAGAGGGTGCCCCTGCATGAGCAGGGCCCCTCTGCAGCGGTCGGAGACCCTTCTCTGATGCTGTTTGTAGTGCAGCCTGACCATATACTCTTAAGCGCATTATAACCTCGCGTTAAATGCTAACTTTGGAATGGCTGCACCTAAACATGTCGTGTTTGGTGTCAAACATCTTGGAATACTACCCCCCGCCAATTCTGGCGGCGGGGGTAGCATTCCACCCTTCTAGAGGGAGAGACATGTTAACCCTGGCCTGGCCGGTAACTTCTTTCTAAAGCCTGGCATCACAAAATGGATGCTACTGCCACAGACACAAGTCTGGCCTCCTGCTGCTGGACGAAACTCCGGCAGGGGAGGCCTGGACAATAGGTTTCCTGTCCCAGGGAGGTGTGACCACCTCCCCAGACAGGATAATGTGTATTGGGGCTGGGCGGGAGCACTTTCTGGTGCTTTGAAGTCCTGCACTGGGGGCACACTTGGTGTCCCTGTGCATACCCCAGTTCAAACCGGATCAGGGGCTTGCAGCCCCTGCTTTGGCGCGAACTGGACAAAGGGAAAGGGGTGTAGCCACCCCTCTGCCCTGACCCACCCATAGGTGGGGCCACAGAGTAGTCCAACCCCTATCTTTAGTATAAAGGTAGGAACCCAGTCCTTAGGACTTTAGATTATCCCTGGACGAAACTCTGAAACAGAATCCTGGACCTTCGACGCTCTACTCACGATTAGAGGACAGAAGAATCTCCCTTGGGGTCAAGGAGTGACTCCCCTGCTTGGCAGGCACCAAAGAAGCATCTGTCCGGTTCGCATTTCTGAAGCTCCCGTCGGACGCCGAAGTCATCGCATCACCAGAGGTAGATTCTCAGACTTCCCCGAGGCTACCCTGAGTCCCCAGCAAAGCTGAGGCCCGTAGCTATCGTGGGTGACGTGAGACCGTGACCCCTGGACACCGAGCACAGTTGCAAGTGCATCCTCTTCTGGGTCTTCCATGAAGTCGTGCTTTGGGCTCCAAGTAGCCCTAGCCTCCAGCACCAACTGCACCGAAGATCACTGGCCTCCACTCCACGAGTGTCCTGTGAGCCAGATCCACGTGTGACGTCTTGAGGCTCCTTCGCGGTCGCTAGCCTGTTGGCTAGTAGCCCTTAACGAAGGCCAATCCTTTTCTTACTTGGCATCCTAGTTGCTCCAGGCCTGCCCTCACTTACCCTTGCTGGGTGAGTTTCACAGACCTTACTGGTCTGCACCATCGACGATCTACATCATCACCGAGACTTGCCGTTGCCAAGGCTTGTTGGGTCCAATCCGGTCGCCGACACCTCAGCACTCGACAAACATTGTGTACCAGCCCGAATCCTGCTCCTGGTTGCCAACAACGCCTCCTGGACCTCGTGGCTGAAGAGTCAAGATGACCGTCAACGCACCTGAAGCACTCGACATCGGTGGGCATCTGTCCATCGTCTTCCTGGTCACTGGCTAGTGACCCAGACTCTGTCCCCTCTGCTTTCAGGTTCTTCAGAACTCCGATCCACTCTTGTATCCACCCGGACACTTTGCTCTTGGCCGCCAGCAGCACTTTGCAGCAGATCGCCATTCGAATCGACGACGAAACCCGACCCCGAAAGGCACCTATGCACCCGGCTTCCCTGGGTGAGGTAACACGAGTACTCCGGTGCTCCCGTGGGTAGAGACTCTTCAAAGTCCTAGATCTCAAAGGTTTTGTCCTAGTCCTCTTTTAAGTGTCCCTTTTCTCTAATTTCCCGATCCCGACTTTCTCCATAGAAGTCAACGGCGTATCGCGGTTGTGTATTTACACTGCACGCGTCTCCCGTGGGTCCCCTGTGTCACTACCTTGGGTGGTTCCTTGTGGTCCAAGCACTTCTAGAGGCTCTAGGCCTAGTGTCTAGTTCAGTCGTGGTTCGCATACCACTTTATTGGTATATGGTTTGGTACGCCCCTAGGGCCCAAACGTGTATTTGTGCTATTACTGTGATTTAATAACTTCTAACTTATGTACTTCGAACTCTAGCCTCATAAAGAGACTAGAGGGGTGTGTTTAGCAATAAATACATATATTTTGAATATATACCTGGTGTGGTGCTCTTTCATTTGATCACTCAAGAGATTATAGACTGGTAAAACAAGCTGCTTTACATTCCTTCAAGACTTAGCCTGAAGGCTGCTCTCCATAGCTACCACTAGGATAGCTTTCAATAAGGTTGTCTTTAACCTATCTCCAATAAGGGGTTGTTTGGACTGGTGCAAGGTGCCCACTATAATTAGTGGACAGCATATACCAGGCCAACTTCTCACAATACGCCACCAATGTACGACCAGTGAGTGTCCATGAATGTCGGGGAACACACTTAGTGGCACAGGTGCTGAGAGGGGATGCAGTCTGCGATGATGCCGGTACACAGATGTGAACTCCAACATTGCCAAATCAAGGCTCTGTGACCTACTGGACCGCAGTGTAGGCCGGAGGCAGCGGACAGCAGTGGCCCACAGACGCGTGTCGTTGGCTCGCAAGGCACAGAGTTGGTGACACAGTGGCAGTTGTCGGTAGTGTTCAATCACCTCCGTAACGATGATCCTGTTCCCTCCGGACTGCAACGCGTCATCCTCTTACGCCTCTCCGTGCGTGCGATGAAATGCATTCTGCCTTTTGAATCACCGATGTTCAGTTCCAAATCTGTGATCCCACTCGTGCACAGCGTAGGCCGAGGGAAGTAGTCCGCGTAGGCCCACAGACGCGTGTGGTTGTGATGCCATGCACAGACTTGTTGCCACCACATCGAAGGGTGTATAGTGAAATGTTCTCTGCCTTCAATAATGTTCACTGCCATGGTGTAATCAAGACTCAGTTCCAAATGTGTGACCTACCTGACCGTAGTGTAGGCCTGAGGCAGCGGTCAGCACGGCCCATTCACCGAGTGTCGCCGGCATAGGTTGGATGGCCCCACCGGCCTGCGTAGTTCAGGTTCAGTGGCACCACGTGTAGTCGGCTGGCGATGAACAGGGTTAGTGGCACCACGTGTAGCCGGCTGGCATTGAACAGGGTTAGTGGCACCACATGTCACAAGATGCCCATATGGAACTTTGCCTCACTGATCGGGGGGGTCTGGTGTTGTGGCCGCTGCCCCGGATTTGGGGTCACTGCCAATCATGACTCAGGACACAGTTTCACATATGGGACCTACTGGTCCGAAGAGTAGGCCTAAGGCGGCAGTGGAGTACATCAACTAGAAAGGAATAAAGCGGGATGTGTCGTGGAGGCCGTGATGGTCTGAGGTGGCTGCCAAGGTCGCGGGCCTCGGGCTTGGAGCTTGCGCCGACACGTGGTGGGCCCTCCTTGACACACGCCGGTGTCGGCAGGTGATCAGTGTGGCCTGGCTGCGCAGGGGCGGGCCTGACGTGTTCGTGGTCCAGCGTGCCGGGGTCCGGCAGGCGCACAGCATCGCTGGCAACTCCGCTCACGAGGACGGCATCTGCATTGTGGTGGGGTGGGAGGCGCCGCCCTGGCAGGGACGTGGGTCTTTCCGGAAGAGGACCACGCCCAGGCCTACATGCTTTTTATTCACACCCCTACGCTGGCGTGGCGTACACCGGGCCATCCCACTCAGGTGACGCTTAGGAGGGGGTGTAACAGGCAACATTTCCGCGAGGTCCCCCACTGGCTGGGGTGACATGGTGGCGTCCACTGTCCACTACACTCCATCCACCAATGGTGTTTGTCGCCATGGATAGGGGTGTGTTCAGCATACTGTGGTATGTCCAGCACATCTCCGCCACCCATGGCATTGTGTACTTTCCCAATCATGGTTCTACTGCATCCTTCACACATGCCTGGTTTCCACCTCTCCCCACATTCAGCTATTATGTGGCTGAGGTGCCTTGCCGTTGCTGGCTCATGTTCAGGGCTTTCCCATGTGAACATTGTAAGTTGTTCTGTCGTGTCTGGTGGGTGGGCATGTTGTTGTGCCTGTTGTATGTGATTTTGTGACGTGTGCATTGCCAGCGGTGTGAGTTGCATGGTTGTGGAGTTGAGGTGTGTGGGGTGTTCATTTGGATATTGCCAAGGGGCTGTTAATTTCCCTTGTTGCCATCCTGGGAACGCTGGTTGATGATGGACTGTCGGAGGATGAAGGTATCATGCACACTGGCTGTGTATTTGAAGGCAACATTTTTGGGGGTTCCACAGTGTTCTGTTGTTGCCTGCACATTGATGTGAGACGTGTGCTTCCTGTTGCGGTGATTGTGTGCTGTGTCACCAGGGGGCACAAGTAGTACATGTGTGCTGTGTATTGCCCCCAACAAGTGCGTGCATCCTGCTTGGGCGTATGGTCCTTGCTTGGTCTCCATGGGATCCTGCGCATTGTGTTGTACGTATGGGGACAGGGGTACCAGGGTGATGGTTATGTCCATGACAGGTGTGGGGGACTTGGATGTGGCTGGCTGTGAGACTCCTCCGACTCTGGCGCGTGTTGGTTGGGGGGTCCCAGGGGCCAACAGGTGCAGCCACGCCATCAGCTTTGTGTGGGGTGGGATGTTGGTTGTCTGCTGTGTTGGTGCCGTTGGCCTGTTTGGCGATGATGGTCAGGATGCGTAGGTTGGTTGTCCCTTTCAGCCTGTAGTGGACGGTGACATTGTCAGATTTTGGGTCTGTGCGGCTGGTACGTTTCCTGGGGTTCCGCTGTCTTTGTCTGCGCTGCGCCTGTGGTGGTCCGGGGGTCGGGTGTTCTGGGTGTGGGTTGGGGTCCTGGGGTGGTGGGGGTGGGTGTTGTGGACCTCTTGGGCTCCATGGCATCTGTTGCCCTTCGGATGTGGCCCTGGGCTGTGCTCCCTTTTGTGGTGCTGGCTGCCATCCGACTTTACACCAGGTCAGAGCAGGTGTAAATTTCCTGGTGCTAACGCGCCTTATCGCCTGTTTTGTGTTTTTATCACCGATGTGGCTGGTCGTTGTGAATGTTGAGGTGTGATGTCGCGGCTTTTGGCACGGGAACGCCTACTCTGCATCTCATTAGCGATATTTGCGGGGGTCCTCTGTGGCGATGTTTTTTGTGGCTGCTATCGCGGGTAAACTGGTGCTGTGGGCTGTTAACACTGGCTTGTGAATGGGGAGGTACATTTATCACGACTTTGGCTGCGATAAAGTGCCGTTAATTCAGTGATGGCTCCTTGTGAATATGCCCCTATGTGTGGTGTAGGGCTGTGAGTAGAAAGGTCAAAAATATGTGAAAGTGGTGTATAATTAAAAAATATCTGGCTCTGTGGAAAACAAAAAAAATGTAATGTTCCTTCGAGCTGATATTATTAAAAGTGGGGAATATGACGGAAGGACTAAGCTCTAATGGGCAGTGCTTCCTGTGCCGACATGTTTCGAAGCCCTCCCCTGGCTTCTCATCAGGACCAAAGAAGATCCCTTCTGTTGTATTCCTCTTAGGGTGTCCATAAACGGGCTTTCCAGTATCATGTCCTTATATAGGCATAAAATCCCAGCCCTTATTTAGGCATTAAACCGTGCACTCCAAATACAGGCATGGTCTCTGACATCCATCCACCCTAACGTCACAACGAGTTCTTGAAGAGCAGACCCTTAGGCTGCGGGAGTTTCCCTAGTCCAGGACTATTGATTTCTTCAAGGACTCATATATTATGCATGAACCATTATTCCTTAGGGGTTCATTCATGACGTCTTCCGCTGACCGACTCACGTCAATGCTAACATTCTGAGGTAATTCTCAGGTATAAATATACCTTCCCTAGCCCCTATAAATCAGAGGAGACCTCGACTTCAGAGGAGCCCGTTTCCCAGCCTGATGCACTGAGAAGACGCTGTCATCCCTGCACGCAGAGAGTCCAGCTTCCAGTGATCTGACTTCCCTTGCGGGGTGTTGGAGTTCGAGTCTGGCAAGAGATTCCTACCTCTCTCATTCTTCAGGTATGGAGCAGACTAGAACCTAGAGGGACTCTTGGCATACTAGGCATACTGGGTTTAGCGTACTCTTAGTATACCATAGTAAGGAATACTTCACCTACTTCATACCTCGTCCTATACCTAGGTTAGGTTAGGTACATTGGGGTAGAACTAGATTAGAAACGCATCGTATGAGTACTCACATTTTTAGTCTGTGTTATTTATATGCATATATATACTAAAAGATAATGCTCTCGCAGTATTATTTATTTCTACTGCTCACACTGTACATTATTTATCTCGCATACTGTCTTGTGATCGTAACAGCACATTTTACTTACACAAGAAACAAGACTGTTCAATAAATCTTTTATTGAAACGCCCGTCTATTTCTTTCTGTGTAACTTGGAGAAAACTAAGCATGCACGACTGAGCTGAGTGAAATAGTTATCTATTGTTTCCACGACTCTGGGACACGTTCTGATTCTAAAGGGAAACACAGTGGTCATGTTTTGCGGCTGCCAGAAACTATTCCCTTCTTGTTGTCAAGGAGTTTCTAGTGGCCTCTGAGCTAGCTGGCACAAGTAATTAAGTTTAATATACTCGATAGGGACATACTGACCTTAGTCCTATGTCAAACTTATAGGATATATTATTCCAATGTGCAGAGCCTATTAGGGAAATAGGAGCTACACTACATGGCGCCCAACGGTTTGGTAAGGCAGTAATTCAACGTTAGATACTGAGTAACTCAGCCGTGCTTTTTCTCTCAAGAGACCCCTAGCCATATACTCCAAAAGACGTCTGGAGTGGGCAGGGTTAAGTATCCACCACGGCTACATAGGGCAGTACCCTATATATTAGCTGTTTGGTTTGCTCAACGTTGAAGGATACAGTGTTCCAAAATATTGTGCACCTAATCTTTGTTTCCTTGAAACTTGTTCTACATTTTTCAAAAAACAAAAATGCCTGGCTCCGACACTGAGACCGGAAACGGTGGAGCTGCGGCTGATCCAGCCCAAGCAGCAGCTTTTAACATTACAGGTTTAAATGAAACCGAGGAGGGTGTTATAGACATCGCTCCAAACTTAAGAAGAGCCATCACTCTAAAACTTATATAACACGGCCTACCACCAAGAGGAGGTAGAGCAGTTTTCGTGATAGAGGCACACGAATCCTTTCAGACAGAGGTATTCTATTCATGGGTAATATTTCCTGAATCCAATCCAGTAACACACATGTTTCACTTCTACAAAGAAGATGAACCACCAGAGGAATACATTCCTTTCGAGGATATAGAAATTCCATTAACATACCAGGAGCATCAGCTCTGGTTTAAAGGCGCCCTAAAACATCACAGAAACATTACCAGGCTCGGTCCACTAGGTAGACCAGGAGCAACATGGCCGATTCTAGCCGGCTACACACCTCATCCTGAACTGGATATAATGTCAGATGAGGACTTACATGTTCAAATACAAGAATTAATAAAAATTTACAGACAATTGGTCCAATATGTCATGTGGACTTTCACAGTCCAACCACCATTGACACTTCCAAATCAAACCCCTCACCAGGGGAACACTCTAAAAATTAAACCACAGACTCTATACGCAGTCATGGGTAAAATGCCCACAAAACGTGAGAAAATTCCGTTCTGGATAGCTCAAAAAATTACTCAAATCGAAGCAGTATTTCCAAATACTAGCCCGTATGAAAACACAGAATACTGACAATCAGTTTACCAATGGGGATCACACCACAACTGGAAGACTGCACCACTTGGGGCTCAGTCTTTGCTGCCATCTATTCTAAAACACATGGCATTCCGTCAATTGCGGTAATACCTGATGTCCTGAAACAAATTCAAAATGAATACGGGGCAGAGCCTGCTCTAAATTTAGGTATGAAATTACTGAAAAATTTCGACCAGGTCTCATCAATAATATTATCTAATATTAAAGGGGAGGCAGCAGCAGTGGCGATCCGCCAAAAATTAAGGGAATTTGATGTTACAGAACATCAAACAGAGCTACCCAGAATTATAGAACAATCTTATGCAGAATTAGGCAGAGATAGTTTGGGTGGAAGACCAGTGAAGCCGAAGCTATCTGACAGTCCTGACAAGGACTCAATTAAACAAACTCCTACATCTTCTAAAAAGAAGTGGGAGTCTACTAAACAAAAATCAAACGAGAAATGTTCTCAATCCCGAGGTAGGTCTCCTCAAAAGGAGCCCTCTGAAAGGAGGTATAACCTCAGGTATAGGGATAATTTGAGAAAACCTGACAGGTATCAAGATACTGATACACGTTCCTCTCGTCCCTTTCAGATCTCATCACAGACTTCGGAAAGAAGAGGACGATCAGAACATAGAGAAGAACGCGTGAAATCGAAAGACGACAAACACGCTCCAAAAACTAAAGCAAAACCTCAATTCTCCAAAAAGAAAGTAGCAGGTCTAAAGATCAGACATGCCGAGAATACTGAGAACACAACTCAAGAACGGAGAATGGGCTCAGACAATGCTGGACAGTGCAGCAGAAGTCACAATAGTTCGCCAGAACCTGAAGGAACTTCTGGAGATAGTGGACTTGAATGAGTACATCACAGTTGAGACTGTAGACACCAGGGTTAGTACTCCACAAAAGTTATATGACATAACACTCCGGATGGAGGGAGACAAACCTAGACATGTGAAAGCACTTTTTTGGGAAAGACTATCAAGGGGCTATGACATACTTCTAGCAGAAAAAGACTGGCCACCACAATTTGTCAGGGAGTGCCCACATGGTGAGGTCATTATTATGCCTGCCTTCTCCAACCATATACCAATGCATCTAAGATATACATATGCCAGGAAATGGGCAGTGGCCCAGGCCCCAGCATTATATAAAAATCATGTAGGATGGGATGAGGACTCACCTCACCATAAAATACATCTGAAACATGAACCAACTGCACAACGGCAGTATCCAATAAAGCAAGAAGCTAAAAAACAGGTCGGGGAGATCTTAGATCAACTTGAATATCAAGGGGTGATTGAAACATGCACCTCCTCAATGAACAATCCTTTGTTTCCTGTCTCCAAACCAGACAATACATATCGTCTAGTTTTGGATTACAGACACCTAAACACTTGTTCTAAAACTTTTGCAGTGCAAAATGCACATAGCACAGCATTAATGAATAACATTGTGCGTAAAAAATATAAAACAACATTAGACATCTCAAATGGTTTCTTTTGTCAAAACATAGCACCTGAAAGCAGGTACTTAACAGCATTCTCCATAATGGGGACCCAGCGTCACTTTTGTCGACTCCCACAAGGGTTCAAGAACAGCCCAGGTTTATTCTCAGCGAGGGTAACGGAGTTACTACAAATTTATGACAATGAGGCATTGTCCTATGTCGATGACATCTATCTGACAGACGATGACCTGGAAAAACACTTGAACAGGGTGAGCACCATTATACTGGGTTTCGCCTCTGAGGGCTACAAGTTCAACTTTAAAAAGTCCCGAATTGCCCATCTCAATGTCCTATTTCTGGGATATGAGCTTTCAAGTGAAGGCAAGAGCTTAGCAGCTAACTTTCTAGAGAAATGTGCGCTGCTCCAACCTCCAAAAACGCAAAAAAACTTACAATCCTTCCTGGGTTTCCTAAATTTTGGAAGAACATACATTCTAAATTACGCAGAAAGGGTTAAACCTCTCTACGTATTAATCAAACCTGATTTTTCGATCAGAAACTGGAGACAGGAACACACAGAAATCTTGCGTTCACTCCAGGCTAACATGTTAGCAACAAATCACTTACAAACACGCGTAAGTCAACGTAATTTGGTGATCCGAATAATTTCGGGTCAATGCGGATTCACCTACTTAACCTTCAATGAGGGTGAGAAAATACCAATCGCATACAAATCTCATTTGTATACACAAGCGGAAATGCGCTTCAGTTCAACTGAAAAAATTCTAACAGCAGTTCAAACCGCTGTAGCAAAAGGAAGAGCCTTAGCCCAAGGGAAACGCATTATTGTCGTAACCCCAGTACCAGCTTTAGAAGCGGTCACAAAAGCAAGCATTCCAAATGCTAAAGCATTACATCCAAGATGGATACAATGGGTTAATTCTCTTGCTGCAACAGATGTTGAATATGTTTTTGATCCAGATTTAAAAACACAAGCATTCCTAAAATATGAACAAGAATGTCCTCTGCCTACTGAAATTCTGCCTCTCGATCAGTACGAATTCATAATTTACACTGACGGATCCGCACAACCCGCAACAGGGAGTAAGCAAGCTTACAGTGCAGCGTGTGCAATCGTTAAAGGTCGCATGCGAAATGGCATCTTCAGACCCATGGTCACAAAAACTCAATCTCTAGGAGATTGTACAGCTCAGCGAGCTGAACTACAAGCATTCAAACTGGCACTTGAAAGTACAGATCGAGAATTCCCCACACTAATAGTGTGCGATTCCTTTTACTGTGTTCAGTCGTATAATGACTACATACGAAACTGGCTTGAAAATGGTTTCAAAGATGCGAAAGGTGGCACAATAAAGCATAAAATACTTTGGGAACAAGTAGTTCAGTTGAAGAACGAACTACCAAAGGCTCACGTGATCCACACACTGAGTCATCAACGTGATGGCGTTCACGTTGCAGGGAATTCATTGGCTGACGAAGCCGCAAGGGGGCTGTTCAGACGGCTTCCGTAGCTGCGATCACTCGTTCAAAAACAAAAATAGACGGTGAGATAATGTTGGCTGTCAATGCTTCAAGCAAAGGCAGCAGTGCAGCGTTACCAAAAACGTTTCCACTCAAGTACTCTTATGTAATTGATGCGAACAACGTTCCTTTTGCTCGAATCCCTGGAGTGGGGGATAGGGTAATTCCAAACATGGAACGCAGAGCAGCCTTGATTTATGAAACACATTTGGGGGAGGGTCTATCACATCAAGGGATCTCTAAAACAATTTTGACGTTAAAAGAGATGTAGTGGTGGCCTGGAATGAATACAGAAATTCACATATTCATCAACAACTGCTTAGACTGTAATTTACAGCGAGAGAGCCACCAGACACCATGCTGCGAATGTGGCAACCCAGTACAGACACCATTGTTAGACAGCATTAGACTATCTACGCGCCTGCATCCTACTGGACAAAGGCATTCCCACAAATACTGAATCAAGGTTCCTATGGTTATGGCCTCAGCGCGCTGACGCTCGAACTGTTATAAAAGATTTGCGAGTCTTTATCGGCACATAAGCAATAGGCACGCTACATTCTGACCAGGGTCTTGCGTTTAGCTCTCGGGCTTACAAAGAAGCCATGGCCAGTCTGGGCGTTGCATTGCGGTACTCCTCTCCATTCCATCCTGAGGGAAATTTTGTTGTGGAAAGGAAAAACCAGGACATAAAGCAGTCTATAACAGCTAGGGTATTAGGTTCGGGTGATGGGTGGGTCAAACACCTTAGTGGGGTTCAACGCTCTTTGAATAATCTGCCAAGAAGTTCTCTAGGGGGGGATCACTCCGTATGAGGTCCTATTTGGGACAAGAATGTGGGTACCAGACATTGAACACGTAGGCACAGTGGTGGAAAATAAACCGTTTGATATCAAAGATCGTTTGGCTGTTTTACAGGAACTCAATAAATTAAGAACGAAACAAAGCAACGTATTCCTACAGCCAACCACCACTGGGGAAAGATCGGCGGTCCCAGCTAGGCCTGTCTGGATTCCAAAAGTTGGGGATCTAGTCAGAGAAAAGATTGCGGACAAGAAGGAATTTGGACCTTCTTACAGACAACCAGTACCTGTCCTAGCAGTTCAAGGAATGAGGACAGTACTTCTGCCGCCCCTTGCTGGAAGAAAGGAGAAAAGATTTGTGTCCATCGACCTCATCAAACCACAGTATGTGGCCAATACTAAATAGTAGGCCTCGTGGACTCCGACCTAGTAGCAGACGCACTCCTCTCGCTACTATCCAAGAGGTTCAGACTGAAAGACTGATAACAATCGAGAATTCAGCTGCAACTGATGGAGGACTAAGCAACAACGCTATGGAACTCATCCCTCTTGAACACCTAGTAACAGTTCGTCCAAATACACCTGTCTACACCAACGTGGCAAGTGTTGAACTGGTTCCAGTGATTTTTACAAATCCTGATGCAATTCCAACAATTGATAGAACTGCTTCTGGCTATTTCATTAACTTTGATACGTTCTCAGAAGATCCGAGTGAACCTGAAACGACGCCAGCATCATTGAAATTCAAGCAGCAAGTACAAGACTTTCTTCATTTTCTGAAAAAGACTTATTTGGTTTCTCCATGGATTGAACTCTGGATTACATCTGGACTTTTTGTTTTCCTGCTCTGGCTAGCTTTGGTAACAACTGTGAGCGTGCTTATAAGTGGCAGATACATCCATGTGAACACTGAAGGAAAAGACGTGAAAGTACTTTTGAAACCTCATAAATCTTCCCATCGTGAAGCAAGAGACTTGTCGTCAGTGAACATCACAGCTGTTCCTATACAGGATGGTATAGTGTGGGACAAAACAGATTTTGAAATCTTCGGTCCGACAGAACAATTGAACATTACACATTTGTTTAAAATTTCACTAAGTGATCTAATTACGTCCAGTACCTATTCAGATGATTGGGACTTTGAGACTGTGAATGACATAATGTTTGACCTAGAAAAATCTGCTGCATTTTCTAAACATGAATATTTAGAGGGTTCATCAGACTATGAACAAATGTATTGTTACAACCACTATGGTCATCATTATTTGCATAAATCTGCATATCCAAGAAATGTGTTTATTTTTAACCAATGGGAACATTGTCCTACACCACCTAAAGGTAGTTCAAAAACATTTGCTAGTAAGTTTCCATATTTTTCAGGATACAATACATCTGAACCAGAAATGTTTTACTATAAAAATGTAAACAAGACAGGGCTGAAAATTATGTTAACAAATACAAAACAGATTTACTCTGCATTATTTAATGCCCAACTGTCTAGACAGGGTTTCGACTTTTGGAAAGACACAATAGACACCAAAACAGTCTGGGGTACTAAAGAATGGCAAGTGCAGGGGATAGAAGCTTTATTTAGAGCCTGTATCATCCCTGAACAAATAATGTTTTTGAATGAAACCATCCAACAAACATCTTGTCTTGGACTAGCCAAGATCAAAGAAATGAACACACCTTCTGTACCAACACCTGCCAAAGATAACGATATACAGGCAGTGGTGACTGTTGACAATATACTACAACTCAACAGATCTAATCCTGATTGGAAAAAATGGTTGATCTGGCCCACAGACACGAATAACTGTCATGGAAGATTCCTGAATAAAACTCAGGGCTTTACTATTAATAGGCCAGACCCAAGATACGTCCAAAGACAACATCCGGGGGTGGTAACAACATACAGTGTAGGAAAATTATGCCTCGATTAGCTGCATAAGTCTACACTACAGGATGTGAAACAACACTTAACCTTACTTAAAAAGGACGCAGACCTTAGGGAATTCTTGCTTGGACCAAGAAGACCGCATCAAAAACGTTTCATATATGCCGGCATTTATGCTATGTATAATGAAGCATGGAAAGTATCACAGATGGAGGCTGCAGAACGAATACGTGAACTTGATCGTATTAATTTAGAGAAAACACTCTCTGTGGTCGACAATGGGTTAACAACTTTGTCCTCCAGAATATATTCATTGGATGGCATTGTATCCTCTGCTATCGACATACTAGAACAAGATTTGGCGATGTTACAGCAAGACCAGTCTCAATTACGTTCTATTATGTTATTAAGCTGGACGCTGCAATCTTTGCGAGCGGGCTATGTGCCTTGGCGTTTCATCAACACATTGGCTCTGTTTGCAGAATACAATCTAACTGATAAACAGATCGAACTGGCACAAAGAGGAGCAAGGTATACAGTGCTGAGCATTGAAAAACTGGAAAAGGTACCATTCACAGTGGCAGAAAAACCAGCTACAGAATGGCTTATTCATGGCAAAATAACATTACCTGTGAGTACTTTTCAGTTTCAGTATTGCCTCAGACAAATGCAAGCAGGCAAATATGAAAGGTTGGGTAAGGAATACATTAAGACATCTTGGGATTTACCGTATACATATAGATGTTGGAGTGGGGATCGTGAAGTGTTTTTGAGCGGTACACACTGTAGACGTGCACTGAGCGGTTCACTTATATGTCAGGACATTTCTTTACACGGGGCTTGTAATGGTTCTGTGGCAAATGTGTCCTGCCACCAGCAGGGTACACCAGCTACTGTGATGAATCCAACGTTTGGCCAACTTTCTAACGGGAGTTACCTCATGTTGAATGATCAGAGTTGCTGCGGCATGTTGCCAGGCATCCCATATCTAGTAACGGTCAACTCCAGGGTCACTTGCTGTATGCAAGTATTGTTTCCCCCAATAGACACAGTCAGGAGTCGCCTCTATGGCCTTCGCTGAACGTCTCTTTTATAAGATTTGATACTTTGAGCAGAATGAAAGCCATGCTTTTACAGCAAACAGTGCCTTTGACCTCGGCCAAAGAAACCTATGATCTACAAGTAGCAAGGACTTCGGCTGAGATACAGACTTTAATACGTACAAACTGCCCTATACATTTCGTAGAAATGATAACACGTATCTTTAACATGTCTGATACAATAGGAATTATACATGTATTTAAGAGCATCTGTACCGGTCTGTTAGCACCTTTCCAGGCAATACTCGGAATCATCCCGAACTTTGCACATTCGGTGTTTGGTGGCATACCATTAATTCTAGCACTTGTTGCCGGAATTCTATTTCTCTTCCTGCTATTGCGCTATGGCCAGCCTATTCGCAGACATCACTCCGAGCGAAATGGAGAAAGCTCTCCTTGAAAGAAAGTGCCGTGAGCGAATAGTACAGCTTTTGGGCATGACTCGTCTACGGGACCTGAATACCACGTGGTTCCTGTCATTCAGACCAATCTGGCAAGATTGCATCTTACCTGTTCTACGCTGCCTGCTATGCGGTGAAGAATGCGTGTTGGACACCTGTCTAACATTTCCATCGGCAACGCCAACGGATGTCGATACTCTGCTGGACCCGATAACGGCCCATGCTCTGTGTTGTCCCCAGAGGCTTCCAATCCTGATGTCAGCATTCATTGAGATCTCACAGACGTTTCCGGCTGCTGCTGAGGTACGAGAAAGATCTACAGGCACACAGGTAACAACGGACGCGAACTTTGCTGCGGCACCCTATGCTGGAAGCAAAGCTTCACATCTCTGTGCAATTAATTTGCTACACGAGGTGTTCCAACTGACGCCTACTACAGTGGACGATGTTTTGTCTATAGAAATAGATGATCTCATGTTTACACCAGACCCGTAAACTGACTCCGATTCAGCATACAGTGTTCCAGAGATGCAGTAACAATTTGGCCTTCATTTTACAAATACTTGGAACTCTACCAAAATTGAACTTTTTTCCCATTTTTCGAACGAAAATGGCACTTCCATCTGCTTAAAGTAGAACTAGCCTTATAATACAGACTTCAAGGTACTTCCACGGACACTTAGTCATCTTGTGTGTCTAAAACAGTTCATTAATTTTCATGACATGAAATGACCTTTATTTTTAAGAGACTTATCGATCATTTTTTTGTCACATGTAAATATTACTGCTTCTTTCATTCATATTGCATTTTATTTTAAATATATGCCTGAAATGAAAAGCAATGCTTCAAATGTACAGTACCCTTTTGCATTTTTTATTATGTTTTTTAAATGCTTTTAAGAAATATTTTTAAATATGCGGTACTCCATTTAATGTTTAGCATTTTAAATGTTTAGCATTTTAGTATTATCGTACACACGAAAGTGGAGTGGGTGTTGTATTCCTCTTAGGGTGTCCATAAACGGGCTTTCCAGTATCATGTCCTTATAAAGGCATAAAATCCCAGCCCTTATTTAGGCATTAAACCGTGCACTCCAAATACAGGCATGGTCTCTGACATCCATCCACCCTAACGTCACAACGAGTTCTTGAAGAACAGACCCTTAGGCTGCGGGAGTTTCCCTAGTCCAAGACTATTGATTTCTTCAAGGACTCATATATTATGCATGAACCATTATTCCTTAGGGGTTCATTCATGACGTCTTCCGCTGTCCGACTCACGTCAATGCTAACATTCTGAGGTAATTCTCAGGTATAAATATACCTTCCCTAGCCCCTGTAAATCAGAGGAGACCTCGACTTCAGAGGAGCCCGTTTCCCGGCCTGACGCACTGAGAAGACGCTGTCATCCCTGCACGCAGAGAGTCCAGCTTCCAGTGATCTGACTTCCCTTGCGGGGTGTTGGAGTTCGAGTCTGGCAAGAGATTCCTACCTCTCTCATTCTTCAGGTATGGAGCAGACTAGAACCTAGAGGGACTCTTGGCATACTAGGCATACTGGGGTTAGCATACTCTTAGTAGACCATAGTAAGGAATACTTCACCTACTTCATACCTCGTCCTATACCTAGGTTAGGTTAGGTACATTGGGGTAGAACTAGATTAGAAACGCATCGTATGAGTACTCGCATTTTTAGTCTGTGTTATTTATATGCATATATATACTAAAAGATAATGCTCTCGCAGTATTATTTATTTCTACTGCTCACACTGTACATTATTTATCTCGCATACTGTCTTGTGATCGTAACAGCACATTTTACTTACACCAGAAACAAGACTGTTCAATAAATCTTTTTTGAAACGCCCGTCTATTTCTTTCTGTGTAACTTGGAGAAAACTAAGCATGCACGACTGAGCTGAGTGAAATAGTTATCTATTGTTTCCACGACTCTGGGACACGTTCTGATTCTAAAGGGAAACACAGTGGTCATGTTTTGCGGCTGCCAGAAACTACTCCCTTCTTGTTGTCAAGGAGTTTCTAGTGGCCTCTGAGCTAGCTGGCACAAGTAATTAAGTTTAATATACTCGATAGGGACATACCGACCTTAGTCCTATGTCAAACCTATAGGATATATTATTCCAATGCGCAGAGCCTATTAGGGAAATAGGAGCTACACTACACTTCTACACTCAATTAAAGTAAGAAATAGTAAAAAAATGATAGTACCATATAAATACTAAGTGGTGCATATAATATTCATGCACTGTATACTATACCCCAATAGGTATCTTAACTGGTACAGCTTTATATTTAGCCCGTTATATGCCTCATGAGCCTGCAAAACGAGAGGTTCCACGGAGCCGCGAGGAGGTAGTAACCAGGCGAGGAGGTATCCTTGAAAACTGTCTGACTATAGGTGCTCCTTCCCTCTCGTTTTGCAGGCTCATGAGGCATATAATGGGCTAATTATAAAGCCGTACCAGTTAAGATACCTATTGGGGTATAGTATACAGTGCATGAATATTATATGCACCACTTAGTATTTATATGGTACTATCACTTTTTTACTATTCTTACTTTAATTGAGTGTAGAAGGGATCTTCTTTGGTCCTGATGAGAAGCTAGGGGAGGACTTTGAAACATGTCGGCACAGGAAGCACTGCCCATTAGAGCTTAGTCCTTCCGTCATATTCCCCACTTTTAATAATATCAGCTCGAAGGAACATTAAAAATAATTTGTTTTCCACAGAGCCAGATATTTTTTAATTATACACCACTTTCACATATTTTTGACCCTTCTACTCACACCCCTACACCACACATAGGGGCATATTCTCAAGGAGCTATCGCCGAGTTATCGTCACTTTATCGGAGCCAAATCCACGATAAATTTATCTCCCCATTCCCAAGCTGGTGCTAACAGCCCATAACACCAGTTTACCTGCGATAGCAGCCGCAAAAAACATCGCCACAGATGACCCCGGCAACTAACGCTAATCATATGCAGAGTAGGCGTTCCCGTGCAAAAAGCAGCGACAACACCACTCCACAACATTCTCAACGACCAGCCACATCGGCGATAAGACCACAAAACATGCGCTAAGGCGCGTTAGCAGCAGGAAACTAACACCTGCTCCTACCTGGTGTAAAGTCGGACGACAACCGGCACCAGACAAGGGAGCACAGCCCATAGCCACACATGAAGAACAACAGATGCCCTGGAGCAACCGATCTTGCAGCCCAGAGCCCCAATAGGTCAACAACACCCACCGCCACCACCCCCAGGACCCCACCACCCCCACCCCCACCCCCACCCCCCTTTGGACAAAGATATTGCACCTCAACTCCACGAAATCATGAACCAAACAAATCGCCTGAAGTCGCACAATCACAACACCCAACATACATGTGTGGTCAGAAAAAGGGAAATCATACATCCATATCATAATATCCAAACAATACGTTTATTACAGAATAAACCAAAAAAACAAATCTGAAGAGGCATGGCGGGTCATCTCAGGACATTCTGTAAGTCACAGCCTGCAAAACAGAAATCTGGATCAGAAGTGTGCCATGCGCCCATCAAAGTACTGAGAGAGAGAGCGAAAGAGAGAAAGAGAGAGTGAGAGAGAAAGAGAGGGAGAGAGAAAGAGAGAGGGAGAGAGGGAGAGAAAGAGAGGGAGAGAAAGAGAGGGAGAGAGAAAGCGAGAGGGAGAGAGGGAGAGAGAAAGAGAGAGGGAGAGAGGGAGAGAGAGAGAGAGAAAGAGAGAGGAAGAGAGAAAGAGATGGAGAGAGGGAGAGAGGGAGAGAGGGAGAGAGAAAGAGAGAGGGAGAGAGGGAGAGAGAGAAAGAGAGAGGGAGAGAGAAAGAAAGGGAGAGAGAAAGAGAGAAAGAGAGAGGGAGAGGGAGAGAGGGAGAGAGAAAGAGAGGGAGAGAGAAAGAGAGGGAGAGAGAAAGAGAGGGTGAGAGAGTGCCGACACTGCGGACCTAGGCCTCACTGCTCACCTGCTGCCACCGGTGTGTCTCCAACCACATGCCGGTATTCACAGCAGTCCCCCAGGTCCCTCATCTGAAACAGTTTCCAGAGACATGAATGGCAGAGTCCATACAGTTGCACATGCCATCATCGCTTGCCTGCCCCTGCGCACACAGGCTACTGCACCCCAGCCCCTCCTGCCACCCAGCGGTGATTGCCCGCCCCTGCGCAACCAGGCCTCACTGCTTACCTTCCGCCACCGGCGTGTCTCCAAGAGGGCCCACCACGTTCCGGAGGGATCTCCAAGACCGGTGCCCGCGACCATGGCACCCTCCACATCATGCAGCCCCGCACTGCGGGCCACCAGGTCACACACATGATTCTGGGTCTTGATTTCGCAATGGCAGAGACCACATCAGTGCACATGGCATCATCGCAGGCTGCACACCCGCACAGCGCTTGAGGTGCCACTAACTCTGTGAACTGCGAGGCAACGCCACGTGGCGGGAGGCCCGCCCTGCCCGCTGGCTCAGGCCTACACTGCGGTCCAGCAGGGCTCACACTAATCCTTGCCAGTCCGGACCGCCAGGACGGTGCATCATCGCAGGCTGCACACCCCCTCAGCACTTTAGGTGCCCCTATCTCACTGCACCGCAAGACACCGTCCCGTGGCGGTGTGCCTGTGCCTGCCGCAGTGTATCCGGTGCCACCAAGTCTGTGGACCGCTAGCCATGGACCCTTAATGATTGAGTCCCGTGGTGCGGATGCCATCATGTCACCCACGGCACTGGGCAATGTGAGCTGGCAGGGCCCTAGGCCCCTCATGCATACATGAGAACTACACGGAGACACCCAGTCAGAGAGAGTGGAAATGGCGTCCAGCACATGCGCCAGGCCCTTTTTATTGGCAGGGTCTCATGTCCTGTGACGCCTGTGCTGGATGGGTGTGGTGTGGGTGTACACCAGCCGTGAGGGAGTGGCTGTGGAATGCTGACAACTAGACCTGGGAGCTGCAGATCCCAACAGTGAAGACCTGGGACATGTAGCGTTTTCGTCCCCCCCTGTGTGCGTAATTGGAGTGGGCTGTCCTGGCGTATGCCAGTCCAGCGTAATGGTGTGAACAATGACCCCGGGGCTCTGGGCATGGTTCCGTCCTGGGCTGGACAAGGAAGTGACTAATGGATGTGTCTCTGTTGTAGTGTCGGCGCCACCCGGACCGCAATCGGCAATGTGTCACCCTGTGACAAAAGTCCCACAACATGGGCAACATGGACGTAAGGGGGAATCACTGACCCTACATTCATCCATACTTCCACACTTGAAAGATCATAGACATGACACATACGTGTGAATATGAATGTTTATTGCACATTCAAGGGAGTGTTGCAGCTGGAGCAGTACAGGGCCATGCCAACCCCACATTGTCGGCCCGTGGAGGGCCAGCCAGAGTCCTTCAGGGAATGACAGGTACATCAGGAGAGGAGGACTTCAGTCCGCAGTCTGATAGCTGTGTCATTGGTGACCAAACAGAATATGGCAGTCCATGTCGAGGTCCAAGGTGAGTGTCGCAGAGTGCATCAGGGGACAATGGAAGGTGATGATGCAGAGGGCATAACCAAGCAGAAACAGACGACATGGCGGAGATGAATGCTACTGCGTCCTCCTGACCATGATGGCAGATTTATCCGCATCCTCTGCTGTTGCATGTGCCTCACATGTGGGTGGTGGTGTTCTGTCTCCAGCACTGTGTGGCACTGACACATCAGGGTCCGGAGATGTGGATGGGGTAGTAGCAGCAGCATGCATCAGCGCCAGGCCTTGTGGCAGCAATGCCATGAGGAGGGTCTTCAGGGCATTGAGGGACCCAGCTACCTCTCGCTGGTGTGCAGCCGTGGCAGCCGCTCTTTCCGCCTGCGTCCGCTCCATGTTCTCCATGATCCTCCGCATGTGTCTCAACTCCCGGGCGAGATCGCTGGAGGCACTCTGACTAGACAGTCATTCTTGTCGCAGAGTCAGGACTCTAGCGATGTCAGCCATGGTCTGTTGGAGAGCATGGAGCGGACTGTGGGTGTCCGTTAGGGACTGTGAGTGGTACCTGATGGGACTTAGACACCCACGTATGGCGTCTAGTTTGGCTGCCATGCGGTCGAAGCCCACCTGCACCTGTTCAGCCAGCTTCTCCTGGCACCCCAACACACGTCGTTGGACGGCCATGTGTTTGTTGTGGGGGTCCTGGGAGGCAGCTGTGGTGGTGGGTGCTGCCTGCTGTGTGTGCTGTGCAGGGGGTGGGTTCTCCTCGTGGCAGCTGGGCTGCCCTGATCCTGGAAGTGGGCTGCAGAGGCTCTCCACAAGCTGTTGGAGGGCGTCGGAGTCAAAGGTGTGGTGGTCCTCTTCATCATCAGAAAAGAGAGGTTCGGACTGCTCTGCAGGAGGTGTTGGATTTCCCCCTGCAATGTGAAGGGGAGATGCAGTTTAACATCATGTTCACATGTATGTTGACGCAGTGTACATGTTTACATTCAGACTGCATGACAGTGTACATTGTGACTGTTTGGGGGGAGCTGCCTATTTGATGCGGGGCAGTGGACATTCCGACTACATCACGGATGTGTGTTTGTACTTGTACATTGTCAACTCACATTTCCCTGCAGTGCCAAATGTGATTGGCCAGTTTCTACACACATGCGGCACCAGTTGTGTCCTCTGTTCTGTTGTGGACGTGTTGCGGTTTGTACCACATCGTTGTCAATGTTGATGTGCTCTGCATGTAATGTGTGTGTGCCGCATTTTGGGGGAGTCGTCCCTGCAGCTCTGATTTGGCTGCCCTTATCCCTTTCATGCGGTGTGCCTCTGGGTTCTGTGCTTATGCAGTGCTGAGATGTTGCATACCTGTGTGCATTGGTCTCTTGGTGGGAGTTGTGGGTCTGGGGCATGATTTGTCCGCAGATGTGCTATGCTTCATTGTGCATGTGTGCCATTGTGCCCATCTCCCCCCGTCCCCCCAGTCCCTGGTCGTTACTCACCCTGTTGCTGTTGTGTCCGGTCATGTTGAGCAGTGTCCGGTCCCCCGACTCCTGCCACCATCTCCCCACTGATGACTGTGGACACCATTTCCTCCATCTCGTCTAGGTCCTCCTGTGGCGCTGGACTCCCACCTCCAGTCTGCATTGCTGCCTTCCGGTTGTTTGCGAGTTTCAGCTTGGTTTTGCGCTTCACATCATTCCAGCGCCTCTTGACCTCGTCATTGTCCTCTTCAGCACTCCGACTGCATTCACCTTGTCCACGATGGTCTGCCATATTTCATTTTTAGTTGCCAGTGACACAGTGGAGGTGACGAACAGTGGTTGATGGTGTTCTATCACCTCCGTTATCAGGATCCTGTTTTGCTGCGGACTGAACCACTTCTTCCTACTCTTCTTCTCCTTGCCCTTCCCTGATACAGAGGTCCCTGGCTGTTCCTCGGGGGGGGCTTGTGGGGTTCTGGTTGTCCTCTGTACTTGCTCCGGATGCCTCCATTGTGCTTCGCTGTTGTTTGGCTTTTGTTGGTATGTTTTTTTTCTACTTTTATAGTGCATTGTCCCGCATGACGCGTGGGAATTGCAGGCCTGTGGCTGGTTTTTGTAGATTTTTGTATCGCGATTGGCGTCATCGCTACTATTTTCGCGTTGGGGTTTCGCGTTTTTGCAGCGTTGCGTTGTTTTTAACACGTTCATTTGACGTGTTGTCGTGTGACTATCGCATGGTACCGCCGTGTTGTGAATACCACGTTGACACAGAGTTGTTTTCCCGCGATAGAGTGCGATGTGAAGGGTTGCGTTAAGCTACACTTGCGGTGGTTATCACACGTTCTTGAGAATATGCCCCATAGTTTTGTAATAAAACCAGTGCTCCCACGTAGTCGTAGGTCGCAGCACGCCCCGCCCCGGGACGGGAAGACCCTGATGATGAAGCATGCCACCAAGGGCCCTTTTGGTGGGTGAGGGGTATTTTAACAAAGCTGTGTGCTTTCCACCATTGTAGGAGACACACATATCTGGAGGAACACTGCATGTCTTTTTCTTAAGGGTGGATCCCTTTGTTTATATATCCTCCTAGTTGCATCCTCAATCAAAATGGCCAAACTGTAATTGAGGATTTGGAGGCCAGAACCAGGTGCAACAACGTGCGCATCACTGGCCTGCCAGAATCTACAAACATGGGCCGTCTCGAGACCTATATAGAAAAACTCCTTCAAGCGATTTTTGGAGTGGAACACCTGTCTCAGGTTCTAATAGTGGAGCGGGCTCATCGTTCTCTGGCTGCTCGTCCTCCCCCTGGTACCTCTCCACGCCCATTATAGCTCGTTTATTGAATTATAGGGACCGGGACGCCATTCTTTGCATGGCACGAGAAAGAGGTACCATCACCCACGAGGGTAACACTCTTGCCTTCTATCCGGATTTTACTGCAGCTGTGCAGGAGGCACGGAGAGAATACCTATCTGTCAAAAAACTCCTTATATCGGAACAGATACCCTATGCGATGCTATACCCAGCGCGGCTGCGCATTGAAGTAAATGGGAAGCCCAAAATATTCACCACCCCAAAGTCAGCGATGGACTTTGCTAAGACTCTCAAACAACGCAGCCGGGACTCCTCCAGCACGGCAGACGATGACGGCGGGGGCTCCAGTGCGGCGACAGCTGAACAATAAAATAGCTGGGTGAACGTGAGTCCTGGGCACTTGTGCGCTTCTGCTCTACACAGGACTCAGGGTGTTCTACATCTGATAGCCATCCTGGAGGGCCGTGGTGCTTGTGGAATGGACTGTCTGCAAGGACCTGACCTGTTCAGATAAGATTTCCCCTACTACTTGAACTCATATTGTTTACTGTTTTTTGGGTAGTCTCTGTACTGTGTTATGATGTTACAATGCAGTGGGTAGGCAATGTCATTACTTTTCCTCGGCCACCTCCTACTACACCGGGAGGGGATTTTTGCTCCAGTGCTCCCCCCATGGGTGTTCCCCATAGTTGTTTACTCCCCTGGTGTTGCACTTGGGAATTGTTCTGGGAGGTTCGGGATGGCTTTGGCACGTTGGGAATGCTAAAGTGGGTGGTGGGTGAAGGTGGGAGGGTGGGAGCTGAAGGGTCTGTTTATGTGGCTAATTGTACTTCAGATGTTGTGAGGTGTGCACGTGTCGCATCATGCACTAAAGTTGAACCATGCTCGATGTATAACATGTTGCGAATCTACATCCAGATGACGCATTAATTACCTGTTTAACATGGAATGTACAGGGGCTTAACTCACCAAAAAAGATCCGCCAGGTCTTAGCATATCTAGATCGCCATGAGGTAAAAATCGCCCTTATACAAGAAACACACTTGACAAAGCAGACTGAGGTACACGTCGGGGCGCAGTGGGCCGGTAACCGCTTGGCCTCCTCCTACTCCTCCTATGCCCAAGGGGTGATTACGGTTATTAAGAAAAGTCTTCCCTTTACCATGACTAAAACCTGTGTTGATGATGCTGGACGGTATGCCATAGTTCATGGGAAACTAGCGGGCAGTTTAATTACTATTGTAAATACGTATGGCCCGAACACGGATGACCCTGCCCTATTTGAATGTATCATCTCCACTCTGCGGGACTGGCCCGAAGCTGTGATTTTATGGGGGGGTGACCTCAATACACATTTAGACCCTAGCAGAGATAAATCGAGTGGCAAAGGGGGTCAGTCACCCGGGGCGGCCCGGGTCATTAATGAGGGGATGGCCGAACTGGGATTGCTCGATGTGTGGCGTCAACGAAATGAGGAGAAACTGGAGGGCACGCACATCTCCACCGCGCATGGTAGCTTGTCTCGGCTGGACTCCTGGCTGTTGAGCGAGAGCATGGGGGGCTGGGTGTCCAAAGTAGAGGGGTTACCTCGAACACTATCTGATCATAATCCAGTCCAAATCAACCTGCACATCCCTCAAACCGTCCATCGATCATTCACGTGGCGCTTTCGTCCTGAGGTGATGTCGGACCCATTATATGTCACAACAATTCGTGAGGCTATTGTGCAATACTTTGACCAAAACAAGGGCTCGGTCGACAGCGCTATGACCCTCTGGGAAGCGTTTAAGGCCAGCATTCGAGGTACCTGCACTGGCACGTCAGCTGGCATACTACAAGACTTGCGTGGCCAGCTAGCCAAGGTAGAAACCACTTTACAGCGTCTCGAGCGTGAGTATGAATGCTCACCCTGCGCTCAGACGCTGGCGACAATTAAAGATTCCATATTAGAATATAACGAGCTGGCAGAGAGGAAGGCCAGATACATCTCCAGACGCCATGTAGCCTGTGCTTATGGGGAGGGTGGTCGACCGGGACACCATCTAGCTACTAAGATAAAAGCTTGTACGGACCAACACACTATTAGCAAGATTACTGACGTGTCCGGCCAGGACTATTACACCAATCAGGATATTGTAGCCCAATTTAGAAACACCTATGCGGTATTATACACCACACAAGGTAGTACTGATACTAAAGATTTAGACGCATATCTATCGGATGTAGCTATTGCGTGGCTTTCAGACGGGCAGAGGGAGTTTCTAAATCAACCTATCACAGAGGAAGACATCCGTGCGGCGATCAAGACTCTCCCAAACAAGAAAGCCCCAGGGCCCGACAGATTTCCCTGTGAGTTTTATAAAGAATATGCTGAAAAACGAACTCCCCATTTGTTAGAAATGTATGCTGAAGCCTATGACACAGGAATATTGCCGCCGACCCTTCGAGAAGCTTTGATTATCGCTCTACTCAAAAAGGATAAACCGCCATCTCGTTGTGACTCATATTGACCACTGTCACTTATCAACACAGATGCCAAAATACTGGCCAAAATTCTGGCCACCAGGCTTCAGCCTCTCATACGGAACCTGGTCCTACCGGATCAGTCCGGATTCATTCCCACCAGGTCTACCTCTCATAACCTACGCACACTCTTTGCTATGTTTCATATTCTTGATCCCAGGCTCCAGGCGGCGGCTGTGATGCTTGACGCAGCCAAAGCCTTTGACTCTATTGAATGGGGTTACTTATTCTATATTCTGCAACGAATGGGGTTTCCTCTTAGCTTTATCAACTGGGTACGCCTGCTGTATACTGACCCTGTGGCACGGATCCGAGTGGAGTGTAGCACTTCGGACCCTATACGAATCACCAGAGGTACCAGACAGGAGTGCCCCCTCTCACCACTCCTTTTTGCGTTAACACTAGAGCCCCTAGCCTGCATTATTAGACAGCGACATAGAGCCTCAGCCCTCCGATTTGTTCATCGTCCACTAAGCATCTGCCTCTATGCGGACGATATGCTGCTTTTTATAAGGGAACCCCACACTTTTATGGCATTAGTCCTGCGAGAATACATTCGGTTTCGGTTATTCTCGGGTCTCAACATTAATTGGGCCAAGTCTGTGGTGGTGCCACTGACAGAGAGCACCCTTCCCCATGAGCTTGAATTTCCCCTTAAGTGGTTGGCGGACCCTGTAAAAAATCCGGGGGTGCGGGTTCATCGGGATCCCGAAACAGTCATCCGCGAAAATTATGGCACTGCGTATATGACATTGGAACAACAGGTAGATAGATGGGTGAAGCTTCCGCTATCGCTGGCGACCATATAGCCCTCATTAAGATGGTCGTGCTGCCTACATTTTTATATCTTTTTAGCAACAATCCGATACCACTGACCCTCCGGTTAATTTGGGGGGGCAAACGGGATCGTGTGAGCTGGGAGACACTCACTTTAGATTACAAGAATGGGGGCTTCAGTGTGCCTGACCTTTATTTGTATTATCTATGTGCTCACGCACAATACGCGCACTACTGGTTCAGTTCCCATGATTTTATCCCACATATAGCAGTGAAGGATGGTGATGCACATCCCATTCCCTTAAGCTCCATATTAACTCATACCGGCAGACATACGCCCCGAACTGAAATCAACACTTTTGATGCCACCATAGCGGCCTGGCAGGCGCTCGGCTGCATGGCTGGGAAGCTACCACTTTATTCCCCTCAGTTGCCACTTGCTTTTCATTCGGACTTGTCGGTGACGCATGAAGTGGGAGCTATGCACACTCTGAAACTAGTAGGGATTGATAGAATGCTGGACTTATATCCTAATGGTGCTTTCCTGACAGATGATGATCTTAGTTACGTGCAGAATAAGACGACATTATTCATATTTCTCTTTCACAGATTAAAAAAAGCGATACAGGCACACTACCATACCTTCCCTGTGTAACCCCCAACACTGCAGACCTTACATACATTGCTCATCAGTCCGACATGACATAAACTCTTTACCAAACTCTATCAAGCTGCTAGGGCTGAGAAACTCCTGCCACACAATAGGAGTATGGAGAAATGGAATACATATCTGGTTCTGCAACTAATGCAGCAGGATTGGCAACACTGCTGCCAGCTGACCAGTGCCCTGACATCCAATGGTAACCTTAGAATAATTCATTTCAAATTCATTCACCAGGCTTATTATACCCCACATCAATTGTTCCAATATGGGCTTAGGGATACCGATGCATGCAAACGATGTGGACATATGGGTGCCGACTTCTGGCATCTAGCCTGGGTATGCCAAAGGGTGTCGGTGTTCTGGACTGATGTGATCTGCAGACTGTCTAAGATGATCAATATTGAACTGCAGTGTTCTCCTCATGTGTGTTTGCTGGGCTTAGTGCCATTCCTAAAGGGAGCGACAGGTAAATTTGTGAGAGTGGCTTTACTCCTGGCCAAGAGGCGTGTGGCAATGACGTGGGAGGGCACATCCGGGCCTTTGACTACACAATGGCTTAAAGATCTGGTATACTGCCGGGAAAATTTAGTGTTATATGCAGAGGAACTTCCTGCCTCCTCTAGGCCTAACGATATTTGGGAGCCCCTGTTGCAATACTTGCGGTCTGTTGAGCAAGACAAGTCCCCCAAAAATGTGGATCATTATGCATGATTTTCCTTCGCTTACATGTATGATACCTCACTATGCTGTAAAGCTCAGATATTTGTCATTGCTATTGGATATGTGCAAAATAGCCACAGGTTATTATGTTGTTCATCAATTACATGTGTTTTTTGATGCTGTTTCTGTGCACTGCATACGATTTAATAAAAAACTTAATTTTTTTTTTTTTTGCCAAACTGTATTTGAATGTATAAATCTTGAGCATAGTCTTACTTTGAATGTTTGTATCTTATTCCTTTTCTAACTATGTAAAATGCTCTGATGCCATTAACTTTGACCAAATCTTAGTTAATCTTCTAATGAAGTAACTTACTAACTAACTGACCAATTGTCTGAATAAATAAATAAATAAATAAATAAATAAATAAATAAATAAATACAGTAATAAATAAAACAGTCCCATTGGCAAACCCGGTGGTAGCTTTACTTAATTTGTAATTTTTTTTTTAAAAAACACGTGCAGAAGCCCAGAGTTTTTTTAAGAGCACTTTGCATCACTGCAGAATGTTGGGGGTGCTATCATCAAGCCTGCCTAGTCTTGATTCCCTTCTTGTCTCTTTTTTCTTCCATCTTCCACTTCCCTTCTCTAATTCACTCTTGTATGTCCTTTTTGTTCCCTGCTCTCTCACTTTGCCAATCTAACTTCTCTTCCTCCTTCTATTCTTTTTCTCTTTTTAACCTTTCCCTTTAATTCTCTGGGTCAAAGCCTGACGATGAAAAATAGGACTTGGTCCCTAAAAATTAGGGCAGACCATAAACATTATTGTGGACCACCCGCACGAATTAGGTACTGCCTATGAGAAAAACACCCCATTTTGGAAGGCCAATTAAATGCACAAGCCAAAGACATCTCGACCTGAAATCCACAATGCAAAAGAGAATCCGTCTCAAGCTTCACACCAAAGGATCTGGAACAACATTCCACCCCAGATTTGACCCATTGCTTCACTTCTACACTTTTGAATGATGCAAAAACATGTGTGTATTAAGCAGCAACCAGGGGTGGCTGGTGACATTTGAAAGTGGTGGGGCGTAAAATGATTGGCATACTGCACCATTGCGAGCGAGCGTAGCGAGCGATCCCGAACCACCATAAGCGAGGTTCGGGGGGGTTCTCCCCCTGAGAAAATTTTGAAAAAAGAGAGGGAACATGGTGCATTTTCAAGCAAATTTGAGAAAGCAGGAAGGTTAATAAAGCAATTGTGAAAGTGCAGTTATTACATTAATAAAGAGATGTCATATAACATAGGTAGCTGCTTATTCAGTATAACCACAGAGCTTCATAACAGACTTCGAGATACAATGCATTTCTGAGTACCTCACTCACAGATGTTTTTTATTTAACAAACAACTAAACTGGTCGCAAAGTAGCAGCATTCAACATAAAGTAGTACTTTATAAGCCCAAAATGGCTTTATTTTAGGTGTCTCCAGCCTAAAATCCCTAAAATGTCCTCTTTAATGTAAGTCAAAAGCTCCCCCTCACCACGTTCAAAGTGTTGGTGGGCATGTGCCACGCCTCAGTCTCCAGGACACCTCAGAGCTCACGGGGCCTACAGCCGCTCCTCGGTTTTCACACCCCCTAGGACACTGCCTACACGACCCCCCTCTTTCTCGGCCCCACTAGGCCGTGTGACCCGCGTCTCTCCCTAGAGTCATCCCTGCCTTGCTGCTCAGAGCCCCTCTGGTGGCGGATGGCCTCCCTGGCCATTTACAGAGTGAAAGGGCCACAGGATATGATGCTGTCACGTGCCAGTGGCCCGTGCCCTTTCAGCATGCAGGCTGGGGCAACAAGAAGAAACCAGACCAGTCTGGGGTTGCGTTCGTGTGCTCAAAGGATGGCCACCATGAGGCCAGGAGTAGCTGTTGTCATGGGGCAGGCATGAGAGGAAGGGCACATGCCGAGTGCCGTTGACTTCGGGCCTGGACAGCAGCAGGTAGAGAGACTCGCGTGGCTGCAGGTGGCTGCTTCGTCGCAAAGTACAGGTGCGTGTCAGCCCAACTGAAGCTTAACCCACGGGACCCGGGTCAGACTAAAGCTGGAGCAGCACCCGGGGCACCGCTACTACTCGGGGCACAGCAGGGGCAATGTGTGCTCGCATTACACAAGGGCAGGGTCCGGGGGCCGCACCCTACTCATCATCATTGTGGTGCCTTGATGCGAGGCAAGGGGGGCAAAAAGACACTGGACGCTTTGCTGACTTTATGGCTGACGCTAACTTCCACCTTGAAGCTTTTATTTCCCTCACCCACGTGATGCGGGCCATACCATGATCTGGCACCACTGTTGAGGTGAGCTCCTCAGAGCCACCTGGGCCAGCGGACTCACAGCATTACAGAATGAATGTACAGTTCTACAGCACACTGGCGCATGGGATGCTGCAGTGGGCCTTCGGGAGCATGTCGACAATGGGACGGTCACTGCAGTGCCTGGACGTCAGCCCTTTCGGCGGCGACACACAAAGACGAGCTGTAAAGATGTAGGAGCCGGGCCTTTTGTGAGGTGAGGGCATGCCCTGTGCTCTTCACACCTGAGGGTGTCCGTGTCTGAAATGTGATCTCTGCGCCTGGCATCCTTTACAAAGCCGAGCGCTCCCCTCAGATGACGGCGAGTGATAAAAGCAGCCATGATGCCAGTCCCACTCAGCAGTGCCCCTGAGGGCTGCTGCTGCAGTCTGCAGATCTTGCGACTGAGTCGCGAGACAGGGGTCTCACTGGGCCTGATTGGAGGGTAGGCCTGAGCGGGTGCCGCCAGCCACAGGTGGCACAGCCAGGCAAGTGCCTCGAGGTACGCGGACTGGCACGTTGCCAGGTCTGCGACTACTCCTCCGACCTCCCGGTGTAGGAGCGCTCTCTCTCTCAGGGAAACAGTTCTGCGACGTTTAGGGCAAACTAGGCCTTCTCAGGGTTAATGTACTTATTTTAATTTTTAATAGTACACAACCTGCCCGGACCCCGTCCCCGACTAGCCCTCAGCAGGAAGACAGCAGGCCTTCACTTTGCCCACGTTGTTTTCATAGTGTATATAGTACCAACCTGACTATGTGAGTGAAGATAAGGGCTGGGGGGGCAGGGCAGGCATTGACAGAGCAGGACAGGAGGAGGCCTCTGCAAAGTCTGCATAGTAAAATAACTCTAACACAACACAAATTAGGAGAAAATGTGGCCCGGCCGCCCGACTCTTACTTTTCTCAGGATCTGGTGAGCTCAGTCCACTAGAAGACATGTCGGACAGTACTTAGTACCAGTGTACGTCACACGACGACACGAGCAGGCGAGCCACCAGCAGTCCAGTAAAGTTAGCAGACCGGCACGAGGTCTAGTGTGTGCAGTGCGGTGACGCGAGGGAGTCGGACTGCTGCGCTGCGACTGCGAGCCTGCGACGTCACCACAACAGCGTCCCGAAATGGCCAATCACTACTGCATGGCTTCACATGAAGCCACAGTGATTGGCCATACAAAGTGCGGCTGCGGCAGTGCCACCACCCATGCGCGGCACCCGATAATGGATTGCCTGCCCTTCTGCGCGGTGTCTCAGCCAATCCTGGCGCTGCTTGCAGCGCCAGGATTGGCTAAGGGCACAGTTACTCTCCACCCATTATGAGACCCGGGGGCTGCTGCCTGTCTGCTGTATGAAGCAGCACCCTTCCTTGGGTCCCTCGCCACCGCCAGTCGCTCAGTAAGGGGAAGGTAGTGTGCGCGCATGTTCGGGCTGGTCATAAAAATGACCAGCCCAAAAATGCACATGCGCACTACTGCTGCAGCTCAGTCTGTCACTCAAGCTGCCGCAGCCCAGCCCCACCCCCTGGCTTCAGCGCAGTCCGATTGAGTCGGGCGTGTCCCGGTAGTGGCCGCGTATATTCAGCGAGACGTTTGCAAGGCAAAGCATTTGCAATTCAATTTATTTAGCGTGCTGCGTGACGGTCGACCAGTGAATGGGTCCATGTGGCTTAGTGGGGCTACGCCCCAACGCCCCAATGGACGCACCGCGCCTGGCAGCAACTCATGTGCCACCGATAAAGAACTGTCTCCAGCTCTGTCCTTGAAGCAAAACTATGTGGATAACTTCCTTATCTGGCAATACCTGCTTTTTGTACACACTGTTGGATTGTTTCCAAGCTTACTGCTTAGTAATGTAGCCTGATGTTTCCTAAGTAGGTTTGTCCTATATTAATTAAAATACTGCTTGAAATACAGGAATAAATCATGTCTTGGACGTGTTATATATATGTATCTATATAATGTGCCACTAAGGATCCTTTGTTTACTCATCATAGGAATTATGTTCATCCCCTTCCATTGTATCAACAGTTACACTGATACAACTTAGTTGAGAAGAACTTTTCATGGACTGTATTAATTTTCAAGTAGCAAGTATCCAATAAGCGGGAGTGGCTTGTAGCAACACACTTCTTTTATGTTCATGAACATCTGCCTGATTTGTTTCATGCTAACTTAATTTTGTCTCGTGGGAAACAAAAATGACCAAAAGACTTACATCTTGGCACCAAAATTGAAATAATGAAAGTCTGAGATGTAATTATGAGCTGACAGGGTGGCTAGTTTCCTGAATCTAAAGTGTGAAATACCAGTTTCTGAACAGTTTAGCTGTCTTGGTTGCACCTGGTTACAGCTACCAGTCCCAAACAGTTTATCACTGCACTGCATTATGATGGTTACATCTTGTTCAACTTGAAAGGGACACACCAAAACACAAATTCACGGGTGCCATTGACTTTCTACCTCCTACTTGCTGTGAAATAGGTTAAAGAAATGAAGAAGGCCCCTCTCAGCTGTAAGCAGTTTTAGATGACATAAAAGGAAATAGAAGAAATGTACAGCTTGCTAGATTCAACTTTGATGGTTTAAAACATTCCTCCCCGCAATGGGGCAAGTTAGTGCCCTCCGAACTGCATTCTAGAAGCTTCTTTCCAACGGCACACAAAGGGCCGCAGGGTCTACGGAAGAAAAACACTTTAAAAAAGCTATTGCTGCGTGCGTTTTATCTTCTGTGGGGATCTTAATATTGTTCCTGTCTCTCAATCCCGCAGTTCTTGCCAGCAACAATATTGGCAAGAGGAACTGTTAACTGAGCCAACAATCAACCAGTGGCTGTTTGAAGCTTATTGTTTTGGACAGGGAATTGAAAAAGTTTCATTTGAAAAATAATAATAATAATAATAATGAAATGCAAGTTATTATTTTTCTCGCAACCGATTTTTTATGAAGTGAAAATTAATTTATTCAATGTGCATTATAAAATTCCCTTTAAGAGCCACCCTGTGTTAGCAGGGCAGAGTGCAGGTTGGGGGGTCTTCTCCGTTGTTTGGAGAGTTGTCACAACCAGCGTGACTTGCACTGTCAGCCAGCAGCAGCATTCGTTGCTTGTTAATCATACAAGCACATAAAGGAGCATTTAGCTGAATTGTTTGGCTCTTGGATTTTGTTTCTCAGCATGTTGTCAGTTGCTTCAAAGAGATGAGTATTTTTTTATAGCATGCAAATGAGACAAGAGTGTTCGAGCGAAAGCAGTCAGCCACGGTGGATGCAGCAATGTTCCATGATTTTGTTGTAGCGTAAACGTGTTGGGCCGCATACATTATTTTAGTTGATCCAATTTATTTTATCTAGGAATAACCCCAGCTACCACACCAATCCCATTAGGTCCTTCGATGGATCTTGTTCTGTGCTGAAAGGGACCAGAATATTTAGGGACTGAACAATATCATATGAGGACCTGGAATAAGATAATTGTTAGTATTTAGAAAAGTCAAAGTAAGCTTCCAAGTAATTTCTACCACCTCATTAGTTGATCAAAAATCAGCTTAATTTGGCTCAGCAAATAATGAAGTGGAATCAGCAGAGCAGTTTATCTCAATTTGTTTGATCAAATTTCAAATGATTAGTATACAATCTAGTTTAAATTGGACAGATTTAATAAGCATTTAACAAGCTGTGAAATCCAATTTTTAAGGGAGCTATCTTCCTCAGCCGAGGGAGATTTTGTCCTAAGAAAGTAAATATTATAGGAAAATCAGTTTTTCTCTCAATACAAACCCTATCACTGAAAGTTCAGTAAATTTCCGAATGACCCGCTCCAGATCATGGACAGCGTTGTCTGTCCTTGCCCATACTGCAGCGTCAGTGCCACAGCGGTTTTTCGGAAACTTCCAGCCGGAAAGATTCCATTATGCAAGCATTCCAGCCGGCAGCAAATGCAGTATTTTGTCACAGTTCGTGTTGTATCTGGAAGTCCAAATCGTCAGTCTCTGCACCGCAAGATCCGTAGAGAGAAGATAGACAAGATAGGGACCACCCCTGTTCAGAGTTTAGGCAATTATACTCCATCAATTTCTGGTTTACACCCCTTGACATCACCAAATTTGTTGGACCACTCTGTCCCATTGGTCAGTTTCAGTAGGATGAGATGATGTACTAGGTAAAAGTATACAAATCCTGAAGAATTAAGTAATCCATTACTTTGCATTTTCCTTAGGACCACTGTACTTTAGTCATGTGATTTGTTGTGACATTTAGCAAGTAGGCGAGTTCATGTTCTCATTCTTTGTCAGTCCTCTCCCAAGCATGTGATCTAGGAGGTAACAATTTTGTTGCAAGTCTAGTCAAGTAAGCTACAAACGTGAAAAGGATCATTGAGTATTAGTGCACAAGTAGAAACTTTAAAAAGGTTCTCATAGGCTCCAGAATATTCAGTTCATAAATTCATACTAGAAAAGAAGAGCAAGTTTTGAGGCCTTCATGAAACACAACTTATCCACGATGAATTTGTGCTAAAATATGAATCTTACATTATTCAAACAGTGCATTAGTTCTTCAATTAGACAGATTAATGATTTGTAATTATATCATGTAAGTATAAGGTACCCCTAAAAATATGTGAAAACTTCACTATTATTTTGCATATAATTTGCAAGTCTCTTTGCACGTTATAGGTTAATACATCATTCAGGATTTGTAAAGCACATTTAAATAGACCTTTACATAGCACAAATTATAACATATCTTGTATAGCATCTATTTCTCTCGGTGCAGAGACAGAATATCGAATCAAAAATATCGATTTACACAAATATTGAGTCAAAAATATCGTGGGTCAGAAATATTGACAGACAAATTCTCATGGTCAAGAATATCAAATTTAGGTAAGTAATATCGATGTCAAAAATATCGAAGTGTAAAATATCGTTTGCAAAAATATAGTTGTTAAAAATATAGATTTTTTTATTAATGTTATGTATTTTAGTATATATTTTATATGTATGTGATGTATGTTTTTTTGTATAAGATTTGTTTGTATTTTTAATATATGTGTTACATTTTTAGTAGTTATTTTTTTTTATTTGATATTTCCCTTTTTAGTTCTGTAGCAGGTTGTGGGTTTATAGGGGAATAGGGTGGGAAGTAATTTAATTATATAAAATTAATTGATTATTTTGAGTAGTTATTAATTTTTTTTATTTGAATTTTGCATTTTTAGTTCCGTAGCGGGGTGTGGATTTATAGGGGAATAGGGTGTGAAGTAATTTAATTATATTACATTTATTGAATATTTTGTATTTATTATTATTTGTTTAATTGAGATGTTATATTGTTAAATGGGTAAAGTAATTTATTATTAATTAATTAATAATTGGTTGTTAATTAATTTTAATTAGTTAATTGGTAATTAATTATGGTAATTGTGTAATTAATTTTAGGTGTGTTGTGGTGTTTATAGGTGTTAAGGGTGGGAAGGGTGGGAAGTAATTTATTTTTAATTGATGAATTAATAATTAATTGTTTAATAATTTTAATTAATAAATTAGTTACTAATTGTGGTAATTGTATAATTAATTTTAGGTGTGTGTTGTGGTGTTTATAGGAGTAAAGGGTGGTAAGTATTTTGTGTTTAATTAATTATTATATAGTTGTTAATTAATGTTAATTATTTGATATTTATTTTGTGTAATTGTTAATTGTTTTGTGTGTTGTTTTTACTTTTAAAGTGGTAAAAAGTGGTTATTAAATACATTTTTAAATATTTAATTATTAGTTGTTAATAGTAATAGTTTTTCTTTCAAAAATAATATTTAGATGTGTTTTATTATTTTATAGTGTAAATTGTGTGTGTGTTGTGGATATTATAGTGTTAAAGCATGTGTACTCAATGAATGTTTATTAGTTTGTTTATTAATACGATTTTTTTAAATTAATTATTAATTATGTTAATTATGTAAATACATTTAATTAAAAATATTGAAGTGTTTTAATATTGGTGTAGTGTTATAGTGTAGGAAATAAAATAAATATATTTATGTTTTAATCAATGTTTTTGTTTGTTTATATTTGCTACTTTAAAATAATTATTGTTTATAAATGTATTTATTAATTTATTTTATATATTATTTATAGGTTTTTGTTACATGTAATTCATATTATAATATGTGTTTTTTTATATGTTTAATATATTTAATATATTTAATTTTTATATATTTAAAATATTGTTTATTTATTTTTATGATTTTTAACATTTTGTAATATTTTTTGTTTTTTTTCAAGTGTTTAAGTGTTATTAGTAATTTTGGTTTCTCTGCTTTCCAACACTTTCCCTAATGTTGCAATCACTGGAGTGGGAGTAGTAATTTTTACCTCTCTGCTATTCAGCACTTTCCCTACTGTTGCATTCAATGGAGTGGAAATAGTAATTTTTACCCCTCCGCTATCCAGCACTTTCCCTACTATTCCACTCACTGGAGTGGGAATAGTAATTTTTACCCCTCCGCTATCCAACATTTTACCTACTGTTGCACTCACAGATGTTGGAATAGTAATTTAATTACTCCGCTATCCAACACTTACACTACTTTTGCACTCACTATAGTGGGAATAGTAATTTTTACCCCTCCACTATCCAACACTTTCCCTACTGTTGCACTCTTTGGAGAGGGAATAGTAATTTTTGCCCCTCCGCTATCCAACACTTTCCCTACTGTTTCACTCATTGGTTTGGGAATAGTAATTTTTGCCCCTCCGCTATCCAACATTTTCCCTACTGTTGCACTCACTGGAGTTGGAATAGTAAATTTAATTACTCCGCTATCCAACACTTACCCTACTTTTGCACTCACTGCAGTGAGAATAGTAATTTTTACCCCTCCGCTATCTAACACTTTCCCTACTGTTGCACTCCTTGGAGTGGGAATAGTAATTTTTGCCCCTACGCAATCCAACATTTTCGCTACTGTTGCACTCACAGGAGTTGGAATAGTAAATTTAATTCCTCCACTATCCAACACTTACCCTACTTTTGCACTCACTGGAGTGGGAATAGTAATTTTGACCCCTCCGCTATCCAACACTTTCCCTACTGTTGCACTCTTTGGAGTGGGAATAGTAATTGTTGCCCCTCCGCCATCCAACACTTTCCCTATTGTTGCAGTCACTGGAGTGGGAATAGTAATTTTACCCCTCCGCTATCTAACATTTTCCCTACTGTTGCACTCACTGAAGCTGGAATAGTAAATTTAATTCCTCCGCTATCCAACACTTTCCCTACTGTTGCACTCATTGTATTGGGAAATGTAAGTTGAATTTTTTTTTTAATAGTTTAATGTCTTCATTTATTATAGATTCTTTTTAATTTTATATATATATATATATATATATATATATATATATATATATAGAGAGAGAGAGAGAGAGAGAGCAATGTATTAACTTTGCCAAAATAAGGAGAACTGTTTCAAATAAACCAGCACTTACTTATATTCCCGGGTGCATTGTGGGATTTGTATGCTTCTTCAGTCACGTGATTTAAGATTCCTTTAAATGCAGGCACGTAAGCTCTTTGCATTTTGCTTCCCTTCCGTGATCAAGGCAGACGCCGAAACATGTTGGATTTAAGGACGCATGGGTGCTGCATACTCCTGGAATAAAGCAATTGTCCCTAGAAATGGGCCTCTGTGTGTTTGCTTATGTGGTGTTGAAGTAATGGGCTTCTCCGTGCCCGTCTTGGAAAGAGGCCACCCTGAAGGGTCGGGGGCTCCTTGCTCGGAGGTTTGTTCTGGATATATATATATATATATATATATATATATATATATATATATATATATATATATATATATATATATATATTATTTTAAAGTTTAAAAATTAAATAAAGATAATAGTTAATACATTATTTTTCAGTAAATATATGTATATGTATACATTTTTATGTTTGTGTGTTTATTTTTTTTAATTAAGTTTATTTGTTATATTTAGTTATATTTAGTTAAAATGTATATTAAATTTAATTTATTTTGTTAAAAATAATATTAATATTTAATGTATTTACTATATATTATTTTAGTTTATATAGATTTTTAAATCGATATTTTTTAGATCCATATTTTTTACCTCGATATTTTTGATTCGATATTTTTGTACTTACCTGTTAAGGTATTGTTGTCGATATTTTTGCAGTCGATATTTTTGCAGTCAATATTTAGAACATCGATGTTTGTTACATCGATATTCTATCAGTGAACCATTTCTCTCATCAATGTCAGTGCCCACATTACACATTCTTGTGTTTTTAACTGTTTTTCTAACACATCAATTTCTATGTTTTCGTTTGTTTACTACGTTCATCCATGCATAAAGAAAACATATATCAATATATTTGTTAAACTTTACATTAGCTTATTGGTGGTTAAGTCATCAGAAACGTACGTCTAACATTCTGCAGGCTTTTACGATGCAGTATCTAAATCAGGCTTCATTTGTGTGTATTCTTTAAACTCAATAACCTATCACACATTTGTCATTATCGTAAAATAATGTCACAAATTATTTTTCCAGGGTGAAATTGTAGAGATAGATGAAAGATAATATCTATGCTCTATCATTTTCAATATGGTTATCAAGACACCAATTCAATAATTCAAGGTCTAGGTGCCAACGTTGGAGAGAGCTCTGCCATCGCAGATCATACCATAATAGTAAAATAAAGTTGAAAGTCTTAAATGATTCTTTAATGCAGAAAAAGCAACACATTTTTTCGGGCCTTTTGTAGTAATATGGTATGACCACAAGGTGGCACCTTAAGACTACTGTATTAAGGCGCCTCTTCCCTTTATGGAGTCATCAGCACTAGAAGTTGCCCTGGCTTTCAAAAAGACACAAATACAAACTTCACCGTTTCTCTGTGCCCTGGAGGTGGCGCGGCGGTTAAAGGCCGCAATATGCTTGGCGAGACCACTGCGGTCTCGCCAAGCATATTATGAGTTTCCTCTCCACCTGCTGTGACATGGAGGTTTCTACTCCATGTCAACCCTGGTGGCGAGGAAACAAAGGGGGCCCTGGAGGGCCCCCTGTGCCTTCTCCGCTGGTGTATGCACACAGGGGGGCATAACATGTGCCTCCCTGTGTGCATGCACAAGAGTTCCTGAATGCATGGACTTTTCAGTCGATGCCGTGCAGGAACCTTGTGAGGCATTCCCATTGCGGAGCCTTTTTCAAGGCACTGCAGCCTTTGAAAGAGGCACCGCCATGGGAAGCCATGCCGCCCGCCCGGCAGAGTACAAATAACTTGTAATCTGACGTGTGGGCAGCGGCAAGTCTCATGGTACGGGGGCAAGGCAGTGGAGTACCAGCTGCCCCCGCACCGCTGAAGCTCGTAATCAGGCCCTTAGTAAGGTCTTGATTTACCTAAGGTTGTTAAAGGGATATCAGTATTTCAAAGCACTTTTGTCATAAAGCTGACTTCATCCACCCGGACCTTCTGCAGTCCTTCGTTGTGTATTGTTACGTTTATCATGTGATTTGCTGATTGCGTGAACATGCCAATGTCGTTATGGGGCTATAACAGGTGATACTGTAAAGATGTGACAGTATTTTGCTTTAATTGTGAAACGAGATTTGTTGCGTGCACCATGTTAACAGGGTCGGATTGGCCTATCGGGCAATCTGGCAGTGTCAATGTTTGGGTCAGTTGTTTGGCTGTACTTGGTGTGTTTTATAATCGGATGGCCTGGTTTTCACTGTTAATTTTCCTGATATTACCACAAACATTGCTTGCAGCAAACACTAATGCCTGCAGTCTCCCATATCTTGCAAAATATCCTTACAGCATGTCTTTGCATGTTCAAAACTGGTCCGATTTCCAAATGTGGGACACTTCTTTTGCTCTCTGATTCGCTAATAGAAGAAAAGCACTTTTATTTAGGGGCCCAGGCCTATTTTGTGTCCCAGTCTGACCCAACATGCTACTACAATTCTTATGCAATCTGTAAAATAGGTCATCGTTGTTTCACCTTTATTTGAAAAACCAAACTGGGAGGCAAAGCCAGCCCTGAAAATATATGGCATTTTGAGCATTGTTCTACAACAAGTGATCAAGCAAAATGAATGAGCCTAATTTCCCTATTGGATTCCACAGCAAAGAAAAAATGTAAGCCAAATTAGTGCTGAAACTCTGGAAGAAATGATGTAACTTAATCAGTTGATCCCTTTAGAGTAAACTGGTTTTAGACCGGACCTTGGTCCTAATCATCAAATACTCATACTGAATTATCCGACGTGAAAGTCCACAATTGAAGGCAATGACTTAGCTGTGGGTGAAATTGTATGAATTAGTGATACCAGCTGAACTGTAATCTGTGATACAAAGCCTGTGGTCCGCAACCTGGCCTAATGTACAGTTTAAGAATGAGATGTGATGTCACAGAAAAGATACAAGTGTGCAATGGCCTTAGGCATCCATTTCGTTTACACTGTTTCCAGCTGCTCTTCCACCAATGTTGCATAAAATTAATTGTAACCCACCCGAGAGCAGATGGACACACGTTTAGTGGTCTTCTTTATGTTAGTGATCTAGTTAAACTCATTGGAGTGCTAAAGGTCTCCAACTCCAAATAGGGGCTCTGACTGCATAATAAACTGAATATTAATGTTGACAATACACAGGTATAATCACTGCCGGACTGGGAACAGCAACCAGCCCTTGCAGATTGCTGCTCGACTGGCCCTGGGAGCATGGGGGTGGGGGGAGGGGCTAGTGAGAGGCACCCCTCCCACTTTTGTTACAAGGAGCCGATATTGCAACACTGCTGCAAAACCGGCCCCCAGTAAGAAAACTGGCCCCCACGGGTACAAACCGGCCCCCACCCCTTCGGCCCACCAGGGAAACGACCGGTGCCTGCTGCGGCTAGTCTGGCCCTGAGTATAATGCAGTTTGGTAGAAAAACAGCTAACTTTTTTTGAAGGCTTGGTCATAAAAATTTAATAAAGACCAGAAGATGTAAATATCTAGGTGTAACATTGGAAACGTCCCTTACATTGAAAGAAAAGTGACAGTGTGGTGGCAGCCATTAATGGACTTGGTAAGTTTACTGGGTTTTTGTAGGATATAGCCTTCAACCTGAATTAAATATATATTTGCATCCAATAGGTCCCGCCATATCAAATTGGTCAGCAGCTTTAGAACTAGAATCCAGTATTAAATATGGAGGCACTGATGTAAAACTATTAAGCAAACTGCTTACAATGCTAATGACAATTTCCGTTAATGGTCTTGGGGTGGGACTTGCGATTACATTTACTGCCAGTGGTTGCAGAAAAGCTCAGTATAAAAGTTATACTTGGGCTACTTAACAGTAAAATCGGAAACAATTTGGATTGTCCAATTTAAAACCTATGTAAATAACATGTTTTGTTTCAAAATAATGGGACTAATTTAGAGTTTAATGGATGGATTTGCCCATTACAATGTGCTATCTGCCTTATTATGTGTGCATAGGATATAATGTACTTATAACACGGTGGACAGGATTGTGACGAAGTAACTCCTCTGCCTAACCCTAAACCAGGCCTTTTGTCTGTCATTTCAATGACGTTGACAAATGGAACCTCAAAGACAAAGCACAACAGCTCTTCTTAATACTTATATCCATTATGTTTCCCAAAGCATCTTTTTGCAGCACTTTGTTAGGTATAAAACTAAGCATGGTTCACCCAAGGTTTTTTCTCAATTTACCTTTTCTCATTATTATGCTACTACAGAGGGGCAGTTATTATGCTGATGGAGCAAGGACTCATAAATGAGACTTGCTCGAATGCAATCTCCTCACAGTATTAATTTATTAATCTTGTATTGTGTATATTAACTTTGCATACACTACATGAATAGCAAGGAAGCTTGCCTATGTGTTCTAACTAACAAGTAACGCTTGTCTTTTTCTAAAATGGCCGCTAAAGTGCAGGAACCTTACTGCGCATGTCTCAATCACATCACGTGGTGTGACGTCTCTCTTTGCTTGGTGGGAAACTCCTGCTTCTGCGCAGTGTGCATTAAAATGGCTGCTTGATGTTTTCACATGCTTCAACTTGCTATTGTGTTATTATTAATTTGTCGTTTTCTTAACGCTGCTAATGCGGGATAGAATTTATAAGTAAATGGGGATAGAGTAGAAAGAGTGTGTATACAGTGAAACATTTTATTTGTGATTTTAATATTTTCTTCTTTGACTTTTATTAGTTCGTAAACTTGGGCCTGGGGTTGGTGAACTGAAACTCGAGAGACAATGATTCTGCGCATGTGTCATGCTTGGCTGCCAAAGAATAAAGATGAAGTCAACCTGGACGTCGTCCAAGGCCGCTACCTAATGGCCGATATTGATATATTCATGTGTTCTTGCCAAATTTGCAACTATGTATATGAAGAATGAATAAACTTTGTCGTGAGACGGGTGGGAAATAAAGCCAATGTATTAAATTTGATGGGCGGTATTATAAAACAATGGTCTTCAGAATTCGAACTAAAATCATATGGTGTGAGGATCAACCCCCTGTCCCTGTCCAATCAGAAGTAGTGGTCTCATATTTTGGCAACATTAAGGGGAGGTACATGGGCGTAGAAGGGTATAATAGATATAGAATTAGCTAATTAGTTGGAAGGAGATGCTGCAAGAGAACAGGCGTTCATGCTGACAGGTTTCTAGCTCCAGACTGCCAAGCTGATCGATTGCAGACTGAACCGCTGTCCAGAGATGTCCTGAGGAGGGGGCGGCGGAGTCCATTAGAAGGAAGACACAGAAGAATCGAGGAGAAGCCGAGTATCAGAGAGGGGAACGACACAGGTGTCGTTGTAGAGAGGTCACCGGTCCTGTCCTGATCCTGGAGGAGGTCTTTGCTCTTCATCCTTCCTGGGTCCTATTCTTTTCCAACTCCTTGGCCAAGGGGTTTGGTTCTCGCACTTAGGTAAATATAAATGCAACCTTTAGTTGCGCTGCTGTCTCTATCTTCTCCTTTCTGAGGGACCGTCATTAATCAATAATTATTATTCTATGGTTCATCCTTGATATGCGATTAAGTACCATGTGGTTCTGTATTTTACTCTGCTAAAATTCTTTAGATAAACATTTTAAAACTTCCTGACTCAATGGTTATTTCAGGATTATGTACTGTAATGAATGTCACTCATTTTAAACTTCCCAATTAGCAAAGGATTCATTGGTAAGTCATTACTCTTCAATCGGAAGGTAATTGGTAGCAGGGATTTTGATAAAGAGTAACAACTGACAACCCCAGCGTAAGTATTAGCGTAGTATGAATGTATGGGCCCAAGTGAGTATTTAGTGTATGAATGCTGTTTGCTAATATCGCGCTGGATCAGTTTTCTGGTAATCAGAGGATGGTTTTACTTTGTTAATTGGGTAATGAGAATTTTATTTTTATGAACTAACATCCGTGTATTCAAAGTTTGTTTTATGTTGTCCAGAATTCCCTGGGGAAAATTGAATAGCGGATGGTAAGTGGAAGCCATACTGCAATGAGGTTATCTGTCAGGCAGAAATAGTACTGAAAAGTTAAGCAGGACTATCAGTACTGGTTAGGGACTCTATGCGTGTGAGTAATAGCAAAGGAGTATGCTGGTGAAAATTTGATGTTATATCACCTAGAAGGGGTAACATTGAAGAAGTAACAGGTACTTCTGGAGATTGTGTGAAGAGTAAACGGAAGGGTTTTACTCGTAGTGTATGTTTAGTAAGCGGAAAGGGTTTACTAAGTGTGAGAGAAAACTATCTTTTTCAATTTAGAGAAACTGGCACGATAGCGAATGTTTTATGTTGTTACTGATTTTTAATTAAAATTTGTAGAGAAAATAGAGTTTTGCGTACAATTTTGTAAAGGGAGGGTCAGCTGCCGGAGAGGGAGCTGACGTCACAAAACGCCGCGCTGGGATTGGTTGAAACAGCGGTGTGGAACGACTCTTGTAAAGGAGGGGTCAGTAGTCAGGAGCAGTACTGACGTCACAGGTGCCGCACTGGGACTGGTCGAAACCAGCGAGGGACAGAGAAGCGCAGATTGTAAAGGAGGGGTTGACAGACTAACGTCACAGAAAGGCCGCGCTAGGATTGGTTCAGAAACAAAAGTTAGCAGACAAGTGATTGGTTGATATTCTAGAAGCTAAAATATTAGTGGATAGAGATTGCATGTTAAAACGCGATCCAACTTTAATAGGAACTCGTCCGGATAGGAGATTCCTAGGTTTTGCAGAATATAACTTTATACACCGAAGATTAGATAAAATGTACGGAGAGAAGAGGAAAATGACATTCCTACAAAAGATTAAGAATTATTTTAAAAAGGACAAACCAATCAAAACTAGAGAAGGAATTATCATTCCACCAGCTAAAACGCCCGCTTCATTTATGATGATGGAGGGAGGATATCATACTTGTGTATGGATAGAGAATTGGATAGAATGTACCAAAAATGATGGAATATTAGCATTTCCCGAGAATAGCACCTTTAATGGAAGAATTCTTCAAAATTTGAGATTGAGAATGAATGATTTAGAACCGAGGCCTAGATTAACTCAATACGAAGCCTTAGAGGAATGGGAAACCGAGGCATTTGAGCGTGATCGATCCAGGAGTAATAGGGGTTATCGAGGATTTTTCCCCAGAAATCAACATGAGACTAGGGACGGTCAGATGAAACAGTGGAGGAGGGCAATGCTTACAGAAGGATTATATCCAATATTTACAGCAGAAGAACTGTTAGGGAGGAAATGCACAGAAAAGACAAAACACTTAATGAGAAATGGAGATTCTGAAGATGAATTTATGGAAGAGATATTAAAGAACCCCCCACCATACCAGGAAGGGACAGGTGGATGCACCCCAAGTGCACCCCCGTTAAAGACTCCATTAGTACCACAGGTAATGCATGATTTCACACCTAGTAGGATACTTCACGATAAAGAAAAAGAAGCCCTAGAGAAAACCAGAGCAGAATTAATACAGAAAATAACACAGATAAAAGTGCACCCTGACTCTTTGACCATACCTGTAACAATTGGTCCAGTAGTCCTGTTATATAGTGACAAAGGAAACTATCCTACATCACTAGCTATGCCTATTTCTGTGAATATTCCTAAACCTGAAGCAGTAGTAATGGTTGAGGATCATTTTAGTGATTGTGAATCTACAATATCATTAATGGATTTACCAATTCGAGATTCTGTCAATAGTACTCCCAGAAGAACTACACCTGGGTGCTCGAAAGATATAAACTTAATAACTTCATCGGGAGCAAAAAGTGTCACTGTAGTTAGTCCAGAAGACTTAGAAAGGTGGGCACAAGGAGCAGATCAGCAGTGTACACCTCCAAAAATTTTGGATATTTATAAATTAAAAGTCGAATTAGAAGAAATAATAGCAGGAAATGTGGGGTTAGATCGCCTAAATGCCTACGATGAAGAAGAATTATTGTTCGTATGCAGAAGTATCACCAGAAATGTAAAAATATTCCATGAAAAATTATCAGATTTAGCTCTGCAGATGGGAATTGAAATAGGGAGATCAAAAGTGTTGCAGAAACCCTATAGAGCAGATTTTTCAGACAAAGATTTAGAAAATATGAATGCCTCTGGAAGAAAGTTACAAGTAAAGGAGTTAATGACAGTCTTGCAAAAATGGGGAGACCTAGATAAATGGAGAGTTCGGTGGGCAAAGAAAAAGGAAGAGGCACGATCCAGTAGAACAGCCTCTGAATATTTAATGAAGGAAACAGGGAAGACAGATCAAATGTATCCGATGCGAGAAGTTCCAGGAGGGGGATATGTACATGTCCCATGGAGCAGACAGGATATTTTGTCCTTTACGAATGATTTTCCAAAGTTGAGAGAAAAACCAATTGAATGGTACAAGCAGGTTGAGAGGTTTGTGAAGGTGTCAAAGGTATTGTTGAAGGATTTAGATGGTTTGTTTGACATAGTGGTACCTGCCGATTTGTGGACAGATTGTAAAATTACAGTTGATTGGCCAAGTGAAGAGTATCCTAGAGATCCAAAGACAGGTGCCCCGTCAAATGATGTAATGAAAAAGTATCAGCAGGTGATAACTTACCTCAAAGGCAAAATACCACAGAAAGAAACGGATTGGGTGAAAATAGACCGAACCACCCAAGAAGCCAGCGAATCGGTACACGCCTATTATGAGCGTTTATTGCAGGTATTTAAGCAGTATAGTGTATTTGAGGACATTGGAGATAAGAACATGAGTCAGTTTGTTTATCGATTTGTCTATGGTCTGAAACCAGAGATTTGTCAGATGATTAAACAACACATGTTGTGTTGGCAGGGGAAACCCATAGACGAAATTTTGAAATATGCAAAATACTGTGGAGACGATATTGAGGATAGACACAAGAAATTGCAGGAGAAAGTAATGTGGGCACAGGTGAAAATGGCCGAGAAACAGGGAATTAATTTGGATAATCCGAGTGAAAATCAAGGAAAGGATTCTGGAACGAATGGCGACACTGGGAATGGTGGAAAAGTGAGAGGACGAATGAGTAGAGAAGAAGCTAAAAAGAAATTTCCTTGTCATGGATGCGGAAAATTGGGGCATTGGATATTTATAAATTAAAAGTCGAATTAGAAGAAATAATAGCAGGAAATGTGGGGTTAGATCGCCTAAATGCCTACGATGAAGAAGAATTATTGTTCGTATGCAGAAGTATCACCAGAAATGTAAAAATATTCCATGAAAAATTATCAGATTTAGCTCTGCAGATGGGAATTGAAATAGGGAGATCAAAAGTGTTGCAGAAACCCTATAGAGCAGATTTTTCAGACAAAGATTTAGAAAATATGAATGCCTCTGGAAGAAAGTTACAAGTAAAGGAGTTAATGACAGTCTTGCAAAAATGGGGAGACCTAGATAAATGGAGAGTTCGGTGGGCAAAGAAAAAGGAAGAGGCACGATCCAGTAGAACAGCCTCTGAATATTTAATGAAGGAAACAGGGAAGACAGATCAAATGTATCCGATGCGAGAAGTTCCAGGAGGGGGATATGTACATGTCCCATGGAGCAGACAGGATATTTTGTCCTTTACGAATGATTTTCCAAAGTTGAGAGAAAAACCAATTGAATGGTACAAGCAGGTTGAGAGGTTTGTGAAGGTGTCAAAGGTATTGTTGAAGGATTTAGATGGTTTGTTTGACATAGTGGTACCTGCCGATTTGTGGACAGATTGTAAAATTACAGTTGATTGGCCAAGTGAAGAGTATCCTAGAGATCCAAAGACAGGTGCCCCGTCAAATGATGTAATGAAAAAGTATCAGCAGGTGATAACTTACCTCAAAGGCAAAATACCACAGAAAGAAACGGATTGGGTGAAAATAGACCGAACCACCCAAGAAGCCAGCGAATCGGTACACGCCTATTATGAGCGTTTATTGCAGGTATTTAAGCAGTATAGTGTATTTGAGGATATTGGAGATAAGAACATGAGTCAGTTTGTTTATCGATTTGTCTATGGTCTGAAACCAGAGATTTGTCAGATGATTAAACAACACATGTTGTGTTGGCAGGGGAAACCCATAGACGAAATTTTGAAATATGCAAAATACTGTGGAGACGATATTGAGGATAGACACAAGAAATTGCAGGAGAAAGTAATGTGGGCACAGGTGAAAATGGCCGAGAAACAGGCAATTAATTTGGATAATCCGAGTGAAAATCAAGGAAAGGATTCTGGAACGAATGGCGACACTGGGAATGGTGGAAAAGTGAGAGGACGAATGAGTAGAGAAGAAGCTAAAAAGAAATTTCCTTGTCATGGATGCGGAAAATTGGGGCATTGGAAGGATGAATGTAAAAAGATTAGGAATAATAATGGCCCAAATCAAAATTTAAATCCACAGACGCAGAATGACTCACAGCAGGGTGTAAATCCTCAGAGTCAGTTGCCACCTGCACCTATTCAGGGTAATGTAAGCAGAGCAAAGCACGGTGCAGACGTCGGATATCAAGGAGGAAGTGGTAAGAATGATTATGTAACATCACAGTTTCTTTTACAGGACGATTTGTGTCAATACAGTTCATGACGGTGCCTAGGAGAGGGGGAGAAGGAGTGTGTACTTGGCGCATCCTTATCGGTAGATCAGTCCGGTCCATATGTTGAAGGGAATGTGAAAGGTAATGATATTACTTTTCTTTTGGACACTGGTGCTACCCGGTCTACTGTGAGAACAGCAGACATTCCAGACCTTCCGCTCTCTGGAGAAGCTATCCAAGTAGTGGGAGTAGCTAATCGAAAGATTAGAACACCTCTTACCGAACCAATGGAAGTTAAAATTGGAAATTTCAGAGAAATGCATCAATTTGTAGTGTGTGATTCCAGTCCAGTAAATTTATTAGGCCGTGATTTACTATGCAAAATGAATTGCACAATTTTCTGCACCCCGGATGGTGTGGCAGTTCAGACCCCAGATGAAGATCATGTATATAAGTTTATGATTGCAAAACAATGTACAGAGGTAGATGAGATGTTTTCTTTGATAACAAAAGATGAGCTGCCAGAAGAATTAAAAACTACAGTAAACCCCATAGTATGGGATTTCACAGGAAAGGAAGTAGGACTTATGGCCAAAATAGACCCAGTTAAAATTACTGTAAAAGAAGGTGCGATTTTCCCAAATACCAGACAGTACAAAATGAGTGCAGAAGTAAAAGCAGGAGTCATAGAAGAAATCAACCGAATGGTAGAACAAAACATTCTAAAAGAAGTAATGAGTAGCCCATGTAATTCACCAATAATGGGTCTAAAGAAACCTAGTGGGAAATATAGGATTGTTCAAGACCTGCGAAAAATCAATAAGATTGTGGAACCATGTTGTCGTATAGTGCCAAATCCTGCAGTAATTCTATACCAGATCCCTTGGAGTGCAGGATGGTTCACTGTGATTGATTTATGCCAAGCGTTCTTTTCAATACCATTGCATCCAGACAGCCAGTATCTTTTTTCATTTAAATTTGAGAACAAAGTCTATGTATGGAATCGTGTTCCTCAGGGGTACACGGAAAGTCCTTCTATCTTTAATCAGATATTGAAAAAGTGCCTTGAGAAACTAGTGATGCCAGGAAGCTCAGTCCTAGTGCAATATATCGACGACTTACTGGTGGCATTGAACACCAGAGAGGACTGTGTTGTTGATTTCATAGCACTATTAAATCATTTGGCTGAAGAAGGGCATAAAGTCTCACCAGAAAAATTGCAGTTCTGTACAACAGCAGTTAAATATCTGGGACACCAAATTGAGAGGGGAAAAGAAAAATAACCTCGGAAAGAGTACAATTGATTAAGAAAATGCAAATGCCTATAACCCAAAGAGAAGTGAGAATGTTCCTAGGAATAGTAGGTTACTGTCGACAATGGATACTAGGATTTTCCTTGTTAGCAAAGCCCCTAATTCAAATGACAAAAAAGAAAGCCAAGGACCCAGTTGAGTGGGATGATGAGAGTGTAGGAGCTTTTGTAAAGTTGAGAAATGCTCTGTGCTCAGCACCGGCCCTAGGCATGCCCGACTATAAGAAAAGTTTTGCATTATTCTGTCATGAGAGAGAAAATTGTGCACTCTCAGTTCTAACGCAGAGACATGGTCTAGACAGACGTCCAATAGCATATTTTTCTGCTACATTGGATCCAGTGGCAGCCGCGTTGCCAGGCTGCTTAAAAGCAGTGGCGGCTACTTGTTTAAGTATTGAACAAAGTGAGTCAATTGTAATGGGACACCCAGTAAAGGTGCTTGTTCCACATGCGGTTGTGATTCTGTTGACAAGAACTCGAACTCAGCATCTTACTCCTAGTCGGCTGACTAAATATGAGAGAATAATAATGGGTGCTGAAAATGTGAACATAGTGAGGTGCACAATAGTAAATCCCGCTACCTTACTACCAGACCCATATCATGAGGAAATTAAAAATGACGAAGAAGAAGAACATGATTGTTTACAAGTCACAGAGTTATGCACGAAACCACATCCAGACATTGAGGAACAGCCCCTTAGAAAGCCAGACAGGGAACTATTTGTTGATGGTTCATGCCAAAGACATGAAGATGGTAAACTAACTGCTGCCTATGTGGTGTGTGAATTAACTGGAATAGTTGAAGCATCCTATTTACCAGGAGTAAAATCTGCACAAGTAGCTGAATTGATTGCTTTGATAAAAGCTTGCAAAATTGGGAGGAATCAAAAAGTAACTATATTTACAGATAGCCAATATGGTTACGGGGTTGTGCATGATTTTGGCCAACTATGGATGCAGAGGGATTTCATGACTTCTTCAGGATCCCCCATTAAAAATGGACAGTTTGTAAGGGAATTGCTGGAAGCAATACAATCACCAAAAGAATTGGCTGTGGTGAAGTGTGCCGCACACCAGTCAGGAGATGACTGGGTGGTAATCGGCAACCGATATGCAGATCTTGTGGCTCAACATTCTGCCAGAAATAGATTGTCAGTCAATAAAAGGGTGGAAAGAATGGGAATCAGCTGCCAACTTATGCTGTATATGCCACCTGAAACATGGAATGAGGTTAGAAGATTGCAAGATGGTGCTGATGAAAGTGAGAAGAAAATATGGGTCAAGGTGGGTTGTTCCCTAAGAGGAGATGACGAGGTGTGGATTTGTGCTGATGGCAGACCAGTCATGCCTGACTGTCTGCTCTCTCAAATGGCCAGGATGTATCATGGAGACACACACATAGGGAGAGATGCAATGATTAGGCTTTTCAGACAGAACTGGTACAATCCCAAGTTCAGGACTGTAGCAGAGAGTCTTTGTCAGAGATGTTTGACTTGCCAAATGCATAATCCAGGAAGAAAAACAATAATTGGGTTTGGAAAAATTGGAAAAGCAGAAGGACCATTTATAAGACAACAGTTCGACTTTATACAGTTACCACCATGCAGAGGGTTGAAATATGTACTGGTCATAGTATGTCTGTTTTCAAAGTGGGTGGAGGCTTACCCTACCAGGAGGAGTGACAGCATTACAGTCGCAAAGCTGTTACTACGAGAACTCATTCCTAGGTTTGGTTTCCCAGTAACTTTGGAATCAGATAGAGGAAAACATTTTAACAGTGAAGTGATTCAAATAATCTGCGAAGCATTCCAAATTGAACAAAAATTGCACTGTGCATTTCGTCCAGAGGCTTCTGGAGTGGTTGAACAATTGAATGGTACTATAAAATCCAGACTGGGAAAAATGTGTGCATCAACATCATTGGAGTGGGCAGATGCATTGCCACTTGTTTTAATGGGACTCAGAAGCATTCCCGATAGAAATACGGGATTGAGCCCACACGAGATAATGATGGGAAGAGCAATGAGACAAGCACATGTTCCCATAAACAAACTGCTGAATATATCTGATGATATGGTTCTGGATTATTGCAAAGGATTGGCTGACCTAGTGCGTTCTGTCTCTCATCAGGTTGGAGAAGACGCAGTTTCGAGGCAGCCTGAACAAGAACATGATCTGAATCCTGGTGATTGGGTGGTAGTGAAGAATCACACCAGAGAGAGGTGTCTATCACCTAGATGGGGAAAACCTTGTCAAGTCATACTGTCTACCAACACAGCAGTGAAGTGTGCAGGATTCCCTAATTGGATTCATGTAAGCCACACCAAAAGAGTACCAGACCCTGAAGAAGAAAATCCTCAGTCAGCATCAATCACTGAGGAAGCTGAAGGTTGCCCAGCTGAAGAATCTCAGGCTCGAGATTCAAGAGAAGCTGCAGAAGAACAACCGAGCACAAGTCAGGACTGGATACCAGTGGTAGAAATTCCTCAAGTGTACCACAGAACAAGAAGTCAAACAAAATTGGAAGAAATTGAAGAAGATCAGATAGGTGAAGAAGAAGCAGCTCAGGGAAAAGAAGAAGATACAATAAAAGAACCTGAGCAGGACCAGATAGGGAGAGGAAACTGGGCTCAAATTAATGAAGAATCAACAAATTTTGAGCAGGGACAGACAGGTTTAGAAGAACCCGGTCAGGCTGCAGAAGTACAAAGTGCAATAAGCCCTGATCAGAACCAGTTAGATCAAGAAAAGTACACAGAAGAAAAGGATCTCGAGAAACATGAACATGAAGAAATAAACAAAGAACAAGGTCAATTATTGGAAACTCACAGTGGAGTTGCTGAAGAGAAACCAATCAGACCTGAAAAAGAACAGATCAAAGAAACTGAAATTGTAGACAACCAAACTGTGCCACAATCTGAAAATAAAAGAATTTTTGAAGAAGAAATAAAAAGTAAAGAAACAGTGCAAACAAAGAAAACAAGAAAAGGAGATCATTGGCCGAGTGACATTAAAAGAATAAAATACCACATAACAACCAGAAGTGAAGATCCAGATCAAGTAAATGAAGTAACAAGCCAAACTGAACAAGAGAATAAAACTGAGAAAAGAAGAAGTAAAAGACTGAAACTTGTGAATAACAAATTCAAGGGTCCCGATTGGACTTACATCATTCTTGAAGATTACGAAAGTTCGGAGTCAAGTGAAAGTGGTGACGAAGGAACAAGTACAGAACTGACATATGAGAAAGAAACAAGACCACCTTGACTACGTGATATTAATAAAATAAAGAAAAACGAAAACAGATAAGAAGAGCAATCTTCCTTGTCGAAATGCCAGATGATAGAGTTGCTGGGAGACCAAAACAGAGATGTTGTAAAAGATGCTGTGCAATATGCATATGTAGTCTAGTAATGGTGCTTATAGTATGGTTAGTCCTGATCGTAGCAGTTCCTTACCTTATGATAATGGATAAAAAGATTAATAACGAAACTAAGGGAAGGACAGCACACTTGAAGGGTAATAGAGTAGAACTAATGGCAGAAAATGAACCAGAATTTCATCATGAAATAACTGATGACACTAGTCTAAATGTTTTCACAAAGTTATTATTTCAATATGTAGACACCATGGAAGTTAGTAATTGTTATGTCTGTATGAAGTTACCTGAATCAGTAGCAGAAGGGTTAACATATCACCACCTACCATTAACATATGGCATATCATGTAGTGTTTTATCTAGTTTATTTTATAGAACAGGGAGACTTCAATATTATTATTCAAACATAGACGTGATATTTTCTGAGTTTCCGATTCGAAAGAGTATGAACCCAGTGCTTAGTAGTCAAGACGCACAGTTTATGGGAGAATTTTTCTTAACAATGAAAACAATAGATATAACACATGCACATAGACACAATCTAACATGTTCTTTACATGAAGAAGAAAAGATATTTTTGAACTTAGTGGAAGATAGAAGACAAGATTTTCAAAAGAAAGCTTCTGAGCATACGGCTCATTTGCCACCTTGGGCTGAGAAAGAAGGGAGTTACACACCTGGCAAGGCTCAAGCTGCTATGGCTCTGGATTTTGTAAAGACAGGGAAAATTTGTCTACATAGATTAAAGACTGATTATAACAATGTTTTCAAGGGTACCAGTGAATGTGAACACAATTTCTCAATTCTTGGAGGTTGGGGAATCAAAGGAGGAACAGATTCAGTTTTTCCTGGAATATATTATGTGTGTGGGAATAAGGCTTACTTTAGGCTTCCTGCACGGTGGTATGGAAGTTGTTATTTTGGAATAGTATTTCCAAAAATATACCACGTAAAAAGAAACACTGGGAGCAATGAAAATAATGGCGAACTAACACGTAGTAAAAGAGCTAGTTTTTCTGAAATCGTAGGTGATATATTTGGTGCATTAATACCTTCGGTGGGAATAATTCTGAACTCAAGGAAAATATGTAATTGTCTACAGTGGTTGATCGTTTATCAACGGATACTGCTGGAGGATTTCTAATGATTAATGCGGAGATGGTTGCGATTAGATCTATGGTTATACAAAATCGACTTGCTCTTGATATTATATTGGCAAAAGAGGGCGGAGTCTGTAAATTATTGAAGACGAAACACTGTTGCACTTACATACCTGATAAAAGTGCAGAAATTGGAACATATATACAGAATATAACGAAACTTGAGAAAGAATTAAAACCACTGGAAGTTGATAGTGTATGGGAAAGATTGACAAGTAGTATTGCGTCAATTGGTACCTGGTTTTCTAATGTAGGGAAAGGACTTGTAGGTCAAATATTAGTACCCTTAGCAGGGATAGCAATAATAGTACTGACGATAATAATATGGTGCAAATGTTGTAGAAAGAGTGAATCATATAATGTGACAGGAAAAGGAAAGAAGAGAAAGTTTGACGAAATTGAACTTGAAGAATTGAGAAGTGAATTATACAAGAAATTGAAAGGGGATGTGAAAAATAGAAAGTGTAAAAATGAGAATGAAACTATTTGCTAGAAGTTGGCATCTGATTATGGGTAGTATTTGATGGCTCTTAAACGCCATCAGAGAGGGGATTGATGGAGCAAGGACTCATAAATGAGACTTGCTCGAATGCAATCTCCTTACAGTATTAATTTATTAATCTTGTATTGTGTATATTAACTTTGCATACACTACATGAATAGCAAGGAAGCTTGCCTATGTGTTCTAACTAACAAGTAACGCTTGTCTTTTTCTAAAATGGCCGCTAAAGCGCGGGAACCTTACTGCGCATGTCTCAATCACATCACGTGGTGTGACGTCTCTCTTTGCTTGGTGGGAAACTCCTGCTTCAGTGCAGTGTGCATTAAAATGGCTGCTTGATGTTTTCACATGCTTCAGCTTGCTCTTGTGTTATTATTAATTTGTCGTTTTCTTAACGCTACTAATGCGGGATAGAATTTATAAGTAAATGGGGATAGAGTAGAAAGAGTGGGTATACAGTGAAACATTTTATTTGTGATTTTAATATTTTCTTCTTTGACTTTTATTAGTTCGTAAACTTGGGCCTGGGGTTGGTGAACTGAAACTCGAGAGACAATGATTCTGCGCATGTGTCATGCTTGGCTGCCAAAGAATAAAGATGAAGTCAACCTGGACGTCGTCCAAGGCCGCGACCTAATGGCCGATATTGATATATTCATGTGTTCTTGCCAAATTTGCAACTATGTATATGACGAATGAATAAACTTGGTCGTGAGACGGGTGGGAAATAAAGCCAATGTATTAAATTTGATGGGCGGTATTATAAAACAATGGTCTTCAGAATTCGAACTAAAATCATATGGTGTAAGGATCAACCCCCTGTCCCCGTCCAATCAGAAGTAGTGGTCCCATATTTTGGCAACATTAAGGGGAGGTACATGGGCGTAGAAGGGTATAATAGATATAGAATTAGCTAATTAGTTGGAAGGAGATGCTGCAAGAGAACAGGCGTTCATGCTGACAGGCTTCTAGCTCCAGACTGCCAAGCTGATCGATTGCAGACTGAACCGCTGTCCAGAGAGGTCCTGAGGAGGGGGCAGCGGAGTCCATTAGAAGGAAGACACGGAAGAATCGAGGAGAAGCCGAGTATCAGAGAGGGGAACGACGCAGGCGTCGTTGTAGAGAGGTCACCGGTCCTGTCCTGATCCTGGAGGAGGTCTTTGCTCTTCATCCTTCCTGGGTCCTATTCTTTTCCAACTCCTTGGCCAAGGGGTTTGGTTCTCGCACTTAGGTAAATATAAATGCAACCTTTAGTTGCGCTGCTGTCTCTATCTTCTCCTTTCTGAGGGACCATCATTAATCAATAATTATTATTCTATGCTTCATCCTTGATATGCGGTTAAGTACCATGTGGTTCTGTATTTTACTCTACTAAAATTCTTTAGATAAACATTTTAAAACTTCCTGACTCAGTGGTTATTTCAGGATTATGTACTGTAATGAATGTCACTCATTTTAAACTTCCCAATTAGCAAAGGATTCATTGGTAAGTCATTACTCTTCAATCGGAAGGTAATTGGTAGCAGGGATTTTGATAAAGAGTAACAACTGACAACCCCAGCGTAAGTATTAGCGTAGTATGAATGTATGGGCCCAAGTGAGTATTTAGTGTATGAATGCTGTTTGCTAATGTCGCGCTGGATCAGTTTTCTGGTAATCAGAGGATAGTTTTACTTTGTTAATTGGGTAATGAGAATTTTATTTTTATGAACTAACATCCGTGTATTCAAAGTTTGTTTTATGTTGTCCAGAATTCCCTGGGGAAAATTGAATAGCGGATGGTAAGTGGAAGCCATACTGCAGTGAGGTTATCTGTCAGGCAGAAATAGTACTGAAAAGTTAAGCAGGACTATCAGTACTGGTTAGGGACTCTATGCGTGTGAGTAATAGCAAAGGAGTATGCTGGTGAAAGGTTTATGTTATATCACCTAGAAGGGGTAACATTGAAGAAGTACAGATAATGAAAGGATGTCTGACAATGCTAATAGGTTAAAATGTGAATGCTGAATCAAAATACCTCATGCATTAATACATACTTTTATTGTTCCTGTGCTTTTTGAACTGGATGGTAAAATTAGTAGAAGTCTCTGGTAAAGAAAATATCAGGGCTATTAAAGAAGGATTTGCATTGTTTTAAAGCCTGAATCTATTTAACTACTGCTGTGGCAAATTTTGTAAAGGTTTGCTGTAAGAAAATTTGTTTTAAAATGTTTTATTATAGTGAATTGACGCGGAAGTATTTATATTTATAAGAGCATAAGCGTCTTAACAAACGTATTTTATACACACAAGTGGAATGTGGCTGACCTTTCTCCGAGATGACTGCGAAATCGCTCTCCAAAGAAAAATTCGAAACACAAAAAGCACATTTAACAGTCCAATGTTCTAGATACATTGGCTAAAATGTTTTAGATTTTACAGATAGCTCTAAAGTAAGCTTATATATATATCCTACTTTTCTGGATCAAATCATGTATTTCTGTATTCATGATTCAAAATTACAAACACTTAATAATCAGCAGATAATAATTTATCACATATGAGAATTAGTGGCAATCGAATTGAGTGGCCCCTCCTAAAAAATTGACCACTTTTAGACCATTACCAAGTAATATAACACCAGTTCTAAATACTGCTCTTCGAGATACAACGACCATCAACATTTCTTTTGCAGGAACCATGTGCCATACGCACTATGTACTGCTTGCAAAGCACTGGTCACAATTTGCAACCGATATTTTGCGACCAGTATATAATTTTCCAAACCAATCTCTGAACAAATGGTTCAGGTCAGAAAATTCATATTCAGAGTGGGTTGCAATCTGACCTACATCATTAATATTCATGAGTTATGTCATCATTTTGCAACTCACTCTGATTGGAGAACATCACAGGGATAGTGTCCTACTGGGGTGAGCAGGCCACCATGTCTGTGACTGTCTTTCAATCAAGTATTTTTTATGGGGCCTGTTTTCTTTAAAGGAAAAATAGACTGCATTTAAAAAGAAAAGCTTACTTTAAAAAAAAAAAATGTTTGTGGCTACTGTCTACTCCCCCCAAAGCTTTTTTTAACATTCACAAAGGGAACGGGGTCCTGACGGGATGCCTTCCTTTTTGCAAATGGGTTGTCACTCCACCTTGGGCATTCGTAAGTTTTCAGTGGTTTGCCATAGCTATTTCGATCCTAAACCATTGATACATATGGATAGGAATCGCTACTTGGAAGCAATGCATTCAACATATAAATAGTGTCAAGTCAAGTCAAGATACGCTTTATTCGATTTATAATATCAAATCATAAAAGCACAATACATTACAAAAAACGAGAATATATCAATTCATAACATTTGACAAGTATATATTAAAAATAGCATCTGTTAAAAATTACAAAAAGAAGAACTGTAAGCTAGTTTCCGTGCACAGCCATGACATAGATAAAACCCAAGATCATTTAATTGAAGGAAGGACCTTGCATAGTTTTCCTAGTTCAGACCACCCCTTTCAGGTATTTTACAATGTGGGCGGTAAAAACTTCATCATCTAGGAATTTTAGCTTAATGAAAGCAGGTCGACATTGTCTCAGTCCTTGCATTTTCAGATAAGGCAGAATCCATCTTTTCCTGATTAAAATATAAAACTTGCAGAATAATAAAATGTGAATTGTTGACTGTGCAGATATTTCATCGCAGGGGCATGGGCAAAGAGAGCGTGACCAATCATTTATCTGAGGGAATGTAACCAAGTTATGAAAGTTGCCTAGACGTAGGCGCGTCAATAACAACCTGTCGTAATTTCTTGGGGTGAATAGTAGATAAGGTTGTATCCCCGTTTGGGTCAAGAGCAATTGGTTAGCTCTGACTGATGTTTTCATAATATTAGAGTACAATCTAATCATCTCCAAGTGATTGATACATAAAACCTTTAATTCCTTCCTCGTGATAAGAGAAAGGCTATCGGGGTTAACAAAGTACTCAGAGTGATCTAAGTCGTGCATAACATTTTTTACATATGCAAGCCAAGGAATACATTGTACCCGTTGCAAGTTCAAGCAGTCTTTTATCACGTCCCGGTTGAGACCAGTGGTATTGCCTGTCCAAACCTTGTGCCATAATAAGATTGGCTGAATTTTAATTAGGTCGGACAGGTATGAGAGTCCCAGTTCGACGTGACAAATATACGTGGCCCTGCTATTCGGGACAGCTAGAAGATATCTTAGAAACCTATTCTCAACTTGCTGGAGGGACTCTACATTTACATAACCCCAAATACCAGCTCCATACAGAGCAACTGAAGTGCATTTGGCTTTGTATATTGTCAACAGGTCATTAATAGGACGCTTTCCTAACTTCCTGGCAAAGTTAATCAAAGCACCTATGGCTTTGGCGAAAAGCAATTTTCTACAATTGATGGCTTTTGCCCATGAGCCCCTTATATCGAAGACAATTCCCAAGTATGAGAAGTGGTTAGCAAATTCAAGTTTTTTGTTGTTTATAAAAATGTCACGACACTTGACGCTGAGCTTGCTACATTTCATAATGAAAGTTTTAGTAATATTAACATTAAGGTCTAGGCTTGACATATAAGATGCAAAGCTCGACACAATTTTCTGCAAGCCAATCGGAGTGTGGGCTAACAAGACCGCGTCGTCGGCATATAACAGTGCACCAATTGTCCTTTTGCCTAAGCTAGGTAGATCTTGGCATTCCCTCGATAGAGTATCGCCCACACTATTTATGTAGAGGGTAAAGAGGAGTGGGGCTAAGACACACCCCTGCCTTACCCCCTTCCTGACTGGGAAGCCGTGACTTAGTTCACCAGTTCTACCATAGCGGACCCTGGCCCGGGCATCAAGGTAAGACTGTTTAAAAAAATTAATTAGTTGCGCTTCCACCCCCCATGTACTCTAGGATGCGCCACAGCTTCTGGTGATTGACGCAGTCAAACGCTGAGCTCAGGTCAACGAAACACATATAAAAGGCTCCCTTTTTTTGCCTGAGTATATTTTCCCAGTATGAGGCTCAGGTTCAAGCTCTGTTCCACTGTACCTAAACCTTGACGGAATCCGTACTGAAGTTCTGAGATGACACCTGTGTCCTCAGCCCACGAGTGCAGTCTATTTAAAACAATGCTCCCGGCCACTTTCACAAGGGAGTCCAGCAGTGAAATGGGTCTATAACAGGCCGGGTCGTTGTGGGCGCCTTTCTTAAAAATAGGGACAAGAATGGCCTTCATCCAAGTCGGAGTGAAACCTTGTGTACAACAGGCCCTTAAGACCAGAGTTAAAAGTGGGCCCCAGAGCAAGGGGCAGGATTTATATAAATCTACTGGTATGCTGTCTGGCCCCAGAGCTTTTCCACCTATGCTTGCGTTGATGGCCAGAAGCTCATCCACATTAAAATCGATGCAGATTGGGAGGTAGCTTACGGAGCCTGATCTAAGATCCTCGCTAATGTTGGAATATGCATTGTTACAATATAAGCTAGAAAAGTGGGTCACCCATTAATCCTCCCCGACCGTGTTTTCAAAGCTTGCTGAGTTTTTAAGGGCCTTTCATGTCCTTTGTGGCAGATGCTTGCTTAAGGGCCTGCCACAGTTCGGATCTAATAGCCTCTTTTTGTTCTTTGAGGGACATTTTATACGCCGCCCTGGCCCTTTTATTGCTTCCTGATCTCTCCTCGGCTTGTGTAGAGCAGATTTCAGAGCTGCATGCGATTTCCTATACTGAGAATCAAACCAGCCTGGCTTACTATTGGAGGATTTTTTGGATTCTGTTATTAAATTATTTTGGATGGCCTGTGAGATTTTGCAGAACGAGTTAAAAATGTTGGAATCCGTGGCCATCTCGTCAAGGCAAACCGAGAAGTCTATTTTACAGTTAATTAAACGTGACTTAGTTAATTGTAAGGTATTTACTCCCGCCCATCTAATCGTGTATCCGTTGGATCTGTTAATGACAATATCTTGTAAAGGCTCAGTGGCCATATGTCTAATGGATAACGCTTTGGTCGGCAGGTATAAGGTAACACTAATAGGAAAGTGATCACTGAAGGCGACAGTATGAGTTTTAAAATTATATATTCTATTGGCGTATCTTTTTGATATTAAAAGAAAATCTATGATTGAGCACGACCCGCGACCGTTAAAACTACTACTAAACGGTATGGGTGGTGAGCACAGATCGTTGGCAAAACCCAGGTCCATGGTATATTTTATCAGGTTTAATGTTTCCCCGAGGGGGCAATGCAAAAAATGAGAGATATCTATCTCATCATCAGATAATAAGCCACAATATCCTCCTTCCGCATGAGTACAGAGGCCCGTGTTGAAGTCCCCTCCCCAAATTATGCAAAGGTCTTTGGTTGAATTCCCATAGATAGTATCCAGATCCTCCTGTAGCTGCCTTAAGACTTCCCTCATTTGCGTGGCAGGAATATTATTGTAAAAGTTTAAGAGAACAGTGCAATGGGATTTATCAGTATGCCTTTTTAAAACCTGATATTGGGTATTAGATTCCACAAGGGCCACCCTTCTTGCATTCAACCTGTGAGATATAAAAGTACATAGGCCACGACTGGAGGGAACAGCCGGGGTAAAAAATGTTTTGAACCCGTTGATATGTTGAATATCATCTACCCAGGTTTCATGGAGGCATAATATATCGAAATTGTAGATGAATTTAAGCCAGTCAGGGTTAGACAATTTAGTAGTTAAACCTGCCACGTTCCAAAAAGTATGTTCATTAGGCTAGACCTGAGTTCGCCCTCAGTAACGCGCTTAGTATAACCACAGGCAACGTTGAGAACGTTAGAATGGTGGTCAATATTAGTTAAAGGAAGTAAATGGTGAGTAGTTACGATTGTCGAATGAGATCCCTGCTTATTGTTACCAGGTGCAATATAATTGTCAACCACTACGCTGTCTGGCTGGACATCGGCAAGTGGCCCCAGGCTACGATGGATAGAATTATCAATTAGAACTTCAATATTGCTTTGGTCATTATGAGTGGGCTCCTTTAGAACCATAGGCACCAATTTTAGGCTAGGGGGATTATTTTCTATGATCCCGCTTTGTTCTGTATGGCTAGTTGTGGGAATAAGTCAAGCTATATCTTCCAGGGATGAGAGTATGTTGAATCTATTTTGTAAGGGTAAGCTAAACTGGTGGTGAGTATTGGGGATTATAGGTTTCTGCTGTAAGGGCTGGTGAGGATGGTTCCTTCGGGGGTAAAAATATCCTTGGGGCAATACATTAATTCCTCTTTGTGACACGTGATCACTACCGAGTCTGCATAGAATCTCACGTACCATTCTCGGAGATCTAAAAGTGAGGACGATACAATCGCCGGGGAGTGTTTTTTCCCTTCTCCCCACCCAGCCTACTCTTCTCGCCATTTTGAACTCACCGAACAGGGCCTCTGTTAACCCGGTTTTAGTCCCGAGCCAGCAGAGGGCCTTGTTTCTCAGTGCCTCCCATGTTTCATTTGTCTGGGGGGTGGAAAGCGGTACATTTGCTAAAATTATGGTATGTGGGGTGGCTTCGGGGGCAGATTCAGCCTCACCTCCTCCCTGTCCATGGGAATTGCATGCGGAATAGATGGCAATTGAGTTTCAGTAGACTTAAAATGGGCTAGGGCGTAGTTATATTTTAAGCCAACAGTACACTTAGGTCCTGGGGACGCTTTATCTGAAGTGAGCGGGGAATTAGCCTGGGAAGAAGATGCCACAATACCATCATCCAATACAAATTCTGAGGCATTGTACGGGCGGTTGGTAGCACATACTCCATGACCTTTTCTTAACAGATCCTCAATGGCTGTTACCCTAGTCAACACTTTTTCTAAGGGGGCTGTGTCTAAGATATGAGGTACTTCTATACCCAGACTCTCCCCTGTGGTAGCAGCAGTGTGTGATGACCCATTTGGGCTGATCATTTTACTTATTACAATGTCTAGATGATCTAGACGACCCCGGAGTAGAACAAAGCTGTTTTCAATCAATTCTTTCAATTGTGCAAAGGCAGTGTCCAGAGCAATTCCCCCAACAATATCCGGTGCAGTATGCCCAGGAGCACTGCATATGGGTACAAATGGGGCAGCGTCAGTTTGTGTACTGATGGTGCAGGTTTGAGGCACCTCAAAGTTGATTCTCTGAGGCCGCTTCTGTTGTTTTGGTTTTTGAGTGCCCGCCCCCCTACTCCTCTTCCCTGGTGGCTCTCTCGGCTTATCCTCAGTATCCTCGGTATGGGGCATAAGGGTCCGCGACCTTGTGGCTATACTGGGCCCATTTAGAGTGTCCGTGGGGGGTGCTTCCAAGACAGTTGCAGGGGAGGGCCGAGGCTGGCCATGCGCAATGGAGGGTGAGCAAGTTGTGGGAGCATCGCCCGGGGCGATAGAACCTAAAGAAGAGCGCCTCTTCAGGGACAGAGGTTCTAAAGATAGTCGCCTCTCTGTCAGTTCGATCTCGTGGCTAAGCATTGATTCGGCCCTGACGATAAAAGCATCCAGGGTGCCCACAACTCCCTTGCGTTTACTCATTATGAATAACGCAAAGGGACAGCGCCACAAAGCGCATTTAAGGAGCACAGTTAGAAATGGTGGATACACTGGGAGATGAGCAATAAGGCAAAGAAGCCGGGCCTAAAAAGGTACAAGGCAGAATGCAACCCGTGTGTGGCACAATTGTTGGGAGGGAAGCAATAAAAATATCAAACAGTACCTTGTGGCTCATAACCCGAGTCCATGTGCTGTGGATGTTAGGGGGGTGGCCCAGCCCAGCCTCTTCCGGGCGATGGACGGGCGCAGGACGGGCCCGCCCTTGGCCCGGGCATGCCCGCGTGCGTCCCACGCCTCCTGGTGCAGGATGCAGGCGTCGATGGTGGTGTCAGAGGCCACAAGGGAGCCTGGAGCTTGAAGTCCTGGCTCCGCTCCCCCTCCTTTTGGCAGGAACAACATTGGCGGCAGTGGCGGCAATTACGGGCTTCCCGCGCTGCGGGAGCCCGCTGATGACTATTTGAATATTAGTATTAATTGTGGTGACAGTTTAAGAAGAGTACACTACAATGGACACCAGCACTCTCTGAGAATAATACCAAACAAGAAAGAGGGACTCTTCTCTTCTAGTTGTAAAATAGTCCAATTACTCAAGTGCCTGCTCCAGAGATTGTTTGTAATTTCAGGCCATAGGAAGGTGTGTAATCTTGTGGTTAAGGTGTAGGCCCAGCATTTCACCATTGCAAGACTGTTAAAATGAGTACCACTGCATTTGTTCTAAAATCCTATTATTTGGGCAGCAAAAGACAGCACAGTTTTTGATGGAATACCACATAATCCACGTGAGCTCTGCATGAAGATCTCGCCCCAGATTTCACAAAAAGTCACGGAACGCACCACAGCAGCCAAAAATGCTGTACTGCATTGTGTGACAGGGAGCGAGCAGGAGTGTCTACAGAGATATGGCGCTCTCCTTCATTCTCCCTAGTGCCAGTGCAGATTTTAGTTGCTGTGTGCCAGGCACACAGCTTAGCGCCAAAGTGCTAGGGTGTGTGCCAGAGTCTACCATAGGTTTTGTACTAGAAGGGTGCACTTTCAGTACCAAATACTATGCTTAGACACATTTTAAAACATTTTCTACTTTGCATGTTTGTAAATCTGCCCCCTCCTCTCCTGTGGACATCTACCGACTGGCTTCCATTATGGACAAATCCAATTCTGGATGTGCTGGCACCCCCTCACTCTCAACCCTCATATCAATTAGTTCATTCTGCTTTCACAAAAGTCTCCTACCACCTCAGTCCAAAAATTTATTTTCTCTACCCACATCCTAGTCTGCCCTGCAACTTGCACTAAATCAGTACTATAGCAATGATGCCACAGGCCCTGGTGCAAGTAAGGAAAATGACCCATTTCACTACTGTTGGGGTAGTAAAACACAGCAATTATCAGGTCTCAATGGGCCCATCAGGGCTCTGGGTCCCAGTGCACTGCACCTGCTACACCAATGGTAGCTATGCCCCTGCACTGATTATGTCAGATCCCTAGGTTTCAGCCTCGACAAAAGCCTTAGGGGCATATTCCCAAGAACGTGTGATAACCACCGCAAATTTAGCCTAACGCAACTTTGCATATCGCAGTCCATCGCGGGAAATTAACGCCTTGTTAACCAAGTATTCACAACACGGCGGTACCATGCGATAGTCCCCAGATAACGCATCAACTGACCGCGTTAAAATCAAAGCCACGCCGCAAAAATGCGAAACACTAATGCAAAAAAAGCTGCAATGAGGCCAATCGCGATACAAAAATCAGCGAAACCCAGCTACAGGCCTGCAATCCACACGCGTCAGGCGGGAACAATCACCATAAAAGTAGAAAAAAACAGACAAACAAATGCCAAACAACAGCGAAGCACAATGGATGTTGCCGGAGCAAGTACGGAGGAGAGCCAGAACCCCACAAGCCCCCGGAGGACCATCCTGGGACTTCGGGGTCAGGGAAGGGCGAGGACAAGAAGAAGAGGAAGACGAAGTTCAGTCCGCAGGAAAACAGGATCCTGATAACGGAGGTGACAGAACACCATCAATAACTGTTCGTCACCTCCACTGTGTCATTGGCAACAAAAAATACAATATGGCAGTCCATCGTGGACAAGGTGAATGCAGTAGGAGTGCTGAAGAGGACAATGGACGAGGTCAAGAGGCGCTGGAATGATGTCAAGCGCAAAACCAAGTTGAAACTCGCCAACAACCTGAAGGCAGCAATGCAGACTGGAGGTGGGAGCCCAGCGCCACAGGAGGAGCTGGATGACATGGAGGAAATGGTGTCCACAGTCATCAGTGGGGAGACGGTGGCAGGAGTTGGGGGCCCGGACACTGCTCAACAGGACCCGACACAACAGCAACAGGGTGAGTAACGACCAGGGCCTGGGGGGAGATGGGCACAATGGCACACATGCACAATTAAGTTGAGCACATCAGCAGACAAACCATGCCCCAGACCACCAACTCCCACCAAGAGACCAACGTACCCAAGTATGCAACATGTCAACACTGTACAAGCACAAAAGTCAAAGGCACACCTCATGAAAGTGATAAGGGGCAGCAAAATCTGAGCTGCAGGGGCGACTCCCCAAAAATGCAGCACACACATCACATGCAGAGCACATCTACATTGACCACAATGTGACACAATCCGCAAAACACCTACAACAGAACACAGGACACAACTGGTGCCGCTTGGGTGCAGACACTGGCCAATCACAATTGGCATTGCAGGGGAATGTGGGTTGATAATGTACGAGTACAAACAGACACACGTCTGTTGTCGAAATGTCCACTGTCCCCCATCAAATAGGCAGCTCCTCCCAAACAGCCACAATGTACCCAGTCATGCTGTCTGTATGTAAACATGAATAATGCGACAACATACATGTGGACACATTGTTAAACTGCATCTCCCCTTCACATTGCAGAGGGAGAATCAACACCTCCTGCAGAGCAGCCCGACCCTCTCTTCTCTGGAGACGAAGAGGACGACCACAGCTTCGACTCTGATGCCCTCCAACTGCTCGTGGAGAGCCTCCGCAGCCCACTTCCAGGAGCTGGGCAGCCCAGCTGCTACGAGGAGGCCCCATCCCCTGCACAGACCACACAGCAGGCAGCACCCACCACCACTGCTGCCTCCCAGGACCCCCATGGAGAACACATGGCCTTCCAACGCCGTGTTTTGGGGTGCCAGGATAATCTGGCTGAACAGGTGCGGGTGGGCTTCGACCGCACGGCAGACAAACTAGATGCCATACGTGGGTGTCTAAGTCCCATCAGGGACCACTCACGGTCCCTAACGGACACCCACAGTCCGCTCCATGCTCTCCAATGGACCATGGCTGACATCGCTGGAGCCCTGACTCAGAGAATAGTACAACTGTCCAGTCCGAGTGGCTCTAGCGATGCCACACGGGAGTTGGGAAACATGCAGAGGTTAATGGAGACCATGGAGCGGGCGAATGCGGAATGAGCAGCTGCCACGGCTGCACACCAGCGAGAGGTAACTGGGTTCCTCAATGACCTCAGGACCCTCCTCAAGGCATTGCTGCCACAAGGCCTGGTGCGGATGCATGCTGCTGCCACCACTCCATCCACATCTCCGCCCCCTGAAGTGTCAGTGCCACACAGTGCGGCAGACCTTCCACCTCCGGCCACTGATGTGTCACTGCCACACAGTGCTGGAGACAGAACACCACAACCCATACGTGAGGCACATGAAACAGCAGAGAACGAAGATGCAGATGATACTGCCCTCGTGGTAAGAAGGATGCAGCAGCATGCATCTCATCCATAGGTCCGGCTTCAGCTTGGTACTGCCCTCTGCATCATCACCATCCACTGTCCCCCCATGCACTCTGCGACACTCACCTTGGACCTCGACATGGACTGCCATATGCTGTTTGATCGCCATTGACACAGCAATCAGACTGCGGACTGAACTCTTCCTCTTCCTTTGGACTTGTCATTCCCTGAAGGACCCTGGCTGGCCCTCCACGGGACAACATCGTCATGTGGGGTGTGTATGGCCCTGTACTGCTCCAGATGCAACACTCCACTGAATTTGCATTAAACATTCATATTCACACCAAGGTGTCATGTCTATGGTCTTTCAAGTCTGGACTCCTCTTACATCCATGTGGCACATGTCGTAGAACAGGGATCACAGGGTGACACATTGCCCAATGCGGTCCGGGTGGCACTGACACAACAACAAGGACACACGCATGAGTTACTTCCTTGTACAGCCCAGTAAGGAACCACGCCCAGGGCCCCGGGGTCATATACAAACCCTTACGCTGGACTGGCATACGCCAGGCCAGCCCACTCCGCTTACGCTCACAGGGGGGATGGCAACGCTACATGTCCCCTGTCTTTCCTGTGGTGATCTGCTGCTCACAGGTCTAGTTGTCAGCATGCCACAGCCACTCCCTCACGGCTGGTTTACACCCACACCACACCCATCCAGCACACGCGTCACGGGACATGTGACCCTGCCAATGAAAAGGGACGGGCGCACGCGCTCGACGCCATTTCCACTCTCTATCTGGGTGCATCCGTGTGGTGTTAATGTAGGCATGAGGGCCTCGGGCCCTGCAACATCACATTTCCCAGGACCGGAGGGGACATGATGGCGTCCACAACACGATACCCAATCATACAGGGTCCATGACTTTGGGACACAGACTTGGTGGCACCGGATACATTGCGGCCGGCACAGGCACACCGCCACGGGACGTGACTTTGGGTGCACTGAGGTAGGGGCACCTTAAGTGCTGGGCGGGTGTGCAGCCTACGATGATGCCCCGTCCCGGCCGTCCGGACTGCTCAGGATTTGTGTGCCCTGCTGGACCACAGTGTAGGCCAGAGCCAGCGGGCAGCGCGGGCCTACCGCCACATGGCGTTGCATCCCGGATCACAGAGTTAGTGGCACCTCAAGGGCTGAGCGGGTGTTCAGCCTGCGATGATGCCCGGTGCACTGATCTGTCCTCTGCCATGGCAAAATCAAGACCCAGAATCATATGTGAGACCTGGTGGCCTGCGGAGTGGGGCTGCATGATGTGGAGGGTGCCATGTCCACGTGCCCCGGGCATGTGGCTTGCAGCGGCATGTGGTGGGCCATCATTACTACACGCCAAGGGCGGAAGGTGAACAGTGAGGCCTGGGTGCGCAGGGGCGGGCATGCACCGCTGGGCGGCGGGAGGGGCTAGGGTACATCTGCATGGGTGCGCAGGGGTGGACAGGCGATGATGTCTTGTGCAATTGTATGTACTTTGCCATTCATGTCTCTGGACTCTGTTTCAGATGACGGATCTGTTTTAGATGTGTGACCTGGTGAACTGCACTACATACAGGCACGTGGTTGGAGACACACCTGTGGCAGCAGGTGGGCAGTGTGGCCTGGGTGCGCATTGTGGGCACTCTCTCTCCCTGTCCATCTCTTCTGTTATCTGTGTCTCGCTCCCCCTCTCTGTCCGTCTTTCTCTCGCTCCCCCTCTCTGTCCGTCTTTCTCTCGCTCCCTCTCTCTGTCCGTCTTTCTCTCGCTCCCTCTTTTTCTCTCTCTCTCTCCTTCGCTCTCTCTCTGTCCTTTGATGTGCGCAAGACACACCTTCTCATCATGATTTTTGTCTTGCAGGCTGTGACCTACGGATTGTCCCGAGGGGAGCCGCTATGTGTCTTCATTTCTGTTCTGTGTTTCTTTGAATAAATTGTCATTTGTTACATCGAAGGTGGATGTGTGATGCTCATTTTTGTGACGACACATGCATGCCACCAAATGTGATTGTGCGACATCAGGCGGATTATTTGGTACATGATCCCGTGTAGTTGATGTGGCATGTCTTTGTCCGGGAGGGGGATCCGGGGGGGGGGTCCTGGGGGTGGTGGTGGTGGGTGTTGTGGCCCGGTTGGGGCTCCGAGCTGCATGATCAGTGGCTCCATGGCATCTGTTGCCCTTCAGGTGTGGCTCTGGGCTGGGCTCCATTTTGTGGTGCAGGCTGTGGTCCGACTTTGCACCAGGTCAGAGCAGGTGTTAGTTTCCTCCTGCTAACAGGCCTTATCGCCTGTTTTGTGGTCTTATCGCGGATCTGGTTGGTCGTTGAGAATGTTGCGGAGTGGTGTTTTTGCGGCTTTTTGCACGTGTACGCCTACTCTGCATCTCATTAGCGATAGTTGCGGGGGTCATCTGTGACGATGTTTTTTGTGGCTGCTATTGCGGGTAAAATGGTGTTCTGGGCTGTTAACACCAGCTTGTGAATGGTGCGATAAATTTATCACCACTTTGGCTGCGATACAGTGCCGCTAACTAGGCAATTTGTCCTTGAGAATATGCCCCTTAATTTCCTTAATCACATCAACCTGGCCCTGAAAAATTTAATCCACAAACGTAAACTTATTAAGGGAATGAAACCCTTCCTACCTGCTCCTGACCTGAAAGAAGTGATGCAAGTTTCGATCCTATCAAGACCGGACTATGGAGACACTATACTGGATAAATTCCCAAGACACACCTTGCACCGATGGAGACCTCGCTGCATAGGGTTGCTTTGCTCAGGGGCCTCAAGATTTGACCAGGTCACTCCCATCTTGTCCTCTCTTTGATGGCTTCCCATTGAAGGAAAATCTATGTTTAAAGTGCTTACCTAGTACACAAAATCATTCAAACATTCACATTATCTTGCCAAGAAACTAAAACTTTCTGGTGGCCTCCTGCCACTTCGCAGGACTGACTTCTTTTCACAAAAAATCCCTGCTTTCAAGAAAAAACAGAGCCTGACCCAATCACTCTCTGGAAGTGCCCCAGAATATGGACCTCCATCCCGCTTGAAATGCGGGCCTTTACCGTACTCCGCTACCAACTTTCAAAAAAACAACTCAAGCACTTCCTCTTCAACACATTCTTCCCCAACACTACCACTCTCTAGATCTAGATGTGGTTGTATATTCACTGGCCTCCCTTTCTACTGGATGTACCCTGTCTCTGGTCCTATGCTCCATTCATGTAACCACACTGCCCTCTATTTAGGTACTTTCCTTTCTTTGACTATTAGCATGCTTTCTTGTTTTTCTATACACTATGCTGTGTCTTGTAAAGCACTCTGATGCTGTCGAGCCTTGCAAGAGCTATATACAAAATTAAATATATAAAATAAATTAAATAAGCAGTAACTGTTCTTCTATATTATCTTTGTCGTTGGTATTTCCTTTTCTGATAATAGGACAGTCATTCCACTTACAGTAGTAGTTGCAATTATTTTATAGGTTAATCGGTGCCAGCATATTCATGCTGCTATGGCCTACTTTCAAAATTTCTACGTTTTATTAACTGCTTTTCAAAGTGCTTTTGAATGACAGCATGTACTGCTGGGAGACAAAATCATGAGCTTTTAATGCATATTATTTCATGAGAAGAGTACATTTAAATGAAGAAGCAATAAGTGTATGATAAAAACAAATATTTGTAAAAAAATTAAATATTTCTCTTTAGGCAGCTGGTTTAGTCCCGTGGACTTATGTCTCAAACAAAGCTGATCATCCTGTTTTAGGTGTGTCACAGCAGGTTTATCTGGTGCATCAGTATTTTTAGTTCTTGCTGGAGACAGCTTTAGCTGCCTGCCAGAGCTTTTCCATTCAGTAAAGAATACACTGAGCGAGGAATAATGGGTCATCCTTGCAAATAAATTGTTTGATGCAGGTCATTCATATATTTATTTTTTTCAAACTTGTGTTTATTGAGTTTTTTGCATAGTAACAAAAACCAAGTATGATAATACATTTTCCATAGACCGTCGGATATCGCTTACAAGTGGCTAGTACTTAAGCACAGAGGGGCCGATTCCGATCTCGGCCGGTAGTGCTCCGAATCGGATTCGGCTTTACCGGATCCGATTCGGAGCCCTGTTTCCCGACCGAACCGTACGCGGGTCCGGCCGAGCGAGTACGATGCGAAATCGCCGACCGACTCGTCCGGGCGTCCCGACCGCTCCGACCGACTCGCTCCCGGCTCGAACCGCTCCGACCGACTCGCTCGGACTCGACTCGCACCGCGCAATGGAGACGTTTCCCGGCCGGGTAAGTACGATGCGCGCCGCGAGCAGTCCGACCGAGCCGCGCACTCCGGCTCGTAAGAGCTGTCGGAGCCGTACTTTGGGGGTCCGTGTCGGACCCCCTGTACGCGTAGCCGCGCGAGTCGCACACAGGGGGACCCATGGGTCCCCCTACCTATGCGTGTACGGCGCGAATCGCTTCGCCGCGTACCCGCTGTAGGGGCGCCCTTGTCCGACTCGCACCCATTGAGTCAATGGGAGCCCGCGTACGCGTTGTACGACCGGCTCCCATTGACATCAATGGGAGTCCGACCGACTCGAGTCCGATAACATACGGACGCATCGTACTCGTTCGGTCGGACTGCACGGGTCCGATTCGGTCGGAAATCTCTCCGGGTCCGGCTCGGTCGGTGAAATTTCCAGCCCGAATCGGAATCGACCCCAGAGTCTTTCAAAAACTCCGCCATTTTCTTCGTAACATTCAAACTCCATGTATCATCTGCAAACCTGTACATGGTCTTTGGCAAATTGAATGATGTGCATATTCGGAGTACACTTTTTAACATTTCACCAAATCATTTATAGGTTCACACTTCGGCAGAGTATTTCCGATAAGGCGCAGATGAGGTGGAATTGCCATGTAACATAACACTTAGCACCTTTCCCTGTGTGGAAACTCATAGTATAGGCACAGTTTCATATCGTAGAAAGGCACAGTGTATCGAGTATGGAGTAAGCTTAAACATTCACTCCGTCTCTCCGCGTGCGACCATTATTCACTTAAATCCTTCCAACGTGGAGGGTACCCTATCCCTAACCCAAAAAGACCCCCTCCCTCCCCCCTTTAACAAAGAAATAAAATAATGGTGGTGTCAAGTGTGTAGTGCATCGGGTAGGTTAATCAAGTTAAGGCGATGGGACAAGTTCCAGTGTGGATAACGTCCATTCTCTCTAGGGAATCGACTGGGATTACCGCTATAGTAGTATCTTGTGTTCAGATCCTGCAGCCTAGAATTGGAAGAGATGCATATCTCTGATGGAGGCTGGCCAGACTGCCAAAGGTAGCCCTTGAGTGAGGTAAGAGACTAGTGGTCCCCATTTGTATTCAAAATTTTTGTAATCGTCCCTGAAGATATCCGTCACTCTCTCTAGACAGAGTATCCTCCAGAGTCTAGCTTGCCACATCGAGAGTGTGGGGGCCGCTTTTCTCTTCCAAACTGCAGCAATCGCGATTTTGGCCGCCCCTAAACAGGACCATAGAATGGCCTTGTCCACTTTGGTTTGGTGCTCTAAGGATGGGTCCCTAATGCCAAGGAGTACTCCTTCAATAGTAGTTGGTATGGGATACCCCAACATGGTTTTGATATGGGCTAGTATCTCCTCCCAGAAGGGTTTGATCGTGGGGCAGTCCCACCAAATGTGTTGGAAGTCCCAGAGGAAGCCACAGCCCCTCCAACACATATCGGATGTGTTCGGGAATATTCGCTTGAGCTTGGTTGGGTAGAGATACCAATCTAGCATGGTTTTCATATGCGCTTCTCGCAGCTCTAGGGAGTGGTTAAATTTAGCAGTGTCTGCCCATATCCCGGCCCATTGTTTGTCAGATATGTCTCTTTGAGTTATTCCCTCCCACACGGCCATGTCATTCATATTTTATGTCATCCCCTTTTATATCCACTGGTAGTTGTAACTGTCAGTCTCAGCCTATGGAACATTTCGTTTTTAACTTCACACGGTCCTTCCATTGGTGCAATAGATGTATGGACGTGCCTAGAGAAAGGCACCATGGGCCTCATGTACAAATCATTTTTATGGCCGTAAAAAGTACAAAACCCTAAATGCGATGTGGTAAGATGTTATCAAATCGCAATTTGGGTTAGCGTCTAAATACAGAATCATTAATTGGAAGGGCTGCTTAAAGGGCGCCCCTTCTAAATACTAATTCCTTAAATAACGCATTAATGTTTTGCAACCAAAATCAGGTTAGCACCAATAAAAGGCAGTGGTAACCATTTGCAAACGGAAAGGGGTCCCCGATGGAATCCTTCCACTTTGTGAATATCAACAAAAACATTTTTTAGGAACAGGCGGTGCTCCCTGGGACCACTGTCTTCTCCTACTTATTTTTCTGTTTCCTTTTAAATGTATGCTGTTTTCCCTTTAGGAAAACGAGCTGAATAAAAAAAAAAAAATTGCTTTATTTGAAAGTAATCACAGACATGGTGGTCTCCGGATCCCGTCTGGCATACCTGTGACTCTAGCCAATCACAATGGGTTGCAATTTGTGACCTACCTCATGCATATAAATGAGTTAGGCCAAATTTTGAGGTTGGTTCGCAAAATAACAATGCAGAAGTCAGTGCACAAACTGTGGCCACTTATACGGTGCGCAAATTGTGACCACTGCTACGTAATACATTTGAAAGCATTCCTAATAAGAAATTGTAAAGAGTGAATCATTATTTGTAATTTATGATATCTTATTTGGAATACTAGTACATGATGTCCTCTCTTCTTTCCTTTCTATTTTGCAGAGGAGTGGACACCTGCCCAGAATTTCTATAGACACTGGTTATTTCTGTTCACATTTATTTTTGTTATTACTTCATTACACGGGCTACCTGTTCGCAAAAGGATTATTTTCAAACTTTGCTATATTACTCACAAAGCGCTTATGGGAAAAGGGCCTCGTTATCTATCCTCGAAGCTCACCCCCTACAGTCCAGGAAACGCATTACGATCGTGGGATAAAATGTTGCTCATAGTTCCTAGGACTAATGAGTCTCTGTCAGGGGGCAGATCTTTCTCTTATCTGGCCCACTCTCATTGGAACTAGGTCTGGGCGGTGAACTCCGCTCCGCTCGCGGAGTTTGCAGAGTTTTCCGCACTCTGCTTTACGCAGAGCTCGCTGAGTTCTAAAAAACTCCGCTTCGCGCAGCGGAGCAGAGTTTTTTTCCTCACTCACATTCATCAATGTCAAGTTGGCAAGCGCGAGCGAGGAAAATCCACCTCCCGGCGAGATTTTTCCTCGTTCGCGATCGTCAACATCAATTTGGCGATCGCGAGCGTGGAAAATCAACCTCCCGGCGAGATTTCTCAACGCGGGCGGTCAGATTTCTCATTGCGAGTGGTCGCGTATGCTCGCAACCGCTTGCGTTGAGAAACTGTCCGTTCGCGTTGAGAATGCTGCCGCTCGAGTAAAATTCTACTCGAGCGGCAGAAAAGGAAACAGCGCCCACTTGCGCTGTGCATGGTGCCATTCGCGATGATTGCACAGTGTGGACAAGTATCTGGCACTGAAAATCATCGTGAACAGCATTTATTTAACGCACTCTGCCGCTCGCGGAGCTTCGCGTAGCGCGGCGGAGATTTTTTTGCACTTTGCAGAGTTTCGTGTAGCGGAACTCCGCCCAGGGCCCTCCCCATATGCCTGTGCCATGATCACTTTAAATTCAGGAAGCTACTTAAAATGGAACTGTTCTAAGTGGATGATTTTGTGACTGCTGCATGTTGTTTGCAAGGCCCCTGCGCCAAGGCGAGCGCAATACAAATAATAAAATAACAGTAACATTAACAATCAACTTTTCTTCTGTGAGTACAGCAAGTTTGCTAAGCCCGTATGTGCTCAGATTTCAAAACAAAACCTACTGTAGTAGTGGAGGGAGAGTGTGATGACTTTGGGTTGGTTAAGGCAAAGGTAGGGAATTTCTTGATGTACTTGGCATCAAAGGCTATACCATGCCTCAAGATTGGTCGGCTTAATCGTGCCAGCTGTTCCTTAGTTCTGGTGCCTTCTTTATCACAGAATTTCTGTATGCCCTCATGGAGGGGACAGAGATATAATACATTTGTTTGTTTGCACTCTACCAGCAAGAGCGACCTGTGGCATTCTTCTTTGTTACTCCTTCATATTATGAGTATGTCTGAGGACTCCAGCTGACAACCACCTATGACGTCTCCTGTGGCATACTGTGTCCAGCTTCTCGTTCTTATTCTTTCAGTTCCCTGCTGGTCAAGGCAATGAATGTAGCGTGACTCCTACTCCAGGGAAGCTTCGGGCACAGGTTGAACACAATACAATACAATACAATACAATAAAACTTTATTCGGCTTTAAGAATAAAACCATAAAAGTCATACAGCCTTCTCTATACCATAGATCAGACTACAAATTGACAGATGTGATAAAATCCAAGTAAACTATACACATATAAAAAGCATGAGTTACAATACAGATATTATTTACAACTTGTCCTTTGTCTAATAGCGACCCGTTAAAAATTAGGAGTGTACAGAACGGTATCACTAGAGAGAAGTTGTAAAAAGATAAAAGCTGGTCTCACCCTCCTAAAGCCCATTTTTTTAAAAATGGGAATAATAAATAACCTTCTGGGAACAGCGTAAAAAGTGCAGAACATTAAAAAGTGCATCATGTCCTGAGGAGATTCTCCATCGCAGCCACAGGGCATGAGGCACTGACTTCTGTGAGAACCATCGGGATGTGCCAGTAAGTAGTGGAAGAGGTCAAGCCGGAACCTCGTCAAAAGAAAACGATTGTGAATGCTTTTCAGCCCTAGAAGATTAGGCTCTGTGGTAGGCACAGTTTTCAGTATGACGTACTTACGCACACTGGGCTTACACAGCTCATTTCCTTCTCTTTCACAATATCGCATTCTTAAAAACCCTCCTTGGCCCAAATGAGGTCCCTTTTACCAATACACTCAGGATTCGTAAAGAGTTCTACTCTTCCTAACCTGGCAAGGCTAACTTTTATGAGCTGGAGCCATCGAATACGTGAAACGTGATCAAGAGAAAGACAATCCCGTAAGACGTCTTTACTAAGTAAGCTCTCTTGCTTCGCCCAAATCTTGAGCCACAAAGCCAGAGGTCGAAAAGCCAGGTCGTCAGAGAGAAAAGGCATCCCCAGTTCCTCATGAACAACGAAGGATGGGGTGCCTTGCGGGACAGAAAGAGCTCTTCGCAGGAATGAGTTTTCGGTGCTCTGCAGAGCACTGAGCGCGATATGGCCCCATTTCTCGCTCCCGTAACTAACCTTTGAGACACATTTTGCTTGGTAAATCTTCAGGAGGGCCCCTATTGGCTTCCCTCCCACTCTGCTGGCGAAATTAAAAACACCTGCGGAAGCTTTCACTAGGTCCCCTTTCTTACGATTAAGCAAGGGGCACCAGCTCAAGGAATAGTCGAACACTACTCCCAGATAGGAAAAAACGTTTGTCTTAGGTATTAAGGAGCTACCTAGTTTAAAAATGGGCTGCTTAACCTTAGCCTTTCCGGGGCCCACCTGCATGATATATGATTTAGAGTGGTTCACCGACAAATCCAGCTCCTACATAAAAGAGGCAAAAGAGTTAAGGAGAAGTTGTAAGCCCCTTGCGGTCCTCGCCAGGAGGACTGCGTCATCCGCGTATAAAAGGACTGGCAGGCTACACTTGCCTACCTGGGGACTGTCAGCTTTAGTTGCTCGAAGGGCCTTCTCTAGGGAGTTGATCTATAAATTAAAGAGGAAGGGTGCAAGGATGCACCCCTGACGCACCCCCCTCTTGATGTTAAACTGAAGGGACACTTTCAGGTCCTTTGAATAGCGAACTACCGCCCTAGCATCTCAGTAAAGATCCCTCAAAAACCAGATTATATTTTTATCGATGCCAATGGATGCCATCAGCTGCCATAACTTGGATCTGTTCACACAGTCAAAGGCTGAGGACAGGTCCATGAAGGCTAAATATATGGGACATGAACGAGCCACAGTGTACTTGTTCAGGACAAGATATAAGTTCAAACACTGCTCCACAGTTGAACGACCAGGGCGGAAACCATATTGAATTGCAGATAAAAAGTTGCTTTCGTCCGCCCAAGATACCATTCTGTCAAGAATCATGTGACCCACCACCTTCACCACAGAATCTAGGAGAGAAATGGGCCTGTAACATGAGGTACTGTCCCGATCACCCTTTTTAAATACCGGGACTATGGTCGATACGGCCCAAGAATCTGGATGGCTGACCTGCACTGCAGCATTAATAACAGCTGTAAGGACGGGCGCCCAAAAGTAAATGTGGGCGATGTAGAGGTCAGGCGGAAACCCATCTGACTCTGGGACCTTTCTTTGGGTCAGACCTAGTATACCAGCTCTCACCTCTTGGGTGGAAAATACGAGATCCGCCTTACCTTCCACCCTTTCCTGCCCTTCAAATAGCGTGGGATCTGGTTGAAAAATTCCCTCAAAGTGATGGACCCAATCATCCTCCGTGATATGGGCGACCAATAATTGGGCGTTCTCTTCTGAAAAAAATGGGCTGTTAATGATAGCCCAAAACTTAGAACTGTTGCGCAGTGTGCTTGCCTCCACTAGGTCAGACCAGGCCTCCTCCTTCAGGGAGGACTTACAAGTTGCTAATGCGGCCTTATATGCTCTGCGAAGCCCTTTCCCCACCACCACGTCTCGGGGCTTGTTGCTTAAGGCCTGTCTCAGCTTCCTAGAAGCCTGAGAACAAACTGAATCGAACCATCTTGGGCCTACTGGCTCACGGCCCCCGACCAGGACCTGTAATAGCCTCCGTAAGACAGTGGACATAGTTCCAAATGCACTCAGGGTGTCCGAGGCGCTAGCCTTGCCATCAAGACAGGTGGCAAACTCCCTGCTACACTGAGTTGCAAGGGACTCGTGAAGAGACTCTGGTGCTATGCATCCCCATTTTAAACTCTTCCCCGCCTCCGCCACTTTGCGAGGGACACCCCCCGCCCACCTCAGCGTGTCTATGTACTCGAGCCCATCCTGTGGCTACACAAGTGAGATTATGATCACTGAATTCACTTGACTGAACAAAGAAATCTGTGACCAGGGAAAAGAAAGGAGTAGATACAAAGGCAAAGTCTATAAAGGTCTCACAACCTCTACCGATGAAGGTGGGGGTAATGTCACCTCTACCGATGAAGGTCGGGGTAATGTCTGTTTTCACCGGGGGCAACTTGTTCATGACAGATGTAAAGTCGAATTCAAGTAAGATTAAGTTAAGCTCGGTGCCCTGAGAGGTATGTTCCATGTGCAGACCAGATTGTCGGGCGCAGCCCATGGCTTCCACTCCTCCTTGTCTAATGTCCCCACAAGTATGGATGTTAAAGTCCCCAGTTAAAAAGATGTAATGACAGTTCTGGCCTTTCAAGGTGCCACCCCGTAATACTGACCCCAACTGCGTTAAGTTACCCTCCCCCTCGTGTGTAACTCCAGCATTGTAAAAATGTATCAAAAGAAGTCTACTCTTGCCACTAGCTGTCAAACAAAGGGATGCACCCCTGTGGAAAAGTAAGGTAGTGTTCTTCCAATCTAGTGTGTCTCCTAAAATGATGGAAAGCACACAGCTTTGTTAAAATACCCCTCACCCACCAAAAGGGCCCTTGGTGGCATGCTTCATCATCGGGGTCTTCCCGTCCAGCTGTGGGACGGGGCGTGCTGCGACCTGCGACTATGTGGGAGCACTGATTTTGTAACAATACTATGTGTGGTGTAGGAATGTGAGTGGAAGGGTCAAGAGTGAGTGAAAGTGATGTATGATTAAAAAATACCTGGCTCTACGGAAAAATAATTTAATGTTCCTTTGAGCTGATATTATTAAAAGTGGGGAATAAGACGGGGGTACAAAGCTTTAATGGGCAGTACTTCCTGTGTCGACATGTCTCGAAGCCCTCCCCTGGCTTCTCATCAGGACCTAAAAGAGATCCCTTCTACACTCAAAATTTACAAGAATGAAACATGTGATATTATGAGGTAAATACTACGTGGCGCACATAACATTATACATGCATTGTATACTATACCCCAATAGGTATTTTGGCTGATATGGCTTTTTTAATTAGCCCATTAATTGCCTCATGAGCCTGTAAAACGAGAGGGAAGGAGCACCTATAGTCAGACAGCCTTCAAGGTTACCTCCTCGCCTGGCTACTACCTCTTCGCGGCTCTTGTAAATTTTGAGTGTAGAAAGGATCTCTTTTAGGTCCTGATGAGAAGTCAGGGGAGGGCTTCAAAACATGTTGACACAGGAAGTACAGCCCATTAAAGCTTAGGGGCATATTATCATGCCGGCGCTAATAAATTATCGCCGCTTTAGCGTCTGTTTTCGGACGAAAAGCGGCGATAATTTTATCGCTGTATTAGCAAGGTCACGCTATCGCGTGAATCCTTGCCCTATCGCCCTTTTCCATAACGCCCACCTTTGCATCTCTAATGAGATGCAAAGTGGGCGTTCCGTCCCAAAATAACTGGAGAAATGTCGTTAACCTACATTTCTCCAGTTATCAAGGGAATCGCTAACAAGCATAGCGATGAGAAAAGTAGCGCTAACCTTGGTTAACGCTACTTTCCTTACGCATGCTTTTAGTTTGACTTAGCCATGATATCCAATGGAAGGTGGATATCATGGTTAAGTATGCCCAGCCCTATCCACAAGCTATCGCCAAATGTCGTGCGATTATCGCTGGATTTCCAGCGATAATCGGACATTTGGCAGCTTGCGCCAGGAATTTTATCGATTCTGAGATAAGCGTTGCTAATAGCACGCTATCTCAGCGATAAAATTCATCGATAGCCGGCGATAAATATCCTAGCGCTAAGTGCGCTTAGCGATACTTATCGCCGGTTGTTGATAATATGTCCCTTAGTACCTCCGTCTTATTCCCCACTTTTAATAATATCAGCTCAAAGGAACATTAAATTATTTTTCCATAGAGCCAGGTATTTTTTAATCATACATCACTTTCACTCACTCTTGACCCTTCCACTCACACTCCTACACCACACATAGTATTGTTACAAAATCAGTGCTCCCACGTAGTCGTAGGTCGCAGCACGCCCCGTCCCGCAGCGGGACGGGAAGGCCCCGATGATGAAGCATGCCACCAAGGGCCCTTTTGGTGGGTGAGGGGCATTTTAACAAAGCTGTGTGCTTTCCATCATTTTAGGAGACACACTACATTGGAAGAACACTACCTTACTTTTCCACAGGGGTGGATCCCTTTGTTTGACAGCTATTGACTAGAGGAGGACGTATCCACCTCTTATGTTCTTTTGAGCACTACCTCTTCACCCCCTCTTTGATTTTTGATTACTCTTGCCACTAGACAGCAACATCACATGTACATTGGGTGAAACATAGAGTACAGTCACTGAGATGTCGAGGACAGCCAGCGAGACGAAGGTAGTAAGCCCCCCCTTGGCTCTCCCTGACGTGGACGGGGTTGCTGGAACAAAAAGAGTTTTATAGCCATCCAGATGCAAGTTATTCTCGATAGCCCAAGTTTTCTGGAGACATATCACGTCAAAACTTTTCACAAGGGCCAGCCATCCCGGATTATCGATCTTACTTGCCAGCCCCGCGATGTTCCAGGAAAGGAACTTACACCCTCCGTACTTGCTCTGTTCCTGTTCCGGGGGTAGGAGATTTCCCTGAGGGACAAGTACTGTGTGGTCCGAGAGACCCACACGGCGTCAGTCACAATCTTCCAGCGTGCTCAAAGGGGCGAACCTGTTTGCAGTGCTTACCTCTACAATCCCCCCTATGTGGCCACCACAACCTCCCTCGGTAGGCCGCTCACGATGGGATCCAGGATAAAAGGATCTTGGTCGATAAAAATAGCCCAATGGTAATGCCAAAATTGCAGAATTCCAAGACCTATACTCAGACTGTACTACTGAACTTAGGATGTGGTCAACAATGGTAGTGTTGTTAAAATTAACAATAATACAGTCCCCCTGCCAAGATTTGTTCATGCTACCAATCCACTGAGTCCGGCGCACCATAAGGATATGATTTTCCACCCTAGGACCAAGGGCAGTGTTGGAATTGAGCCAGTGCACCACCTTGTTCTTTAACTGAAAAAAGTCTTCCTTGGCCCCGGGGTTAAGGTGCGGTACATTAGCCAACACCATGACAAGCGGGGTGGATTCAGGGGGAAGATGAACAGAGCTAACATTAAGGGAGGGTGGTAAGACATCAGGCCCACCTTTCCCATCGTCATGACGATGCGAACCACCTACATTAACACTCTGGGGTTGGCGAAGCTGAAGAGAGGCTGAATTCAGGATGTTAACCCCCCTATGAGTAGTTGGACAGGCCTGGGGGTCATGCATGGTCCTGGTGAATGTTGTTGTAACTGCTTTCTCGAGGTTGGGCTGTTGTGCGACGATGGGCGCCACTGGGTCTCCCGCCCCCATGCCACTGCTGCTAGGACTGGGAGTAGCGGACAAAGTCATAGGTCTTGTATGGAGGAGGCTTGTAGCGAGAGAGGCGCGGTCCCTATGTAGAGAGGCTGATAAATCACTGAGATTCTTTTCCAGTGCGGCAAGGCGATATAAGATAGGGTCCAGTTTGGTATACAGTGCTGATAAAAGTGCTGCTTGCAGCGTTTCTAATGAAATAGCATCCAAAAAGGACGATGCTGCATGTACTGCTTGAGTTGACTGTGGACCGGTTTTCTTGCTGCGTTTACAGGGCCCCCCTACCGAGGGGAGCTTCCTCTTAGCACCTCCTACACTCGAGCCATTCCTGGGAGGCTTGCCCAGACCAGACCCGGGAACTGGAGCTGAAGTGGACACGCTACGCCGGGTAGTGACTATTGGGGAGAGGGGAACAATACCACCCGCCTGAAGTGGCGACAAGTCAATCCGGTCAACCGAAGGTGACAGTGCCCGGGTAGAGGAGCCAGAATGTGAGGTTGCCGGGGTTATCGGGGTTGTCGGGGCAGTCAGTGCGGGACGATGGGAAGGTGAATGAGATAAACGTCTGACAACCAACTCAATCTCCTTATCCAAGACCCCAGCTGCATGCTGCAGGAAGGAGTCCATGGTGCAACCGCTGAATGTGGGTTCTTTACTTGTGGGTCCTGCCACCACCCTACGCCTTCCCATTATTAAGGTATTTGACCCTTCAAGAATGGGGCCAAGGACACCCAGATCAGTCTTACACCCAACCAACACAAAGTAGGGGTTTCTAATCAGGTGTGTGTATTGTGTGAAAGGTCAGGTCAACTGTGTTCACCAGGGCAAGACTATTATCCCGGTTAAATAAACCCTGATGCTTCGAGGGTCTGGCTCCTTGTCCTGGGCGGTACTGTAACACCACCCGATAAATAGTACATCAAAGTTAGTAATAGGTGATAGCTGGGTTGCTCCCTACCTGGTTCTCCGCGGCTGTCACAAAGGGAGGGACTTGACCTGTTAAAAAGGACAGGAGAGGGATAATCCTGCTGAACGAGGGTTATGAGGGATCGAAGAAGTAAAACCAAGACGATGGGCCCAGCCTAGCTTCATCCAATCTTGGACGGGCGCAGACCGGCCCGCCCTTGGCCCGGGCACGCCCGCGCACGTCCCGCGTTGCGGGAGCCCTGCGCTCTACTTGTGTGCCTCCTGGCGCGCTCCCTGTGACGTCGGCGGCATTGCGCGGCCGCACAGCAGGGCGGAGAATGTAGCCCTGTGCCCTCTGTCCTGGGGCTTCTGGTGTTGGCAGTATGGCAGGTCAACGGCAAACGGTGGCGGTAAAGTTAGGAAAGAACGGCTCAATGGGCCCCTCAGGGCTCTGGGCCCCAGTGCACTGCACCTGCTACACCAATGGTAGCTATGCCCCTGCACTGATTATGTCAGATACCTAGGTTTCAGCCTCAACAAAAGCCTTAATTTCCTTAATCACATCAACCTGACCCTGAAAAATGGAAACCACAAACGTAAACTTATTAAGGGAATGAAACCCTTCCTACCTGCTCCTGACCTGAAAGAAGTGATGCAAGTTTCGATCCTATCAAGACCGGACTATGGAGACACTATACTGGATGGAATTCCCAAGACACACCTTGCACCGATGGAGACCTCGCTGCATAGGGTTGCTTGGCTCAGGGGCCTCAAGATTTGACCAGGTCACTCCCATCTTGTCCTCTATTAGATGGCTTCCCATTGAAGGAAAATCTATGTTTAAAGTGCTTACCTAGTACACAAAATCATTCAAACATTCCCATTATCTTGCCAAGAAACTAAATCTTTCTGGTCGCCTCCTGCCACTTCACAGGACTGACTTCTGTTTACAAAAAATCCCTGTTTTCAAGAAAAAACAGAGCCTGACCCAATCACTCTCTGGAAGTGCCCCAGAATATGGAACTCCATCCCGCTTGAAATGCGGGCCTTTACCGCACTCCGCTACCAACTTTCAAAAAAACAATTCAAGCACTTCCTCTTGAACACATTCTTCTCCAACACTACCACTCTCTAGATCTAGATGTGGTTGTATATACACTGGCCTCCCTTTCTACTGGATGTACCCTGTCTCTGGTCCTATGCTCCATTCATGTAACCACACTGCCCTCTATTTAGGTACTTTCCTTTCTTTGACTATTAGCATGCTTTCTTGTTTTTGTATACACTATGCTGTGTCTTGTAAAGCACTCTGATGCTATCGAGCCTTGTAAGAGCTAAATACAAAATTAAATATATAAAATAAATAAAATAAGCAGTAACTGTTCTTCTATATTATCTTTGTTGTTGGTATTTCCTTTTCTGATAATAGGACAGTCATTCCACTTACAGTAATAGTTGCAATTATTTTATACTTTAATCTGTGCCAGCATATTCATGCTGCTATGGCCTACTTTCAAAATGTCTACGTTCTATTAACTGCTTTTCAAAGTGGACTTTGAATGACAGCATCTACTGCTGGGAGACAAAATCATGAGCTTTCAATGCATATTATTTCATGAGAAGAGTACATTTAAATGAAGAAGCAAGAAGTGTATGATAAAAACAAATATTTGTAAAAAAAAATTAAATATTTCTCTTTAGACAGCTGGTTTAGTTCCGTGGACTTATGTCTCAAACAAAGCTGAGTATCCTGTGTTAGATGTGTCACAGCAGGTTTATCTGGTGCATCAGTATTTTTAGTTCTTGCTGGAGACAGCTTTAGCTGCCTGCCAGAGCTTATCCATTCAGTAAAGAATACACTGAGCGAGAAATAATGGGTCATCCTTGCAAATAAATTGTTTGATGCAGGTCATTCATATTTTATGTCATCCCATTTTATATCCACTGGTAGTTGTAACTGTCAGTCTCAGCCTATGGAACATTTCGTTTTTAACTTCACACGGTCCTTCCATTGGTGCAATAGATGAATGGAGGTGCCTAGAGAAAGGCACCATGGGCCTCATGTACAAATCATTTTTATGGTCGTAAAAAGTACACAACCCTAAATGCGATTCGGTAACATGTTATCAAATCGCAATTTGGGTTTGCGTCTAAATACAGAATCATTAATTGAAAGGGTTATTTCTGTTCACATTCATTTTTGTTATTACTTCATTACATGGGCTACCTGTTCGCAAAAGGATTATTTTCAAAATTTGCTATAGTACTCACAAAGTGCTTATGGGAAAAGGGCCTCGTTATCTATCCTTGAAACTCACCCCCTACAGTCCAGGAAACGCATTACGATCGTGGGATAAAATGTTGCTCATAGTTCCTAGGATTAATGAGTCTCTGTCAGGGGGCAGGTCTTTCTCTTATCTGGCCCACTCTCATTGGAACTCGGTCTGGGCGGTGAACTCCGCTCTGCTCGCGGAGTTTGTGGAGTTTTCCTCACTCCGCGTTACGCGAAGCTCGCGGAGTTCCGAAAAACTCCGCTTCGCACAGCGGAGCGGAGTTTTTTTCCTCGCTCGCGTTCGTCAACGTCAAGTTGGCGAGCGTGAGCGAGGAAAATCCACCTCCCGGCAAGATTTTTCCTCGTTCGCGATCGTCAATATCAAGTTGGCGATCGCGAGCGCGGAAAATCAACCTCCCGGTGAGATTTCTCAACGCGGGCGGTCAGATTTCTCATTGCGAATGGTCGTGTATGCTCGAGACCGCTCACATTGAGAAACTGTCCGTTCGCGTTGAGAATGCTGCTGCTCAAGTAAAATTCTACTCGAGCGGCAGAAAAGGAAACTGTGCCCGCTTGCGCTGTGCATGGGGCTGTTCGCGATGATTGCACAGTGCGGACAAGCATCTGGCACTGAAAATCATCGCAAACAGCATTTATCTAACGCACTCCGCCGCTCGCGTTGGAGTTTTTTTTGCTACGTGAAACTCTGCGATCTCCGCCCAGGGCCCTCCCCATGCACATATGCCTGTGCCATGATCACTTTAAATTCAGGAAGCTACTTAAAATGGAACTATTCTAAGTGGATGATTTTGTGACCGCTGCATGTTGTTTGCAAGGCCCCTGCGCCAAGATACCCCTCTCGGGGTGAGGCGAGTGCAACACAAATAATAAAATAACAGTAACATTAACAATCAACTTTTCTTCTGTGAGTACAGCAAGTTTGCTATGCCCGTATGTGCTCAGATTTCACAACAAAACATACTGTAGTAGTGGAGGGAGAGTGTGATGACTTTGGGTTGGTTAAGGCAAAGGTAGGGAATTTCTTGATGTACTTGGCATCAAAGGCTGTATCATGCCTCAAGGTTTGTCGGCTTAATCTTGCCAGTTGTTCCTTAGTTGTGGTGCCTTCTTCATCACAGAATTTCTGTATGCCCTCATGGAGGGGACAGAGATATAAGACATGTGTTTGTTTGCCCTCTGCCAGCAAGAGCCACCTGTGGCATTCTTCTTTGTTACTCCTTCATATTATGAGTATGTCTGAGGACTCCAGCTGACAAACACCTATGACGTCTCCTGTGGCATACTGTGTCCAGCTTCTCCTTCTTAGTCTTTCAGTTCCCTGCTGGTCAAGGCATTGAATGTAGTGTGACTCCTACTACAGGGAAGCTTCGGGCACAGGTTGAACACAGCTGCATGGCCTCCAAGTACATAAATGTGTCTATTCTGCTCTTCCTGTTGGCTATCGCACAATGTTGTTCTCTAGTAGATAATGGTGCATATCTGGGCATGCAGTCAAGCTTTTTGAGTGATGGTGCGAATATTAATGTGCAGTCAAGATTTTTAAGTGAAGGCTCAAATCTGTAAAACTACTGAAGCATTTAGAGGCCTGGTGAGACTTTTTCCTTGCACTAAGGATTACAGAGTGTTGGGGAATTACTGTGCATGCAGTTCATCCACCTGTGCAGTAACCATTTCATCCATCTACTCACTTACCCACATACTCATCAATTCATCCATCTATGCATTCATCCCTTCACTCATTCACCGTTTGACTTGTTCTCACTTTTACCTATTAATACAACCTCACACACCAGCCTGTCAATCACTGAAGAGTACTTTCAATTACACAAAAGCCAGAACTTTGCTTTTCCTGAGCCAGTTTTATGTTACAGTCCATGCTGGGTCTTTGGCTATTCCGATCAATAACAGATTATAAATTCAACAGGGGAAGCTGAAATTGCAACCCTTATCTCCTGGTTTCATAGGTAACATCTAGACAATGCATCTTTCAATTAAACTGGATCATGCCAGAGTTCAAGGTGCCATTTGGGTAACATTGGCTTTATCACCCCCTTCAATGAGATGTTCATATGGCCGTATTTGCAATTCTCTGGTGGTCTTGCTTGATCACTGAAACCCAGACAAGGGAGGATTGAGTGAGAATCATAAAGTGACATGCTAATGCTCTGATCCTGTAAGTGGGGCTTTCAAAGCTGTGTGGGGGCGGAGGGTAATGAGATTGTAGCCCTTTTATTGTGCTATTGCTGACTTCCAGTGTGGGATTTTATCAATCTGGCAGAAGGCTATATCCATCCACTTTAGAGCTGAAGCACATAGGAGTGGTATTGTCCTTTTTGATGTACAGATTCTGTAGCCATAGTGTCTCTGTTGCCCAGACGATGGATGTCTAATCCTACAATTTAAAGAAAAAACATGTTTACAGCGACCATGACATTTTTCACTTCAACCTTTCTCTGGATTTTGCTTCCACTTTCTCAGGTTCAGTAAAAACTAGGGAGACCACTTCGCTCCAGGTCATTGCCAACACTGTTTCCAGTCCTGGCCTGCAGAGTGGTGGGGTGTTGTAGTTGTGCTTTTCTTCCTTTGAACTAATTAGACTAACAACCTCAAATCTACATGTGCTTTCTGACTCATCTGATCACCTTCAGCCTTGTCAGAGAGCATTCATTGAGAAGGACCAGTGAGTGGTTAGGATGTTGTTGCCTCCGCTCTGAACATTCCAGGTGATAGCTTCAGACTAGCAGGTTTCTCTTGGAGGATATGTGGAGAGTTCTTTTTTTGGTCATGGTGGACCAGTCTGGTCATATATGGTTGGAGTCGTGCTGCCAGCACACCACTAAGTATTTTCTCATCAACATATAAAAAAGATATGGGCCTGTAAGACGCTGGGGACAAGGGCTCCCTCTCCGGTTTAGGAACCATAGACACCAGAGCCTCCATCATGGTTGGGGGAAGCGCCTTCCTCTTGAGAGCCTCATTGTATACCTCCAGGAGATGATCCACCAACTGAGGAGCAAACTTTTTTATAAAACTCAGTTGGGAGGCCATCACTACCAGGGCATTTCGCTGACTGAAGACTGTTAATATCAGTTAACACCTCCTCTCTAGTAAGTGGTGCTCCTAAGATCGCAGCGTCTGTCTCCTCAAGGGTAGGAAGAGTCACCATATCTAGATAGTCTGACAGGGCATGCGATTGGACCAGGGGGGCTGCCGTGCATATCTGCCACAAGTGAGTCGCAAACATTGCAAGAATCGCAGTTTGCGTTTGCACCACTTCCCCTGTATCAGTGCGAAGTCGTAGTACTGGTGTCTGTTCAGTTTCGGTACGAATCAGTCGGGCTAAAAGTGCCCCTGACCTGTCACCTTCCATATAAAGTCGCTTCCTATAAGTGGTGTATTTATGTTTTTCCAAATGGGACCATGCTTCAAGTAATTCCCCTTTAACTCGTGTCCACTCTGCCATATCTGTCGGGGTCTTGTAGAGTGTGGTCTCTATGGTTTTTAATCGTGTTTCCAGGGAGTCAATATCGGCATTGAGTTGGTGTTGGACCCCATAAGTTGTCCTCATACAGACTCCCCTGATCACAACCTTAAGCATCTCCCATTCAGTGGCCCTACTGGAGGCAGAACCCCAATTTTCAGCGAAATAGCTTTGAATAGCCTCTGCTACTGAATGCACATATGGGGGGTCCGTAAGGGCCTCCGCCCGCAATCTCCAGAGTGGAATTGACGGGCGACCCGGTCCGCTGGAGATTGTTAACAACAGCGGAGCGTGATCCGACATATAAAGCGGCAAATAGGAAATGGCTTCAGTTGCAGCAGAAACACCCGCCGAAAGGCAACAATGGTCAATACGGGAAAAAGTATTAGCCGCTGGAGTAAAACAAGAGAACTCTCTTCTATTGGGATGGCGGGCTCGCCATTCATCTCTCAGGTGCATACCTTGGAGAATATCAGTGAGTGAGTTCACCATATGGGGTTTTGTACGTTCCTTTGGGGGCTCCCTATCCAAACTGCCATCAAACACACAGTTGAAATCTCCAAAGAGGAGAATCTCCGCACCCATATAGGGAGTTGCCGCTTGCAAAACAGCCGGATAAAAATCAGGACAATCCAGATTGGGGGCATAAACGTTAATAATGCAGATCTCTTTTCCTTCCCAACTACCAAACACAATAACATATCTCCCCTCAGGGTCTATTACATGTTGTATATGATGAAAAGGAACTCCAGGTGCCACCCATACTAGTGCCCCGCGTGCAAATCCAGAGTATGATGTAGCATATAATTGTCCCCTCCAACGTTTACGGAGACTCGCTATTGTATTTCCCCAAATGTGTGATTCCTGTAGCCCAGCTATTGCTATTTTATATCTTTGCAGGAAGGCGTATATTTTACGACGCTTATCTAGGGTCGCCAACCCTCGAACGTTCCAGCTAAGAAATCTTAATGTCTGTGCTGTCATGGTGATGGTGGAACAAGAGTTTGACAAGCACCCCACCCCCGAGAGAATCTCTCTCCCATGCAGTCCAAAATCTGTGAACCGTGGTATAATATGTCGTGACCTGAAAAAAAACTCCAGATAAACAAATCAACATCTCTGAAGCAAACAGTGTAATCCCTTCCCCCCACCCCCGGGCAGTAGTAAGATTCACATGCGCAATAATGATCCACATAAGAAACAGTACACACCGCCCCATACCACCACCCTCCATTCCCTCCAATACTTCAATGGCTGCAAGGCCGCTCCAAGGTCACGATCCGAGGCAGCCATACCTAAGATAGGAATACATACATTGAAATGAACGCTGTGCAAGAGAACAGATAACGCCTAGGCGTGAGATTACTCTCAAGCGACCTCGGCGGGTCTGGGCTCTAGAGGGGACATTGCCCTTCCGGCGGTCACACATTATTCAGAAAATTGACATTTTACAGCAGAATGGCTCTCAACCTGCACTTGCACATGAAAGTAAGAGGAGGTGAAAAGGTTAAGGAGCCATCTCTACAGTACGGAATATAACCTCCTAGGCATTTCTGAAAAGGTAAAAACAGTACATTTATCAGGACCCCGTAGTTGCTGTTACTCAAGGACAACTTATCTGTACAGTTCAGCAGTCAGTGTTCAATTCAGGCAAGATCATTTGTGACAACTGCCTGGTCCTCCATCTTCCTGCACGAGATCCGGCGGCGGCGCCAGAGAGTCCGGAACCACCTCCGAGTCAGAAGCTTGTAATGTCCCATCACGACATACCGCGACCCGGCCCAGGCTCATTGTTCTCCTTTTCGGTTTTTGACGGGTGGATTGTCTGCGACCTCCCAGCGAGGACTGTAAGGAAGGCGTATCATCAGAGCTCGTAGAAGGGACCAACTGTAGTTTCTCTGGGGCCCTAGTGTCCAACCAGTCCCTCGCCTCCTCTGCCGAGAAAAAGAACAGGACACGGCCTTCACTCACCACTCGGAGTTTTGCCGATAACATAAGGCTATATTTCAAATTCAGATCACGAAGGCGCCGCTTGTTTGCCACAAAGATCTTTCTCTGCTCTTGAACACGTTGCGTGTAATCGGGATACACAGTAATGGAGTGCCCTTCGAAGAAGAATCGTTGCCCGCTGCGAGAGAGTTTAGCAGAAGGTCCCGATCTCTGAAATTAAATAACTTGGCGATGATAGCCCGGGGGGAGCGCTCCAGGTCGCGGGGGGGCCGCCAGCACTCGATGCGCCCTCTCCACACTGAAGAATTTTGATAACTGAGTAGGTGCCATTTCGCGAGTGATCCAGTCCTCCAAAAACAGATCTACTGCGGGCCCCTCCGCTTTTTCAGGAAAACCCACAAACCATAGGTTCCCCCGGTGTGACCGCCCTTCGGAATCCTCTGCCCGGTCATCTAGTTTAATCACTTGACACTTCAGCTCCACCACCGTGGCATTAAGACTCTTAACTTCTTCTTTCAGTGCGTCAGTATCTTTTTCTGTGATCGTTACTCTATCTGAGACCTTTCGGAGGTCACAGCGCAGGAGATTGACGTCGATGGCCACAGCGTCAATTTTCTTTATCATCTCATCCCTGGTGGACTGGACGGCGCGCAAGACATCCATCAACGTCGGTGTCTATCTAACACACGTCTATCCATTGCTTGGGTCCCAGTGTTATCTTCAGGACCATGGAAAACCAGCTGAGCATAGTTCAATATTTTATTAGTTTGAGATTTCGCTGGCTTGTCTTTCCCCATGGTACTCAGGGGGCCGAATGGGAACTCGCCCTGTATAGCACTGCCTCCGAGGGAACAACCAAGGCACTTCACCGGACCGTCCACAGTCTCGCCAGGAGCACGCCCAATCCCTCCACCAGCCCGGCTCTACACACCGTTTTAATGTCAGCTGGGGCACGAGCCGTGCCGCGTGGAACGTGGTCGTCTTGCTCAATCTATGCCTCCGGCACCACTCAGCAACGCTCAACAGCCAGCAGTGGGACCGCTACGAGGGGCCTCGGGAGGGAACCTCTCACACCTCCTCCCAACCAGGATAAGGCCGCAAACCAGCTCAAACAGTGACCAAATCGTTATACGCCCCAATTCGCAGTTCCGTGCCGTCTCCGGGACCACACCACACCTAGGCGCGTCAGACTCACATTGTACTTCACACGATTTCCTACATGTACAGGAGTCACCGATATGTAACTCCTATCCTGCCAGTGGGTGCCCTGCAGCTGAACACGCAGCTGTAAATTACAGAAGGCGTGCGCAGGAGTCTTTTCGGTGCTAAATGCGATGCATTTTCGTTGCCCAGTCTGTAAGCGTAGACTATGAATGCGCTAATTAGGTGAAAGCGCGACAATCCGCAGTACCTCTTATGTGCGCTATGTCTGCAGCCGGGGAACATCCGCCATAAAAGAATGCCGGAGGAGCGCTATGGGCGCACAACAGGAATCAGGAACACGTTGATCCGGCACAGTCCGGAGGACGGGCGAAGCACGGCGACCGCTCCTGTCACCGCAATGTCACAGCCCCAACACAAGGGATGCACTCACCAGGAGGTGTAGGCAAGGCCCAGGCAGCTTCCTCCTCCTCCCCTCTGTGGCCAAGCAGCGATCCCCCACCTCTTGCCCAGCTTGGGAGAGGCCAGCTCCAGCTGTATAGATCTAATCTGGAGCCCCGCTCCACAGGCTCCGATCATCGGAGTTAATTACTCTACTGGTAGTTCCACTCGGGGCAGAGATCAGAGGCCCTTTCGGCACAGGGCGGCAGCTCCCGCCGTCGGGTCCCACCAGTCCGTCGAGGGCACAGGGTGAGCCGCGCTGCGGAAGGAGGAGCGGTATCGTCAGCGCAGAGCAAAGGGTTCGCTCGGCACTCCGCAGCTGGTCCGCAAGAGAAATCCCAGGAGTATCCAGACACCCGGCACCCTGCTGCAGGCCTGCGTCTCGGACCTCCCTAGACCAAGATGGTGCATCACGCAGTCCGAAAGTCCCGGTATTTCGGGCACTGTTCCTGCCCATTCAGCTCCGGAGCCTCAAAGGTAGCAGCGCGGGGTCCTGTGCAGCCCAGGCTGCACTTCGGGATCGGTAGGAGGTCAGGATAAGGTAGGATTATTACATATATCGGGCCACCGCACGGAGCTCACCTAAAACACGTCTAGTCAGCCATGCTGTCAGGCCATGCCCTCGGATATGTGGAGAGTTATCACCACCAAAGCACATGTTTGAGACAGTAAATGATGAGCCAGCACGTTGATTCTCCGAGGTGAAGAAGTGCCTAGTCTGGCCCTCTCATACGCTAGTGGCTATGGCTGGACTGGGACCCAAGCGAGCCCAACCAGCCTGGCTCCCTTCGTTTCCTTGCACAAGCTTACATCCATCCATCCATCCTCCCTCTCACCTTCTCTCCTCTCTGATTGGTTTCTCTTTACCTTCTTCCCTCTCATTCTTTCTCTCTTGAACTTTCCTTGTGCCTGCTACAATTACCCTTGGTGGACCTTCGGAAAGTGAGAGCAGCAGCAGGAGTAGACCTGGGCGTTCAAAACCCACTGGGGTTTTGCCCAGTGAAATGAAAGGCCAGTCCAGTCCTGTCAGCAGCAGCTCTTGTGAGCACCTTGGGAAGCACAGTCTGTGTCAGAAGTGATCTGGATATGGAAGAATCTATCTAAGGCAGTGTCATCGTGAGGATTTTTGAGGTCCTGGGCAAGGCATACTTTGGGGTGCCTCGGTTCGGACAGTTTTAATTTCAGCACCCCTTTTCTGCTAAATCAAGCCTGTACAATGCCAAACTTTCAGAAAGGGTCACTCAAAAACTGTTGAAATATGCCTTGTCTGTATAAGGATAAAAATGCTTTCTGTTCAGACAGCCAGTAAGTTGCAACCAAAAAAAAGTATTTATTTAAAAAAAGGAACTGTGCCTTGTTTAGGGCCTAAAATCCTTAAGAAGACCTTCACTAAGGCAGAAAAAGGTAGAGGTAGGCAAAGAGGAGAGAGGAGTGCATACAAACACAGATAGAGGTGAGACTGAGGGGCCCTTGAAAGGTGGGGCCCTGGGCAATTGCTCACTCTGCCCATGCCTTAAAACGTCTCTGATCTCAAGTCAGATGGATGAGAAATCTAGCAGAGGGGTTTATAAAAGTACTAATGGAGCACAGTTTGGACAAACACAACAGAGGTCAAAGTTGCTGGTTGTAAAGTGAAAGAGGTTTGAGGCAGAGGAAAGAGAAACAGGCTCTCAGGGCTGCAAGGATAAAGAGTCCGCTCAATACGAACAACGTAGATAATACAGGTTTAAAATATCAATGCATTTACATAATTTCTCTTTGAAAATTCACAGAGTGGCAACATTTTTCAGGGTCTAACACTATATCGCTATGTATGTTAAAGCGCACAAAAAAATAATCTGGAGTAGAGATTATAACAAAAAACTGCAAAAGAAGACAAAGTTTATCAGTGCAGGGAGGGGGGCCGAGCGGCACGCACACTAGTCACATACTTCTGAGCTTCGGATCCGCCACCAATCATCCATCGACATCCTGTTTGTCAGGGGCTAAAGCAGTGCCCTTACTGCACCCTGGATGAATTCCACCTCCACCCTTTGACATCGCCTCTGCCATCCCGGATGGGCACAAGATCATTCACAAGGACCGTGTCAAGAAACCGGGGGAAGGCATTGTCATCATACACAAATGCACCCTCCGGCTCACCACCCATGCGGACGACCTCTCAGCAAACATGGAGCACCTCCATTTCCAGGTCCAGACCAACCCGAACACTACCCTCCGTGGCATCCTCATCTACAGACCACCCCGGACCCTGCCCACCCTTCAGCGATTCAATCATCGACTTCATCGCACCTCACGCCCTCACCTCCACAGACTACATCCTCCTCGGCTACCTCAACTTTCACCTAGACAACTCCATTGACAAAAATACATCATCCCTGCTGGAGAGCCTCGCCACCATTGGACTCAAACACCTGGTCACCTCCCCAACCCACTCCTCAGGACACCCTCTTGACCCCATCTTCTCCGCCAGCAGCATCACCTTTAGCCACACCACCGAGCTCTAGTGGACCGACCACTGTTGCACCCACATCACCTTCAACAAACCCACCGTACACCACCACATCCTATGCTACCCTTGTAGAAGCTGGAACAAGGCCACCGAAGAACAGCTCGCCACCTCCCTCAGCAAAACCCCTCCGCCGACATCCACAGACGCCAACACCACAGCACGCAACCTCCACCGATGAATCTCCGACTGTGCCGACACCTTAGCTCCCCTGAAGAAAGCCCCAAGCAAGCGACACTCCAAGAATGCCAGCTTGTTCTCTCCCACCCTTCATGAGTCCAGATGCACATGTAGATGGCTCAAGAAGAGATGGAGTAGCAGCAAGCCCCGGAAGACCACTCAGCCTTCAAGACTGCTGTCCCCACACACCACCACCTCATCAGAACAGCGAAGAAAGTGGCCCTACAAGAAAGCATCAACGCCAACGGACTCAACAGCAAGGGACTTTTCACTGTGGTCAAAGAATTCACTAGACCCAGCACAGAGACAGCAGACACCACGTCTTCCAAGACCTCTGCAACAACCTTGGCACCTACTTCCAACTCAAGATCAAGGAGATATATGACAGCTTCAACAACCTCGACACTAAAGACTCTCCCTCCCAACCCGCAACCAACACACCCCACGAAGCCGGACCCCAACAGACCCTAATCAGCTGAACCCCATTACCGCAGATGACACCCTCAAGATCATGAAGAGCATCCACTCCAGAGCACCCTTGGACCCCTGCCCGCATCACATCTTCAACAGAGCAGGCACCACCATCGCCCTGAACTCTGCCGCACCATCAACTGCTCCATCAACTCTGCCACCTTCCCGGAAGACTGGAAACCGGAAGAGATCAACCCCTTGCTGAAGAAACCCTCTGCTGACCAGACAGACCTCAAGAACTTCAGACCCATCTCTCTCCTCCCCTTCCCAGCCAAAGTCATCGAGAAGGCCATCAACTCCCAACTTTCTGAGTTCATCGAAGCGAACCTCATCCTGGACATCTCCCAATCCGGCTTCTGAAGCAACCACAGCACAGAGACCGCCCTCCTCGCCGCCACAGACAATGCCCACTCCCTCCTCAATCGAGGTGAAACTGCAGCCCTCATCCTCCTGGACCTCTCGCCTCTCACTGCACCCTATGTACAAGACTCCATGACGCCAGCATCTGTGACAAAGCCCTGAAATGGATCCGCTCCTTCCTCACCAGCTGAGCACAGAGAGTCAGACTACCTCTGTTTCTCCCGGAACCAACAGAGATCAGCTGCGGAGTACCTGAGGGCTCCTCCCCAAGCCCCATGCTGTTCAACATCTACATGGCCACGCTCTCAGCCATCATCAGGAACCATGGACTCAACATCGTCTCTTACGCCGACGACACCCAGCTGATTCTCTCCCTCACCAACAAACCCACAGTCGCCAAGAACAACTTTCACAACAAGATGAAGGTTGTTGCCACCTGGATGAAGACCTGGCCCTTTTTGTAAGGCCAACCCAGCTTTTTATCTTCTATTGCAGAACCCATTTTTGTTGGCATTAGGACTCTGTGAACGTTTTCCAAGCTAACCAGTGGTAAAGTGCTTGTGATCTCTCTCCAAAACATGGTACAATTGGCATCAACGTGATTGGTAAATTTAATTTACACATAAGTCCCTAGTAAATGGTACTACAAGTACCCATGGCCTGTATATAAATGCTACTAGTGGGCAGAGGCACTCATTGTGCCACCCACTAAAAGTATCACTGTAAAACATGTCTCAGGCCTGCCACTGCAGCTTGTAGTGCAACTAATTAAAACTGTCCATTGGCAGAGTTAAAAACAATGAAAAGGGGGCTATCATGAAGGCACAATGGACTAAGATAGCCTTAACGTGTATGTGCAGTCAGGTTGACATGTTTCACGCCTGTCGGTTCCACAGGATCCTTGACATTTCTTCAGTGAAACCTCGTTTGAGACCCTATTCCCGACAAGAACTCAGATCACTCTTCCTAGTGGCATACTATCTGTCCAAAATGGCAGCCATATTGATACTTGCGGACCCATAAACAAAACTAACAACTTCATGCATGCGTGAACCAAGTTCATGTCACACCAGGGGACTCTGGGCAGACAATTTGTTCCAGGCAGTGCTGCCTACTCATTACATGACGCCAGCTGCCGGGGCAATTATTTTCAATACCTGATTATGATTACGGGGGATGGTTTAGCCTTAAATACCGCTTGCTCTCCCTTTATCATTCCCATTCCAGGCGAGCAAAGGTGGGGTAGGTCTCTGGCCCTTTCTGCACAAGACCACTCAGGTAACGCTTCCATTTTGTAGTTTCAGCAGGTAACGTTTCCCCATACTTGCGGAGGACTTCTTATTCTTCCATGCTGATACTTCTTTACTGCATTTGACAATTTTTTAGCAGCTCTGCGCTACCTTCTGCTTTTGACCTAAGGGGCCTGACATATTGATTAAAAAGGGTAAGAACCCTACTCTCACCTACGGGGACTTCACTACCCTATAATTGTCTATGTCATTTGTTGTACGTCTCTCATTGATATTGCTTGTTTTTTACACGTGTGTCCACTTACCTGGCCTGCTGTATGTATGGACACTTACCACTTTGCTGCAATTTTTTAGCGCCCTTTTTAAAGCATGAGTATGTCTATCACGAGAAGACTTGAGCAATCAGAGTGCTACACTAAGAAGCACTGATTTACAAATGTTATAAAAACTGTTTTTTTAATGTCTTTGTATATTTTATCTAGGTTGGACAATCATATAGTAAGGTATTTTCCTATAGGGGAGTACCTGGCACTACACAACACTCTCTAGGTATAGGGTAGGTCCTGAAGAAACGCCAAGGATCTTGTGGGACCGACTGGCATGAAACATGTCGACCTGACCGCAAAGACACGTTAAGGCTATCATTGGTCCATTGAGCCCTCATGATCGCCCCCTTTTCATTGTTTTTTACTCTACCAAGGGAACCATCATATTAAAACCAGTTTGGTATCCCTTAAACAGTTTTAATTCGCTTTACACTTTATTTGCACCCACTCCACACTACACATTTCATACCTGCATCATTACAGCTAAATACTAAAAAGAGCCTTTTTGTGGGGCCCTCAGGGCATTGAAGCGCCGGCCCTATAAGGAGCATGCTCTATGATAAAGCATGAGCATGAGTGCACCAAGAAATATTCACAAGGATCCCCTGGGATTCTCCTGCCTAGTCTTTTTTCCTTTTCCTTCTCCTACAGGAACAGTACCTTCTTGATTTACTGATTAAGTTTTAGGAGCGTGGATACTGGACCTTTATCAACAGACTTTCCCCCTTGTGTATATAGTATAAATACTTTATACATTTCCTCTAAGTTAAGTCGGACTGCTTTTGCGCCACGCTACCAGAGGGTTCAGCACAGTATAATTTAGTGGCTTTTGTGGCTCACCCTGACAAGGATTCTGATTGCTACCTTTGTGGGGCTTCCACCCCTCCTAACCAATAACCCAATTTCTTACAGTAATGAATATGGTTGATGCTATATATTTTTATGGCTGTTATGACCGAAATAAAGTAATAATTGATTGATTGAATGTGTAAATCCATTGCAGGTCTGTTCCTTGGATCACAGTGTTGTATAATTTTCTGATCCCGGTGGGTTGGGAGACTGTTTCAAAGGCTGCAGAGATATAGAGTACAATGAGGGCTGTGGCTTCTCCTCTGTCAAGGATAATCCAGATGTCATTTGTTGCTGCGATGAGGGCGATCTCTGTAGTGTGGTTTGGTCTGAATCCAGAATGAGTAGCATTGAGTACATGGTTGAAGTGGGTGGCAAGGTGGCTGTTGAGAGCTTTTTCTTGGACCTTGTAGGAAGATGGTCATTAGTTTGCGAACTTCACTGAGTCTGCAGAGGACTTCTTTAGAAGGATGTTGACAGTTGTGTGCTTCCAAACTTCCGGGATGGTGGCTATGTCGATGGAGGTCTTGAGGATGAAGGTGAGAGCTTCGCTGATTGCGGCGCAACCCTTTTTGAAGGCATGGTGGGGGCATGGGTCTGTTAGGGCCCTGGAGTGGATCGTCTTCATGATTGTTGTCGTTTCCTCTGTGGCAATACCATTCTGTGTGGTCAGGGTGTTAATTTTGTCTGATCTCGGTAGGCTTGTTCCAAGGCTGCTAGAGTCAGGTTGCAGGTCAAAGTTGGTGCATGTGGGTTCTTTTTCTTTTCAAAAAGTCTGAGAGGTTATTGCACAGTTCTGTATTTGGGGTGATGTTTCTGGTGTTTGCTGCGGGTATGGTGAAGTCCTTTGAACATTTCTTTGCTGCTGTTGGAGCTGGCATTGATGCGCTTGGCTAGGGCCTTCCTCTTGGTTTCCCAGATTTGCTAGTGGTACTGCATCACGGTGGATTTGAATGCGTCCTTGTCTGATTCTTCTTGACTTGATCTCTACCTCCATTCTAGTTGCTTGCAGTGCTGTTTTATCATTCTGAGTTATTCCTTATATCAGCTGTCCTGCGTTTGTGTTCTTGCCACTTGACTTTTTTTGTAAAGGGGCTCAGGCGGTGATCTTGTCATTAAAGTTGCTGATGTTGCTTGATAGGTGGCTTGTGAGCTCTGGTTGGCTATTGTGTAGGACAGAAGCCTAATCCACCTCCATTACATCACTCCAGCGTTGTTGAGCTGGGCCTGTTGTGGTAGTGCTGTGTTGAGAGATGTTGATTGAAAAACTGTTGATGACATGGTCGGTAGAGGTGGTGGGTGTGTTGATCGTGATGTCATTGAATGAGGTCAAAGCAGGGACTAGAATGTGTCTGTTGGTGCGAGTGGGAGTTGAAACATGTTGGGTGAGTCCAAGTTCTTCCTGAGGTTATCGAGGAGTGCGACCGAGTCGGGGTCAGTCCGGCATTCTAGGTGAAAGTAGATGTCTCCCAGGAGGATGTAGGTGTTGGAGTCGATGATGAGTGGCATGATGATGTCTGTTATGTTGCTGGTGAAGTTGTCAAGGAGTCCTGTGAGTAGGTGGATCAGGGTTCTTCTACGGGTGAAGTTGACTGTGAATTACAGTTTGAAGTTTAGGTGTTCCATGTAGTCAGTTTTGGTTTCTGAGGGGGTGGTAAACTGATTGAATCCTTGAAGATAATAGCGATTCTTCTCCGAGGTCTGTGATGGTGGTCCTGCCTTACATTATTGTATCCAACAGTGATGGCTGTGGAGAGGCCTCATGTTGGTGCTACAGTTAGCCATGTTTCTGTGCGGAACATGTGGTCCAGGGCATCGTTGTTCAGCAAGTCCCAGATCTCCATGATGTGTTTGCTGAGCAAGTGGGTGTTGAAGACCATGCATGATAGCGAGCAGCGGGGTGTGGATGGGTGTTAATTTGAAGGCGCTTGAGTGGGTGGGGTGTTGGGTGCTGATGATGTGGCTGTGGTGGGTCATATTGCAGTTGGTGTGGTGGTGCAGGTGAAGTGGCAGAAGATGCAGGTGAAGGCTCCTTTCATGTTTTGTAGCGTGGCATGGCAGCAGTGTGGTGAGGGGTTGAGGACTTTGAGGAACTTGGTAGGATAGAGGTGGGTTGGGGAGTACCAAGGTTTCTGGTGCGGGACACGGTCCAGGCGTGGATGAGAACAGATGGGCTTGCCTTTGGGGCACCGTCGGCTCATCAGTGGTACATCCCCACTGCAGCCACCATTAAGTAGGCCCTGGGAAGGGGAAGGAGCACAGGGTGCAGTGGGTGAGGCAGTGAGGTTTGCAGAAGACAGCAAGCGGGAAAGCGTGGGATGGACGAGGAGCAGGAAAGTAGCAGTGGGGAGGAGTGAAGGGGATCAGAGGTAGGAGCACAGACAATATAATTCTATTTGTGTTATGATGCTTCATTTAACGATATAGTTGGGTTTTAAATGCTTTTACTTCCGATTCACTGCATATGTAGTGTAGCATATTATTTTCAGGTATATGTTAACCAGCATTCACATGTTTATTATTGCCTAGAAACAGGGCCTATTTATATGCAGTATGCAGCTTGCTTGAAAAGTACAAGTCTGTTCTCTTTGATGTATCTGAGGATAAGATACTTTTTCATTAGCGTAAGGGTGTATTTTCTTGGAATAAGTTTCAAGGTATTTCAAATAGCTGAGAAACAGAAAAGAGAGCATGTTTTATTAAAGTTTCAAGCCAGGCCACCATGTATAATCCTGAACCTCAATTTGTTTATATCCCAAAATCCCAATCATCACAACAAAGGGAACTGTTTTTCCAGGAAAAATACAGAACAAATTTTATAAAAAGGTTCATGGAATTGACAGTTTATTGACTGTCCAGCTCAAGTTAGTTGTACAACAGCTGTGTATAGAACTCTTATAGTATTACAAGTGTGCATTGGTATCACATAAGATGACTGTCTCTGAATTAGTCATACAAAGTTTCCATGAGGTTAAGTTGAATGGCTTTACAAGGTTATCTCATGATGCTTACAAAGCAAACTGCTGAAAAGAGAGAGGAGAGAGGCAAGCAGAGGCAGAAGGACAAGATGCTTGTGAGTCTTCGAAACATCAGAGTATGCATAGGTCAGAAGTCATAGGGGTCCATTAATAGATAGTCTGACCTTTATTTGCATAATGAAGAAAGGCATACTTCTATTTAAGCATTAGACAACATAAGGCCATAAGGCCCAAAGATATGCTTGTCTGGCATCATGGGGATCACACTGTTGTAGGAATAGTTTGTCCCATAGTTTGTGAATTGTGTTGGTTGTGTTTTGTGAGTTGTCTGTTTACCTCATGAAACAAACACAGGCAGACCATGTTTGATATGATAGCTCTGGCATTCTTCCAGTCAGATAATATAGTTCAAAACTTATTGCTAAGTTTAGGTCCAAGAGGAGAAGATCTTTTTGGGGCAGTAGAGGAAGGAGGACTATAGTGGAGGCTCCAAATGTGATTGTTGATGGGTCTAGTGGGATGAGTATGTGAAAAATCTTTTCAAAATATGCTTGAATATATTCCCAGAAGGGTTAAACTATTTTACAGTAAAATGTCATATGTGGTAAATCTACACTTGTTTCAGCGTAGTTCCATCATTTGCTTTAATCTAATATGCCCGTACTGTGCATTCTCAGCGCGGTCCAGAATAACCTATTTATTGTTCAGAATCTACACTGCATCAAAATATGTAGACAATGTAAAGATTTCCTAATGTTATCCCATATTTTTGCCCCTAGAGATTGTAAGTTAAGCCACAAAGAGATGCCTACAGGTACCTTATCAGAATTAACTTGTCATAACCGCAATTAAAATGCGCAGTCACCCACTCAAAAGAACAACATTTTTAGATTACTGTCAGACACTTAAGGGAGATGTAGTATTGCTTCAAGACACAGAGATTGCTGTTAAGGAACTCCTGCAAATGAGAAATCACTGGACTGAAGACTTTACATTCTCACCTGCATATAAGAAAAAGAATGGAACGATCGCGCTAATCTCAAGAAAATCAGGTTTGGCTGTGATTTCATCAGATTATGATAATGCTAATCGCTAGCGCATCTTGTCACTCTAGAAAGATGGCACAGATGCATGGTGAATATCTATGCTCCAAGAGCCAATGAACCAAATTTCAGTCTCTCCTTCAATAAAAGTTATCAGACAAAAATTAGGGGTTGTGAATCATATTATGCGACGATTTTAATTTTCCTTGTGATGAAACCCTAGGTAGAATCTCACCTGTAAAATTTGGCTTTAATCACAGGCAGATGTATATGCTATGTAAACTACCTCGCTTAAGGATGCATGATGAATAAACTACCCAAATGGGAAAGATTTCACATTTGAACAGAGTATTATCTCTGACCATGCTTGCATTTTGATGGAATACAATATGGACAGCCCAACATCTCAGGGTAGAATCTAGAGAATGAATTAAATTTGGATGAATGTTATGGTATGTTATGTTAATTTTTGCAACTTGCAACTCTTCCAGGAGGGTATCTTCACGCGGAAAGCCAAGACTAGGTGAAGAGCCATGTCTTCAATTACTTGTGGAACTGAAGAACTAGGGAGGGGATCTGATATGCAGAGGCAGGTCATTCCAGGTTTCGGATCAAGGAAGGTGAAGGCACGACTGCTGGATCTAGTCCTGCGCCTGTGAGGGATGTGTGTGAGTTGGAATCCGGCTGAGCAAAGATGTCTGTTAAGTTTGTGGAACTTAATGCGATTGTTGAGGTAGTTGGGGCTGATGTTCTTCAAGACTTAGTAAAGTGCCTGTTTGTGGATGGGGCGCCAATGGAGGTTTTTGTAGTGCAGGGAGATTTGGGTGTGAGGGTGTTGTCTGAGTGTGAGTTTGATGGCTGAATTCTGTATGGTCTAGAGTGTTCTGGCCAGTTGTGTGTTGGTTCCTACATTTAGTGCATTGCTGTAGTCTACCTTGCTGGTGATGAGGGCCTGGGTGACTGTTCTGTGCGGGCTTAAGGAAAGCCATTTGAAAAACTTCCTGAGCATCTTGAGTGGGTGTAAGCAGTAGCCGTAGACTGCATTCACTTGGCGTGTCTTAGTGAGTGGATTGTCAGTTATTATTCTGACATTATTTGCCTGGTTGCTTGGGTGTTGGTTCGAATTCAGCAAGCCACCAGGTGAAGTCCCATAGAGAAGTGTCTTTACCAAAGGTGACTACTTCCAGCTTGTCTGTGTTAAATTTGAGGCAGTTGGTTTTCATCCATTTGATAGCTTTGGGCATGCAGACAGAGAAGTTGGTCTGGGTGCTTGATTTTTTGTTGGAAAGGGAAAGAATGAGCTGGGTATTGTCTGCACAGGATATAATGTTGATTCTGTATGCACAAATTATGCTGGTGAGAGGAGTCATATGGGAAGCCTTAAAGGAGTTGCTGAGTAATAATAATAATGAGACTGTGCACACCCTATAAATATTATAGAATGTTTTAAAGGCTACTATATGAGGACTTATTATTAGTATTGTGGGTACCAGGAGCAAAGAAAGAAATAAACAATTCAATGAGCCAGAGAAAGAAATCTCTCTTATTGAAGAATCATTGGCTTTAACTATAGAGCTGCTTAATCTCAATAAATTAGCCATTGTTAGACTCTCCATCCTTGGCGTGGTTTCCCCTGACTTTTTGCCTCTACCTCCTATAATAGTTGACTGTGTGCTGGATTTTTACTTTGCTGGTTTAGATGCTTTGGGCACTTTGCCACTGCTGACCAGTGTGAAAGTGCAAGTGCTCCCTGGATAAATTCTGAATCTGATTGGTTATCCATGATTGGCATATTTGATTTATTGATGAGTCCCTAGTGCAATGCACTGTATGTGCCCAGGACCTGTAGATCAAATGCTGCCAATGGGCCTGCAGCACTGATTGTGGCACCCACATGAGTAGCCCTGTAAATATACCTCAGTCCTGCCACTGCAGTGTCTTCCCATGCAGTTCTAAACTGCCATGTTGCCCTGGCCAGTGCACCCACTTGCTGTGCCCAAACTGTCCCTTCCTGTACATATAAGGAACACCCCAGGTAGGCCCAAGGTACCCCCATGGGCAGAGTGCAGTGTAAGTGAAAGCAGGACATGTACTGGTGTGTGTTACATGTCCTGATAGTGAAATACTGCCAATTTCGTTTTTCACTATTGAAAGGCTATCTGTCCCATAGGCTAACATGGTAGTTACTTTGTAACATCTTACAAGTATAACTTTCCATTAGGAGAAGATGGAAAAAGAAAGTTTAGGCTCTCTGAACTAAAAATTTAATTACGCACCTTTTAGTAAATGTGTTTTTTAACTACTGTGTTTGAAAGTGGCACTTTTATAAAGCGCATACTTTCTTGTTTAACCATTCTGCGTGCCTCTGCCTGTTGTGTATTCCCTGTCTGGGTTTGGAGTGACAGGAGCTGGGGATGTGCATTCTTTCTATACAATCACTGGGGGGGTTGAGGTGTGCCCTGCCTTGCCTGGGTGAATCATCGCTAGGCTGAATAGAGCTGGTCTGCATTTAGAGTGGTGGGAGGAGTTTCACTTGCACCTGAATAGGCTGTGTCTCCTTTTCACAATGCTGTCTCCAAACCCTGCTGTCATGCTGGACCAAAGAGGCCAGGACTGGTTTGAACTGGGTTCAGAGACCCTTGCCACAAAGAGAACAGTGACACAATGGGGTATGAGTACTGGACCTAAAACCCCAAGTTGTTAGATTACTTCAAGGAACAAGAGGACCCTGCCAAGAAGAAGAGCGAAAGGACTGTGGGAGGAGCATTGCCTTTTCTGTGTGAGGGGTGGTTTGGCCTGCAGTTGCTGCTTCTGTCTGTGGTGGAGGAAAAGGACCGACTCTTTTTTGCTCTGCTGTGGTATCCTGCTTGTGCCACCAATGACCTGTGTGTGCAGGCCTCCTGTTCTAGGAAACTAAGGGACATCAAAGTTTCCACTTTTGATTGCCAGATCTACAAGGATTACTTGAGGCTTTATTTCCAGAAAGCCTCTCTGTGCACTGTGTGGGGGAAGTCTCCCGTGTGCATTCACAGGGCTCATATCTGGGGCCTTAGGTGCTGAAAGCATCGTGCTACTGGTTCTTTTATGTCCCCCAAGCGCTGCCCGGGCTCTAGACTGAGCCCCACCCGCTGCTGAACCACGAAAGGAGCCGGCAAGGACTTGCCCAGCAAAGGTGCAGCCAGCGAGAAGGAGTCCTCAGAGCTCCCCACTAACCCACCTCCGGAGTTACTAGTGTTGCCTAGCGACCTCCCAAGGAACCGAAGCCAGCATGGTCTGAGCCACACGCAGGCACAACAACGAGTCTTCAGTGTGGTCGGTGCTGCTGAGGAACCAAAGCCAGCTGATTGTCAGCAGTGGTCAGCCAGTGCGGTCTGGGCCACCCGCAGGCACAGCAACAAGTCTGCGGTGGGGTTGGCGCTGCCGAGGATCCAAAGCTGGACTGCTGGGCTGCGCTACACTGGAAGGAGCCGCACCTCGCATCTTCCGCCTTGGGGACTGTAAGGGGTCCGCTTGGGGGCATTGGGCATATCGGCCATTTTCAACCTGCATTTTCAAGTAAGTTCCACCACGCTGATCAAAGCGAGTACACCAGGACGGTGTGCTCATGAGCGGCTCGAACAGAGGTGCTGGTCCCAGGGGGAGGAACCCTTGGCATTGTTATTCCCCGTATTTCACTGGGTTACTTCACGCCAATTGCCTGCTCTGCAGGAAACCGGCAGAATATTTCTTTGGAGCCGGAGCAGCCTGGGGTGTGGAGGGGGACCTTATGAAAACACATTTCCTGGAAGTATACTTTAGGAAGATTTTCACTGTTTTACCCATAACACTTGCCTGGTTGGCAAGTCAATTGTGATTTATGTCAGTGCGAGCAAATGCATTTGGCATATACTACAAAGTGCTTTATGACCCATATAATGTAGTGACTATTGCCTAGTTAGCAAGATGATTATTGATTTATGTGACTGGTTTAATGTTTCATATATAATACAGTGATATTTTTATATAACCTTGCGTGGAGTTTCTTTTTGTGGTGTGCCTAGTGTGTCACTGGTATGTGTGTGTGTTGCGCAAACGCTTTATACATTGCCTCTGGGACAGTGGCGGCTTGCAGAGGGAGTGCTGCAGGGCGGTGGGGCGGAGGAGGGGCAGGGTAGGGGGGTAGTGGAGTCGAACATACAACGGCCAGGAGTAAAGTAAGTAAATAAATAAATAAAACTATTTACCTTGCACTCGCTGCATTGCCAACTTGGCGATGCAGCGAGCACAAGGTAAATAGTTTTATTTATTTATTTATTTACTTTCTCTACTCCTGGCCGTCGTATGTCCGACTCCACTACCCGCCCACCCTGCCCCTCCCCCGCCCCACCACCCCACAGCACTCCCTCTGCAAGCCACCACTGCTCTGGGATAGGCCAGACTGCTCTGCCAAGCTACCAAGGGGGTGAGCAGGAGTTATCTTGTGTGTGTAACTCCCTTACCCTGACTAAAGTGATGGGTTCTGCCTGGTTTAGGTGCGTACCCTTGATCCAGCGCAATATTAGCCAACAACATTCATACACCATATATTCACTTGGGCCCATACATTCACACTACACTAATACTTACGCTGGGTGTCAGATGTACTCTTATATCAAAGTCCCTGCTACCAATTACCTTCTGATTGAAGAGTAATAACTTACCAATGGATCCTTTGCTAATTGGGAAGTTTAAAATGAGTGACATTCATTATAGTACATAATCCTGAAATAACCACTGAGTCAGGAAGTTTTTAAAATGTTTATCTAAAGTTTTAGCAGAGTAAAATACAGAAAACACGGTACTTGATTGAAATACCCAAGAAAAAGCATAGAAACGATTTTTCTAATAAATGACGGTGTTTAAGGAAAGGAAGAGAATAGAGACAGCAGCGCAACTAAAGGTTGCAGTATAGTTACCTAAATGTGAGAACCAAGCCCCTTGGCCAAGGAGTTGGAAAAGATAGGACCCAGGAAGGATGAAGAGCAAAGACTTCTTCCAGGATCAGGACAGGACCGGTGACCTCTCTAAAACGACGCCTGCGCCGTTCCCCTCTCTGATACTCGACTTCCCTCGATTCTCCCGTGCCTTCCTTCTAATGGACTCCGCTGCCCCCTCCTCAGGACCTCTTCTGGACAGGGATTCAGTCAGCAACCGATCAGCATGTCAGTCTGGAGTTAAGAGCTCTCTCGCAGCATGGACGCCTGTTCTTCGTGAAAGCATGCTCTGACTAATTAACTAATGCTATATTCTATTATACCCTTCTACGCACATGTACCTCCCCTTAATGTTGCTAAAATATGGGACCACTACTTCTGATTGGACAGGGACAGGGGTGGATTCTCGCACCATATCGATTTGGCCTAAATTGTAAAGCCTATTGTCTTTACGTTCCCGCCCCTTCAAATTAATACATTCACTTTATTTCCCACCCGTCTCACGACAAATGTTATACATTTTACAGGGGAAAAGTATCATTTTGTCCTCCGGAAACATAAAGTACAGCATCTTCGGCCAATGGGTCATGGCCTTGGAAGACGTCCAAGTTGACTTCACTTGGCAGGCACACAGGACACATGCGCAGAACCATCTGTCTCTCGAGTTTCAAGTCACCAACCCAGGCCCAAGTTTACGAATTACTAAAAGTGCAAGAAGAAAATATTAAAATCACAAATAAAATGTTTCACTGTATACCCACTTTCCCTACTCTATTCCCAATTAATTATAATACTATCCTGCATTAGTAGCATTAAGAAAACGACAATTTAATAATGACATGAGAGCAAGCTTAAGCATGTGAAAACATTTAGCGGCCATTTTAGTGCACACTGCGCAGAAGCAGAAGTTTCCCACCAAGCAAAGAAAGACGTCACACCATGTGATCAGGTTGCGACATGCGCAATGAAGTTCCAGCGCTTTAGCGGACATTTTGGATTACAGACAAGCGTTATTCATTAGTAAAACACATAGGCAAGCTTCTGTCCCTCTTGTGTTTGTGAATGCAAAGGTTAGTTTTAACAATACAAGTTTAATAAATTAATACTATGAGGAGAATTGCGTACAAGCAAGTTTCATTTTTGAAACCTTGCTCCATCAATCCCCTCTCTGATGGCGTTTCTGAGCCATCAAAAAACACTACCCTCAATCAGATGCCAACTTCTAGCAATTCGTTTCATTCTCATTTTTATATTTTCTGTTTTTCACCTCCCCTTTCAACTTTTTGTATAAATCACTTCTCCATTCTTCAAGTTCTATTTCATCTAGTTTTCTCTTCTTTCCTTTTCCTGTCACTTTATATGTTCCATTCTTTCTACAGCATTTGCACCATATTGTTATTGCCAATATTATTATTGCTATCCCTGCTAGGGGTACTAATATTTGACCTATAAGTCCTTTTCCTACATTAGCAAACCAGGTTCCAATTGACGAGATACTATTTGTCAATATTTCCCATACACTATCAACTTCCAGTGGTTTAAGTTCTTTCTCAAGTTTAGTTATGTTCTGAATATACGTTCCAATTTCTGCACTCTTATCAGGAATATAAGTGCAACAATGTTTTGTCTTCAATAATTTACAGACTCTTCCCTCTTTTGCCAATAGAATGTCAAGAGCAAGTCGATTTTGCATCACCATAGATCTAATCGCAACCATCTCCGTATTAATCATTAGAAAACCTCCAGCAGTATCCGTTGATAAACGATCAACTACTGTAGACAATTTGCATATTTTCCTTGAGTTCAGAATTATTCCCACTGAAGGTATCAATGCACCAAATATATCGCCTACAATTTCTGAAAAACTAGCTCTTTTACTACGTATTAATTCGCTATTGTTTTCATTGCTCCCAGTGTTACTTTTTACGTGGTATATCTTTGGAAAAACTATTCCAAAATAACAACTTCCATACCACCGTGCAGGAAGCCTAAAGTAAGCCTTATTCCCGCATACATAATAAATTCCAGGAAAAACTGAATCTGTTCCTCCTTTGAGTCCCCAACCTCCAAGAATTAAAACATTTTGTTCACATTCACTGGTACCGATGAAAACATTGTTATAATCAGTCTTTAACCTATGAAGACAAATTTTCCCTTTCTTTTCGAAATCCAGAGCCATTGCAGCTTGAGCTTTACCAGGTGTATAACTCCCTTCTTTCTCCGCCCAAGGTGGCAACTGAGCCTTATGCTCTGAAGCTTTCTTTTGAAAATCATGTCTTCTATCTTCTACTAAATTCAAAAATATCTTTTCTTCTTCTAGTAAAGAACATGTTAGATTGTATCTATGTGCATGTGTTATGTCTATCGATTTCATTGTTAAGAAAAACTCTCCCATAAACTGTGCGTCTTGACTACTAAGCACTGGGTTCATACTCTTGCGAATCGGAGCCTCAGAAAATATCACATCTAAGTTTGAATAATAATACTGTAGCCTACCTGTTCTATAAAATAAACTTGTTAATACACTACATGAGATGCCATATGTCAGTGGTAAATGATGGTATGTTAATCCTTCCGCTACTGATTCAGGTAACTTCATACAGACATAACAATTACTAACTTCCATTGTGTCTACATACTGAAACAATAACTTTGTGAAAACATTTAAACTAGTGTCGTTATCAGCTATTTCATGATGAATTTCTGCCTCATCCTCTGCCATTAATTCTACTCTATTGCCCTTCATGTTTGATGTCCTCCCTTTAGTTTCATTATTAATCTTCTTATCTATTATCATAAGGTAAGGAATTGCTACAATCAGGACTAACCATACTATAAGCACCAATACTAGACTACATATGCAGATTGCACAGCATCTCCTACAACAATTTCGTTTTGGTCTCCCAGTAACTCTATCATCAGGCATTTTTCGACAAGGAAGATTGCTCTTCTTATCTTTTCTTCTTTTCTTTAGAGGATTCTTTTGTTTAGTCAGGGTGGTCTTGTTTCTTCTTCGTATGTTAGTTCTACACTTGTTCCTTCGCCACCACTGTCACTTGACTCTGAGCTTTCAAAATCTTCAAGAATTATATAAGTCCAGTCAGGACCCTTGAATTTGTTATCCACAAGTCTCAGTCTTTTACTTTTTCTTTTTCCTGACTTTTTCTCTTGTTCAGTTTGACTTGTCACTTCAGGTACTTGTTCTGGATCTTCACTTCTGGTTGTTATGTGGTATTTTACTCTTTTAATGACACTTGGCCAATGATCTCCTTTTCTTGTCTTCTTGATTGGCACTGTTTCTCTGTTTATGTCTTCAGAGATCTCGTTATTTTCACTGCTCAATACTGTTTTGTTTTCTTTGATTACTGCTTCTTTTGTTTGTTCTTTTTCAGGTCTGATTGGTTTCTCTTCAGTAGCTCCCCAATGACTTTCAAGATGTTGACCTTGTTCCTTTTTTATTTCTTTATGTTCATTTGTATCAACCCCTTTTTCTTTAGTGAATTCTTCTTGATCTAACTGCTTCTGATCAGGGCTTATTGCACTGTGAACTTCTGCAGCCTGACCGGATTCTTCTAAACCTGTCTTTCCCTGTTCAAAACCTATTAGGTTTTCACTGTTTTGAGTCCAATTTTCTTTCCCTATCTGACCTTGCTCAGGTTCTCTTATTGTCTTTTCTTCTTGTACCTGAGCTGCTTCTTCTTCACCTATCTGATCTTCTTCTATTTCTTCCAATTTCGCTTGACTTCTTGTTCTGTGGTATACTTCAGGAACTTCTACCACTGGTATCCAATCCTGACTTGTGCTCGGTTGTTCTCCGTCAGCTTCCTCGAACCTCTAGCCTGAGATTCCTCAGCTGGGCAACCTTCAGCTTCTTCAGTGATTGGTGTTGTCTGTGAATTCTCCTCTTCAGGGTCTGGTACTCTCTTTGTGTGGCTTACGTGAATCCAATTAGGAAATCTTGCACACTTCACTGCTGTATTTGTGGTCAATATAACTTGACAAGGTCTGCTCCACCTGGGTGATAGACACGTTTCTCTGGTGTGATTCTTCACTACCACCCAATCACCAGGATTCAGATCATGTTCTAGTTCAGGCTGCCTGGAAACTGCGTCTTCTCCAACCTGATGAGAGACAGTCCGCACTAGGTCAGCCAATCCTTTGCAATAATCCAGAACCATATCATCAGATATATTTACTAATTTGTTTGTGGGAACATGTGTTTGTCTCATTGCTCTTCCCATCATTATTTCATGGGGGCTCAATCCTGTCGTTCTGTCAGGTATGCCTCTTATTCCCATCAAGACAAGTGGCAATGCGTCTGGCCACTCTAATGATGTTGATGCACACATTTTTCCCAATTTTGACTTTATAGTGCCATTCAATTGTTCAACCACTCCAGAAGCCTCTGGGCGATATGCACAGTGCAATTTCTGTTTAATTTGAAATGCTTCACAAATTAGTTTGATTACTTCAATATTAAAGTATTTTCCTCTATCTGATTCCAAAGATACTGGGAAACCAAACCTAGGTATGAGCTCACGTAACAACAGTTTTGCAACTGTAATACTGTCATTTCTCCTAGTAGGGTAAGCCTCCACCCACTTTGAAAACAGACACACTATGACTAGTACATATTTTAGTCCTCTGCATGGTGGTAACTGTATGAAGTCGAACTGGAGTCTTATAAATGGGCCCTCTGCCTTTCCAATCTTTCCAAACCCAATTATCGTTTTCCTGCCTGGATTATGCATTTGGCTAGTTAGACATCTCTGGCAAAGACTCTCTGCAACAGCCCTGAATTTGGGATTGTACCACTTTTGTCTGAACAGCCTAATCATTGCATCTCTCCCTATGTGTGTGTCTCCATGATGCATTCTGGCCATTTGTGAGAGTAAACAATCTGGCATGACTGGTCTACCATCTGCACTGATCCACACTTCATCTTCTCCTCTTTGGGAGCAACCCACTTTGATCCACAAATTTTTCTCACTTTCATCAACTTCATCTTGCAATTTCTTCACTTCATTCCATGTTTCAGGTGGCATATACAGCATAAGTTGGCAGCTGATTCCCATTCTTTCCACCCTCTTATTGACTGATGTTCTGGTTTTGGCACAATGTTGAGCCACCAGGTCTGCATATCTGTTGCCGACTACCACCCAGTCATCTCCTGACTGGTGTGCGGCACATTTCACCACAGCCAATTATTTTGGTGATTGTATTGCTTCTAGCAATTCCCTTACAAATTGTCCATTTGTAATGGGGGATCCTCAAGAAGTCATGAAATCCCTCTGCATCCACAGTTGACCAAAATCATGCACAACCCCGTAACCATATTGACTATCTGTAAATATGGTCACTCTCTGATTCCTCCCAATTTTGCAAGCTTTTATCAAAGCAATCAATTCAGCTACTTGTGCAGATTTTACTCCTGGTAAATAGGATGCTTCGACTATTCCAGTTAATTCACATACCGCATAGGCAGCAGTTAGTTTACCATCTTCATGTCTTTGACATGAACCATCGACAAATAGCTCCCTGTCTGGCTTTTTAAGAGGCTGTTCCTCTATGTCTGGGCGTGGTTTTGTACATAATTCTGTAATTTGTACACAATCATGTTCATCTTCTTCGTCATCTTTATTTGTTTCATGATATGGGTCCGGCAATAAAGTTGCTGGATTTATTATTGTACACCTTAAGATGGTCACATTTTCAGCACCCATTATTATCCTCTCATATTTAGTCAGCCGACTAGGAGTAAGATGCTGAGTTCGGGTTCTTGTCAATAGAATCACAACTGCATGTGGAACATACACTTTTACAGGATGTCCCATCACAATTGACTCGCTTTGTTCAATGCTCAAACAAGTTGCTGCCACTGCTTTTAAGCATCCTGGCAACGCAGCTGCTACTGGGTCCAATGTAGCAGAAAAGTATGCTATAGGACGTCTGTCTAGTCCATGTCTCTGAGTTAGGACAGAAAGTGCACAATTTTCTCTCTCTTGACAGAATAATGCGAATTCTCTTTTATAATCAGGCATGCCTAAGGCAGGTGCTGAACAAAGTGCGTTTCTCAATTTTACAAAAGCTTCTACACGTTCATCCTCCCACTCAACAGGGTCCTTTGCTTTCTTTTTCGTCATGTTAATTAAGGGCTTAGCCAACATGGAAAAATTTGGTATCCATTGTTGACAGTAGCCTACTATTCCTAGGAACATCCGCACTTGTCTTTGGGTTACAGGCATTTGCATTCTCTTTATTAATTCTACTCTTTCAGAGGTTATTCTTCTTTTTCCCCTCTCAATTTGATGTCCCAGATATTTAACAGCTGTCCTGCAAAACTGTAACTTTTCAGGTGAGACTTTATGCCCTTCCTCAGCCAAAAGATTTAATAATGCTATGGAGTCAACAACACAGTCTTCTCTGGTGGTTGACGCCACCAATAAGTCGTCGATATATTGGACTAAGACTGAGCTTCCTGGCATCACTAATTTTCCCAGGCACCTTTTCAGTATCTGGTTGAAGATGGAAGGACTTTCTGTGTACCCCTGAGGAACACGATTCCACACATAGACTTTATTCTCGAATTTGAATGAGAAAAGATACTGGCTGTCTGAATGCAATGGTATTGAAAAGAATGCTTGACATAAATCAATTACTGTGAACCATCCTGCATTCCAAGGGATCTGGTATAGAATTACTGCAGGATTTGGTACTATGGGACAACATGGTTCCACAATCTTGTTTATTTTACGCAGATCCTCAACAATCCTATATTTTCCACTAGGTTTCTTTAGTCCCATGATTGGTGAATTACATGGGCTACTCATTACTTCTTTTAGGATGTTTTGTTCTACCATTCGATTTATTTCTTCAATGACTCCTGCTTTTACTTCTGCACTCATTTTGTACTGTCTGGTATTTGGGAAAATTGCACCTTCTTTTACCGTAATTTGAACTGGATCTATTTTTGCCATAAGTCCTACTTCTTTTCCGGTGAAATCCCATACTATTGGGTTTACTGTACCTTTTAATTCTTCTGGTAACTCATCTCTTGTTATTAACGAAAACATTTCGTCTATTTCTGTACCTTGTTTTGCAACCATAATTTTATATACATGGTCCTCATCTGGTGTCTGAACTGCCACACCATCTGGCGTGCAGAAAATTGTACAGTTAATTTTGCACAATAAATCCCTACCTAATAAATTCACTGGGCTAGAATCGCACACTACAAATTGGAGCATTTCTCTGAAGTTTCCTATTTTGACTTCCATTGGTTCTATAAGAGGCGTTCTAATTCTTTGATTAGCTACCCCTACTACTTGGATATCTTCATCAGAGAGAGGAAGGTCTGGGATATCTGCTGATCTCACTGTAGACCTGGTAGCACCAGTGTCCAAAAGGAAAGTAATATCATTACCTTTCACATTTCCTTCAACATATGGACCAGACTGATCTACCTGTAAGGATGCGCCAAGTACGCACTCCTTCTTCCCCTCTCGTAGGCACCGTCATGAGTTGAATTCACAGTAATTGTCCTGCAAAAGAAATTGTGATGTCATATAATCATTCTTACCACTCCCTCCTGGGTATCCAATGTCTGTACCGTGCTTTGCTCTGCTTACATTACCCTGAACAGGTGGAGATGGTAATTGACTCTGGGGATTTACACCCTGCTGTGAGTCATTCTGCGTCTGTGGATTTAAGTTTTGATTTGGGCCATTATTATTCCGAATCTTTTTACATTCGTCCTTCCAATGCTCCAATTTTCCACATCCATGACAAGGAAATTTCTTTTTAGCTTCTTCTCTACTCATTCGTCCTCTAAATTTTCCACCATTTCCCGTATCACCACTCGTTCCAGAATCTTTTCCTGGATTTTCACTCGGATTTTCCAAATTAATTCCCTGCTTCTCTGCCATTTTCAGCTGTGCCCACATCACCTTTTCTTGTAATTTCTTGTGTCTATCCTCAATATCGTCTCCACAATATTTCGCATATTTCAGAATTTCATCTATGGGCTTTCCCTGCCAACACAGCATGTGTTGTTTAATCATCTGGCAAATCTCTGGCTTCAGACCGTAAACAAACCGATACACAAACTGACTCATGTTTTTGTCTCCAATGTCCTCAAATCCACTATACTGTTTAAACACCTGCAATAAACGCTCATAATAGGAATGTACTGTTTCACTGGCTTCTTGGGTGGTTCGATCTATTTTCACCCAATCTGTTTCTTTCGGGGTATTTTCCCTTTCAGGTATGTTATCACCTGCTGATACTTTTTCATTACATCATTTGACGGGGCACCTGTCTTCGGATCTCTAGGATATTCATCACTAGGCCAATCGACTGTAATTTTACAATCTGTCCACAAATCGGCAGGTACCACTATGTCAAACAAACCATCTAAATCCTTCAACAATACCTTTGACACCTTTACAAACCTTTCAACCTGCTTGTACCATTCAATTGGCTTTTCCTCAGCTTTGGAAAATCATTCGTAAATGATAAAATATCCTGTCTGCTCCATGGGACATGTACATATCCTCCTCCCGCAACTTCTCGCATTGGATACATCTGGTCTGCTTTCCTTGTTTCCTTCATCACATATTCTGATGCTGTTCTACTTGTTCGTGCTTCTTCCTTTTTCTTGGCCCACCTAGTTTTCCATTTATCTAGGTCTCCCCATTTTTGTAAAACTAACATTAATTCTCTTATTTGTAGTCTTTTTCCAGAGGCATTCATATTTTCTAAATCTTTGTCTGAAAATTCTGCTCTATAGGGTTTTTGTAGTACCTTTGATCTCCCTATTTCTATTCCCATCTGTAATGCTAAATTGGACAATTTTTCATGAAATAACCTCACATTTCTAGTGATACTCCTACATAGGAACAATAATTCTTCTTCATCATAGGTATTTAAGCGTTCTAGTCCTACATTTCCTGCTATTATTTCTTCTAATTCAACTTTTAATTTATGAATGTCCATTATTTTCGGAGGTGTGCACTGTTTAACTGACCCTTGTACCCATCTTTCTAGATCTTCAGGTGTTACTATGGTAGCACTTTTTGCTCCTGATGAAGTTACTAAACTTACATCTTTTGAACCTCCAGGTACATCTTTTCTTGGAGTACTATTTACAGAACCTCGAATAGGCAAGTCCATAAGTGATATTGTGGATTCACAGTCACTAAATTGATCCTCAATTATAACTGGAGCTTCAGGTCTGGGATTACTCACAGGAGTAGGTGCAAGTATGGGTTGAGGACAATTTCCCTGAGTACCATATAATGGAACTACTGGACCAATTGTTACAGGAATAGTCAACGAATCAGGATGTACTTTTATCTGGGTTATTTTCTGTATTAATTCTGCTCTGGTCTTTTCTAGGGCTTCTTTTTCTTTGTCATGAAGTATTCTAGTCGGGGTAAATTCATGCATTACTTGTGGTACCATTGGAGTTTTCGGTGGTGCACTTGGGGTGCATCCACTTGTCCCTTCCTGATATGGTGGGGGATTTCTTAACATTTCTTCCATAAATTCGTCTTCTGAATCCTCATTTCTCATTAAATGTTTTGTCTTTTCTGTACATTTGCCTCCTGATTTCTCTCCTTCTGTAAATAATGGATACAGTCCCTCTGTAATCATTGCCCTTCTCCATTGTTTCATCTGACCCTCTCTCGACTCACGTAAATATCTGGGGAAAAATCCTGGGTAACTCCTATTACTTCTAGATCTATCCCGCTCAAATGCCTCGGTTTCCCATTCCTCTAGAGCTTCGTATTGAGTTAATCTAGGTCTGGGTTCTAAGTCATTCATCCTCAATCTCAAGTTCTGAAGAATTCGCCCATTGAACGTGCCATTCTCGGGAAATGCTAATATTCCATCATTTTTTGTGTATTCTAACCAATTCTCCATCCATACACAAGTATGATAACCTCTCTCCATCATCATAAATGATGCTGGCGTTTTAGCTGGTGGAATAATACTTCCTTCTCTAGTTTTGATTGGTTTGTCCTTTTTAAAATAATTCTTAATCTTTTGTAAGAATGACATTTTTCTCCTTTCTCCGTACATTCTATCTAATCTTCTGTGTACAAAATTATATTCTGCAAAACCTAGGAATCTCCTATCCGGACGAGTTCATGTTAAAGTCGGATCGCGTTTTAACATGCAATCCTTATCCACTAAGAATTTTGCTTCTATAATTTCGACCAATCAAATGTCTGCTATCTTTTATTTCCGAGCCAATCCTTGCGCGGCCTTTTGGTGACGTTTCTCTGTCAACCCCTCCTTTACAATCTGTTCTTTTCTGTTCTCGCTGGTTTAACCAATCCCAGCGCGGCACCTGTGACGTCAGTACTACTCCTGACTACTAACCCCTCCTTTACAATCTGCTCTTTTCTGTTCTCGCTGGTTTAACCAATCCCAGCGCGGCACCTGTGACGTCAGTACTACTCCTGACTACTAACCCCTCCTTTACAAGGGTCTTTCCACACCCGCGGATTCAACCAATCCCAGCGCGGCGTTTTGTGACGTTAGCTCCCTCTCCGGCAACTGACCCTCCCTTTACAAAAATTTACGCAAACTTATTTTCTCTATAGATCTTACTTAAATTTCAGTAACCACATAAAACATTCGCTAACGTGCCAGTTTCCACTAATTTCGAAAAAGATCGTTTTTTCCACACTTTAGTAAAACCTTTCCGTTTACTAATACATACACTACGAGTAAAACACTTCCGTCTACTCTTCACACAAGCTCCAGAAGTACCTGTTGCTTTTCCAATGTTACCCTTACTAGGTGATATAACATCAAATTTTTATCAGCGTACCCTTTTTGCTATTACTCACACGCATAGAGTCCCTAACAAGTACTGAAAGTCCTGCTTAACTTCTCAGTACTATTTCTGCCTGACAGATAACCTCACTGCAGTATGGCTTCCACTTGCCACCCGCTATTCTTTTTACCCCGGGGTATTCTGGACAACATATAACAAAACTCAAAATTTTAAGCGGATGTTAGTTCATAAAAATACAAATAAAAATTCTCATTACCCAATTAACAAAGAGTAACCATAACCGTCCTCTGCTTACCAGAAAACTGATCCAGCGCAATATTAGCCAACAACATTCATACACCATATATTCACTTGGGCCCATACATTCACACTACACTAATACTTACACTGGGTGTCAGATGTACTCTTATATCAAAGTCCCTGCTACCAATTACCTTCTGATTGAAGAGTAATAACTTACCAATGGATCCTTTGCTAATTGGGAAGTTTAAAATGAGTGACATTCATTATAGTACATAATCCTGAAATAACCACTGAGTCAGGAAGTTTTTAAAATGTTTATCTAAAGTTTTAGCAGAGTAAAATACAGAAAACACGGTACTTGATTGAAATACCCAAGAAAAGCATAGAAACGATTTTTCTAATAAATGACGGTGTTTAAGGAAAGGAAGAGAATAGAGACAGCAGCGCAACTAAAGGTTGCAGTATAGTTACCTAAATGCGAGAACCAAGCCCCTTGGCCAAGGAGTTGGAAAAGATAGGACCCAGGAAGGATGAAGAGCAAAGACTTCTTCCAGGATCAGGACAGGACCGGTGACCTCTCTACAACGACGCCTGCGCCGTTCCCCTCTCTGATACTCGACTTCCCTCGATTCTCCCGTGCCTTCCTTCTAATGGACTCCGCTGCCCCCTCCTCAGGACCTCTCCTGGACAGGGATTCAGTCAGCAACCGATCAGCATGTCAGTCTGGAGTTAAGAGCTCTCTCGCAGCATGGACGCCTGTTCTTCGTGAAAGCATGCTCTGACTAATTAACTAATGCTATATTCTATTATACCCTTCTACGCACATGTACCTCCCCTTAATGTTGCTAAAATATGGGACCACTACTTCTGATTGGACAGGGACAGGGGGTGGATTCTCGCACCATATCGATTTGGCCTAAATTGTAAAGCCTATTGTCTTTACTTTCCCGCCCCTTCAAATTAATACATTCGCTTTATTTCCCACCCGTCTCACGACAAATGTTATACATTTTACAGGGGAAAAGTATCATTTTGTCCTCCGGAAACATAAAGTACAGCATCTTCGGCCAATGGGTCATGGCCTTGGAAGACGTCCAAGTTGACTTCATTTGGCAGGCACACAGGACACATGCGCAGAACCATCTGTCTCTCGAGTTTCAAGTCACCAACCCAGGCCCAAGTTTACGAATTACTAAAAGTGCAAGAAGAAAATATTAAAATCACAAATAAAATGTTTCACTGTATACCCACTTTCCCTACTCTATTCCCAATTAATTATAATACTATCCTACATTAGTAGCATTAAGAAAACGACAATTTAATAATGACATGAGAGCAAGCTTAAGCATGTGAAAACATTTAGCGGCCATTTTAGTGCACACTGCGCAGAAGCAGAAGTTTCCCACCAAGCAAAGAAAGACGTCACACAATGTGATCAGGTTGCGACATGCGCAATGAAGTTCCAGTGCTTTAGTGGACATTTTGGATTACAGACAAGCGTTATTCATTAGTAAAACACATAGGCAAGCTTCTGTCCCTCTTGTGTTTGTGAATGCAAAGGTTAGTTTTGACAATACAAGTTTAATAAATTAATACTATGAGGAGAATTGCGTACAAGCAAGTTTCATTTTTGAAACCTTGCTCCATCACCCTAGCCAACCAGAAACCCCATTTCTAACAGCCATATTAAACTATGATCAAGATCTTAAGTACCAAAGCTAATGTATGGGTCACAAATATTAAAGTTAGGCAAATATGTGACATAAATAAGGCTTGGAGATTAGTCATGAGTCACTTAAATTTAACAAACATAGCATGATAATCATGCAGATCAAAAATAATAAAGGAACACTATATACCAACACAAAGACAATAGTAAATTCCTTTCACTCATTCTTTTTTTAATTTCAGAAGATTTTATTGAACATTTTCAAAAACAAATGAATAAGGGCAGAAAGAACAAAAAGACAATACATAAATTAAATCCTGAAGAGCCAAGGCCTGATGTAGAGAGGCCTTGATGGTTAACTGGGACAAGATGGTCAAATATATAAAACGAAACGAAGGTGGAATGTATAGAGTGAGGGCCATATAACATATGGCACATTAAAGATAGAAATTACAGGAAAAGATAGAGTGATTTAGTGAAAAATGAAGTAAAGAAAATAAGAACCAGTAGGTGTTGATTGAGATAAGATATATAGGTAAGAGTAAACTAATGAGAATGTAGTGTACTTTGATAGGGATACATTATAGAACTAAATTAATTCACTCCATTCACTCATTCTATTCCACCCTACTCTCCTCAAACAAATGCACCTCCCCACTGTTATCTGATACCTTTGGTACGAGCTCCTGGTTTCTGTTATCTCACAATAAGATAAAATAACCCTGAAGAGAGCACCTGGAAATTATAAAAGCCATCAATGACCTATGCAGTATGAAGGTGTCTGGCCCACGGTGATGTCCAATTCTCTTTTGTAGATCTTGCCATGAAAATCTATTGCCCCTGTCCCTTGAACTCAAAATAATACTGAAGGACAAGTGAGCAGCACAGAGGGAAAACCCATCACAATAGTTATACAAAAAGAGGGGAAAGATCCACTAGAACGGAATAATTATCATCCAATCTCACTGATAAATGTGGATTACAAGATAGGTGCAAGGGCTCTGAGTAAAACCGGTTATGTAGTACTTGATTCGCTTCCTACAAACTGGTTTCATGAAAGACCACCTGTGATTACGCCCATTTTTTTTGGGCACATAATTGAAAAGGCTTCGTTTAATTGGTATGGCCTTAGATGCAGAAAAGACCTTTGACAAAGTATTGCTGATCTTTGTGTGATCAGTTCTAAATAACTTAGGCCTTGGTTAGGAATGTCTCTAGTCCTATACTCAAACTCAGCAGCTAAGGTCAGTATCAATGGGTTATTATCTGACCCTTTCTCTTTGCATCAAGGTACCAGACAGGGGTGCTCTCATTCTCCCCTGCTTTTTCAGTTCCCCTATAGGACCCCTCCTGACCCTGAGTAGAGAAACCTTGACATTGAGGGTATCCCATTCAAGTTAGACACATATGAATCCCGCCGCATACACAGATGATGACCTAACATTCACACAAAACGATGAGAAAGTTCTGCCTGCTACATTAACTACCATTGATAATTATGCCCGGGTTTCTGGTTACTTACTGAATGAGGACAAAACAGAGGTGCTCCCTCTCTTTGGTAATACTGTACAGAAATCGCAACCAAAAAGAATCAAATATTTATGTCAAAATACTAATCACATCGATTGTAAATTTCCTAACAAATATGCTCCCTATCAATCTGTTGAATTACTTTTTTACATCTCTAGATAAGCACATCTCTGACTTTTTATGGAAATCAAAAAGGGTTCTGACCTAAACCCTGACTTGTAAAAACAAAAGGTGGAGTCAATCTGTTCGATTTCTGTAGATACCACACTGAGGGCCCTATTATGATATTGTTCGGAAAGCCTCCGCCCCGAGGTTGGAGGCTTTCCGACTGACAACATAGTTTTCACTTTCGATCGCCGTATTACAATGACAGTGTTCGGAAGAGAAACCGGACGGTCATCCCAGCTGGCTCAAAGAGCCCGTCGGCCAGTCGTAACCGACAAGTAATCCCTTAAAGATGCGTTTCCGGTTTGGGATTACGATATTGGTTTACCACAGGCTTTCCATGTAGGGCTTTCCGACATTGAAAGCCTGTCAGAAAGCGACTTTGGGGTCCCCTAGCAGGGCCTCCTTTTCCCTGCGTTCTCTGGATGGGGGCGGAGGCACCTATGGTGCCCCCCTGTTAATCCCTGCACCGTGCTGCAGGTACTGTGAGGTGCCTGCCACACGGTGCAGGGATTATTAGAAACTCTCATTTCTCTATGGGAGCCTGTGTTGCAGCCGGTTTACGGCTGCAGCACAAGCTCCCATAGAGAAATGGGAGTATGTGACCGCACCATGTGTGGTTGCATCGGTCTCCGGTCAGCGGTCCCGAGATGGCAACGGTGTCGGGCGGACGTGAGTCTGCCAGACATCATAATGTGGCCCTGAGTGTCAGATCTGCCAATATTCACAATGGTTCTGGAGTGACTGAACTAATAGCCCATTATGGCTGCAAATAGAAAGGTTACTAATCCTCATCCTAGACCTTACCTCCAACATGACGATCACAGCAAGCAAAGTTACACACGCTTGTAGCATTATATCGAGTACAGCTCTGGCCTATGCCAGCAGGAAGAAAAGCTAAAATACAGTATATTAGCTTCTACATCTGCATTATTATGGCATAGCAAAGGAAATGGAATTGAAAAAAAAACAGTTTTCTTGGAAAGACGAGCAAAGGCAGGAATTAAACAGATTGCGGACCTGAGCACCAACTCAGATCTCTTAGCCTTTGCTGATCTGGATAACTTTCACCTCTCGAACAAAACGTAGCTACTTCTAAAGAGAGTAAATTTCACTCACCATCTCTTCCGATGTTAATAGGTAGAATTAACCAGGGTGTTCATAGAGCAACAAAGGCACTTAAACTTCTAACATGATCTACCTCCAGACACGAGCAGGTTTTTATAAAATGTTTTAGTCAGTACTTGTGTGCGAGAGAAAGAAAGAGCTGTCTAATCTCGCATGCCTCTGAACATTCTTCAGTGCCTGAGAACATCCATGGAAGTGGAGATTTACCCAGAGCTACACAAATTAAGTGAGATGTCCTTTCCAGATTTGGGAGTGCAATTGATTTCCCATTCAAACCCAACTTGGAAGATGGCGGATACTCCCTTTTTTTCTCATCAATTTACAAATTGCATAAATGCCCCACATGTTTTCATTCTGGATACCTGGAGATGATGAAGATGTGAACAGTGAGCAACTTTTTTGGAGGGAAAATAAGTGTTTCTGTTTTTATTTAAGGTCACATTTGGATTTTTTTTTTTTTAAATGTCTGTATCATACAAAAGGAGAGCGCTCATTAGGACTAGGCTACAACACGGAGCGGTCCTATACTCAATACATAAAGGATATACAGAATGTGCTTAGAGGCAGCCTCTTGCTCATGAATGGATGGCTTTTTTGTCTTATCTCAGTTGTCTAGTCTTGATTCATTGGCTTCCCTCCCTATTCTTGTCTTTGTCCTGTCCTAGAGCATTTCAGTCTCACAGTGTTCTTTGTGGGTGAGATGTATCCTTCCATGGAATACCTGAGGAATTCTTTTTTTCATTTGAACTTGAGCACTCCATGTGAGTGCATGTGTTTCCTTGCTCTCTCACACTTTTTTAGGTCGAGCATTCAAGACCTCTTGTATATACTTTAGTATATACTTATATGTGTATGCACTTTGTGGCCTCTGGAGATCAGCCCTAGGACTTGTCTGCTTCCGCTTGAGGGCTTTTTTTTCTGTTCAACTGCCTCTATTTAACTGTGTTGATAGAAAACGACCAGTAGAGGTCAGTAAAATACCAGAATTGCTTTCTGCTTGTTCAACTGCCTCTATTTAACTGTCTTTATAGAAAACGACCAGTAAAGGTCTGTAAAATACCAGAATTGCTTTCTGCTGAGGGACTTTTGTTTTTTTATTTTCTGGCAACTGCTTCTATTTAACTTTCTTGATAGAAAACGACCGGCAGAGGCCAGTAAAATACCAGAATCACTTTAGCATTCTCTAGATTCCAGTCCATAGAAATTGTGTTCCATGAGCACCCGTAGACAATAATATTTTTTTCAAATCTTGTATTTTCAGTGATATGACCACCGAAGGCCCTGATTTTATATTAAACCAGAGCTTTGGACTATACCATTTCCCGCTGAAAGGCAATATTTCTCTCCATGTGTTCCCATACCCGGCGTGTCACGCAGTTTGGTGCTTACTTTTCAATTCCATGTTAAAGAACAGTAGATGTCTTAGCACCCACGCTAATGTGCTGCATAGCTAGATAAATATAAGGTCCCAAAGGCGAGACCGATTGCATTGCAAATGCTTGTTTCTTTAGAAATAGCTCACCATATAAAGCTGAGACATATTGGCTTTGCCAATGTATATGTTTTTTAGCATACGCTAGTTGAACCTTTTGATATTTGAAATCTAGTTCCACTCACTAGAAGATACTCTATGTTGACTCCTTAGATAATGCATAAATTGCAATTGTCAAATTTTCTTAGATTTAGATAAGCCTACCTCTGATAATATTACTACCCCTCAGTTAATGTCTGCGGAGCCCCGACTGCTGCTCTCTGACCATTGACCCTGTCCCAAATGCTCACAGCATGAGCACAGAAAGTTACAGGCCTCTCTTTGTAGCCCATCACTTAATCTGTTTAATCTGGTTAATTGGTACAAGTGGGCTGTCTGCTGAAAGGAGCAATGGAAACAACTTTATGAACAAATGTCAATGTTTTTTAATACAGTGGCGGGGGAAAACAATCTGAAAAATATTAAACTTTTCATTGATTTTCATTTATTCCTGGAAAAATGCAGCACCATTTTGTATCTGGGAGCTGGCATTTTCCATTAAGTGCATGCTAATTAAAATACTTGACACACAGTTTTCTCTCCATTAACTTTTCACATGCACATAGATGCTATCAGTCCCACTTCAGAAACTTTATACAGACTTAAAGCTAAACCTAGAGGACTGCTGGCTCAGCGTCATCTCTGCACCTTGAAAGGAATCATCATCACAGCTGTACCCTTCAAAGCACAAAACATTTGGTGGACAGCTGCTGTCTTTTAACTCTTTTTTCAGAAACAAATTCCCCGAGCAGGAGTTTTTTCAGAAAAATATAAAAAATAAAAACTAGTGGGCCAACACCCTGGGAGTTTCTTTCCAAGGCTTTGGGGTCATAATTTGTTTTCTTCTAACCCCCACAGCCAGCTTTTACTTGACATTGACAGACAGAAAAAAGACTTTATACTGTCTACCCCAGTGCTTATTTGGTAAAATATTAAGTGCCAGGGCTCTGACCAGGAGGCCACTGCAGCTTGCACCACCCATCGCCCTTGTCATCGCTGCCAAAACAACTACTAACCATCTCTCTTGCATGTAAATGTGACAGTTCAGATTATTCCAGGTCCCCAAAGCTAAAGGAATGGCTGGGTAAGTAGGTGTTAGCAATTTTTTTATGCATATAGTATTCCTAAACAACCGTTGTTCTGCTCATCTCGCACCATGTGGTAGACTGTTGGAAGTATGGTGTGGACAATTAGGTGCCGGTGTCGAGCACCGGAACCCAATTAAGTGCTGGTGCTGAGCACCGGAAAGCACTGGCTCAAATTAAGCACTGGTCTACCCTAAATAAGGCAGGTGGAGTATTGGCCTTCCTTGCTCCGATGGGCCATCAGATGAAGCTTTCAGTTGACAGCTTTAATGGTGGCTCTTTCAAACAAAAGCTTATGTGTCCATCTGCCTCAAAATGAGGCAGGTGAGCAGGAGTTTGGTGGATTGGGTACTCAGTCATGTTTGTCACAGAGTAACTTGTCCATCAAACTCTAAATCAGCAAATTATAAACACCCAAGATCTTGAAACTTTTATTGGATTAACAAAAGATACACATTTTCTCTGGTTGAGTTATGCATGAGTTTCTCAGGTCCTGTAGACTCTTTATTAGATTACACACCTTCCTCATCCATTACTGTATCATGTAATAAATGCAGGAATTAAGCAGGGTAGTAACCAATTCCCAATACATAACAAACATTGGCAAAGCCAGAAGATACAGCTTTAATGTAGCAGAGCATGCAAACAACGGCATGCATGAATACTGTTTGCATGCATTAAAGCGAGACCCTTTGGCCTAGCTACTTCTTGTATTCCCTTAAAGGCTGATATTAGTCTGGAATTAAAATGAGTTGTTCTATTAAACTACATGAATTGCAATGCAGTAATGGGTTTTATAGGTTTGACCTTAACTTGATTTGGTGTTTTGACAGTGCCTATTGCTGTGACCTATGAACACAAATAAAGAGTGCCCTTATTGGAAAATATATCTTGACTTCATCATTCAAGACCATTGATGATGGTTATTTAAAATTTTAAAGGCAAAGTGTTTATCATAAGTGGCTTCTTGTCATAAATGTTATAAGGCAACAGAATAATAAACATTTTAATGCAAAGAGAACAATGATACAGAGTACAGAACTCAAAGATATTCTAAATAATGTGATAGATTGTGTCTAATCAATCTTAAGCACGTAAAAATGTTAATAATTCATATTTCATATTCATATTTCGATGTACATTAATAGGACATTGGCTGTAGTTTAGTTGAGGAAGGAGCAGGTTAGTTAATGTGGATATGCACAAACAGTAACTGTGTCTTCTCTACAGAACAGCATTGTTGATTATCACAAGCAATAACTATGTCTTTCTTTTCAGTAGAGGTGTGCTGTTATTCAGTGTAAGACCTGACAGCCTTTGGTGTGGTTTTCCGCCAAACTTGTTATCCTACCACCTCCTGTTTGCTGAAATTTGTTTTTGTTGGTTTAGGTCTCTGTGCCCATTACCACTGCTAACCAGTGATAAAGTGCTTGTGCTCTATCCTTTAATCATGACAAAATCGTCTCACAGCCAATTATCACATTAAGTTTACTTATATGTTCCTAGTAAAGTGCTGCTGCATGTACCGAGGGTAATACTATTAGTGAGTCTGCTGCACGTATAGTGCCACCCACCTATTTAGCCCTTTAAATCATGTCGCAGGCCTGCCATTAGTGCTTGTGTGCAGTTTAAAACTGCCAATTCGACCTGGCAAAGTAAACCTTTAACCAAGCCTAAACCTCCCTTTTTAATACATGTAAGTCACTCCTAAAGTAGGCCCTAAACAGCCCAAAGGGCAAGGTGCTGTGTATTTAAAAAGTTGGGCATGTACTTTTACGTTTTCCATGTCCTGGTAGTGAAAAACTCCAAATTTGTTTTTCACTACAGTGAGGCCTACCTCTCCCAAAGAATAACATCGGGTTACCTCATTACATTTAATAAGTGCTAACTCTTGATTTGGAACAGGTAGAAAAGTCATGTATGGTTATAAAAGAACGGAAATTTAAAATCCTCTTTAATGGTAAAGTCAGATTTTAAGTCACAATTCTGAAAATGGCACTGTTAGAAAGTTTACATTTTTTTGTCCTAATCATTTGGTGCCTGCAGCCTGTTCCCCGGCTCACATGACTGAATAGTTAGCAGTTGCCCTTGATATATTCCTCCCAGACAGTGACACAAAGTGGGTGTAGTTGTTGGCAGGATGGGACATCTTGCCGGGATGGGAGGGCGGAGCTGTCCCCTGAATCACTTACATTTCAAAGAGGGGGCCTCAGGCACACTCACAAATACCTTAACATCAGTACTTTGTCACCCTAGACCTCTTGAGGCTGGTCACGGACAGGAAGACAAAGTCCAGTACCAGATGTGGGGCCAAGTCTAGAACTTTTCTCCACTTCAAATGCTGGCACCAGGTATAAATATTGGAACCTCAGGCCAACTCTTCAGTTCAATCCCCCAGATGGACTGCCATGTACTTCAGTGGACTGCCCTGCTTCTTGAGGCCTGCTTTAAACCTCAGAGGACTGCCCTGCTGCTACCAGAGGACAGCCCTCTGCTTGAAGCATGCCCTGCCTTGTACCCTCAGAGGTCTGCTCTGCTGTTTAAGGCCTGCCTTGCTGCTTGATCCCGGGACTACTGAGTGACTCCAAGGGCTAGTTGGCTGAGCCTCCTGTTCTGGGCTACAGGGACACATAAAGCGCCAACATTCTTGTACCTGCATCTGGACCCTGTGTGAAGCGAGTCCTGCCCTCCAGCTGGTTCCCCACCATTCCAGGACCTTTGGAAGTAGTGCTAATGGTACCCAAACAGCTAAAACCAGAAACTTGGGTGTTAGAACATTTGCCACCAAAACGTGCCCTGAGAACGAGTATTAGTCCAGGACCTAACTGTTTGCCAATCCGCCGAAGGAGCATCGCCGGTCAGCCTGACTTTGTGGAAGGAAAGGTATCCAGCCTGAAGCTTCCCAAGGTGCGGTGTGATGTGGGTGAGGCGTGGGAGGTCGAGTATGAGGCTTGCACCAGTGTTCTGAATGGTCTGGAGTCTGAGTAGGAGTTGTTTGGAGATTACGGCATAGAGAGTGTTGCCGTGATCCAGCCTGCTGGTGATGAGTGCTTGTGCGATGGTCCGCCTGGTGTTCTGAGGAAACCATTTGAAGAATTTTCACAGTATGTGCAGTATGTGGAAGTAGAAGGTGCAGACTGTGTTGACTTGAGTCGTCATGTTGAGCTTGTCGCCTAGGATGATCCCTAGTTTCTTGTGTGGTCTGTGGGTGTTGGTCCTAGCTCCGACAGCCACCATGGGGAGGTCTTGTTTCTAAAGACCAGTAATTCTGTCTTGTCGGAGTTGAGCTGCAGGCATGTGGTTCGCATCCACTCTGCCACCATGGTCATGTAGTTGGTGAAGTTTGTTCTGGTATGGTTGTTTTGTCCATCAGGGAGAGGATGAGTTGGGTGTGATTGGCATAGGAGATGATGGTGATGTCTTGTGATCTGATGATGTTGGCGAGTGGTGTCATGTATATGTTGAAAAGGGTGGGCTGGGGGACAATCAGTGTGTGACTCCGCATATCAATTTCTTTGTCTTTGATATGAAGGATGTGGTCCCACCATTTGGGTTCTTCCCGTGAGGAAGGTAGAGTCTTCTGACGAGGGTGTTATGGGAGACAGTTTTTAAGGCCACAGAGAGGTCGAGCAGGATGAGGGCCGCTGGTTCTCCTTGGTCCAGGATGATTCAAATGTCATGAGTTGGCTCGATTAATGCTGTTTTAGGTGCTGTGTTATGTTCTTAATCCTGAGTGAGTGTTGTCTAGAAGGTTATGAAGTTTGAGGTGGGTTGTGAGTTGCTAGTTGATGGCCTTCTCAATCACTTTGGCTGGATAGGGAAGCAGAGAGATGGGTCAGAAGTTGCTCTTTTGATTCAGGTTGGCTCTGGGCTTCTTGAGAAGGGAATTGATTTTTGCAAGTTTCGAAACATCCAGGAAAGTGAGGGATGTGATGAAGGTGTTGATGATGTGTGTCAGGGTGGTGCTGATTGGTGATGTTCCCAGGTTGTAGATGTGGTGGGGGCATGGGTCTGTTGAGGTCCTTAGTGGATGGTCTGCATGATTGCTGCTGTGTCGTTTCTGGTGAGGGTTGTACATTCGGTCACGTGGCCATCTTGGTTGGTGGTCGGAAGGTTATCAACGAGTTCTCTGGGGTTCGGTTGGTGTGCTAAGTTGTGTAGATGTTTGTGATTTTGCTGTGGAAGAAGTTGGATAGGTTGTTGAAAAGTTGTTGGGAGGCTGCGATATTGGTGTCAGTGGCTGAGGGCGAGGTGAAATCCTTAACAATCGAGAAGATCTCCCTGCAGCTGTTGGAGCTTCCTTAGATGTGGTCTACTAGTGGTTTTTCTTGGTGTCTCTTATTTGCTGGTGATAGCGTCTAAGTACAGCCTTCTAGGGAGGTCTGTCTGTGGTGTTGTGAGTAGTTTTCCATTTCCTTTCTAGCTGTTTACATTGTCGTTTGGTGTCTCAAAGGTGTTCTTTGTACCACCTGGCCTGCATGTATGATCTACTCTGTTTGTTTGGTTTGATGGGTGCGAGGGAGTCAATGCAGGTCCTAATCCAATTGTTGATATCCTTGTCGAGGTTGTCTGTGGGGCTAGGTTGAACCATACTGAGGGTGCTGAGCTAGTCTGTTTCTGTGATTTTGCCCCAGCTGTGGCTTGGAATGTTGAACCTGGTAGGGGTGTTGAATTGAGGTGTATTGATTTGGAAGTGGATGATAGAGTGGTCAGCCCATAGGAGCGGTTTGGTAGAGTTGTATTTGATGCTGTCGCTTGCGGTGAAGATGGGGTCAAGTGTGCCCCACTGTGTGTGTTGATTCTTGGACAAGCTGGGTGAGTCCGATGTTGCTCAAGCTTTCAAGGAGTGCTGGGGAGCATGGGTCACTTTGATCTTCCAGGTGAAAGTTGAAGTCACCAAGGAGAAAGTAGGCTCTGGAGCCGATGGTGAGCGGAGTGGCGAATATATGAGTCTTTATGTTGCAGTCTCAAATATTATTTAGCATATTGTTTAGGGTTTTGCACTATTTTCAGAAAGCCTACAATCCTAAATGTTATCAAGAGTGTAGAAATGCTGCTATTGTCTATTATGATGCGATGTGGCTAAATTAAAATAGACTGCAGTTGGGAGGTGAAAAGAGAATTCTGGAAAATGAAGATGGTCTGCTCTTTCCACAACCACATGGAGGAGCTGAGGCACACAAAGTGACGTGTGGGCTCACCCAGCTTTTCTGACTGGTTTGTTTGTAACAATGGTGAACAGATGACAGGGTCTGGGCTCTTACTTCTGTTCACCACATGCATCTTTTTCGACCAGCATTTGATGCTTAAGGCGTTGTTTGGCAGCCGGTGCTTGTGAAGAGGCAGTGCTGACTTCGTCACCTGCCTTAATTCAGGTACTAATGCAGGGTTGGAGGTGCTTTGGTAAGACCTCTCAGATACGAATACACACCCAGTTATACAGACACAATGTTGATGCCTCACTTTGTTGAGATAGGAAAGTGTAAAGGGCAAATGAGAGTAATGTGGTGCCCCTGGGCAAGGGCAGAAGAGGATTTTCATGGTGGAAGAGTTGCAAAGGCTGCTAGCAGGAAGTGTAGGTGCTGTTATTTAGACAGAATGCGTCATGGTTTGACAGGATGGTTGGTGGCCCTCACCTCTCACTTCCTACGCCTCCCATTCCCAGCCTAAATATATCTTTCACTCTATGTGCCTGTGAGCTATGTTTGAAGTTCTGCTACTGCTTGGGTTGCACCATGGTTGTTAGCCTTCATTTTTGCCATAGTTTGTGTGTGAACTTTTTTAACTGCTTTTTAGTTACATTTCTTTTTTATGCTAGTTGCCTGGGCATCATTCTGATAATAAGGGGTCATATAGATTTGGGCTCCTACTGTAGTCAGGAAGTTAGTCTTCCTTCACTTTTGTGGCCAATATTTTGAGGGTAGCATTCCTGCCCCCAGGGTTTCATATCAGTCTCTCTTTGCCTGCCTTGTGCCTGCCTACACATTTTATTTGCATGGTGATGCTGAACAACTGCTTCAGGCTCACCTAAGGCAAGGACGTCCGCACCCATCCACACAAGGAACATAAAGATAGTGAGGCATGTGGCAGGGGACACAGAGTATTCTGTTTTATGCTTGATCTTCACCAGCTCAATGTGGTTGCCTACTCCCCCGTCTATATGCTCAAGGCCGATGTCACCTTGCTCGACATAGCTATTTATTTCAATATCTATTTACTCAGGGCATTTGTAGAGTGCTACATGTTTCCTTGCAGTTATTTCACAAATCTGCAGGTCTTGAATAAGAAAACCTGAAAGTCTGCTTTGTTTGTACAAGTGGGTTGTTACAGATGATCAGTTAAGTGAAATTTTGCCCAATATTTATCAGTTGCAACCCCTCTACTGTGTGAAACTCATTTGTAAACAACTTTGAATAGTTCAGTTCTCTTGAACCGCAAGTATTTTGGTTTGACTTTTAAGTTTGAATTCAGGGTGCTCCACAGCCTATGGCCATGAATCTTGCTCCATGTTTTAGCTATTTGAAAGGTTGTTGGTTCATGAGGTGTGCAGTCGTTGAGTTAAGACTCCAAATTAGTGTAATGGAGGCAACAGAGTATAGTTATTTTGGGCTATTTCACCAATAGCTCTGTGACAATGTGAAGGGCCTTGATCATTGCGTCCACCAGGAGCCAGTGAAGCGCATTTAGAACTAATTTGATGCAGTAACCTTTGCACAGACCTTTTTGAAATGCAGTTGTCAAGCATGTTATTACCAAAGCTTTCATAAGCAGCACAAAATAGTCGGTTTGGGGAGGAGGAAGAATTTTTCTGAAGACACAGAAGTGTATGTTGACGCATGTATGTTGACAACTTCATCATGTGGAACATGTTATACTGGTATGTTGTAATGCTCGTCTCGTTGTTTGAAGTGTTCCTAATCTGAAGAAGATTTGGATGTCATTGGAATTTATTGGGAAATTAAACCTGGTATTGCTTGAGGATGTACATAAATTATATATTGACCAGACAAAAGAAAGGTGATCCCTGGACTACTCCTCCCGTTAATTATCAGGAAACTGTATACACTGCTCCAATTTTAATTTTTCGATAAGGTATGATATGCAGATTTGTAGAGTGCACTATCACCCGGGAGGGTATCCTGGTGATGAGCAGGTGTGTGCCTCAACAATGGATTAAACCCAGATCTGTGACTAGGGGTGAGTGGTTGAAAAGTTTCAGCACTCCGTCCATCAACTTGTTGTGTTTGCTATATATCTATAAATTATTCAAAGAGCTTCAAGTGCTGGTTGCAATAAAATAATCAAGTAATACGAGCAAGAGAAAGGTCTAAATACATAAATAAAAATACTTTCTGCACACAAGGAGAACCCTTTATTACATGGTTTAACCAAATCAAGGACACTTAAATATAATTCCCCTTACCATGAATGTCAATACACAAAACTGGTCAAGGACCTTATGTACATGTTTAATACCCTTTGACAGTGCAAGGATATCCATTATCGAGATTGCAGTAGGGTTGCATATGTGTGTATAACCACATTGATCTTTTTAATTCATGTGTTAAATTAGAGATGTAGGGCCAGATGTACAAACATTAGGAATCCCGATTTCCTAATTGCGATTTTCTCTGACTAGCAATCAGGAAATTGGTATTCCTAATGAATGAAACTCATTGAGTTTCATTTAGGGATTCCTTGTGGGTCGCAAATCATCCTACCTTATGAATATTAATGAGGTCTGTCACAGTTTCCGACCCATTAGGAATCACAGCCATCACAGGAATGGTGACCTGCTGAGGTCAGCTGACTACCATGTCTCTGAGTGTTTTTAAATAAAGCAATCCTATTTTTTTTAAATGCAGCCCATATTCCTTAAAGGAAAAGGGATGTGTTTGAAAATAAAAAATTGAACCTTGAAGTTCCAATTTTTAAGAATAGGCAGTGGTCCATGGGTTACACTGCCTGCACTGAAAAACATTTTTTTACATTCTCAAAGGGGAAGAGGTCCTGTGGGAACTCCTTCCCCTTTGCAAATTGGTTTAGCGTTGTTAGGTTTCAGAAAGGTAGAGGTAAAGGCTTGCGGGTTAAATCCCTGCATTATAACATCTGATATATGTAATAAATACATTCTAATCTCTTAATATAATCTAATGACTGATGGTAAAGTTTTACTGTTTTTTGACTGGAATTTGGCAAAACAATAATTAACACCACACCAATTCGGTATTTGGAAGGGAAGCCCTAAACACTCCTCTCACAAATACTCAATCACAAATGCAAAATGTGACAAGTTACGCATTGCATTTTGTACATTTGAAAAAGCATATTTCTGGTCACAAATGGCCCGTTTCTCCGAATCGGGCCATTTGCAACCAGAAAAATGTTTGTACATCTGGCCCTTAATTTCTCCACCAAACACATTTGCACAAAACAATCTTCAAATAGGTACTCCAAAATCATTTGTGACAGGAGCCTTCAGTGAAAGCAGACTATAGATATAGCTGTAGTAGAATTAATTGCTACAGGGGAAAATAGGCTTCCACTTTCCTTTTGCCTTCTCCAATCCTCCATACTGGTATAGCTAAGTACATTTTTGTTTTCACCCTGTACCATGGCACTACTGTGCACCCAAGGTTGAAGGGTATTCATATTCTACCTTGTACACTGATAGAAGACAGTGCTAAGGAGCACCAATGACTAGAGAGGTGATGATGTAGGAAGTGGCTAGGATGAGAAGACTGGCTTAGTAGTCCATCAAAGTGGGGTACTTTTCTTTAGGAAGTATCTATGAAATAAAATCCATCTCTCTTCCAGCCAGGAGAATAACAGGGATAGTACTTTTCGATGGGTTGAGTAAGTGCACTTGGATTTTAGCAGTGTTGACAATACTCTTTAAAAAATAGGCATGTAGATTATCGAAGTATTTGCTGGTGTATATAGAGTGTTGTATCCTGTTGGCTTCCATTTTTTTCTGTTCTGTTCTGTTTTACATGTTTTTTTTTAAAGACACAATTGTATTCTATCCCAGTAGCTGAAAAATTTAGCCTGTTGAATAAATGATTTATTCTGATGGAGATAGAATTATTTAAAGAATATAATAACAAGTTTGATGGAACAGTTCATAAGTCAGTTTGTCAGTTTGTTTTACTGTGTGTGCTTTGAATTTTTCATGGATTATTAAATGACTTTATATAAGAATTTAAGGTTACTAATCAGGGTTTTAGTTTAACACAAAAGAGGTTGTCTGTAATTAGGTACCCTTAAAAAGAGGCCTGCATATTACACTCACTGTTAAGGTATGTCTCTTGTGTCTAAAATCTACAACCAAAGGCTAATCTACTGAATAGATTCTTATGTGGGTTGTAATCGTGCAAATCTCACATTTTCTAAAATTGTAAAACAAATTTAAGGTTTTTTAATGTATTCCTGTGTTGTCCCAAAAGGCAAATGGCCTGATCAAGTAAATAGTTTTTTAACAGTGACATCTGAATGTATCCGTTGTATTGGCTAGCTCACATAAACAGTTGTGTGTAAACCGTATTCACAGCTATATTATATTTTGCGGTTGTGAGTAGAGGACTGGAAATTACAGCAACTTATCGCACCATATAATATATTTATCCTTGTTCCCGCTGGTGTTATGTTATGATCCTCCCAATTTCAGTGCAGTCTCTCATTTTTCTTTATGATGAGTTAGGCTCATCCAGATTGACAGTGTTATGAGTCAGATATCCCTGCCAGAGAAACGCATATCTCCATTGGAATATGGATATATCACATCACATCAACCTGGCGCCTAGAAACAGTAGACACACACAGCTGTTGGTATTTTGAAATAAGACGTTATTTATGGTGTACAGTCAGCACATAAGCCTATGTGTCTCTTGATACCTTTCTTTTCAATGATTCTGTATGGAGAGGGAAGGGATAGCAGCTGTGTAGCCATTGATATCTGCACTCTAAAGCACGAACAATGCCTTGTCAGGACATGTTCGAATGGCAAGCAGCTGTAACCAATTCCACTTCCTCCATCCTTCAAACTTGCTCTTGACAGCAAAATGGAAGATTCCTCTCTGCTGTGTTTCTGTTATTTTTGCTAACACGACCTACTGCTAAAATAGTATGGCATCCTTGCCAACTTGCACACACATGGTAGCTGTTAGACCTGACAGCATTTGGTGTGGTGTTCCCTCAAATGTTTTGCCTTCTCCCCTCCTGTTTGCTGAAATTTGTTTTCGTCATCTTTAGGAATCTGCACTTTGCCACTGCTAACCAGTGCTAAAGTGCTTGTGCTCATTCCTTAAAACATGGTAAAATTGGCTTACACCCAATTGGCCCATTTAACCTACTTATAAGCCCCTAGTATAGTTGTACTACATATTCTGAGGACCTTTAAATTAAATGCCACTAGTACTAGTGAGCCTGCATCACTAACTATGCTACCCACTTATGTAGCCCTTTAAAACATGTCACAGGCCCTGCCATTGCAGCCTGTGTCCAGTTTTAAACTGCCAATTATACTTGAAAAAATAAACCTTTCGCCAGGCCTAAATCTTCCACTTTAATGTATATAAGGCACCCCTAAGGTTAGCCCTAAATAGCCCATAGGGCAGGGTGAATTGTGTTTAAAAAATGGAATATGCAGTTTTAGGTCTTACATGTCCTGGCGCATACCTCTCCAATAGGATAACATTGGGCTACCTTATTATATGTAATAAGTGGGTACAAGTAGAAATATCATGTTTGATCTCAAAAGGATTGTAATTTACAGAGTCGAATTTTAAGTCATAATATTGAAAATTGCACTTTTAGAAAGTTGGTATTGCCCTAGCCATTTGGTGCCTGCAGCCTGTGCCCAGGGTCACATGACTGGGTGTGGTTGACACTTTGGCTATGTGTATTCCTTACAAACAGTGAGACAAAAGGGGACTTGGTTTTGGCAACATGGGCCTTCATGCCGGGATGGGAGGGGCAAAGTTGTTTCCTGCCCCACTCACATTTCAAAGGGGCTGCCTACAGCAAACTCACAAAGAAGTTAGCACCAGCCTATGGCACCCCAGACCGTTTGGAACTGAATCCGAGCCACACCAAGCCCTGCAAAGCCTTGCTGCGCAGTTGAAAACTTTATCAGACCAAATGGCTGGGGATGCAAAGCTTGGCAAAGCTTCTTTTTAAGTTTGGGATGAATAGTGCATAGTGCTAGTTAGTTCAAACTAATAGTACAGTACCTGAAACATAGGGAAGGGTGAACTCAGTGCTTAATTTGAGCCGGTGCTTTCCGGTGCTCGGCACTTAATTGGTTTCCGGTGCTCAGCACCGGCACCTAATTGTCAACACCATACATAGAACAGTCCACCACATGGTGGCGCTGCTCGTCTAATTTAGAGATGAGAAGAACAACGGTAGTTTAGGACTACAATATACATTAAAATTGCTTATACCTGCCTCCCCAGCCATTCCTTTAGCTTTGGGGACCTGGAATAATCTGAACTGTCGCATTTACATGCGAGAGAGATGGTTAGTAGTTGTTTTGGCTGCGATGACAAAGGCGATGGGTGGTGCAAGCTGCAGTGGCCTCCTGGTCAGAGCCCTGGCACTTAGTATTTTACAAATTAAGCACTGGATGGGCTGCTTGTCTAGCCATTGCCATGGAATATCAAAGTACTGTGCCATGTGTGGTGCACCTCTGTCAGCCACGGGAATGCATTGATCATGCAGCCAGAATGTACAGGTGGCTATTGAAGCTGGCATGTTGCTTTTGTTTTTAGTCCTTCTATATTTTCCTGCATTCTTCCCCATTTGTCTTTCCCCTTTCATTAGCTCCCTATTATATTGTTCCTTCCTTTGACCCCCTCAGCTGCCTGTGTCTCTTTTGTGCTTCTTCCTAGTCTGTGTCCCTTTCATCTCTTTCCACTCTCATTCCCTTTGAACCAGCTACTACTGTGGTACATGGCAGTACCACTAGGAATCCTTTCATTGCTGGTGTTATGCTGGTGGTTGTATGTGAGAATATTTTACACTGAAATATTGTCTCACATAACTATCGGGCCGTACAAATTGCTTACATAAAAATCGTCCCAATGGGTGTAGATTTTCTATTATTTACTCCAATGGGTTGATTTATTTGCATAGGACAGTTAGGAAAAGCTATCTAGATATCAGACAATATTGTGACAACGATATTCTGGTACCATACTGTGCTGGTTGCAGACATAAGATCACGTGCTGAGCATTTCCAGTTGAGCCAGGTTAGCAGTTCCTAGAGTCGACAGAGCACACACTGCACACATCAGCTTAAGGAGCAGCATCAGGGACCCTATTGTGATGGGCTTTGCTGGCTCAGCAAAGAGCCGTGCTCCATTTTTATGCGCCTGCACTGTAGAAAGTGAATTTTTTTTAACCTGGTGTGTCTCTGAGTTAATGCTCTATTTTCAGACAGCACAGCCCAGAAACAGAAAGAGGCAAACTTTGCTCGCTGTTTTTGAGCTGTACTATCTGAAAATAGAGCACTAAATCCAGTGCTTAATTTGTAAAAAAAAAAACGTTGCCGGGGTCCTCGTCAGGAAGCGACCGCAATTTGCACCACACATTGCCACTGTACTTACACAACTACTAACCAACACACTGTTGCAAGCGTGACAATTCGGACTGTTCGAGGCAGCTAAAGCTTTAAGGATGGCTTGGGTGGCAATTATTAGTTGCTTTTAATGTATACTGAATTAACAAACAACTGTTTCTTTGCTCATCTTGCACAAACAGCGCCACCATGTGGCAGCTGTCATAAGTGCAGGTGCTGGCAATTAAGTGCCAGCAATTCAGGGCCAGTGCCGAACTCCGGAAACCACCAGCTCAAATTAAGCACTGACTAAATCAGAGAAATATCGAGGTAAATGAACTCACTTTACGCACGCAAGTGTATAAAAAAGTGCTATCAGCTCAAAGCTCATTATAATCTGCCCCCCAGGCTGCCATCCACAGCTTGCACCCAGAGGATCGTGGACCTTGGTGACCTTGGGGCATATTATCAACGGCCAGCGATCATTATCGCTGGCCGTGCTGAGCGCCGAATTCCCTAACGCAGGCTATCTCTGGTATTTATCGCCCTGGTAGCGCGTTATTAACAACGCGTTTCCCCAGGGCGATAAGAATTCCAGAGATAGCGAGGTTATCGCCGTTTTGCAGGGAACATCGCTGGTTTTCCAGCGATGTTCCCTGCAAAACGGCGATAACCTTGCTGATACGACCCTGTGGTCGTATCAGCATAATCCACACCCTATGTCACACATAGGTAAGTCAGGATTTTAGCAGACGTTAGATTTTGGCGAAAACGGCCGTTTTCGCCAAAATCTAACGTCTGCTAAAATCCTATGGGCTGCCTTGTTAATATCGCGATGTGAACATCAGCGATATTTTCAAGGCAGTCCATCCGGGTACGCTCAGTGACGCCCACTTTGCATCTCATTAGAGATGCAAAGGGGGCGTTGGAAAGGGTGCTAACATGCGATTATGCATGTTAGCACCCTCTTGTTGATAGGGCGATAGTTTTATCTCCGTTTTTCTGGCTTTTAAAGCCAGAAAAACGGAGATAAAGCCCTTGTAGATATGCCCCCTTGTTAGTTGATAGAACCAGCTGCCCAAGACTCACCACTTCTGCCTAAACTGGACAATGTCCAGCAAGGAATCTTCATGAAGTTAAGATCAGCCTCGCTGCATACATTTGAAGCAAGTGAGTGGAGAGAGCTGAGAGTTATTGTATGTGCATGTTTAAAAGTGTGGACAAGTATGTGTTTATGAGTGAACATTTTGTGTCTGTTCAAGCATGTTAATTTTTGTAGGTGTATCAGCATGTCTGCGTGTGTGTGTGTGTGTGTGTGTGTGTGCGTGTGCATTCATGCGTGCATGTGTATCTATGTATGTGTGTGTTTCTGCTGCCTGCTTATGGATGTAGACCTGTCTGAGGATGTTAAATGGTAAAGAGGGGCTTTAATGGGGATCCCTTGCATAATGGTGGCTCTTGCAGATGCAGTGGATACTCTAGTATAATGGTAACTCTGCTTGTTATATTGGAGGCCCACCCGGATACTTTGTTGACCCTGGCACATCGTGACTTTCCTCGACATAATGTTGACCTCTGATTGGCCACTGCACATCGAAGGATATTAAAAATTAGCTACGCAATGAGCGTAAAATAATCTTCATACTTACATTTAAAAGTGTTAGTTATTGACCTGGATCATGCACCTAAACACTTATTTAAAATGATGTTATTTTGAATTCTTCTGTTTTTTACATTCATGGATGGCAGTAATATTTGGACCATGGCTACTCTTTGTAAGGTACAAAAATAAATATGTTATCAAACATAGTTGAAATTGAAAAATGACATGTTTCACGTTGATACATGTAGTAATCAGGTATTTACAAATATTTTAGCGAATATATTAAAGATATTTGAGTAAATTGATCAATCCAGAGAGACTATGGGGCATATTTACAAGCCTCTATCGCCACAAGAACGTCACTTTTTTTGACGTTGTGGTGGTAATACAGGCTTTGCCTTACAAGGCAGTGGTAAGCCACTTAACATGGTTTAATGCTGCCTTGTAAATAAGGCCCCCTTTCACGCTATACTTAGCACGAAAGGGGTGGGTAAAGGGTGTTGCAGTGGGTGTTCCGCCACAACACCCATTGATTTTGACGTTGCCCCATATTTAAAAGAGTGGCATTAATATGGGGCAGCGCCAAAATAAGACCAGGGAAAACCTGGTCTTAACAGTGCGCAACGAGAAGAAATGCTTTATTTCTCCTTGCTTTTGCTGTTTTTATGTGTGCTGCATTGTGCAGCACACATAAAAACAGCAAAACACCATGCATGATTGTTTATGTGCAGGAAGGTGTCCCTTCCTGCACATAAACAATCATTTTAAAAATGACGAGTTGCAACTTCTATGTGTGCTGCACAAAGCAGCACACATAGAAGTTACAAATCGCCATTTAAGATTGTTTATGTGCCGGAAGGGACACCTTAATGCACATAAACAATCATTCCCCACAATGCAGGCACCCTTACACTATGGTGCAAGGGAGCCTGCATTGGCGCTAGGCAGCTAAATTCAGGGGGAAACGCAGGACTGCACTGTATTGTTGTAAATATGGTGGAGCCCTGCGTTTCAGAAGCCAAGAAGGCTAACGCACCACTCTGTCATTTCTTTGTAAATATGCCCCAACATTTCTGAAGGCATCCAAAGATACTTCTGAAACAATAATAACATCTGGTTCATAGGTACCTTAGAGAGAGTTAATGTCTTTGCCACCAGAACAGCGACCAACCTCACATTAATTACTTTTTATATCACAATACTTGCTCATTACTTATTTTTAAAATATTCAAGATGATAGATACTTAAGTGGCTTACCTTGATATTGTGGTTGGCTCACACTGGTAAAATGGTGATGCTTTCATATACCTCCTTGATATAACTCCCCCTAGGTAGAATGGGGGCCATGACATGTTAGAGCCGAACTTTAGCAGAGCCGTGGCCCATCTTGGCATAATAGTGGTCCTGACATATTGTGGCTCTCAATAAAAAAATGGTGGCCTTTGTTTATTTATACTCTCCTTGATGACAGTGCTACATAGCTGCAAGACTGTGGCCAAAACGACATCCAGCATGCTGAATCTATGGACTGTGAAATGCCACATTTATTGCATTTGTGAATATTTGTTTTCTTTGCTAATGTCTTTCCACCACACTAAAAACACCAAAACACATTACAGGTTTTTTAAATCCATTGACTATGGATGGTTCTGCTCTCAATTCAAAACATTAAAATATAATTATATTTTAATACTATACTGCGACAGACTACAAAATATACAATACAATTAACACATATTGCAGGCCAACACGGAGCTTTCACTTCAGATGGTGCAACATTTCATTCAGTGAAATGGCATGGTCAACATATAAACAATATATTATGGGTTTACTATGGCACTAACATCTATCACTCAGCAATGTAGTGGCAACTGATTACAGTACACCCATAGGTTTCACCACAGACACTCAAACTATTGATGCCAACTTTTCTGATACTATAAAACGTTTCTTCTAAACAGTAATCACTGAACGCAAGGGTGGGGTGTGTAGGGGGTGAGAGATAATCTTGGTAATGTTGTAAGTAGTCCTCTAGAAGACAACACGTTGGGGTGTAACCAGGCCCCTGCAGACCCTGCAGCACAGGCTGCATACACACGTCAGCCCCCCACTCCCAATTCAGCCAGAGGTCTATGAATATCTGTAAGAAATGAGTCTCAGGAGCCCCTCACAACACTTTGCATTGGGGGAGCATTGTTTTGCATTACCCCAATGGCAACGAATAGACAAATCTCTGGTGTGTGCCTCTTCTTCCTTTGAACACACAGGGCCAGATTTCAAGATTTACCAACATTTGACTTGCTGCATCAAATGGTGAGCAGGAACTTGCCATATTTACTAAGATGTGGTGCATTAATGCTCCATTTCTGCGCTGCTGCACCTTGTGTAGGCTAGTGCCAACGTAGGCCCCCTTGCGCCATGGTGCAAGGGTGCCTGTGTTACAGGCAGGATTGTTTTCAAAAACAATCTTCAGAGGCATTTAGAGGAAATAACGAGGGGAAATGCGCATATTTCTCCTCTTTATGCCTCTGTTGGGATGGCGTAGCATTTTGACGCATTCACAGGTTAACTACCCTTAGTAAATCTGGGAATGCACCAAAATCCATGGGTGGATGCGTGGGAACGCCCACACTCCACTGATGGAACGCCTTCCCAAGGCCGAGTAACGCAAGCCAGTGATTTGTGCTGACTTGCATTACTCTGGATTTACTAAGCCACACAGAGACACACAAGGTGGCTTTGCTTGGTTTCGAAAATATCACTTAAGCCCTTGCGTTGCCTTATGTGACGCAATGGCAACGCAAGCGCTTAGTAAATCTGGGCCAAAGCATCTTGTTAAAGCATAGCAGCTCCAACCTTTCTTAACGACGGAAGCAAGGATAACACTTATGACATTGATAGAATGTATTTTTATACTTTTGAAATAAAAACAGCAAACTTGATCATTCTTTTTGCTTTCGCTCTATATGTTGCGCTAACATTATTTAGTTAAATATCACAAAATGCATATCATTTTATAGGAATGTCACAACATTGGGAACTATTTCATCTTCCATGAAGTCTGAACATGAATGTGGGAAAAGAATACCATTTTTATTCACTCTGGTTTTCAGATTCACTCTGTAAATGCATTTGGATAATCAAAGAACTGCTGTTGCTGTTTTTGTGCAGGCATGTAGATCTCAGAATACATGTAGTAGAGTAAGTGAAATGCAAAAGCCAGACTGCAAGCCTTGTTTATAGACAGAGGAACTCGAGAGCTGTGCTTTGACAACATCTGTCTTCCATACTCATATTTAATGAATTCTGGAAATAGGAGATCTGCTTGTCTCATTACTTGGCAAGTAAGAGCATTCCTTGAGTTTTGTTGATGGCTTTGTGGAAACAGCAATGAACTACTGTTTTCCCAGTGCGAGGCTGTACATTGCAGTTCAAGGCAGACCAGTGCAGTTTGCTTGGATCCAGATGTACTTGGGGCATTTAAAGGTGACAATGGGTTGTGGATTTTCGCATAGCCATAAGCAAGGCCTGAACATATTTTAAAGACCCACCAAAATGTTTGAGATTACATATTTGTGAGATTATTTTCTCCAGCGAGCATACCTAAGAAACAGAGGGCCATATTTACAAGGCCCCTGCGCCACCAGAGTGTCATTTTTTTTACGCTCCTGTGGCATACAATGCTGAGCCATATTTACAAGGCCATGCAAAGCCACCCTGCGTGGCTTTTCATGGCCTTGTAAATATGGCCCCCTTTCACGCATTACTCTGCGTGAAAGGGGCGTTCCACAGTGGCGTAGCTAGAGCTTCTGGCGCCCGGGGCTATCCCCCAGATTGCCGCCCATGGCAGGTAGCCGGGGGGGGGGGGAGGGAGGATAGGCGAGCAGCGGGGTGGATTGGCAGTGTTTAAGTTACGACGCCACTCTCTACTCCACTGCAGGTGAAAGCAAAGGTCGGAGCGGAGGTGTTGCGTGCCCAACACTAACCTCGCATCCCAATGCAGGGTGTCAGAGAGATTTACATAACATACAGATTGACAATAAATCACGCAAGTGTGTGAATCAGTGTACAAGATGTGTTGCATGAGTCAGTGAGGGTTAAAAGGTGTAGCAGTCACATATCCAACTTAGCTCACTGTGGTATATTAAAAGGCTTAGGGGACGATTCTGATGCGGGTTGGAAAAGCTTCCCTACCGAATCGGTTGGGAAATGGTGTCCGACCCACTCGGATCGGGAAAGTCCGACCGGCGGAGTAGGATGCATCCGGATGCTTCCAGATACGATTTGGTTGAACTCCCATTGACTTCAATGGGAACATTTGTTCCTAACCGCATCAGAATTGGGCCCTCGGTCGGGAAGACACGTTCCCGATCCGATTTGGAAGGAGCAAATGCCGTTAGGAGGCCTTCCTAACCGCATCAGAATCAGGCCCTCGGTCGGGAAGCTTTTCCAACCCGCACAGGAATCGGGCCCTTAGTATTTAAGAACTGCAAGTAACAAAAGGATCTGTGTTCAAAGTAGTGACCCACTTACCTAGCTACATTTAAAAAAAAAAAAACACAATTCTGCCATCTGCATATTACATGATGTGCTTTGCAGGCACATTAACCTTCTATACTACTTTGAGTTAGATCTGGGACTACACAAACAGAAATCTCTCCAAGAAATATTTTAACCACTCACCAATTATTATTCCCTGATATTTACTGGGCACCTCTGCAGCAGATGTCTTAACCCTATAAAAATATTAGAAAACGCAGACTCTGTAACCAATTACTCATAAAAGATCTACTAACATGCTTCTCCTTGTTGCCAATTTCTTTGTGGCAGGGTTTAATTTTTTTTTTTAATTAGTTGAGTCGCAGATTTTGCATCGAGATTGCGCCTCTTTTCTAGCACAACCCCAAAGCAAAATCTAATTTGTTAAATCTCATAATGTGCTTAAATGCACTCATGATATACCTAATAAAAACAAATGTGTGAGATCATAATATCTGATGTTACTTCTTGTGATGTCACTTACTGTGATGCCACGTGTGATGTCATGCATTGTGACGTCACTGACTGTGATGGCACACACCATGATGTCACTTGCATACTGACTAACTAGGTTTGCCCCCCCCCCCATGTGCTGGAGCTGCAAGAAAGTCCACAGCTTCAAGGCATTCCATTTTAGGAAGGAATAATTGTTCCCAAAAACAAACCTGCTTTGCCAATTTTTTCCCCAAATTACCCCCCCATTACTTTCAAGAGTAAAAAAAATACAATGTACCTATTTTTTCCCACAGCGCAGGCAGTTTCATGCTCTCTCATCCACATGCCTTCCAAAGGCCTGCACTCCTTGTAAAAGAACCGTATAACTTCCAGTATTGCTGAAGTAACAGAGGTCAGTGACTAAACAGTCAAAACTGTGAGAACTACTCTCTTCTAACCTCCCCAGCCATTAGCTAATGTAAATGTAAATCACCCTACATGGTAAAATACAACACCAATTACAGTGTCAGACTTCACAAGTTCCCCAGAATGGTAAATGTTGCCCAGATTACAAAATTGGTGCAGGAGTCAAGGACCTAGTGAACGCCACATAAAATGCACTAACGTTGCAGAATAGAACATTTATTTCTGCATCTGTCTTTTTATACGCTTTTGAACCCACAACCGGTATTAAAGGAATTAGGATCGAGGCGTCTCACACATAATATTTATTCACAAGAAGTCCACCGCCCGGCTACCCCTTGAAGGTGGGAGGGACGCCACAGTGGCCCAGGTGCTCCGCATCGAGAAAGCTGGTATTGCAACTTTCCCATACTTAACGCTCTTTCCAAGCACGTGTCAGCTGGAAAGGCAAACGTGCTTAAGAAACATCCACTCCCTGTGACTTTGTGGGCACATGCAATGACCGGTGCTTGTGCCAAACTCTGAATGGAGTCATAAAGTTATGCGATATCTCTACCCTTCTTGTCTTAATTAACCTTTTAATGTCCGTTTCTTTTCCGCGCCTTTATTTGTACATTTCTTAAATGTTGATCCTAGCAAAAAATAAAATAAATGAAGACATTTGATGATGGGAAAATCCCAGGTAGTTTAACATCTATCAAGGTGCTGACATCTGGGCATTTCACAGCCCTTGGGGATTCCTGGGGTGACGTAAAATGTATTAAAATGACAGTAAAGTTTGCAGGGAAGTTGGGGGGAGCACTGGGGCGGAGCGGGGTGGGTCGCGAACAAATTCCCGAAAACACAGCGTGCGACTAGAGTATCTCTTTGGGCCACAAACTGGAGTTTACCTGACAGTACAACATCTGTTTAGATGAAGTGTTGCGCCCTGTGGTAGTGTATTGTGAACTGTGACTGCTGCAGTGAGTTGTCACTCATAACATAAAAGACACATCTGCAACCATATCAAGCATTTGATACAGACTGTCATCTCTGAAGCACTCCTGTCCGAACTCACTCCATGCCTGGTTAGTTTAACTGCACACCCTTACACGTTAACAAGGCTGCTTGTGATACAGCGCCTTTCGCGTCCCTGATACAATAGAATAAATAGTGAATAATATAATGACCGTCGTTCACTGCGGAACTGTGACAGTGAATCAAGGGCCCCGTGGCTGCAGCACTGTTCTAAAATATTGGTGCCTTTTTAGAAACTGTAAAAGGTTTTAATTGATTTTTATAAAGGCTTCACATATGTGATTTTCACTTCTTTGAACTCCTCTCTCTCTTTTGTTCTCATCACGACGCCCAACCAGGGAAAAGTAAGGAAGTTGGTAAAATTCTCAAACTTCACCACGGGAAAAATGAAAGTGCATGATTTCCAATTTACTTTGGTAGAGTCCAATATTTACTGATCAAATGGATTCAAGAGTAAATACTGCCTTATACTAACATAATATCCATTATTTTATTTATTTCATTTTGTGCTCAGCGCCCACCTGGCCATGATTGTCTTGCAGATCACTGTACAGTAAAAGATTATACAAAACGCCAACTATATAATAACATTTCTTATTTTTACTCGTTTTGTAACAGGTGCACTTAAGAAATGTGGCCTTCATAGTGCTGTATATCAGTGACTGAAGCTTGAGTTACAATTTTACAGTCATGCATCCATAAACTACATATGATGTGTTTGTACGTATTGGCCCCTCGCATTTACTCGCTCCTCAGGTCTTAAATATTTCTCACATGTATGTCACCTGTTTAGGCTTAGCTCTTACCTCTCCTGTGTAGACTCCACAGTGGCACCGCCAAACACGACCCGTTCTTTATTGGGGTTCTGACTGCAGCAAATTGCCCAGCAGCCCCGAGATTCCTCTCACGAGAGCGGAGCGCGTGGTGGTGGCGTTCGTCACAGCGCAGGGGCTGGACAAAAAAGATGCCCAGGGCCTTCAGTGGTAGCGCTTTCGCGCGCTACAAGATTGACGGCCCTGGGACCCACAGAGAAAGACGGTACACCAGGCGCCGCGGTGCGTGCAGCATTTGCCAGCAGGTGCCAGAGCCCCGTCTGTGCCTCCACCTGCCCCCGGCCAGTGCTCACAGTGAAGTTTAAAACCCTCCCTCGTGCTGTGGTAAACACACACTGCAGACGCGCACGGCTGGTACACGCATACGACAAAGGGGGTGACAGGCAAAGCTTGTGAATTCTGCACAGATGTGCGCTTGCACTTCATACACATGTGCAGTGTTGCCACGGGCCACCAGCGCAGCCGCCGCCCCTAAAATAGTGCCACCTGGGGCGGACCGCCCCCCCCTAGCTATGCCACTGGCGTTCCATGGGTGTTGCTGTGGGTGATCCCAGGCAACACCCATGGATTCTGACACATTCCCAGATTTACAAGGTTTCGTAAGCCAGGGAATGTGTCAGATTCTAACGCCTCCCTGGGGAGGACTTAAAGTGGCGCAACGAGGAGAAATACCTTTATTCCTCCTTGTTTTCTGCTCTTTCAATGAGTACACATAGAAGGAGGAAAACGTCATCAATGATTGTTTTTGTGCAGGAAGGTGTCCCTTTCTTCACAAAAATAATCATCCCTACAACACAGGCACCCTTGCACTATGGAGCAACTCTGGTGACTACATTGGGGCCAGGCAGCCAATTGTGCACCAGCACAAAGGAAAGCACAGGGATGAGTGACATTTCTGTAAATACGATGCATCCCTGCACTGTCCTAATGATGCAGCTTGGCGCAGCAAGATGGCTTGCAGCGCTGCCCTGTGTCATTTTCTAATAAATATGCTACAGGATTTCACGCTATCCATATTAGGCAAAAGGAAACGTAAACACATGGATGACAGATCCTAGCGATCATGGTTCAATGACACTCGCAGAATAACAACGCTCACATTGCATTACTGAAGAGCACTCCCGCGTAGATGGCATCATATATGAACATTGGTGCACTGAGACATCCACTGCTGCCATGAAATAGGTGGCAAATGGCGATGACCAGGAGGTTAGCAGTACACCAAAACAGTTCCCTTTAAAAGCAGTACTAAAAACAATGATAACACATCCTAAACAACGCCAGGAAAGGCTGCGATGGCTCATTTTTAAAAACATTTCATTGCGAGTGTATGCAACAAAAATAAAAGGATAAAAAAGAAATCTTGACGCGGCCCTGGCGTGGTGTTCAAACACTTGAAATAAAAGTGGTGAATAAAAAAATACCCAGAGCTTATCATTTTAATATAACAGTATGGGTGTTTACTCGCAAGCTGGGTGTTTAGAGTAGGTGTAGTATTTTTATTTTTAATCCATAATGCACACAAATATGTGTTTTTAATCAATTTCAATGATGCTAAGAAAAGGTACTATTGATTTTAAAGGACTTCAACCTGAATACATAGTTTAAACAAAAAAGGATAAGAAAAAAATTAAAATGAGAAAAAAGAGAAAGAGATTAAAGTAATGCATTGGTTCAACAGACTGGACACTCAGCTGTATTTGCTTTTAGGCGAAAGTGTACATTTGAGCAGGAGAAACAGCGTTACTCACAGTGCAAGAGTGTCACAAACTGAAGTGTGCTGAACCACTGCCCCATGATGTATACTCTTGTGGGCAGAAGCAAAATATTGAGTGACAGCTGAACATGCCAATGGATGAACAGAAATGATTCAAAGCCCCCCGATTTACGTATACACATGTACATTTTTATTTATACATTTTGTGATTACATGAGGCTGGCGAGACAGCTAAAAATTGCGTCTAGGCCTGACCTAAAAATAAGGTTACCTTCGTATGTGCATGAGTATATCAAAGATTGCAACCAAATCTTAAGGCAACTATGAGTCACAACCTACACATGGCAGTGCACTGAATGAATGAATGAATGAATGAGTGAAATTTTGTAGAGCGCAACAAATGCACACATAGGGAGTCGTAAGCAGAAGAATAGCAAAACAAACATTATTGTGTGAATAGATACGCTTTAAGATGTTTTCTGCATTCCAGATGACAAGTGTTCTGAAGGTTGTCTGGTAGTTGACTCCATGCTTTAGCTGAGAGATGACTAAAAGAACGTCCACCTAGCCTTATGCGTCGGGGCAACTGAACCAACAGAAAAGACAGGGGCGTAACATTGGCCCCTGCAGCCCCCCCCCCCCCGATGCGGGGGGCCTGAGCTCCAAGGGGTCCTCTTAGCACAGTACCCTGGCCTGTGAGTTCCTGACTGACTCCAGTGGCGGGGACCCTCCATGTACTTTGCAGGGGGGGGGGGGACTCAAATTTCGTTACGCCACTGCTAAAAGAAGTGTCACTTGAGACAGATGACAATGTTTAAAACACCTTTAAATATAGTTTACTTCAAGATGACATACCAGAGTGCTGTAAAAAGACACCTTATTTTGATAGTGAGTCAGTGTAGACAGCAGATGGTGTTAAATCGCCTTATGTGATTCTTTGGAAATCACAGATAGATTGCATTGCATTAATCTAATCTAGAGGTTACAGTAGCTTGAGTACTGTTTTGGAGTTCAGTGGAATGTTGGGAAATATCTTTTTCAACAACTTCATAACAAAAAGAAGTAAGTAAGGGTTGTTTTCGAAATATGTTCTTGGAAAGAATAATTGGAGTAAAGGAGAGGGAACTGGTGGTGAATGCAGCGCAAGTTCCTCAAGCCACCATGCTGGTCCTCAGACTGTGGTGTTGCCAAATGTTAAGATTTCCATTTAATTTTTAATCTCTGTGAGTTGGAGTTCATCCATTGCGCAATGGAGATCATATGAAGGATGAAGGTTGTCTGCATAGAAGTTAGGTCACCCTCAAATCTGAGCAGAAGCTGAGTATTATCAGCGTACAAGTAGAAAATCAGACCAAAAGTGTGCATAATCTCGGCTAGGGGTGCGACACATATAGATTAAACAGAGTCAGGCTAAGAGCTGAGCCCTAAGGAACACAACAGGACATTCTTCTAAAACTTGATTTAAAGAGAGGCGAAAAAAAGTGAAATAACCAAATCAGTGCAGGGACTGCTCAATCTAACTAGGTCAGGTAAGATTAATAATATTAATAAAAAATCTCTGTTGGCAGTCAATTAAACCCATATCAATTATCTATATAAAAAAGAGAAACAGGCAAGAAATTAATCTGCTGGAAGCAAGGGAGAAGGACTTAAATTAGGATGAAAAATCATTAAAACTAAATCAAATCAGCATATGTGTGTGTTTTAGCATTCTTTGTAGCAGTGACGGCTGGCATGTCCGGAGGGTGGTGTGGTGGGTGGAACAAAATAAAAGTAAAAAAATAATTACACTTACCTTCCTGGCGCAACGTCCTCCTTGCTCGGGTCTTCTCCAGGCAGGCAGCCTCCAACGGGAGACCCAGGAAACTGCAGTAACCAATCCTGGTGCTGCTCTCATGCAGCATGAAAGAAGCACTGGGATTGGAGGGAGCAACCTCCGTCGGCACTCCCTATGCTGTCTCAGCTGAATTAGAGAGGTTTAAAATGTGCATGTCTGGCTGGCCCTTGCAAGAGACATGCACACTTTAAACTTAAAGTTCCCTGCCCATCACTGCTTTCTGCTGCTGCCTGACTTTCAATTAGTTCAATCAGTCCATGTAATACTTCAGATTGCGAGAAGTATGTAAAGACTTCCGCTGGGCAAGCTGATCCGCACTTCCTCATCTGGTCCTTCCTCCACCATGGTCCCTCGGCGAGCCGACCAGTGCTTGTACCGGGGCCACTTTATGTCGAAGTCATCCATATATTGATCTGTTCAGGCTGTGCTGTGTGTGCGTGGCATCATCGCGTTGGGTGCGACGTCACGCTGTGCTTGATTCTGACGTGCTGCTTCGCCTGCATGCCCTAGTCCAACTGTCAGTCTGAAGTATTACGTGGATTGATTGAACTGATTGAACCGTACAAGTGTTTCATACACACCTCTATGGGATCGATTTTGAAATAGTTTGGTTTTTCATAAATTATCTGATATTCCCAGTAAGCCCTGATGAAGTTCCCGTGGCACTAGGGAACGAAACGCGTTGGCTGTGTGCCGGCTTTAAATCAAACAAATTTAAATAAAAAGAAGAACTTTTTTGGACTACAAGTGTGTTTCCTGTCTGACTCCTATCAGAGTGCACCTTCCTGGATTGGAGTAATACATGGTATACCTGAGTTTGATTAACTCCATAACTAACGTTTATTAAAGTGTTATGTGCTTTCTTTCAGAACAGCTGCTGGTCATTGAAATAAGAAACAATTTTCAGGTTCTTCTTTGGGATGTTCTTAAAACAGTCATATGTAACACCTTGCTCCCATAATGGGGACATATTCAGTTGTCGCACTAAAGGCATTTTAGCTTTGTGCTACGGGGTGTATTGTTAAGTGTTGGATTGTCCAATTGTTGCTTTAGCTAAACGGCTCCTCATCTGCTCATTGTGACCTGAACAAAAGTCTGGCAATGGCCGCCTTCTGTGTAATGAATTGATCCTACTTGGTGAATTCTAAAAACATTTGGTCTGCAAGGTCAAGCAAGGAAGACCAAACAGCATTAAATAATTTGTATGTAATGCGGTTCAGTTGGGCGCCAGAGGACGATGGGTATGCTTCCAAACCATGTTAATGCTGACAAAGATGTAGCTTTTATAACTTGTAATTATGGAGTTATGGGCAGGCCAGAAAGGACCATTGTTTTCCATATCTGCCAAGGGTTCTTTTGCAGTGCCATGGGTTTGAAAGTAGACAATCAGTCAAAGATTTGGGACAGTGGGCTTTTGAAAAGGTCCAACGTACGTGTCCTCCAAGGAGGAATTCCCTCCTCCTTGGAGGACAACCGATCAACCTGATATCACACACACTCTCTTACCGTGTTCTGTGACCCACTAAGGAACTTCGTACTAATTTCTTGCAATTTGAAAGTAGACAACCAGGTTCTTGTATGCTTTATTTGCTCCAGATTATCACCCTCTAAGGACCATGTCAAGCTAGATGTAATCTTGCTTACTAATACCACTACTTTCGAATTGCTGTGGTCAATATTCAGTTTAAGTGGTAGTAAACCACCAGGCTATTTATGAAGGATTCCAAGCTTAGGCTGGTTTTGTCCAGCTAAACCATGTACACTGCATACGGCATCAAAAAAAGTGGGTGGTGATAGGGTCTGCAAATGTCATCTAAGACTCAAACAAGAACTTACTCATACTATGGCCCTGTTTGGGGGAGAAAGCAATTCTGGAGATTCTTTTTCTTATATTTATGAAGCACATTTAGGTATAACCTTTTGTCAGAAAAGTAATAGAGCTTCCATTTACATTCAAAAGGTTTACATTTAAGTTTTTCTTCCCTTAAGGCCTAATTATACCATGTAGAGGAGGGTTTGGAACTCTTTGGTCCATGTATGTCAGAGGGATGGAAGAACCCAGAAGCTGATCTATCCCTAAATTAAGAGCAGAAACATTTTCATCAAAGTTGTTGGTTATTGTAGGAATATATTCTTTTAAGAATTATTCTACTTTATCAACTGAAACTTTAGTTCATTGTCTTTTTAGGTTGGATTTAGATGTTTTTTTTCTGGGGAAACAGGCAGAGAAAAAAACAGCCTGGTGTAGGAAAGTGGGTTTCTGTTGCAGTAATCCCCCCACTTTTTGCCAGAATTCTGATGCACCTTGACTTGATGTGCCCTGGGTCCATGCCAATCGGGTTCTCAGAGCCTGTGTTCTTTCCCAAAACTGTACCTTTGTACTTCCAATTGGCACCTTTCTGGCCGCATGTAAGTCCCTTGTGAAAGGTACCATGGGTACCAAGGGCACTGTGACCAGGGAAGGACTCTAAGGGCTGCAGCACATATTGTGCCACCCTTAGAGGTCCTGCACCTTAACACAGACACACACTGCCATTGCAGGCTGCGTGTTTTGGTGCAGAGAAAAGTGAAGAGTCGACATGGCACACACCTGTATGCCATGCCTGCAACCCACTGCCTATGGTATAGGTAAGGCACTGGTGAGGGTACAGTTGCATGAGCATTTTACCCCTAGAGTGTCTAAGTCATTCTTAGACATTGTAAGTGCAGTAAAGCCATAAAAGAGTATATGGTCTGGGAGTTTGTCATTACGAACTCTGTAGCACTATAATGGCTTTACCGAATTCTGGGAAGTTTGATAGCAAACTTCTCAGCCAGTGCGGGATTTATTATACAATACACTCAGAGGGCATCTTAGAGATGCCATCTGAAAAACGACCAGCCTCTGGTGGGTTCCCTGACTGGTAAACATCAGTCTACCACCACGAGACATGTTTCTGGACCCCTGGGGTTGGAGCCTTCGCTCCTTGGGCCCAGAAACAAAGCCTTTCCTGGGCAGAGGTGGTCAGGAAGAGCCATCTGTGGCAGGTGAGCTTCAAAGGTCTTGCCGCCTTTGTAACAGGACCCCCAGCCTCTCCGGCTATCAGGAGCAGGCCCCCTTCCTGTCTCACCCCCTTTTCAGCGGGAAGACAGGCGGGAAAAATTATCACAGCCCAGAAGGTGTGCCCACCTCTGCCAACCCTAACGCTCAGGTCGGGGAGGTGAGGTGAAGCCCACTCTTCAGTGTCCGCCATCTTGCATATGGCAGGCACTTTCCAATCAGGAGAGGGCCTGTCCACCACGTGGGGTGAGCACACCAAGGGTGTAGTCACCCTAAGGTCAGTAGCCCATTGGCTACTACCTCAAGACCCCTAAAATGCCCACTAAATATAGTATTTAGAGGGCAGCCCTGACCCGAGAAGGGAGATTCCCGCAACCTACGAAGAAGAAGGACAAAAGAAGATACACAGCAGAGGAGACTGCAGACAAGAACTGACTTGGCCCCAGCCCTACCGGCCCGTCTGCAGTTTCCAGAGATCCTGTGCCAAAAGTCACCTTGTCCTGCAGCCAGCGACCTCCAGAAGCCCTGGGAGGACTGACTGCCTTCAACAAAGACCGGATCTCCTGTAAACAGCAGCTCTGTTCAAAAGAATCACCAAAGAAAGGCTCCGAGCCTGCTGAGGACGAAGAAACCCGACGCCTCGAACCATCACTGTCCAACAGTGGCAGATTATCCATAGGGGCTTTGGAGCGGCGCCCCCCCATATATTTAAGCTGCCACACTGTCCCTGCATTTGGTGCACTGGAAGCTCAATAGAAGCCTGCCTGCAACAGTGGTGCATGATAACATGCTCTTTGTAGAGCGTCTTTTAAAAATCAAACTCACTGTGCGCCAGTAAGTGCTGAGCCCGTTCTTCTGATGTTGAGCAGCAGGGAGAGCTGTCTCTTTAAATGCAATCGCATTACAGAGTAACCAGACATCACTCTGTAGATCGTTCACTGGATTGTGCATGTGAGGGCGTAATTTAGAAACGTCCCTTCACTTAGGGACAATCCATGTTCAAAAGCAAACTGCACTGAGCATGCCTACAACAGCACGCAACGTGCGCTACATAGGAATGTCAACGGGCGGGCGTCAAAAAAGCCCCCATTACCAATTAAAATTAGTGTAGAACAGTATGGGGCGGGATGATAAGATCTCTTCCTGCTCATTATAGGAGTTAAACTTCCACCCTTTCCTTGCCTCTTCCGCTCAATCGGTTTTCCCCTTTCACTTAACGTGGCAGAAGAGATTAGGGAGATAACAACACATTACCGAATTATCAGCCGCGGTCAGCAGAATTTAAGGAAAGTACATGTTGAATGTTCATATGTTGTCACCAGTAGTCTCGTAGTCACCAGTAGCCTCGTTGCAAAGTACTTGCTCGTAGTCTTTAAGCACTTAAAGAGTTTTATTGGAATTGAAGATAGGTAAAAGGTACATAGGTAATGAGGGCTCAGGAAAGCAGCACCAACTGACACAGCGGTGTTCCAGACCTTCACCCATACATTCCAACTGCAATAATACATAGAATACATGCACAGGTAAAATGGAGGATTCCATAAATAACCTGTAAAATAAGTGCACCAACAAAATACAATAGTAAATCAGAAAAAACCCAAACACCACATATATCCCCCTTTAACGAGAAAAAGAAAGAGATTTCAAAGCAGAGGAGGAGCAAGGAAAAGAAATATTAACCATTTAACCTCTTGGAGATCATCTTAGCTCTTGATCTTCTTCTGACAACAGGAAAGCTTTGAACTTTCTTTTGTTCACCAGAACAAACATAATTTCTTTTGGTCTTAGCCAAACGGCCAACGTTCCACCACTGGCCATTGTCGAGTTTCACAGCTTGACCTCTAATGCTAACAATGCATGCAGGATCTCTGAATTTAGACTTACCCTTTTGCAACAATATGGGATCTTTGACACACACCCAGTCCCCAATCGAAAATTTGACTTCCCTTCTGGTAACAGGAAGCTTGGACTTTTCATACCTGCGGCGGCTAACTTCATCATTTACAAGTTTGGCTTTGACAGCTTCTTTCACCACATTGCATTCTTTGTTCAAAAGTTCCATTTTCCAAAATGGGTTAAGAGTAGAGACAACTTTTCTTCCTCTCATGAGCTCAAAGGGTACAGAACCCGAAACAGAATGAGGAGTAGTTCTGTACGCCCACACAACATCTCTAACAGCAGTCTCCCAATCCACTCTCGCTTTGATCGCACCGTGTATACATTCCCCTACCGTCTTCGCTTTGCAAGAGGTCCTTCCAGGTCGGATTACAGCCATATCGAGGCTGGATCGGGTGATTGTCCCTTTTATTTTCGGCCCACCTTATTGTGGTGAGACCTTTGGAGTTATTCATGCTGGTGTTATTATACCACTGACTTTTTCTTGCTTCGAAGAGAAGCACTTATCGCCGTTTCAATAATTCCTGCTGAAACGAACTCTTGCAATCCTGTTCGCAACATTTACCTACCACAGACACTCTGACGTTGATTCTTCCCAGGAGTGCCCGTTTTTGTCTCTATGCTCTGAAGAAGTCCATTTCTGGACGAAACGCGTCGGCTGTACCTTTCAATCACGAGTGCCTTTTAAAATATTTTGAATAAAAGAAGAGACTTGAAGAAAAATACTATGGACACAGACTTGATAATTTGTTATGTGTCTGTTTTGTCTTGTTGCTAAGTGGTGCACCTTTGCGATTTTTTGGAATTGTTATAATCCTGTATTGGATTGCACCGTGGCAGTGGGTGCATTAACAGTGTGCACACATAACTGATGGGGGACTCCCACCTTATGCATATTAACTAGGGACAGCGGGTAATGTGCTAGGCTCTTGCAGGGTACACTGTCAAATCTTGTTTAATATACATTCAACCAAAACCCTGTTGAATCTCTCAACTTTGCCATTGGCCTGGGGAAAATAGAGAGGAGTGCGAAGATGCTTGACACCCATTTTTGCTAAAAATTCTTGCATGCAAACTGAGGTAAACTGCACCCCGTTGTCGGTTAACAGTTCTTCAGGGACACCCTCTCTAGAGAAGACATCTTGAAGAAAACGAACAACAGATTTGGTACTAGGTTCAGAAACACCTCTGACTTCCATCCACCTGGAAAGGTGATCAATTAAAACAATGAAATACTTCATGCAATTTGGAAGAACATGAAAAGGTCCTAAAAAATCCAAGGCGACTCTCTGCCAAACTTACTTGGACACATTACAGGCTTGGCCCACGGAGAAGATGTGGATAAATGTTTATCACTGTACAAACATTGGGTACATTCATTCACTAAAACTTCAACTTCACGATCAACACCAGGCCACCAAAAATCATTGCGAATTCTGCGTTTAGTTGCAGTCATGCCTAAGTGACCGGAGTGAGCCGTTTCCAAAATTCTTCTCCTGAAACAAGAAGGAGGAATTAATTTTCCCTCTCTAACTAACAAATTGTTTTCAATAGATAACTCATTGGCCACCTTGCAAAAAGGTTGTAAAACCGGATCAATAGATCTTTCTTTGGGCCAATCTTCCACAACAAAATTTAACACCTGTTTTTAAACTGTATCATTTTCTAAAGCTCTGCGCCAATCTTCCATGTTGGTACAAATCACAGTGTCATCAACAGTAGCAATAATGCATACTTCAATGTCCTCCTCCTCTTTCCCATCAAATTTAACATCTTGGACAGGAAGTCTAGACAAGAAATCAGCCTTGACATTCTTGCCTCCAGCTATGTGTTGTATGGAAAAATTGAATTCCAGAAATTTGGTAGCCAGTCTAGCTAACCTGGCGGTGGCTTTCTTAATTCTATTGCCAGACAAGATATCCACTAACGGTTTGTGATCCGTTCTAAGCCAAAACTTTCTCCCTCACAAATAAGATTTGAATTTCTCTACTCCCCACACACACGCAAGCATTTCTTTTTCGATGACAGAATACCTTTACTCCACATCTTTCATTCTCCTTGAGGCAAATCCAATGGTAACCTCATTGTTGCCTCTCATTTGTGACAAAACAGCGCCCATGCCGTAAGAACTGGCATCGACAGTGATGTACGTATCACGGCCTTCAACATATGCTTGAAGAGCTGGGGCAGAAAGAATGCTTTCTTTGATGAGTTGAAAATGCTCCTGGCAAATGGATGTCCAAACAAAATCAGTCCCTTTTTTTAACAGGCTCCTAAAACATTCAGTGAGGCTAGCAAACTTTTTGATAAATTTTGAATAAAATTCACACAAACCAATGAAAGAACGAAGCTGATCCTTGTCAGTGGGATGTGGCGCATTGATGATACCATCCACAATACTCGGTTTAGGTTTTACACCATCTTTGGAGAGCACATGGCCCAAATATTCAATTTCATTAACTGCAAAAATGCATTTATCCTCCCTGATAGTGACTCGATTACTCTGTAAAATAGTCAAAACTTGCTCAATCACATTGTTGTGTTTCTCCTCTGACACAGTATGAATTAAAATGTCATCTTGAAATACAACAACATTTGGAACTCCTTGAAACATGTTGCTCAGAACCTTTTGGAAGACGGACGCGGCAGACGCCAGTCCAAATGGCATTCTACAAAATTGAAATGTACCATCAGGTGTGACAAAGGCTGTTAAATGTCTGGATGATACATCCAGTTCCACCTGATGGTAAGCCGCTCGTAGATCTAGTTTAGAAAACCATTTGGACTGGCCCACAGCTGTGATTAAGTCATCAATGCGCGGTAGAGGAAAATTCTCCACCCATATGGCCTTGTTAAGTGAACGTAAGTCCACACACAAGAATAAAGGCGAACTGTGAGTTTCCCCTTAGATAGTTTTAACTACACTTATCTGCACCTTTTGATCCCTTCTTGAGGGAATATAGTTTCCTTTATATATATTTTTTCCTTTTTCGTCTCTCACTAACCTCCCTCACCACTTTTCTTCATAAATAATAACGCGCTCCGTCCTGGGTGTTGGTCTGCACCTGGACGTTTGATGCGGCTCTATGATGAAGCATGACACTGCAAAGTGTGTGAGGGCAGTATTTAGAAAAGATATGTCTTTCCCTTTCCTTTTTGCCTCCTTTCTCTAATTTTTGAGTTATTCCATTGTAGGGTTTGACAGTGGACAGACTGGCTCTAGGTGCCGTTTGTTTTGTGATTTGCAGTCCTTCTCTCTTGAGTGAGTTTTCACCTCCTGTTAACAGCCAGTAGGTTCAGCTAGGTGGCGAGGGCAATGCCAAAGCCAAACCAAGTCCCTCAGTAGTGGGTGGGGGTATAGTGTCATGCTACCTCAATTAGCTGAAAGCCTTTTTGTAAAAGTGCTTCTTTTTTACACATTGTAGGGTTGGTGGGTCAGTTGTAACACTAAAATGCAGTTCAGATTGTTCTAAACCATGGTCTCTGTCAGACTCATTAGTCTGCACCTCCTCTGCCAGTTGGCAATTCAGGATTAAGAAATCCTGTGAAAGGTTTAATGTGTTTTGATCTCCGTCCCATCATGGTCTTCTCTATTGGGTATAAGGCCTATGATTCTATTTTTAGTTCCAATGGGAGTTAGTGAAGTAGTTTCAGAATTCCATTGTTATGCATTTATATTTTTGATGTTTTTTTTAATCTTTGTATTTTCTGGATTTGTTTTCTGTAGAGGCTGTGGTACACAGTGATGCAATAACCCAGCCCCACCAAGCACCAGGAATCTAATGAGGTGTAACCACATTTCTGAGCCCTTCACATAGAATTTCAAACAAACTGATCTGGTTTCAAAATCCAGTTTCCTTTCTACAGTGGCTGTGGGAGGCACCTGGATATATCTGAAACAGCAGCACATGGGGTTTGATCCCAGGTCATGGGGAAGTCTGCAGGACTGGTTCCAGTGTGATGGCTGCACTATGGACATGCTGACAATTTCTCCAACATGGTAGCTTTCAGGAGGAAACACAATATTATGCATGTATCAGGTTTCGGCAATATGTAATGTTATCTAGCATTCGTGTGGAGCGCACCTGCAACTAGTGTGGCGTCAAAAGTGTGCAAACATTTCCAGGTCGATTACAGGTGGGCCTGTATGTTTGGTTGGAAGAATCTCTGGAAGAGGTGATTGTGATGGATAAAGCCCAGAAAAAGTGGTCCTCTTGTGATCTTTGGTGGTGATTTTGACCATGCATTATATAAAGCCACTTTCTACCACTGTGTTAGAAAATCTATTAGGAGCTGGACAAAGGCGATGAAGATATTGTTCCGTTTTAGCCATTCCCATTTTCTTGTGGTCCATTCAAGAGGAGAATAAATAGCAATTTCAATCAACTGATCATGATAGAAAATAGCTGTACAATCATTCCATCATGATAACTACAACTATGTTAATGTTGTAGCGCTGAACAATCATCGGAAAGTGTGGGCTATGTCGTGAATACAGGGAGCAGCTAAACTCAGCTTCTGATGCACATGCCAGAGAAAGCAATCGGGTAACTGAACAGGAAGTAGATAGGGCTTGCACTGGCAAGTCATAGCTGTAAGCACTGTGCGATCAACTGCCAGAAGATTTATGGAGCTAATGCCATATAGCACTCATGAAAGAGTAGTAGTATTGACCAGCTACATACATGGACTAACTCAAGCTCATAGGCCAAAATATTACATTTTATGACAGCATACTTGGCAGACTATTCACATTTGAAATGAAGACACTTTTTTTCAGGCCAAGGGCCACAATTGGTAGTGATGCAGACATTCCTCTGCAGTATTTATTCTGAAAATATCCTCCTTTTGACTGAGAAGGGTAGTTGCAGAATTTTCAGATATCCTTTGTCAGAGCCCCATTCAAGCAGCAGGGGTTACTGGGCCCAACCTTGGGGGTTGAGGTGTTTACTCCTGTTGTCCCAGGGCCCACCCTACTATGGGTCCTGAGCAACTGGGCCAAGTACCCTTCAGCACTTGACTCTCAGTAGTAGCGTGGAGCGAACAGTCTGAGGCTTCTTGGGGAGAGGTACACACAGCGGGGTGAACATGGGCTCAAAACTCAAAATATGTGCATCAGCAGCAATAAATGATTGTCCAGTTAAATACTTGCTTTTGTGATAAAAGAAGTATGTTTTTATGATCACAAAGTAAAATATAGCATTCACAAACAATACACACAGTCCCCTGAGCTCAGGGCTCTAGCATTTCATAGACGAATCCCTGAGTTCCACTCCACTAGAGCTATCAGTAGTGGTTATTCCCCATTTATTATAGGCAACATTGAGATTAAGCCCCACTAGTGGTCTTAATCTCAGGAGTCCCATTTCGACTCTTTATATTAAAATTGAAAGTGTTCCAGCGTTGAAGTTCTATCTGGCAAGCAAGTTCCCACTAGACTGAAATCAGTTTTACATGCACCAGCAGTATGAGAGCAACCAGAGTCCATAAACGTGCCCCCTCTGTGGGCATTGGAGCTGCAGTGGCTGTATTTGGTAAGTCATTTACACGTGGCCCAGGTGGGCTGTGATCGGCTGTCCTCGAGTTCCTCACACGTGGGCTGCAGCAGCCAGGGTTTCTTGTTGTTCCTTCAAGCTAGGTAAGTTTTTCAGCTCTACCCATGGGTAATGTGGGGGAGGGTGCAAAGGTCCTAGCACTGGTCCTTAGTCATGGCTCAGGCCTGCTAGGGTCATCACATCCGCCTCTCTCCTCCGATGATGTTCTCAGCCAAGTCACACTTCTCGCTTGGTCCCGGTGGCCCCCTCTGGCATACTTGATTATTGTCTCTCCACTGCACATTGGCTTCGACCTAATCAGCACTGTGGTTCTGTTGACGGTGGCCCCACCAGGCATACGGGGTGGCATACTTACCACCTCAATCTGGCTTGACCAGCTTGGCACAGCCATGCTCTTCATGGTGGCCCTACATGGCATAAAGGTTGGCCGGTTTATCAATGCACATGGGCTATGGCCTGCTCGGCACAGCAATACTCCTCACGGTGGGGCCACATGACATACGGGGTCACTGGCTTCACACTGCAGACGGGCGATGACCCATTCGGTGCAGCAGCAATCACAGCTCACTTCACGGTGGTACTCTCCTCTCTGGCATATGAGAGTTGCAGACCTTCCCTGCACACAGGAAATGGCCCAATTGATGCAGCAGCTGTATCCCCACAACTTGCTATGGGGATCCAGTTGCCAGGATTCCCCATTGGATATCGCTCCCTCCGGCTCGCTCCTCATCTTCACAGGATGCACTGGTCTTGGCAATCAGGCAGGCACTAGTGCTTCAGTCTCCAGGGCAGGTGGTATTGGACTCATTCTTTGGGTGATGTCCCCTCACCCAGCTGGAAGACTAGCAGGCCTTGGCCCCCAGTCCTCGTCACGGGCAGAAGCCTTGCAAAGCTTCTCCTCCTCGCACAACAGACAGACTTACTGCTTGACCTTTGACAATTTTTGGGGTCTCAAGCTTCCCTTCTTATATTCCATTTCCAGACACCAAATGTGATTTACAGTCTGAGTCTTTAAGGTTTTGGGCCCCATTACGATTACAGTCGGACGAGCGTCCGACCGGCATTGTATCAGAAACGGGACCGCCCGACATGGAGTCGGCGGTCCCGCTTCCCAAATTACGATGCGACTGCCTTCTCGGCGTCGGAAAGTGTATGTCTCCTATTGTGGCTTGTGCTGCGGGAAGCGATAGGATAAATACACTTTTTAAACATCCCTGCACCATGTGGCAGGCACCATGTGATGCTTGCCACATGATGCAGGGATGTTTATGGGGGCACCACAGGTGCCCGCCAGGGCCCATAGTGGGGGCCACGGGGAGACGGGGACCCCCAAAGTCCATTTCTGACAGCCTTTTAATGACAGTCGGAGTGCCATTGAAAGGCTGTCTAAAAGAGACATCATAATCCCTACGGCTGTGCCAGGGCAGGCACCGCCCCTATTATAGGGTATTACGTTCCGACCGACAGTCGGACAGGCTCGTTGATCCCGTCGGAAGCTTTGGTTAGTCCCTCCGACCCCTGCCTCTGACCACCCTCAACATAATGCGGCAGTTTGACCGCTGGACCAGATGTCGGTCGAGCCACAACCGATGGCCTGTTGGTTGCGATCCAACCGACATTGTAATGAGACCCTATGTTGGAAGTCTGCTTCCTTTTGAAGAGCCCACTCCTCTGTTCTCTCTTCCTCCTGTATGCAGTCTATCACAGCAGGTGCTACTCCAAATCTGATAGCCCCCCAAAACAGGCCATGGGAGTGACTAGATCAGTGGTTCCCAAACTTTTTCAACCCACGGCTCCCTTGACCTATTGGCCGCTGGCCGCGGCTCCCCATTATGTTACTTTTTTTGGGCGGCTGGAGGGATGCAAGAGCTGCCTCAGGCCGATGAAGGTATTATAATCATAGATGTAACAAAATAAAAATATAACAGTTGTTTAATAAAAAAACTTTAATTGGTTAGTTAAGTCAGAAACAATACTATTTAGCACTGGAGCATCCATATGGAATTTTTTCACTATTTTTGTTTTAAAAAATGGCCTCTAGCATGTTGGAGGAGAAGACACTTTTTTTCTCTTGTTGGTAATTAGAGTGAGGATAGAGGGCGTGTTACATTTTCCAGAGGCGCCCAGTCCTATTGGTATTACTATGTGTAAATGTATTGATTTTGCCAATCTTATAACAGAAGAATTGTGAGTCACCTTCTGAGGATTCAAATGTATAATCTACAAATTATTCTAAGATCTCTACACAAATCTAAGCCTCTGAGCTACTTTAATGGTATACTTTCCTGAGAATATGTTACTAGCAGGGTGCAACTCTGCTGCAGGCATTGTAACATTCAAGCTATCTATCAGTAGTTAAAGCATGCTTGTGGCAAACCAAGTCCTGTAGTAGGCACATTAGTAGATAAGATAGTAAGGCATCTTTCCTTTGAAAGTGAACATAGTGCTTGAATCCTTGGTCACAAGTGCTTAGTTAGTGTGCTCTTCTTTGCTCCAAGTCAGTAGGTCAGGAGAAATCACAGATATGGTAACTTTATGTAATTTCCAGGATACAGTGGTGGACATTAACGTATTTCTAAGATGCAGGTCAGTAACTGATACATTGTTTATGAGGTACGGTGACCCCTTCACCTCTTCTCTATGGAGTCAATGTTAGCATGTAGCAGCCACAGCTCCTCGGTCTTGGCCGAGGATAAGATGAGGTGGTGGCCAGTCAAGCACAGGGTTTCCTCTACAGGTGGGTGGAAGGGCTGGTGCAACTGCACATTATCCACCATCGGGGTCTTGATCCACTCATCGAACTTCATCCTGAGCCCCTAAGCCAGCGAGCACCGGCCCTGTCTGAGTGGCTGCGGGGCTCAAGTCCGTGCACACTCAGTGAATCAGTATGTTCGAGACACCCAGAGTCCAAACCCACAGTGGCAGAATCAGCTGCAGCATCAATAGATAACGCGTCCGTCCGATCTGCATATATGGCAGATAGCGGCAGCCATAGTAGAGTGGTACCTCCAACTTTATTTACCACAAGAAATTGCCCAAAATGATCACAGGGACCTAATTTGTGCACACACCTAATATTTGTACTCCGTCAATGGCATGAGTAGAGGAACATCACTCCATAATGCACAAAAGGAAAAATCTGAAGATCCTAGACTTAACTGTGGCATTTAGACAAGGATTGAATATAAATGTGTGTGCATATGCTGCTGCTAATCAAAATATAATATATATATCATAAATAGTATATTTGGGACTTTGTATGGACCCAGCTGCTTTGTTAGCACCAAGCCACTTGCTAAAAAGTCACGGTTGACAAAAAATAAAGTTTTAAACAATGTTAGGCAATGCAAGAAAAAAAATACACACTCCCCCTCCATAAAAAGCCAATAGTAGTGGCTGTATGCAGCCAATTTATAGTGTCCTGTTTATTAATATGGGCAGGACAACGCTAACCAGTCTTACATTGTATGAGAAGTGAATGCTATTTTAAAATGAGCATACAGGGGCTAAGGCCTGTTCAGTAGGTGCCAATCACTGATAGAGGTAAAAAATCTAGGGCGCCCAAAAGTAAAAATTATGGGGTACATCTTGGGCAGAAGGGATTGTAGAGAGCACATCTATATAACAAAATATGACGTCAGTATTTCATGTCTCTTTAACAATTACACACCCTCAGTAGATCATGCCTCATTAATAAGGCATATTAATAAAAACTATCTGCTTTCTGCAGCAAACCTGAAATTCGAAATGCTAGAAGACATTACTCTGTTTTATGTTTCTACCAGTCTGCGTACACCATGCTCATATTTTATTGAAGTTATCCTCTTTCACTGCGCACTGCTACAAATAAACATACTCAAAAGTGAAAGTGGAGATAGCCGCTTGTGAGAAAATAGTTCAAAAAGGCATTTGCAACCTTAGGATTCCTCGTGTCCATGGCATCTGTCTTTTCGAAACAGACGAGGCTGCGTAGGAGTAATTTCCGGACCCTGGCAGAAAAAGCCTCACGTTTAATAGATTCACAGTAGCAACATTTGCTGGGGCTAGGATTCGACGCTGCTGAAATGCTCATGTGTGTGCCCAGTGACAGCAACGGCTGTAACTCTCAGTGCTAGAGATATCCGACATCACAGGAGTGTTCACCTACCAGTGGTTCCCAAACTGTGTGATTGGTGCGCATCTGTTCACAGCGCCCCTGACCAGTTTTGACGGCGCACTGGGGCGCCGCGGCGCACAGATTGGGAACCACTGGACTAGATGTTTACACCTGGATGTCAGTCACAGTGATATGTGTATCAAAAGGTTACCCGGCTACTCTTTGTGATTTTCTTATCATCCCCATCTTCTTCCTGAGATGTGCCCAGGGCCCTTCCTTGTGAGCTCTCTCCAAATCCTAGAGTGCCCTTTGAAGCATTGCTTAATTTGAAAAGAAAATAAGTACCAGGGCCCTCGTCAGGAGCCACAGCAGCTTGCATCTCACATTACCTCTGCCAGTGTTGCCAGTGACACTACCAACACAACTACTAACTATCACACTCTTATAAGTGTGACAATTCAGACTATTTCAGGCCCCCAAAGCTATAAGAATGGCTTGGGCAGCAGGTATTAGGCATTTTTATTGAATATTTAGTTAATAAAAACTGTTAGCTAAACAGCGCCATCATGTGGCAGATGGTAATAAGCACCAGTGTTGACAATTAAGTGCAGTGGCAAGCAATGGAAACCACAGGCTCAAATTAAGCACTGCTTTGAAGTGCACTGGACAGCCTGGCCCTTCCTCATCCAGTGTGTCTCACCCAGTCTTACAGGAATGCAGCAATCCACAAATCTGTTTGGGGGGATTCCTCTACCACCTAATGTTTCTCCAGTCAGCCCTAGGGCTCCCAATATTGACCCAGGGTCTGCCATGTGTTGTACCATTCTCAGGCACACATACACCCAGCATATGGATATAAAATACACACACTGCACAGCACTATATCATTCATGTATGTACCATATTGTACCAAATGGGGTGTGGCTACCTTATTAAAGCTCTTACTGCCCACAGATAAGTTCAACAATGGGCTGGCCCAGAGGACATATACATTTCTGCCACAATTAAAATATTAAACTCTACTTGTATTATAAAATGGTTTAGGCACCCAATACAAACAGACACTCCTTCCTACTTGAATTATCCAGCCTTTCCACAACGTTTGAAATGACAACTATAATAATGAAGGTGACTGGAACATAACCATTAATCCTCAACAGAACAGGCCTGCTGACAGGGAAAGTGAGACAGACAGTGCAGTACTCCTCTATTTACCGATGGACTACAGAACAACAGATATCTGGTACATACCTCATCCCATCCAACGTGATTACACTTTCTACTCACTGGTGAACAACACACATTCATTGATAATTTTGTAATGCGAAGTTACATACTCAGAGAAGTAGTGCACGCCACAATCCTGGAGGGCATTCCCCTATTCTGCTAGAATTGGACATAGGTCTCACAAAAGCACCTACAATGTATTGGAGGCTACCTGTTACCCGAGATAAAACATTGGTCAGTAAAAAGAACCTGAAAGACAGCATCAAGATTTTTAAAGAAGTAATGAGGGATCAGTTTCTTCCACCCAAATATCCCAGGCTATCTGATGCATAACATAGTGGTAGCCAAGACAGAGGCCCTCACGGAACAGACTGGAATTGAGGCAGACATTTGGATACTCACTGCAGAATACAATTTGAAACCATCCCAATTACTGAATCAAAATCTTGAGGCAAGCAAACATAAATTTAATATCCTTTTAACATCCCAAGCTTAGAAAGCTCTGATGAAATGCAGGCAAAGACACTATGAGTCAGAAGAAAAAGCAAGAAGGCTTCCTGCCATTCCGACTGAGGCAAAGAGAGGCACAAGTGGCGATCCCTGCCATCTGCAGATCCGATGTGATGATCCTACTGCACCTACAGATATCTCGGAAACTTTTGCAATTTTCTGTGAAACATTGTACAGTTCAACGGAAAATGATACCTTTGCAGCTAAAAAACCTTTCCCAGACACTGTAAAACTCCCAACATTGTTTAAAGAGGGGAGGACCCTTAGCGAAGGAGCGATTTCCCAATGAATAGGTAGCTAAAGCTATAAATCATTTACTGACTTTGTAAGCCACAGGAAACATGCCTACCAGGGGAGTATTACAAGATTAGCAAATTATTGATAGTTGTATGCTGCATGCCACCTTCAAAGATGCCAACAACACTGGCTTGTTATGACCCATATCCAATAAAGCTGTAATATCCAAAAGAGGGTAAGGACCTGATGGACTGAGGCAGTTACTGTTGGATATCTTCGATTAATATTGATCTGAAGAGACTGTCAAAGGTCTTGACGGCAAGGTTATCCAAAGTGATTCCATAACTCATTCATGACTCCCAAGTGGGATCTGTCCCAAATAGAGAAATCTTGTTCATGCTTCTGCAAAAGACTAGAGCCTGCGTCCATAGGTATGACATGAAAGGTTGAAGTATTTGAGAATCCTTATAAATCAAAGTCTGGAAGGAAAGGTAGATGAGAATTTGAGCCCTCACCTCCAAATCATGAAACAAGACTTTGCAAAGTAGACAAAATGAGATCTGTCCTGATGATTGTGGCACCTCACCATATTTAGATCTTAGGTATGATTGCTTTTGATATGCAGACCCATTATGAAAAATGTAATGGCTGCTATAAGGAAGTTTTCATTGTAGGAGCTTCACCCCTGTTTGTGTGTATTTAGGTTGCATACTACTACTTCTTATGGAGAATTTGTGATTTCTGCACATTGAGGCATATCATAAAGCACATCGATTATCACAATTGGATCACTGACGCAATATCGAAATACAAAAATATTGTGGCAAAAATATTGATTACAAAAATATTGTGTCCCTATACTTATAATGGTAAGTACAAAAATATCGAAAGTAAGTATCGTTTCACACTAATATTGTTAAAAAACAAACAAAAATATTGTAGAAATGAAACATAAAAAACATTGACAGACCAACTGCAAAACATTAAATAAATTACCAAATTAATTATGTATGAAAAACTATAAAATCAAAAGAATTACATCTTTAAAAAATTAAAAAAATATATATTTATAAACAAATAATACAAAATTTAAAAAAGTAAACAAATAATGATAATACATATATTTAAACAATATTAAGAAATGTATTGATGTCTGGGAGTAATAGATATACTATTCTCACTCTGGTTTATGCAACAGTACTGAAAGCGTAGGCTTTCAAAGGGGTTACATTTACTATTTCCACACCAAACAGGTCATCAGTAGGGTAAGTATTAGACTTAGGAGGGGTAAGATTTACTATTCTACCTCCAGTCTGTGCAACAGTAGGGAAAGTGTAGGACTTCAGAGGGGTTAAATTTACTATTCCCACTCCAGTCTGTGGTGCAACAGTAGGGAAAGCGTTGGAGTTTGGAAGGGTTACATTTAGTATTCCCACTTCAGTCTGTGCAACAGTAGGGAAAGTACTTCACTACAAGCACATTACATATATGAATAACCCTTAGAACAAATATAAAACTCTTAATATGAACATTTATAAATACCAAAAATATATATACAAAAAATAAAAAACAATTAAACAATTTACATGATTATTAAACAATGTAATAATTAATTTTTAATTAAAAACATTTTTATTTATTAATTACTTAATTACCTCCCACACTACAACCCCACAAACCTAGCAGCCCACAGTTAAAATATAACTAAATTAAATAAGCATGACACAATTTACATAATTGATAATCAATAAACTAATTAATTAAAAATTAATAATTATTTGCTAATTAATTATTTGTTAATTAACGTCCCAACCTATACTCCTAGAAACCTAGCAACCGGCAACTTAATTAAATAGTTAATAAAAAATAAACAGTTGATCATTAATTATTACTTAGTTAACTTCCCATCCCATATCCCTACAAACCCAGCAGCCCACACCTAAAATGTAACTAACACATAACGTTAATAAACAATTTACATAATTAATAATCAAGTAAATAATTAATGTTAAATTAATAAGTAACAGTTAATTCATTCTTACTTAACTTCCCACTTGATTCCCCTACAAACCCAGCAGCCTGCACCTAAAATATAACTAATATATAAAGGTATTACACAATTTATGCAATTAATAATCAATTAAATAATTAATAATAAACTAATAATTAATTGTCATTTAATTACTACTCAATTAACTTCCCAACCTATACCCCTACAAACCCAGCAGCCCACACATAAAATATAGCTAAAAAATATTATTATTACACAAGTCCCATATTGAATAATCAATTAAATAATTAATAATAAGTTAATAATTAATTGTTAAATAATTATTACTTAATTAACTTCCCACTCTATACCCCTACAAACCTAGCAACCCGCTAAGGCACTATAAATTACTATTAGCAATTAAATGAAAATTATAAATCACTTAAAATTACAAACTATATTTAAAAATGTTATTAACATTATACAAACAATAATGACATATACAATTAATATAATGTTAATGTTAATTGTTTTTAAATAGCGCTCAAATGCCCAAAATGGGCATCTTTGTTCTAGCTGAGTGCAGATATATGAACTAAAACACATTAGGATACTTAAAAAACAATATTTTTTACAACTATATTATTAAAAACGATATTAACAACAACGATATTCTTAACAAGGATATTACTTAACTGGAAAAAACGATTGTGGAAAACGATATTTCTGCATCACAATATATTTTTTTCACAATATTTTTTTCTCTGAAGTTTCTGTTCCCCGATATTTACAACTCAATATTTTGTCCAAATACCATCGCAATTATCAGATGTTATAAGGACTTCAGAACGCAGACCTTTATGTGCAAACTTAAACGTGCACTATTTGAATATCCCACAGGGGCCCCTCCCTGTTTACAAAATGTAATTTTGTTTAGAATAACTGACCAATCCATAATTAAAGCAATGTGGGAATCATGGAAAAAGCAGACAAGAATAAATCCATGGCTTCATCAGTCAACCTCCTTATGACATAAGTCAGGGAATTTTATTGATTGTACTACAATACATTAAAAAGGTTGGAAAGACAGAAGGGTACTCACTGTTGCTGACATCAAATTCTTCCTGCCGATGACGATGGAATACAATTTATCACTGATTCATACGTGGCAATACCGTCAATTAGTGTATTGTATACAAAGTCGCTGGGCCCAGAACCAATAGGCCTATCCAAAACTATAGTCTTACGATACCTTTGAGACTTGGAATCAGTACACGGTGATGGTGCCTGGGCTATATGGGGTGTTAACAGAGGATTATTTTTACAAAGCTATCTAGAAGCTTACTAGATTCCACTACTGCAGAAAGATTGTAAAGGGGTAGAATTGTGACAGATATCTGACAGAATCAATATTAAAATTATTTTATTTTATAACACTGCACAAATGATATGGTACTCCATGAGCTAGACTTCTCCCCAACTGCATGTGTTGGAGATATACTCAAACCAGATGTGACCAATACATGTACTGTAGCACTGACAGTCCACTTAGCCACTACACACAATTTCTCAGAAGCAGAGAGAGCAGCAGGATACACCTGCAGATGGTTAGCAACATCATTAGCCTCAACTAAAACCAGTATATTGTGACACCAGAAACAAACATCAATATCCCCTAGAGAAGAATGGCTAAGGGAAATGAGAAGAGTTGTACTACATAAGAGAGTGGTGTATACTATGAATTATAATTAGGGCTCCCGGTTTTATGGTATTTATTTTTTTAACATTTCCGTCTGTATTTATCCATATTTATTTTTTTGTCATTTTATCTGCATTTATCCACATTTATTTTTGTCGCAAACAAAAGAAGACGCTGCAGCTAGTATTTTTCCACATTTATTTAAATAGACATGCACACTTGCACTTAGTTGTTATAGGTTGTTGTAACTGTTTTTCAAATTGGAGCCCATGCTAAGTGCAAATGTACATATTGGGAACAAATGTCTTGCCTGGCCTCTAAGAAAAGATGCATGAATTAGTGTTATTGATTAGGTCTCGTTTGCACAGCTGTCTAGCAAAAAGTCAAAACATTACTCCCTCCTTTACTTGCATTTTATAAGCCATCACAGAGTGTCTGCTTGAAGACAAACATTCAGTGAGTCTTGAAGTTCCCAGGGCCCAGACTTTGGGAGGCCCTCTCTCCAGCCATTAGAACGCAGAATACTTCCTGACACCCCAAACATGAAGAAACCTTTTGGCGGGTACCTGTTTGTTTGATTTTGAAGCTTGTCTTTGTGAAAGGGCTGCTGCTGTCTGTAGACGAGGGGCCTTTTCACCAGATTAATATGGGTCACCTTCAAGATACAAAGAGAACTGAATGCGAACGCTGGTGCAGCAAGAAATACCGAAATTCATAAGTCACAGGACTGCAGCTATCCATGGTGGACAAGAGTCACAGGCCTTTTAATCAGGCAGAACTAGCCCTTTTCAGCAGGGTTTCTATGATTTTAATGGTCTGCACAATCACTTCATGGCAGAGAGCAGATACTTTGTACATAAATGCTGATTAAGACATATACTTTTAAAGGGCCATTTGAGTTTCCTTAATGTTTTACATAGTAATTTTGGTTTGCTCAAAAAATGAAGCACTGAATATTGAAACCTGTTGATCTGCAAACACGGAGCTCCTGACTGACCTTATTCACCCCTCTCCAGAGAGGCAGTTTGACTGCAGCGGTTTCATATTTCTTTCCGCAGCCCCTGTGTGCCTCAGACACAGATTTTCCAGAAGAGCACAGAGGCAGCAGGAGCATTTGGTTTCAGTATTTTTCCGTTTTTATATATAAATACAGACAAAGGAAAAAAAGTTTTCTGTCTGTATTTATATGTAAAAATCTGTTTAAACGGAAAACCGGGAGCCCTAATTATAATCTAAATATCTTCAATAGAATATGGGAACCCTTCTGGGAAATCACTGGAACAAATTGGGACTGTCTTAAATCTTGCACATGCAAGTATTGATAAAATGTCAACTGGTTTCAACATATGTCATTCAACTGGGTATACTTTTATTCAGGCTTCTTGCTACAGGGGAGCAACTAGACCCAACCTTCGGAGGGGGTACTAACACTTCCAGCAAGTGGGGTAGGTCAAGCATTTCAAGTAATGGGGAAGATCTATTTCTACAGTCAACACGAGAGAAAGAAGTAACAAACTGTGCAGGTTAAGCATATTGGACAAACCCGATGTGATTACTCACTTGGACTGAGTTCTTTGGTGAGGTGCTGAGGCCATATTGTTGGTTGGTGATGCTTGATCCATTTGTCCCATATGAAAATTTCGATTTGTGACATGTTTGGATTGCTGTGATTAGATATCCATTATTTGACCACTTGAGCCAATGGGTTCTCTTCACATGGGGTTTCATCCTTAAATATGATTTGTATATTACTGCATGGCAGTAACAGTTGAAATGCAGGGAGGGGGTTACTTTCGGTAGAGAGCCTAGGGAAATATTTAAGAGGAGGTAGTATCAAAGGCAAGTGAGAGTTCAAGTAATAGATGTGCTGGTACTCTAATGTAAATATTTGTCTTGAAGCTGATCTTTCAGTCTTTCTATGTTTTTCAGTCTTATTGGCCAGCAGTTAGAAGGATCTCTTGGTTCAAGGCCTGCCTGTCTTAGGGAAGGTTTAATGTAAGACATTTAGAGCACCTTTGGGAAGATACCTATACTCATGGAGTTATTGACAGTTCTGGTTGGATTGGTTACAGAACAATTCAAGAGAACGTGGATCTGCCAGTCATTCTGTTGATCTACAAGTGTTTGCAGCATTGATGAAGTCATCTGTGGCGAGGATGTTAAATGTGAGTAGCTGTACATGTTTTCGTATTTTGCTATCTGGTGACCTGAGCTCTGCTGATGGAATTGTGGTTGAGCAGTGGGAAGGCCATGAGAGAAACTGAAACTGGTAGGTTGGAAGTAATCCAGATGTGTCTTGAAAATCGCAAGGGCCACAGGTGAGAAGGCTTTTTACTGTGTTGCGAAGGAATCAGGATGTTCTAATGTAGTACCACTTTATGTATTGTGGCTTGGTGGCCATTTTTCCTCTGAACTCTTATAGCCAAGGCTGTTGTTTGTAACCTTGAGTCCCCTCGCAAGGTCTACAGGACCCTTAAAGCTCACCATATTCAGATCTCCTGTTTCATGTTCAAGACTCTTTGCCACTGTCAGCTATGTAGGCTGCAGGTCGGCCCTCCAGGACATTAGGCAGGTCTCCCTGAAGCAGAGCAGACATCTGGTCTTGCGGTTCGTTAGCTTTACTGGCTTCTTTCAGCTTTCCTCACTTTCTCCTCCCAGGTCATTATACAGGAGAAAATAAATTGAAACATTCATATTGTTAACCATTTGCATGGCTATTACTGCATGTGTGCCTGGAAATCATGTATTTTTAGCCTAATAATTATACATTGAGATGCAAATATGTACTCGTTTAGCATCTACAAAACACCAGATTTATAGGAGAACAGAGTGATAAGACCATAAGAGAAGCCATATTAATTTATTGAAAACATAATCTTGCTGTGGGAAGGCAATTTTCCCTGCTAGGTGTTCAGTCATGTTTCCCTTTCCTGAGTTCCTGGCTGCGAGCAGTTGGGATCCCAGTGTATGTTTTTTGCCTAGCCTCACTCTAATCTAGTATGTGTGAAGAGACCTATACCTGTCCCTTGAGATGAGTGAGTTCCTGAACCTACTCTGTGACCAGAAGGGGCACACCAAACATGCCGTCATTTTGCTGACAATGGACTACCATCCCTGTTACAGGTTTAGTGAGTGGAGCTGTGGTGCAGCATACCGTGCTTTGTGAATCTATAGTTGTGAGAGGACCATATTATCTGTGTCAATTGAGTGGAGGCCTATCAGCCCCACTTGTGTAAAGTTCTGCTTCAATTCGGTAACTCTAATCCTTGTGCCAACATCCCAAGTGAATGCTGTGCATGTATGTGGCTAGTGTAATAAATGCAAAATGTGCAAGAGTGAGCCAGAGAAATATAGGCCTGCAGGTTCCATTTTGGAAGCCCCTAGCCTGCTCCAGTGCACAAGAAGAAGGTGAGATTGTTTTCCCAGACAGCAAAGTATATCTGTTAATATTCCTGAAGCCAGCAGGAGGAGACCTAGACCCTGAAGTGTGGACAGAGAAGTCTCCGTTAGAAATTTACTTATGCACTTTTGCCGAGGAGATCTGGTGATTAGGCTTTATGTAGCTTTGCCATTTGTTAGATGGTATGGGTGAATGGGTCTTTCAGTCTCCATTGTTCAGGATGAGAGGGATCTTTTATATAAGGCCCGCTTTTTCTCTTTCCCCTTGATCACTTCTTAGTGTGGCTGTCGATAAGCCAGGTGCAGAAACCTCACGTCTTTTTGTGCCTTTGCTGTGAGTACTCCAGGCTGGGGACTGGAGACTATTCTGCTGTGAAGAGTCACTCTACACAAAGGCTGTATCTGGAGAACAACCTAGAGAGGACACTAGAAAGAAGAACCAACTCAAACCTATCCTGAGTTTCTGACAGAAAGTTCATATCCCCTGTCTGCTTTGACTGTATAAAAGTGGGAGAAAGCAAAAGACACACAAATGATTGATAGAATGTGAAACCCATTTGCTTCTCAAAGGTAAGTGACCCTGATGCTGATCCAATGCCTGACGTGGACCCAACAATGCCCAATATCTGCGTTTGCTGAAGGACTCCTGACTGTCGCTCTGGCTACCCCATCATACTGTAGCATACTCAAATGGAGGGCTGCTCCTGCAACCACTGTGTCTCATCCCAGAAGTCGGAAGATTATAGACACGTGCTGCCAAAAGGACATGGAGACCTGCGTAGTAGTGAGACTGTACCAAGGACATAATTGAACTGTGGTGTCTGTATCTGAGACTTGACTCAAGTTGCATAAAGGTTGGTGACCTAATAGGGCCCTTCCTAGACTCACAAGAAGAGGGACTCCAGGGAAATTGGTAGGGGAGGGTTGTATCCCAAGGCACTGAACCCCAAGTGCCAGTATATAGTTTTGTACCTGCTACTATTATCTACATGGCATTCCATTTTATATCAAATTACTCTTCTTATCTAAGTAAAGCACTGTACTTAGACATTGCTCTGTTCAGTGGGTATTGATTTTTGAGTTTGCATACCCCACACTAAATCCTGAGAAGCTTGTGATCAGTTGCCATCACTACCACTAAGAATCAAGGGCCAGATGTACGACCATTCACTTTTGCGAGTCGCAAATTGCATTGAATTGCGACTCGCAATTTGCGACTCACAAAAGTGAATGTACAACAGTGTCTCAGACACTGTTTGCGGTTCCCAATGGGGTTCGCAAATTGCATGCCTCATTAATATTCATGAGGCAAGCGCAATTTGAGACCCCATTGGAAATGGCTAGCACTCCCAGGGATGGTGGGCTGCTGGGGTCAGCAGACCACCATGTCTGTGACTGCTTTTTAAATAAAGCAGTTTTTTTTTTAATGCAGCCCGTTTCCCTTAAAGAAACACAGGATGCATTTAAAAAGGTAAAATGAAACTTTTCTGTTTCATTTTTTAAGGGCAAGCAGTGGGCCCTGGGTCCACTGCCTGCTCTTAAAAAATACTTTCGCACACACTCACAAAGGGGAAGGGGTCCCCTGGGGACCCTTTCCTGTGAGGCTTCTGTACATCGTCATTATATTTGTCATCCTCACACTCAGGGCCTCATTTATGAATAGTGTTGCATCACTGGACAAAAACAGCGATGCAACACTTTTCAGTGCGCCCTCCTTGCGACAGCATGGATGCGCCGTATTTAAACTACGGCGCTCCATGTCGCAAGGATTGAACAGATATGTCAGGAATCCTGACGTATCTGTTGGCGCAGTAATGACACATTGCTGGAGTGTGTCGCAAAACAGATGCAACTCTAGCAATGTGTCATTACACATAGGCAAGTCCCATGTAAAAGGGCCTGCGTCACTCCTTACGCCAGCTGTGCAGCAGGCGTAAGGATTTGACACAGTGAAGTCTAGAAGTGGAGCAGTGAAATCTCAAAGATTTCACTGCTCCACTTCTACGAGCCTTTTTTGGGTGGGAACGCCCACCCTGCATACATTATATCTGACGCAGGTTTAATGTAGACACAAGTATAATGTAGTACAGGGTTTTACAAAGTGACGCATCTGCCTAGATGCATCACTTTGTAAATAGGGTTCAGTGTGGCACATTTTTTATGCCATCGCAGCGTCACAAAAAAGTGACACAACGGCGGCATAAGGCCCCATAAATAAGGCCCTCAATGTCTTATGCCGGAAGCACCCGGCTTCCAAGCGAACGGTTGTGTTGATGGCCACAGCCACCCAGGCTAGTGCTTCTTATCATAGCCTGAAGTCCCCTGACCCCTTTAATTGGCTGCTTCCACCAGAGACTACTTGGAGAAAAGGAGAAAGGATCAGCAATGGAATAAGTCATATGAATGTTTTGATTTGTCACAGTTAAGATTTTGTTTTTACTCACGGTTTAAATTGTTTTTTGCCGTTTGTTGTTCTTGCCTTGTTTTCAGTTGATGTTTATCTCTGTTCTTGTTGTTTTTGCTATTGCTGTGGCTGTATCACAGTTAGATTATGTCTCAATGAATGCATATGGCAGTTTGGTAGCTTTGGAATTCTGGGCCGGATCAGCTTGCAGATTCTTGTTTCTTACGGCGCAATTGGAACAGCGAAATATTTACAGCTTAATTGTTTCCACACTCAGCTGGTTCGCGTCATTCCCACTACTCTGCAGCTTGTTTCAAGCTGCCTCACAAGAGGTTACCGGAAACTCCAACAGTCGACGGTGTCATCGTGTTCGCGAATGCACGTAAGCCCTGTAGGTACATTTAGTTTTCATGTGGGCATTTTAACACAGCATCGTGTTTGGCTCAAAGTTAGGCCTCCTTCCCCAGGGGCTGTAACTTCAAAGTGTTATTACCCAATACCCCCTTGGAGGGAGATGGTAAACAGTAATTTAAAACAGTCTTGCGAAGAGCGCTCATAAACTAAAACTGACGCTTTCACGGATTTGTTCAAATGCTGCCAGACAGGGCTTTGTGCACTCAGTATTTGCTGAGTGGCCATTTGGAACTTGCCACTGCTGACTGTATTTGGGCTCAGCTTCAAATCCCTTTAATCTCCGCATGAACCTGTATAAAACAAAAGCCGGGCAGACATTGAATCACTACGTGGAAACTGTATTAAACAGAGCAGAATGACTGAAACAATACTCGAAATATAACATGCTCCCCTGGAAGGCCAAAAGAGGTGTTTCATGCAGCTTTCTTCTGTCTTATTTTTTCTCTTCTACTTCTTAAATAAAAACAATGTTAATCCTCAAAAGTAGGGCTTCTTGTAGCCAGACAGCCTTTGTCCTATTTACATTTAAAGACAATCTGGGCCAAGCCAGTCGTCATTAATAATGTGAGTAATATGGAAGTGAGATGAACAAACGGACTTAGCCTAAAAGAAGAGGGGCATCGCCCTCTCGTGCACGCTGACTGGGCAGGCTCCAGCTCCAGCCCACACCAGTTTTCTGGAAGCTGAGACAAGCCAGGATAATGAGCTTACCCAGGGGGTTTGGCTGCAATGCTTTCCTTGTTATCCCTTCCCTGATACAGCAGCGGCTCCTTATCAGGGGCCTCAGGGTCTCCTGTTAGGCCCCTTTGCATTTTTTCAATTTAGCAGTGTTCAAGTAAACATGAGTTTTGTGTTTTCATGAAAACTGCCAGTGCACAGATCGGTCCATTCTGCCTAGTCTCCAGGCACCTGATGACAGGAGGAGGTGGCTGAGGGGGCTGAGGCAGATCCAGTGTTGTTTCAAAATAAAACACTCATTAGCTGGATGTCTAGACTGCGCATGTCTGAGGGGCGTAGTTCAACTACGGTCCCCTCACACATGTACAATGCATTTTATTAGCTGACATTTAACAATAGAGAAATAGGGTGGCAGGGTATATGATGCGCTGAGTTGTGCAAAGTCACAGCTAACAAATAAGAATGATCAAAGGATATATGTCACGGCTACCCGCCGTCACCAGTCGCATAGACAACAGCCCACACGTATAGCCAAAATAGGGGTTAATATCATGAGCAATAAATGTCCAAAGTATTGAGAACAGTCGACAATTGTAGTTGTCACAGAATTCTTCTTCTGTTCTTTATTTTCATTGCCTAGATGCATCACTTTGGGTCTTTCCCTTTTCAAACTTGTCCTTGCAGCTCCATCTGGTTTCTTATTGGGAATCATGGCTTGCTGGTTCCAATGTCCAGCACCATATTCCTGCTGTGCTGCTGCCATGGAGTCTTTGAGTTACAATCTAAGTAAGCAAGGTAAGTAAAATAAAAATATTTTTCTATGCACATTTGTATTTTGTATGTGTTTGTGAGTGACTGAGAGTCAATGGGATTGGGTGAAAGTGTGTGTGCGAGTGAGTTTGAGAGTGCCAATGAGACTGAAAGAGAATGGGAATCTGAGTTTGAAACTGTGTATGAATAAGGGAAAGTGAGTACGAGTGATTTCAATGAAGGAGTATGAGTGTGTTAGAACGAGTGATTGATTGGAGGTTGTGAGGGAGTGGAAGTGAGTCAGGGGTGTTGCTATCAATAGTGCAGCAGGTGCAGTTACTAGGGCCCAGAGTTAGTGAGTGGAAGTCTGTTAGTAAGTTAGAATGAGAACCAGTGAGTATGAGCATGTTTGTGTGTGAATAACAGTGAGTGGGGGTGAGAATGTGTGAGAATGGATGTATGATGGAACCATGCATTCCAGTACCATGCATGCCTTTACCACACGTCCATTACTACTCATATGCCTTTACCACACATGCCTTTACCATGCACATTTTAACATGCATATGCCTTTAACACATGTGCCTTTACAATGCATATGTAAGTATTTCACAGGTAAATATAAAGCTTATATATATTTATCTACACACATGCACATATATATATGTATATATATATATATATATATGAAATATAATATATAAATGCATATTATCTACTGGCGGTCGCCAGTAGATAGTTATAGTTAAAACCTATTATCCATAGGAAATCCGCGACATTCTATTTGAAATAACGTTGGCGCCGATTGACGAATCTTCGCGAAAGTTTCCAACTTGTTGGGGCACTCCGGTCCGCTCCTATCCTGAAAGTCTTGGGGTGATACGTCAAGCGGGGGCCGAGAAAAAGGGGGTCCCAAAACGTGTTTTCCCCATTCATTTTTCCATAGGAACCTTTAGTCGCAGCTACAGCCCGAACTGCTGAACGGAATTACACCAAATTTGGCAAAGAGGTAGCCCTTGGTTCAGTGTCGTGCCTTTGCTTAAATGCTGTAAATCCGTTCAGTAGTTCCTGAGAAAATCAAAAGTAAAGTCACATATATATCTGGGCGGAGCCTAACCACACATGTCATCGTGAGATCTGATTGGCTGTCAGCACTTCATCCTGGAATTGCTGGCAGCCATCTTGGGACCAATATAAATGATAGTACCTCATTGAAATGCATTGTAGTGAATAGAAGATTTTGAGGGTCACCAAAAGGAGAACTATAAAGGGTGATAACAGGCTTTAGTTACATTAGAATTTATTTGTTGATGGTACCATACTAATTTTAGGAATTGTGGTGTATTCTAAGGTGATTTTACCATGTGAAAAACCTTCTGCTGGGATATCATGAATCATGTTTGAGAGAACACTATTTTCTCATGCTTGTCCCATGGAGGTTTGGAAGGTGCTCCAGAAGCTAAAATGAGAGCATATTTTCTGTAAATTCACATTATCTTTCTCACTCATGTGAGAATGAAGTCTGACATTCTCAGTAAAACATGTACATCCAACAAGGGCAGAGACTGTCAGTTGATTCCTTTGTGTTCTACTGCAGCTTCCCAGAGTGTTCTAAAGAACAACTAGAGTGCTAACAGCCTTACTTATGACAAAAGTATGGCACACCTGAAGCCATCTTGATTGGAATAAACTGGTAACACTTAAAACATTTAATTTAAAAAGGAACAAAATGATGGGGTTCATTTTGTCATAGAAATTATGGTTAGTGCTGTAGAAAGAAAAATTAGGACATGTTTCAAGTGTGATCTCAAATATCTTCCTGTTATATTTCAACAGGAGCAGCCTGCCAGTTGATGCCTTTGTGTTCTACTGCAGCTTCCCAGAGTGTTCTAAAGAACAACTAGAGTGCTAACAGCCTTACTTATGACAAAAGTATGGCACACCTGAAGCCATCTTGATTGGAATAAACTGGTAACACTTAAAACATTTAATTTAAAAAGGAACAAAATGATGGGGTTCATTTTGTCATAGAAATTATGGTTAGTGCTGTAGAAAGAAAAATTAGGACATATTTCAAGTGTGATCTCAATTATCTTCCTGTTATATTTCAACAGGAGCAGCCTGCCAGTTGATGCCTTTGTGTTCTACTGTAGCTTCCCAGAGTGTTCTAAAGAACAACTAGAGCGCTAACAGCCTTACTTATGAAAAAAGTATGGCACACCTGAAGCCATCTTGATTAGAATAAACCGGTAACACTTAAAACATTTAATTTAAAAAGGAACAAAATGAGGGGTTCTTTTTGAAATAGAAATTATGGTTAGTGCTGCAGAAAGAAAAATTAGGGCATGTTTTAAGTGAGATCTCAAATCCTCTTCTATTTCATTAGAAAATTCTGACATGCAGACTGAAACAATCACTTTCAATACCAGCAGCAGACTTCCAGTTAACTCCCTGGTGAGCAGTATTTACTACAGTGATTTAATGAGCAACTAGAGTGCTAACATTCTGAATTTATGGCAAATGTGAGACACATCTGAATGCCTTCTTGATGGAATCAAAGTAAAAACTGAAAGCATTTCCTACTGAGGAGACTGCAGTAAAGGAAGAAATTAGGAAACTTCATAACAAAGAAGTCTTCCAAGATGGCCACCAGTGAAAAAAGAGCCCAAATGTAGCACAAATATTACCCAGATGTAGCCCACATATAGCCCAATGACAAAAGTGTGCAAAACACTTTTTATTTTTAGTTTTTTTGCAGTTTTATGTAGTGCAGACTGGTCAGGTATTGGAGCATTGCATCTTAAAACATGACCCCGTACACTACACAAACACCACTGCACTACCTTAAACCCTAAAACACTACCCCCAGCACGACCCCCTACACTACACAAGCACCACTGCACTATCCTAAACCCTAAAACACTACCCCCAGCACGAACCCCTACACTACCCAAACACCACTGCACTAACCTAAATCCTAAAACACTACCACCAGCACGACCCCCTACACTACCCAAACACCACTGCACTACCCTAAAACATGACCCCCTACACTACACAAACACCACTGCACTACCCTAAACCCTAAAACACTACCCCCAGCACGACCCCCTATACTACACAAACACTACTGCACTACCCTAAACCCTAAAACACTACCCCCAGCACGACCCCCTACACTACCCAAACACCACTGCACTAACCTAAATCCTAAAACACTACCCCCAGCACGACCCCCTACACTACCCAAACACCACTGCACTACCCTAAAACATGACCCCCTACACAAACACCACTGCACTATCCTAAACCCTAAAACACTACCCCCAGCACGACCCCCTACACTACACAAGCACCACTGCACTACCCTAAACCCTAAAACACTACCCCCAGCACGACCCCCTACACTACACAAACACCACTGCACTACCGTAAACCCTAAAACACTACCCCCAGCACGACCCCCTACACTACCCAAACACCACTGCACTAACCTAAATCCTAAAACACTACCCCCAGCACGACCCCTACACTACCCAAACACCACTGCACTACCCTAAAACATGACCCCCTACACTACACAAACACCACTGCACTACCCTAAACCCTAAAACACTACCCCCAGCACGACCCCCTACACTACACAAGCACCACTGCACTACCCTAAACCCTAAAACACTACCCCCAGCACGACCCCCTACACTGCCCGAACACCACTCCACTGCCCTAAACCCTGAAACACCAGCCCCTGCATGACCCCGTACACTGCCCGAACACCACTGCACTGCCCTAAACCCTGAAACACCACCCCTAGCACGACCCCCTACACTGCCCGAACACCACTGCACTGCCCTAAACCCTGAAACACCACCCCTTCACGACCCCCTACACTGCCCGAACACCACTGCACTGCCCTAAACCCTGAAACACCACCCCCAGCATGACCCCCTACACTGCCCGAACACCACTGCACTGCCCTAAACCCTGAAACACTACCCCAGCAAGACCCCCTACACTGCCCGAACACCACTGCACTGCCCTAAACCCTGAAACATCACCCCCAGCAAGACCCCCTACACTGCCCGAACACCACTGACCTAAACCCTGAAACACCACCCCCAGCACGACCCCCTACACTGCCCGAACACCACTGCACTGCCCTAAACCCTGAAACACTACCCCCAGCATGACCCCCTACACTGCCCGAACACCACTGCTCTGCCCAAAACCCTGAAACACCAGCCCCAGCACGACCCCCTACACTGCCCGAACACCACTGCACTGCCCTAAACCTTGAAACACCAGCCCCTGCACGACCCCCTACACTGCCCGAACACCACTGCACTACCCTAAACCCTGAAACATCACCCCCAGCACGACCCCCTACACTGCCCGAGCAGCACTGCACTGCCCTAAACCCTGAAACACCAGCCCCAGCACGACCCCCTACACTGCCCGAACACCACTGCACTGCCCTAAACCCTGAAACACCAGCCCCAGCACGACCGCCTACACTGCCCGAACACCACTGCACTGCCCTAAACCCTGAAACACCAGCCCCAGCACGACCCCCTACACTGCCCGAACACCACTGCACTGCCCTAAACCGTGAAACACCAGCCTCAGCACGACCCCCTACACTGCCTGAACACCACTGCACTGCCCTGAACCCTGAAACACCAGCCCCAGCACAACACCCTACACTGCCCGAACACCACTGCACTGCCCTAAACCCTGAAACACCACCCCCAGCGCGACCCCCTACACTGCCCGAACACCACTGCACTGCCCTAAACCCTGAAACACCACCCCCTGCACAACCCCCTACACTGCTCGAACACTACTGCACTGCCCTAAACCCAGAAACACCATCCCCAGCACGACCCCCTATACTGCACGAACACCACTGCACTGCCCTAAACCCTGAAACACTACCCCCAGCAAGACCCCTACACTGCCCGAACACCACTGCACTGCCCTAAACCCTGAAACATCACCCCCAGCAAGACCCCCTACACTGCCCGAACACCACTGCCCTAAACCCTGAAACACCACCCCCAGCAAGACCCCCTACACTGCTCGAACACCACTGCACTGCCCTAAACCCTGAAACACCAGCCCCAGCATGACCCCGTACACTGCCCGAACACCACTGCACTGCCCTAAACCCTGAAACCCCACCCCCGGCACGACCCCCTACACTGCCCGAACACCACTGTACTGCCCTAAACCCTGAAACCCCACCCCCAGCATGACCCCCTACACTGCCAGAACACCACTGCACTGCCCTAAACCCTGAAACACCACCCCCTGCATGACCCCCTACACTGCCCGAACACTACTGCACTGCCCAAAACCCTGAAACACCACCCCCAGCACGACCCCCTACACTGCCCGAACACCACTGCACCGCCCTAAACCCTGTAACACTACCCCCAGCAAGACCCCCTACACTGCCCGAACACCACTGCACTGCCCTAAACCCTGAAACATCACCCCCAGCAAGACCCCCTACACTGCCCGAACACCACTGCACTGCCCTAAACCCTGAAACACCACCCCCAGCAAGACCCCCTACACTACCCGAACACCACTGCACTGCCCTAAACCCTGAAACACCACCCCCAGCTAGACCCCTACGCAACCCGAACACCACTGCACTGCCCTAAACCCTGAAACACCAGCCCCAGCACGACCCCCCACACTGCCCGAACACCACTGCACTGCCCTAAACCCTGAATCACCACCCCCAGCACGACCCCCTTCACTGCCCGAACACCACTGCACTGCCCTAAACCCTGAAACACCAGCCCCAGCACAACCCCGTACACTGCCCGCACACCACAGCACTGCCCTAAACCCTGAAACACCAGCCCCAGCACAACCCCGTACACTGCCCGAACACCACTGCACTGCCCTAAACCCTGAAACACCAGCCCCAGCACGACCACCTACACTGCCCGAAAACTACTGCACTGCCCTAAACCCTGAAACACCACCCCCAGCAAGACTACCTACGCTGGCCAAACACCACTGCACTGCCCTAAACCCTCAAACACCACCCCTGCACGACCCCCTACAATGCCCAAACACTACTGCACTGCCCTAAACCCTTAAACACCACCCCTCAGCACGACACCCTACACTGCCCGAACACCACTGCAGTGCCCTAAACCCTGAAACACCACCCCAGCACGACCCCCTACACTGCCCGAACACCACTGCACTAAACCCTGAAACACCACCCCCTGCATGACCCCTACACTGCCGGAACACCACTGCACTGCCCTAAACCCTGAAACACCACCCCCAGCACGACCCCCTACACTGCCCTAACACCACTGCACTGCCCTAAACCCTGAAACATCACCCCCAGCACAACCCCCTACACTGCCTGAGCACCATTGCTCTGCCCTAAACCCTGAAACACTAGCCCCAGCACGACCCCCTACACTGCCCGAACACCACTGCACTGCCCTAAACCCTGAAACACCACCCCCAGCACGACCCCCTACACTGCCCGAACACCACTGCACTGCCCTAAACCCTGAAACATCACCCCCAGCACAACCCCCTATACTGCCTGAGCACCATTGCTCTGCCCTAAACCCTGAAACACTAGCCCCAGCACGACCCCCTACACTGCCCGAACACCACTGCACTGCCCTAAACCCTGAAACACCACCCCCAGCACGACCCCCTACACTGCCCGAACACCACTGCACTGCCCTAAACCCTGAAACACCAGCCTCAGCAAGACCCCCTACACTGCCCGAACACCACTGCATTGCCCTAGACTCTGAAACACCAGCCCCAGCAAGACCCCCTACACTGCCCGAACACCACTGCACTGCCCTAAACCCTGAAACACCAGCTCCAGCATGACCCCCTACACTGCCCGAACACGACTGCACTGCCCTAAACCCTGAAACACCAGCCCCAGCACGACCCCCTACACTGCCCGAACACCACTGCACTGCCCTAAACCCTGAAACACCAGCCCCAGCACCACCCCCTACACTGCCCGAACACCACTGCACTGCCCTAAACCCTGAAACACCAGCCTCAGCAAGACCCCCTACACTGCCCGAACACCACTGCATTGCCCTAGACTCTGAAACACCAGCCCCAGCAAGACCCCTTACACTGCCCGAACACCACTGCACTGCCCTAAACCCTGAAACACCAGCTCCAGCATGACCCCCTACACTGCCCGAACACCACTGCACTGCCCTAAACCCTGAAACACCAGCCCCAGCACGACCCCCTACACTGCCCGAACACCACTGCACTGCCCTAAATCCTGAAACACCAGCCCCAGCACCACCCCCTACACTGCCCGAACACCACTGCACTGCCCTAAACCCTGAAACACCAGCCCCAGCACCACCCCCTACAATGCCCGAACACCACTGTACTGCCCTAAACCCTGAAACACCACCCCTGCACCGCCCCCTACACTGCCCGAACACCACTGCACTGCCCTAAACCCTGAAACACCACCCCCTGCACGACCCCCTACACTGCCCAAACACCACTGCACTGCCCTAAACCCTGAAACACCACCCCCTGCACCGACCCCTACACTGCCCGAACACCACTGCACTGCCCTAAACCCTGAAACACTACCCCCTGCACCGCCCCCTACACTGCCCAAACACCACTGCACTGCCCTAAACCCTGAAACACCACCCCCAGTATGACCCCCTTTACTGCTCGAACACCACTGCACTGCCCCAAACCCTGAAACACCACCCCCAGCATGACCCCCTACACTGCCCGAACACCACTGCCCTAAACCCTGAAACACCACCCCTGCACGACCCCCTACACTGCCCGAACACCACTGCACTGCCCTAAACCCTGAAACACCACCCCCTGCATGACCCCCTACACTGCCCGAACACCACTGCACTGCCCTAAACCCTGAAACACCACCCCCAGCATGACCCCCTACACTGCCCGAACACCACTGCACTGCCCTAAACCCTAAAACACCACCCCCTACACGACCCCCTACACTGCCCAAACACCACTGCACTGCCCTAAACCCTAGAACACTACCCCCAGCATGACCCCCTACACTACCCGAACACCACTGCACTACCCTAAACCCTAAAATACTCCCCCAGCACGACCCCCTACACTACCCGAATACGACTGCACTGCCCTACACCCTAAAACACTCCCCCAGCACGACCCCCTACACTACCCGAACACCACTGCACTGCCCTAAACCCTAAAACACTCCCCCAGCACGACCCCCTACACTACCTAAACACCACTGCACTGCCCTAAACCCTAAAACACTACCCCCGCATGACCCCCTACACTACCCAAATACCAATGCACTACCCTAATCCCTAAAACACTACCCCCGCATAACCCCCTACACTACCCAAAGACCACTGCACTACCCTAAACTCTAAAACAAAACCCCCGCACGACTCCCTACACTACCCAAAGACCACTGCACTACCCTAAACCCTAAAACACGACCTCCTACACTACACAAACACCACTGCACTACCCTAAACCCTAAAAAACTACCCCCAGCACGAACCCCTACACTACCCAAACACCACTGCACTACCCTAAACCATAAAACACTACCCCCAGCAGTACCCCCTACGCTACCCAAACACCACTGCACTACCCTAAACCCTAAAACACTACCCCCAGCAGTACCCCCTACACTACCCAAACACCATTGCACTACCCTAAACCCTAAAACACTACCCCCAGCAGTATCCCCTACACTACCCAAACACCACTGCACTACCCTAAACCCTAAAACCCTAAAACACTAGCCCCAGCACGACCCCTACACTACCCAAACACCACTGTACTACCCTAAACCCTCAAACCCTCCCCCAGCACGACTCCCTACACTACCCAAACACCACTGCACTACCCTAAACCCTAAATCTACCCCCAGCATGACCCCCTACACTACACAAACACCACTGCACTACCCTAAACCCTAAAACACTACCCCCAGCACGACCCTCTTCACTTCCTAAACACAACTGCACAATTTGTTACAGGCATTGCAACGCAGGCCTGTGGTGCTTACAGGAAGTACCTGGTGGGCTAGTTGGGCCCCAGGGACTCTCAGGATTCAAGGTGACCTAATCCCCCAACTTAAAACGCGCCACGGGGTGCGTTTGCACAGTGGTGAAGGGAGGGGGCCGGGCCTCAGGTGACATGTGCGTAAACACGCCCTGTGGTGCAATTTAAGTTGGGGAGTTAATTCCCTTTGAATCCTGGGGGCCAACTAGCCCACCAGGTACCTTCAGTAAGCACAACAGAGTTGCGTTGCAGAGAGGTGAAAAAAGGTGCGTGGCCTCGGAACGCCTCTCTGCAACTCAGCTCTGTGGTCCTAACTGTAGGTACCTGGGGGGCTAGTTGGGCCCCAGGGACCCTCAGGATTCAAGGGGACGTAATCCCGCAACTTAAAACGCGCCACGGGGCGCGTTTGCACACATGTCACCTCAGGCCCCCCCTCCCTTCACCACTGTGCAAACGCGCACTGGCTCTGGTTAGTCAGAGTCAGTTACCACCAGTACCCGTCTGAAAAAGTTGTGGGCACAGGATGATTTTGCAACAAGGCCTCTTTCTGCTCCTCTGTTGGTTCTTTCTGCACATCTTTTGCTTCTTTCTGTGCGTTTTTTCTTCTTTCTTCACATGTCCTACCTCTGTTGGCATAGTTAGAAACTAGCATTTAAAAACCTTTGAAATTCACTTAAAAAATCATAGGTTTCAGGCACGTTATAGTTAGAAATTAGCATTTAAAAACCTTTGAAATTCACTGAAAAAACCATAGGTTTCAGGCACGTTATAGTTAGAAATTAGCATTTAAAAAACCTTTGAAATTCACTGAAAAAACCATAGGTTTCAGACACGTTATAGTTAGAAATTAGCATTTAAAAAACCTTTGAAATTCACTGAAAAAACCATAGGTTTTAGGGACAGTTATAGTTAGTTGGACATTGCACTCGTACAAAACCCGTGAAATTCCCCTGTTATAGTTATTTCAGCTAACTATAACTCGCGCCCCGCAATGCACTGCTGATGACGTCACATATTACATCACTCATGACATGGTCAGTGACATCACTGATGACATCACTGATGACATCTCAAATGACATCACTGATGACATCATCCATGTGATAATTTCATGCATCTTCTCACACCCTAATATAACTTTTGATACACCCACTCTAAATTACAGACTGCAATTCTCAAAACCATAGACACTCCAACACCAAAAACTACATACCCACTCACTGATTCTTAGGTCTACACACACATCCACTCACTCACCTGTACAGTCACTCATACTTACAGTCACTCAGTACAGGACTATCATATGCACTCATACACCTATATAAACACTCACACACCGCCACTCATCCATAGAGGTACTCACACACCTAGTCAGTCATGCAAAAAATTAATCACACACCCATTTACTCACCTATACAGTTATGCACACACCAGCTCACTTACTCATACAAATACTAGCACATTCTTACGCTCTTATACAATAACTGATACAAGCACACACGCATCCATACAGCCACTCTCACAATAACACACTCTCACTTATAGCCATTTAAATACTCTAACACACATATATACTGCCTTTTACATATGTAGTTACTCGCACATGTACCACTGAGATATACATTCACTCACTAACACACCCATACACACACTCACCCACCCAAGCAGTCCATCACAGATGCACTCTTGAAATCATGCACCCAGTGAATCACCCACTCACACATCTATGTATAGAGTCACACACACCCCACCCACACAAACACTCAGGCAGCCATACAGATACTCAGAGAACCAATCAATAACCCATATAGACACTCATGTAGCTATTCGCAAATCCATGCATCCACTTACACACCAACAAACAGACGGATACAGACATTCACACAGTTTAGTCACTAACCCATGCATTCAGTAAGATACGTTTAATCACTCACTTGTAGAGTCAGTCACTCACGTACTAAATCATCCATTCAGACACTTATACACCCACTCATTCTTCAATACGCCTTTCCCTATATATATTAAACATATTTAAACTTTACAGAAACACACAGTCACTGGATGATGTCATCAGTGATGTCATCAGTGATGTCATTTGAGATGTCATCAGTGATGTCACTGACCATGTCATGAGTGATGTAATATGTGACGTCATCAGCAGTGCATTGCGGGGGCGCGAGTTATAGTTAGCTGAAATAACTATAACAGGGGAATTTCACGGGTTTTGTACGAGTGCAATGTCCAACTAACTATAACTGTCCCTAAAACCTATGGTTTTTTCAGTGAATATATATATGTATAGTACCTTATTGACACCCCAACCCCTAAGCTCAACCACCCCTAAACCCTAAATATACCCTTACCACCCAATACCCCTAACCACCCGAAACCCTAAAAACACCCTTGCTACCCAAATACCCTTACCCACCCTAAACCCTAAAAATACCCTTGCCACCCAAATACCCTTACCCAATCTAAGACCTAAAATTACCCTTGCCACCCAAATACCCTTACACACCCCATAAACCTAAAAACGCCCTTGCTCTAATATATGAATCATGTGTGAGAGAAAACTGTTGTCTCAAGATTTGCCCACAGAGGTTATGGAAGGAGCTCCAGAAGCTAGAATGAGAACATATTTTCTGACATTCTCAGTAAATCATGTACTTCCAACAGAAGCAGCCTGTCAGTTGATTCCCTTGTGTTCTACTGCAGTCTCCCAGATTGTTCTAAAGAACAACTAGGGTGCTAACAGTCTTACTTATGACAAAAGTATGGCACACCTGAAGCCATATTGATTGAATCAAAGTGGTAAAACGTAATACATTTAATTTAGAAAGGAACAAAATGAGGAGGTTCAGTTTGTCATAGAAGTTATGGTTAGTGCTTTAGAAGGAAAAATTAGGACACATATAAGTGAGTTCTCAAATATCTTCCTCTTCTATTTCATTAAAACATTCTGACATGCATTGCAGACTGAAACATGCACTTACAACACTAGCAGCAGACTGCCAGTTAACTCCTGGTGATCAGCAGCTTTACTACAGTGTTCTAATGAGCGACTAGAGTGCTAACATTCTGATTTTATGCCAAAAGTGTTGCACATCTGAAAGTCATCTTGATGGAATCGAAGTGGAAGACTGAAAGAATTTTCTTTTGAGGATACTGCCGTACATTAGGAAATTAGGGCGCTTCATAACAAATAAGTCTCCCAAGCTGGCCAAGAGAGAATAAAGAGCCCAAATATAGCACAAAAATCACCCAATTGCAGCCCAAGTATAGCCCAATGACAGAAGTGTGCAAAACACTTAGGGGTCGATTCCGATCTCGGCCGGAAGCGCACCGAATACGATTCGTCCGGAAAAAATACAAGCCGAACGCGGGTTTCCCGACCGATTCGAACAGTCGTCCGAACGAGCAAGTACGATGCGCATTACTGCTCAGATTCCGACCGAGCCGTACGTACCCATTCCAGCTCCAGTTCCCCGCCCGAGCCGGATCCGTAAACGCCGATTCGAGTCGCACGGAAGTAAATACACAGCACCTTCCGGCCGGACTAGTACGATGCGCATTCCGTACGCGCCGAACTGGTCGCTACGTCCGGCACGTCAGAGCATCCGGGAGAGCTGCACATAAGCTCCGATTCGCGCCACAAGACGATCCACGGCTACGAGACGAACAAGCCAGCTACGAGTACGAGTCGAAGCCACGAGAAACCCGAACGAGACGACCCAACCATAAATCCCATCACGCAGGTCCTACCAATACTGTACATCTATTACCGGAACCGGTACGGACGCGTACGGCGCAGACGGTAAGTCAGACACCCACCACACAAACAAACGACACGTACCTGACATATGTCACACACATAGGGATGCAGAAATGATGTACACTAGCAACAGCCGAACCATAGGGGCGGGATGGCTATCACCAATGCCATACACACCCATAGGGGCCTGATGCCTACCACTACCACCACCCCTACTCATGGGGGGCTGGATGCCTGTCACTACTACCATCCCCACTCATAGGGGGATGGATGCCTACCACTACCACCACCCCTACTTATGGGGGCCTGGATGCCTACCACTACCCCCACCCCTACTCATGGGGGCCTGGATGCCTACCACTACCACCACCCCTACTCATGGGGGCCTGGATGCCTGTCACCATCACCACCCCTACTCATGGGGGCCTGGATGCCTACCACTACCACCACCCCTACTCATGGGGGCCTGGATGCCTGTCACTACTACCATCCCCACTCATAGGGGGATGATTGCCTACCACTACCACCACCCCTACTCATGGGGGGCTGGATGCCTGTCACTACTACCATCCCCACTCATAGGGGGATGGATGCCTACCACTACCACCACCCCTACTTATGGTGGCCTGGATGCCTACCACTACCCCCACCCCTACTCATGGGGGCCTGGATGCCTACCACTACCACCACCCCTACTCATGGGGGCCTGGATGCCTGTCACCATCACCACCCCTACTCATGGGGGCCTGGATGCCTACCACTACCACCACCCCTACTCATGGGGGCCTGGATGCCTGTCACTACTACCATCCCCACTCATAGGGGGATGGATGCCTACCACTACCACCAACCCTACTCATGGGGGCCTGTATGCCTACCACTACCACCACCCCTACTCATGGGGGCCTGGATGCCTAGCACTACCACCACCCCTACTCATGGGTGCCTGGATGTCTGTCACCACTACCATCCCCACTCATAGGGGGATGGATGCCTACCACTACCACCACCCCTACTCATGGGGGGCTGGATGCCTGTCACTACTACCATCCTCACTCATAGGGGGATGGATACCTACCACTACCCCCACCCCTACTCATGGGGGCCTGGATGCCTAGCACTACTACCATCCCCACTCATAGGGGGATGGATGCCTAGCACTACCACCACCACCCCTACTCATGGGGGGCTGGATGCCTACCACTACCCCCACCCCTACTCATGGGGGCCTGGATGTCTGTCACCACTACCATCCCCACTCATAGGGGGATGGATGCCTACCACTACCACCACCCCTACTCATGGGGGGCTGGATGCCTGTCACTACTACCATCCCCACTCATAGGGGGATGGATACCTACCACTACCCCCACCCCAACTCATGGGGGCCTGGATGCCTAGCACTACTACCATCCCCAATCATAGGGGGATGGATGCCTAGCACTACCCCCACCCCTACTCATGGGGGCCTGGATGTCTGTCACTACTACCATCCCCACTCATAGGGGGATGGATGCCTATCACTACCACCACCCCTACTCATGGGGGCCTGGATGCCTGTCACCATCACCACCCCTACTCATGGGGGCCTGGATGCCTACCACTACCACCACCCCTACTCATGGGGGGCTGGATGCCTACCACTACTACCATCCCCACTCATAGGACGGGTAATGCATGACACAACCAGCATACTCCAACATAATGAATGTCAGCAAAAGACATCCCCCCAACATCATGACAAGAGTGTGTAGTCTGTGTCAAATGCCTACAACACTGAACATGACATTGAACATACAATGTGACCCCCTATCACATGTGTCACACAAAATTTGTGTGGCCTTCACAATGCAAGCAGACCATGACCACTGTGGGAATGGGTTCTAAACCCCCATCATCACAGTGACCAAAAGGTAAGTGTGGGGTCCATAGCTGAAGCACAGTTTTGAACATTGTGGCAATGGGGTCTAAACCCCCATCATCACAGTGACCAAAAGGTAAGTGTGGGGTCCATAGCTGAAGCACATTTTGAACATTGTGACAATGGGGTCTAAACCCCCATCATCACAGTGACCAAAAGGTAAGTGTTGTCATGGAAAAAGCTGCAACTGCCAAACAGCATGGATGATTCCTGGTCACAGAACAACAAACACATCAGTGGCAAAGTAGTGGTTGTGTCCCATAGCAACATAGATTGGGTGAGGCAAACAATGCAGTGCAAATAAAACATACCTTTGGCCATGTGCAGACAAACATCACCCATGGGGGCTGACATTGTCTCCATTTATCAATTGCACAATGCCAGAAGTGACCATCATAATGCAGACCCACACATCTGCACTAATGGACACACAAATGTAGATATCCTGTGGAGACTGTAGATGTGAGGTGAACAAATACCATACCATGGCAGCAATGGGACATACAAACCATGATTATTGTGCTGACTGATGACCTAGGAGTCCCAGGGACAGCAGGGAAAATCCTCCAAACAACATACAGGCAATGGCACACTAAAGATATGCCAATGCAGTGGTGCAGATGCACAAACACAAACAGGCAGCCTCACACTGCATATCAAACACAACAGGTGATGGGGGGTGTGCCAGTGTCCCCAGGCAACCACACAACACATGAGGTGGCCTGAATTCCAATTACACAGATGTGTATACAGTGCCATACAAAAGTAACTCATGGATCGGATTCCCCTATGTGGGCAATCAGGCATCGTTAGATGAGAGGGAGCCCAAATTACACATGTCACACAAGCTTGTAGGAACAGCAACTAACACAGCAAGAGACAGACCCACCACAGCACTACCCCCAGGGACCCCACATTGTGGTGACACTAGCCTGCATGATAATCCCACTGTGATGACAAAGGTAGATGTCGTTCACACTGTGAACCACAGCCATGTGTCCTGAGCAACAAACTACCATCACACCTACACAAGCACAAATCAATCAGCACGGCCTGTCAGCCAAGGCCAATATGGAGGTAGGGGTCTAGCCGTGCAACAACTCACATTTGCACACACTCAACACCACACACCTTAATCTCCACCAATGTGCAGGAGTGAAGCTCACATGGACTGGTGACATTGCACATGCACCCATGACAATCCCAGGGGTGGTGGTGGGAACTAAGGTGCAGAAACCCATCACACATGGCCAGTCAACAAGACTCGTGAATGTCTGACACACTGCACAGTACGCGGTACATGGGCATGACGTGAAATCCACCCCAATCAATGGGATCCCGGCCACAGTCACACAACAATGAAGAAGCCAAGGTGACCCACAAAGAACACACGTAGGCAACTTCCAACATTGCAGCTCTGACCCTGAGGAGTGGCAGCAGTCACACACACAACGTGTCACAATCACTGAAAGCTACCACAAACTGTAAATTACATGACTTGTGTAACCAACAAGTGCCAAGGGGAATCCTGACTGTGTCCCATCTGCGTTTGCCCACATCCCCAGCCCTGACAACAAAGACAACTAGGGATAACAACCTGACGAACATTAGTTTGCCATGCACCCACATCCCGTTTGTGTATTTAGTCTTAATTATTTATAAAAAATAATAATAAAAAATATTTTTGATACTACTGAACAGAGGTTGCATGTATATGTTTTTTATATTGTTCAGGTCCATTATTATTTCCATTGTTCCTAAAATTGTGATATTTACATACTACCCACATCCCGGAGAAACCAGGTCCAAGATGCTGGGTGAACACAGGACAACTCAGCAAGCATCACAAACAGGAACATCCGTAGGGACACAGCCTGTGTAGGAAAAGGGAAGGGAACACACACAGACATGCTTACACAACACACAACACGGGCCCAGGCAATGTCACGGGATTACACACTGCCATGAGGGCACTCCACTCCTGTGGAAGGTCCGCTGTGCCAAACCTTGTCTGTGCACGACTCAAACATGTCAGCAGAACACTCGGTCAGTGAGTCAACAATTACAACACACTGAAGGCTCTGCTCACATCAGCCTGGGTACGGGAGTGTCACATCAGTCATCTGCATATACCCAAAACACGTGTCAAGCAAGTTGCACTGTATACACAGATGAGTCCTTCAACATTGATGTGCTAAACTGCATGTCCAGTGGAGATGGGCACACAGTCAGGGAAATAGAAACATTTAACAGTGGTAAGCCCACCAGATGTGCATCAGTGTAAGCCACAGATGTTAATTTACAAATGCAAAACGTACATCCCTGTGTCAAATGCTGAACATTACACCCTCAGACTGCAGCAAAGGATGCTATGGATCCAGACTAGATTAGGACACATATCCCATGGACCACATGGAGTCCATCACAGCAACACTTCATTTTCCTGATCTGAACACTATTACAACAGCAAATGCATGATGATACTCATCTACATCATGTACATCAAAAGAAAAACCACTAGTAAACAAAAGAGGCTTTATTCAGCAAATGTGAAAGAAAAATTTGAAGTCCAAAAAAAACTAAGGCCAATGGCCAGTCCACATACACAGTCCGAACAGGGTGCTATGTGACAACTTGTCACCCATTGCTTGCCTGCACTGGTACGGACAGGGGACATCCCCCTCGGAGGGGCATACAAGGGGCAGGCCAGGCATCGCAGGGACAGGATCAGGGGATGCCAGAAGGAGGCAGTGAAGGGGTGGTGGGTGCAGGAGTGTCACAGGCAACTGCAGTGGAGGTGTCTGACTCAGTGGGGGCCGGCACCACTGTAGGGCACAAGTCAGATGGTGTGGGTGATGGCACCACTGCAGTGGGCCGGTCAGATGGAGTGGACTGGGTCCCCACTGCAGTGCCCAAGTCAGACGGGGTGGTTGTGGACTCCACTGCAGTGCATAACTCCAAGGGAGTGGAAGGGGGGCAGATGAGGTGGGCAGGACAGAGGGGGGGGACCCGGTCTCCACACCAGTGGCACAAACAGGCCGAGCATCTGGGTTGGGGGTGGAAGAGCAAGTGGTAGGGGGGGAGGGCCTAAGCAGTTTGGGGATGCGGTATCGGTGTGTAGGGGAACCTGGGGCAGGGTGTGGCGGGGGAACCTGTGGAGTGGTGGCCTGGGGGATGGAGGAGAGAGACTACGTGGTGGAGCTGCGTGGTGCGGTCTTGCCCTTCCTGGTCCGGGGAGACTTCCTAATGGGGTCCTCAGTCTGCATGTGCCTGGGGGAGGGTGTCCGGGTGTGAGGGGCACTCCCCTCTGTGTGTGGTGGTCACCTCTTCCGCCTGTACGTTGGCTCAGATGGATCTGTGGGGAAGAGGCCAAGCTCACAGAGGAAGAGCTTCTGGGAGGGGGGGTTGCAGGTGAGGCAAGGGAAGGGGTTTTGGAGGGAGAGGTATCTGAGGACTGCACAGTGCTCGTGGATGCATGTATGTGTGTCTGGGCCCCATCCCCTGTGAGTGAGGTATCAGTCCCCTGACTGTGCATGCGTGTGCGTCTGGATTTTGGCATGTGTGTCTGTGTGCTGCTTGTGTCTGTGCTGGTGCGTGCCTGTGCCGGTGTGTGTGTGCTTGGGACAGGTAGGGTGCTGGGGATTGTGGATGGGGCAGAGGTAGGAGGGGTGAGGGACTGTTGCAGGAGGGACACTGCTGCCGTCAGTGAGGAGGCCATGGACTGATTGGTCCGATGTAGGGCAGACATGCCAGATGACATGCCCTCCATGAATGACACCAGTTGTGTCAACAGACCCGTGTGTGCATGGAGGACACTCAGCATTGATGTCTGCCCTACATGGATCTGTTTCAGCAAGTCCACAGACTCCACACTCAGGGCAGCAGGGGAGACAGAGGCAGGGGGTGCGGTGCCTGGCATGAAGGAGACACGCTCCCCTACACGGGAGCCTCCACGGACATGGGATGGGAGCAGATGGGAGGGTGGAGATGGTGGCGGGGACAGACTTGCTCGATTTTGTCCGTGGTCTGCTGACACCTGCCTCCACAAGGGAGTCCTCACTGGAAGTGCTGTGTTCCTCAGCCGAGGTGGTCGTAGCTGAGGTCTCCTCAGTGTGGCTCCCCTCACCCTCCGTGCCACTGGGTCCCTCGGTCTCCTCTGCAGTAGACCCAGTCTGGCTCTGCTGCTCCTCTTGGTCCGTGGAGCTGTCTCCTCCTGTGGCCGTGGATGTATCTGCAAACAATCAGGATAAACAGAGCAACATTAGTCACCTGTACTGACCACACACACCACAGTAAGTACAGCACATCACAGAGCAAGCCCTGCCATCATTCGCTAGACAATGCAATAAGTGCTGACACTGATTTGAAGAAGCCCATTGTTTGCCTGACAGTCATTCATGCCACTCATATCCTACCTGTCCATGCACCCATCTGTCTGGTGCCTGTTGTATGCGACTAATCATATGTGCACACATGCACCACATACACAGTTGTTGGACATCCAAGAGAACATATGGAAATGTGTCACTCCAAACACATGCCATCTCCTGCCACTGACTCAGTACATGTGTCAGGAAAAGTGATGGGCAGAGTCTCTGTCGCTATGCGGGTTTTGGTTCCATCACCAGACACAATGAGGTCCTCATGTCCTGATAGACAATGCAACAATGGTGTGCATGCAGGACATATCACACTACTGCTGGATCACCCTTTGCAAGTTGAATGTCATGGCACAGGCCTGTCTGGCAAGTCAGTCATAACTGTCTCCTGTCACAGGGGCAGTGCATACACACAACACCAGTCTGCACTGTGTCACAATCATGGAATGTTTTGGGAATGCAAGCCCTGTAGCTGACAGGTGCACATGTGCACCCCTGGCCACCCACATCATGAGGACTAAGATGATCCCACGTCATTCAAGTGAGACATTTGAGTGACTGCAAACACAAGTCCATACACATGAGCACTTCACCGTCTGATGAGAATGGACCAAAGCTGCCTGCACCTCAATGTTTCATACACCATTGTGCACAGTCAAGGGATCAGAGACCTATGCATTAACCAATGTGCAGATCCTATAGTCACAACTCAGATGGCTGGCCACCCCAAATTGTTAAACACTCCAGGAGTCCAAAAAGCAAGGCCACACCACGGTAACACAGAGGCACACACCTGAGTGCACTCTTCACAATGCCCAATATGTATGCTGACACACAGGAGTGGGAGAACAGAGTGCCTTCGATGTCCGGAGTAGGCATTACAGTCCTGGTCCATGTGCAACATGGTATTACCCTGAACACTAGGCAGGTGGCTATGCATGTGTCACACACATGATGTACATACTCCTGATGCTCCTACCTTGGTCTCTGCTGCAGCATGGGTGTGTGGCACATACCCCAGACATGTGGTGAGTCAGAGCAGCAATTGGAACACATATTAAAGCCATACCCAGAGTACATGTCAGATCACAGGCATTGTGGGCCTGATTCACAGAACTAACTTACGTCAAAAACGTAAAGTTAGTACTTTTTGGTATTCACAGAATACACTTACTCATTTTGGTATTCACAGAATGAACTTACTCATTTCGGTATTCACAGAAGTTAGTAGTCCTAACTTTAGGACTCCTAAATGCCTTCTGTGAATACCGAAAGTCTTAAAGTTAGGATTTTTCTCAGTTTAGGAGTAGTAAAGTTAGGAACTTTACTACTCCTAAACTGAGAAAATCCTAACTTTAAGACTTTCGGTATTCACAGAAGGCATTTAGGAGTCCTAAAGTTAGGAGTCCTAACTTTACTACTCCTAAACTGAGAAAAATTCTAACTTTAAGACTTTTCGGTATTCACAGAAGGCATTTATAGTCCTAAAGTTAGGACTACTAACTTCTGTGAATACCAAAATGAGCAAGTTCATTCTGTGAATACCAAAATGAGTAAGTGTATTCTGTGAATACCAAAAGTACTAACTTTACGTTTTTGACGTAAGTTAGTTCTGTGAATCAGGCCCTACGTGAGCAATTGTACCACGCATGCAGCCCACAACAAAGTTCCTGTAACTGATGCTGTCCCCAACTTGAACCACAGGTAACTGCAAGTACACAGTACCCAAGTGACCTAAGTCACAGACTGTAAGGGCTACACCTGTGTATCAGATGAGGAGGGGGCATGACACAAGTGAGGGACATGAGTCCAGGATGACAAGACAGTCGTACTGTGGAAGTGGAACCAGGCTAAAGGAGTGCATAGAGCATGTTAGTCATAGTACCCAGAAAAGGCTCGCACTTACCCCCTCCTTGCTGCTGTCTGGCCTTCAGCTGCCCATCCAGGTCAGGGAAGACCACCGCCAGAATCTGGAGCATGTGGGGGTCAGGGTCCGGTGTCCGCCCCTCCTGCGAGGAGGCGACAGCTTCAGCTGGACCCTCGCGATCCTCCGGGTCCAGCCACGAAGGTCCTGCCACCTCTTCTGGCAGTTGCGGATCCTGCGCCTGTAGACCCCCACAGATCGTACTGACCGGGCGATGGTCAGCCAGATCTCCTGCTTCTGGTGGGCATCAACCTGTGAGGATGACAAAGTGAAAAGGCCATTACTACACATGCAACATATCCGTGCATCACACAGTTGGATATATATGTCTCAATCACAGGGGCATATGATGTACACAGGTAGTGCAACTATGGCTATGAACAGTTGTCCAGCAGTTACTAAATGGTATCATTGCCTGGGAAGTCAAACCTTGTTGGAATGCACTGTTACTGCACTATACCTGTTCAGTGCATGTAACTATACACTTTGGGGGGTGACAACTACTCAGTTAGCATGCTAGCCACTGGTGTACACACTGTAAGTCTTGCTAGTCAGACAACATGCACAATTAGTAAGGCAGTGGACAGCACACTCACCTGCTCCCCTGGTTTCCCATACAGCTTGCTGTACTGTGGAAGGAGGCTGTCCAGAAGGGCCTGGTTCTCCTCAGTGCTGAAGGCTGGGGCTCTCTCCACAGTACGTGCCATTGCAGTAGCCAGAGGATGCAGAGACAGCAGCAGTGGTAGTGGCAGATGTCGTCCTGGAGCATGTAGTGCAGGCAAGTGAGCTCTCAGGGGAACAGCCAGCATTATATGTGTGCTGCAGAGGCAGATACTGTCCCATGTGTCCAAAGTGATAGGTCCAAGTCGTTTGCATCTTCTGAATCTGGCCAATCCATGGAATTGCACCACTTATACACGCCTACAGCATCCTTCAAAATTTCAACTTGATGACACCCATGAATTTGCAACATTGTTGTGGGTGGCCAACTGAATTCACTGCATCCGACTCGTTCAAGCTTCGAATACGCCTCCGTTAACATGTCAGTCCATAGCCAATGCGTGCGCACGGATCAGTCCTTTGCTGTACGACGCGTATTTCGTAACACAACACGCATCCGTCAATGTCAGATGCAATGGCCAATGCGTGCGCACGGATCGGTCCATTGCTGTACGACGCGTATTTCGAAACACAACACGCATCCGTCCACATCATATGCAATGGCCAATGCGTGCGCACGGATTGGTCCATTGCTGTACGGCACGTATTTCGAAACACAACACGCATCCGTACACATCATATGCAATGGCCAATGCTTGCGCACGGATCGGTCCATTGCTGTACGTCGCGTATTTCGAAAAATAACACGCATCCGTCCACATCATATGCAATGGCCAATGCGTGCGCACGGATCGGTCCATTGCTGTACGACGCGTCCCTGTACAAGTCACTCGCATATGTCACCATGGTTGTCACTTGTGAACGTATGCCAGCCACAATTACTTGCCAGGGACTCAGGGGCACACCTACAACACCACAGCCCGTCCACACTGTATCCTAAGGCATGTAAGGCTGCATTACCTGTGTGTGTATGGGGGTCAACATGTGGTTTGTTGGGTGGCACTTGGGGGCAGCCACTCCCAGGCTGTGCACGTGTTCATGGGGACAGGATCCTTTGTGTGTTGTGCACATGACCACTGTGATGTGCAACTGTTCAGTTCAGGGCATGTGACATGGTCACATTTCCAGGTTGTGTATGTGTATGTTATGTCACATACACCCTGAGTCCCATGTGGGATGGTATGTAGGTCACAGGGTGACCCATTGCCACAATTGTGATGGCCCTCCACAGTCTGTGTGCATGTTGTGTTTCAGATGTCTCTGATTCCATGTGCACAATGGGAGACAGTCTCCACATCCATGTTGTTTGTGCATCGACTTTGATGTTGTGCGTGTGTGTGTCACAGACGTCCATGTCTGTCCTGCAGAGGCAACAGGAGCCACTACCTGTGGGAGTCATGGTTGTTTTGCTGACGTGTACATGATACGCCATGTCATGCCAGTGTCCATGTGGCAATACAGGGTCCCTCGGAATCTACCTGTCAAAGAGCTGTGATGCCTGGGGCACATCTGTCCTCACTTGTCACTGTGGTGTGTGTTTGGAACGTGACAGCAGTACATGGGTACTGTGACACAGCCTAATGATTTCCCATAGCACAACCTGGAACTTGTTGTCAACACATGTTGAACTGAGATGTTAGATGATGGCCATGTAGGTGCCATATATGTCCATACAGAACGGCACACACATCAAGTACTTGTGTCTCGTAATGATGTATCATGTGATATTGAGTATGGTCAATGCCACATATGTGGGGTGACTGACAATCTTTCTTTGTTCACCTATGTACTGCAGGGAACCAGCTGTCCATAGACCATTCCCTGACCTTGCAACCATGGTGGAACGTGACTGCATCCGACGGTACCGCTTCAACAGGCCGCTGATTGAGGAATTGGCGGGGCGGTTGGCCCCACATTTGCTACCTGGCCGGCCATACCCTACAGCGCTGACCCCCAAGGTGAAGGTGATGGCAGCCCTACACTTCTTTGCCACCGGTACCTTTCAACACACTGTGGCGTCTGCTGGTGGGATGTCACAGACCATGTTCAGCCGTGTGCTACACGATGTTTTGGAGGCGATGTTGAGATACTTGAACCAGTACATCTATTTCCCTAAATGTCAACAACTCACTGACGTCAAGAGTGACTTCTATGCCCTGGGGAGGATGCCACATGTCATCGGCTCCATTGATGGGACACATGTGGCTTTGGTACCACCACAGGCACATGAGCAGGCATACAGGAACAGGAAACATTACCATTCTATCAATGCTCTGGTGGTATGTCTTGCAGATATGAGCATCTCACATGTGTGTGCACGTTTCCCCGGTTCTGCACACGATGCCTACGTAATGAGGAGTAGTCGCATCCCGAGGATGATGTCACAGATGCAGAACCAGCGTGCCTGGCTTGTCGGTGTGTACTTACTTTGTACCATTGTGTGTGTTCTGCAATGTTGTATTCCACCCTCTTTTCCAACTCAGCTAATGTGCAATTGTCTGTATGTAGGTGACTCCGGATACCCCAACATGCCTTGGTTGCTGACACCCCTCAGGAACCCTCTGACACCAGCCCAGATGCGCTACAATGAGGCACATGGTCGGACCAGGAGAGTGATCGAGCGGACATTTGGCCTCCTGAAGAGCCGCTTTCGCTGCCTGGACAAGACAGGAGGGGCCCTCCCATATGCCCCTGCAAAGGTGTGCAAGATTGTCATCGTCTGCTGCATGCTACACAACCTGGCAGTGCGGAAGGAGTTGCCTCTCATCCTGGATGACGATGACCAACATCCGCCACCTGTGGAGGATCCTGGCCTGGGCCACGATGCCAGTGATGATGATGATGATGAAGGTGATGTCCGCACACAGCTCATCACCAACTTCCTCAGCTGAATCTGAGTATACAGAGATGTTATGTCAATGATTTGAGTTTGCATGATATGTGTTGGTGGTGCTCTGTTGCTGTTTGAGTGTGGCCATGTGCTACTTGACTGGATGCGTGCAGTGATGTGTCCTTACAGGTAGTCTGTACTCCCCAACAGTGTTGACATGCTAACTTGGTTTTGTGTAGGTATCTTGTGACATGTATTGGGCATGAGTATTGCAGTTCTGTCCTGTTCTTCAGTGCTTTTGACTGTGTGTCATGTCTGTCCTTCACAGGGTACTTTCAGAGTTGTTTGGTCAACTGTGATCCCCCGACACCATGATTCAACTTCCAGGGTGGAAGCAGTCGTTTCCCTACAGGTGATGTGCCACACACCCCTGGACTTTATTTCTTCAACACTTGGTGACTGTGTGGCCACTGCCACGAGGGATTACCTTGCATCTGTAGTGGAAACAACATGTTGCAAATGTGTAATAAACCTGTGCTTCACTTTGGGATGTGCGTTGTCTGTGGTCACACATCTGACTGACATTTGCTTACTGCACCTGTGGGCTACTTAACACAGACTCTGAATAGGTGTGGTGTCTGTGCATTCCACTGTATTTCCTGGCAACATCAGTGTAGGCGATGAGTCAGATGGCCCTGGTGTGTATGTGTTGTGTTGCCCTAGTGGTGTGTCTCCCTCATATGTGTCACGTCGCCATGACTCACATGACGGTGTTGAACTTGCTGTAGCAGTTAGCATGCACAGTGTCATTTAGCAGATCATCATCTCCATGACAAAAACAACGTTGGAATCACAACAGAGGCAAGTATGGTGTATTAGTGAGTTTATTTACATACATGTGTGAGGATAGTGCACAGGATGGTGGGTGCTGTACATTGGGATTGGAATCCAAAGTTCACAGATGAGTTGGAAGTGTTGGTAGCAGAAAGGTCCTGAGTAAAGTCCACAGTCATCTGATACATTAGTCCAACTTAAACTCCCCATGTCATGTGGGAGAGTTGGGTTGCATTCGACAGGGTGAACAGTTTGCACACAAAGGAGAATTTCCAGAACAGGTGTTGGGTTCCTGGGGGATGTACATGGCCATCTGCCTCTCAGTTGTCCTTCCTCGGACGACCCCTCTTCTTTGTGGGGGGACCCTCACGTGCAGGCCGCTGCGGTGCAGAGGACTCTCCACCAGAGTCATCCTCCCTCCCTGTGGCAGTTGCAGTTGTTGCGGCACCAGATGTTGTGGGCACACAGGGAGGTGTGGACATGTTGGTGCTAATCTGGCGGAGGCATGTCAATATGTCCCTCTGCACCGTTGTCAGTTCTTCCAATGTGTCCCACTTGGACTCCGTGCAAGACATGTGTGTCTCCACATGGGACATGTGGGAGTCCAAGCGGGCATGATGGGCAGCCTGCTGCTGTTGAATGTCCTTGAGGATCCCCACTACCTGGCTGAACTCTCCAGTGCTATTCTGGTACGCATCAGCAATGCGTACCAGTTGTGGGTCATCATGCAGTCCAGACCCCTCTGCAAACAGCGACCTCTGCCTACCACCCCTCCCACCACCCCTGGCCACACGTGTGGGAGCTGCGGTGGCACGCACAGGTGACCATAGGCCCCCTTGGGGGTTGGTACTGGGGTTGTTGTCCGTTGCTTCTCGGTGGGCCGGGGTCCCTGTGCTGTTGTCATTCAGTGTCCTTGGTCTGTCCGTGTCAGCGGGGGTGGTCTGTGTGTTGGCAGATGTTGGAGGAGTGGGTGCAGGGGGTGCAGATGGTGGTCCTGCTGGTGTTGCATGATGACTCACTTCGGAGGTGCCAGGTAGGTCTTCCCCATCCGAGGAGGGCAGAGGCTGTTCCACACCAGAGAGCTCAGGGGCCACCGGAGCCTGGGACAGGGACTCCTCATCATCTGCTGCTGTGTCCCCATCATCGCCTGTGTTTGGAAGAGACACACAATGTATGTTATGTTTCTACAGGCATCAATGGTTCAAACACCTGACAGTTGTGACTGTACATCTGGATGCGGGCCTGTACATTGCATTGTCCTAAGTTGTCACAGTCAGAGGTTGATATTGGTGTAGCACATTGTCCTGCCAACCTGAAGCATTTCAATGTGAATGTTGAGGTGTGTGCATGACCAGCTCATGTATTGATTGGCTGTACATGGCCATTGCTACTCAAGGGCCATCACGTGCCTGACACAGGTGTGTCATCCTTGTCCACATTTGTCCTTTAACAGGGACATACGTGCAATTCCACTTAGGATATCTTTCAAGATTGGGCCATGTGTGGTTGCGTTTTGTGCCAGTCTTTGTGAGTCAAATTGGTGTGTCTGGACAACATGGTCACAGTCCGGTATGCCTGGGATCTCTTGGGAGTATCTGTGTTGTTGTCTGGGTTCCTAGTTCATGTCTCATTTCATACAAGTGATGTTGTTAACGTAGCTAATGATGTTGTTGCTGAGTTTTGTACGTGCAAACGTGATTAATCTTGTCAATGTCCTCCATGGTGATGAGGATTGGGCACGGCAGCTCTCTGGCTTTTCCATTCTCATGACAGTGATGGCCAGTGGTGTGTGTTGCAGTTCTGCTGCTGTGAGTAGCATGTCTCCTCAAATGCAGTCCAGGTTGGAGCTTGTGTCTACAGTGTCTATGACAGTGAGTGGTGTGTTGTGTGAAGGATGCATATGTTGCCGAACGATGTGGTAGTGGAATGCAGCTCACAACCGCAACTTGTGTGACTGACACCATGGTACAGTGTCCGGTATATTGGTGTGTCCATTGCATTCACTGTCAGGTGTCCCCTTTCAATGATGTCTCTGTGACTTCCTGTGTGTTTTGTGCTATGTAGTATGTCTGATTCTCCACAGTTGTCATCTGCAAGACACACCTTCACAGCCAGGCCAGGGGGCACCCATGGACACTGCATCCCCTGACAGTGTGTGTTAACATAGAGTTGCAATGGCTGTGAGTGTGTACGTGTTTGGGTTGGCCAGTGCATGGGTGTGAATTGCAGGCACATCATTTCTCATGCCCATGTGTCAGCCATCTTGCCAGGGCTTTTACTTTGGGAGTGACTGGTCCCACGTGTGCAATGTGTTTTTGCAGAGTAGGTGTGTGTAAGGCCAGCATTGGTGGTATTTGGTTGACATCTGGACCTCCTTCTCCCCCCAGCCCAGTTATCCCACCATGAAGCATGCCACCCTTGCAGTGGGTGCAGGTTAACTCTCAGGATGTCAGCTGGCACTCCTCCTCCCCCCAGGCCAGACATCCCACCATGAAACGTGCTTCCATTGCAGGGAGTGCAAGTTGGTTGTCAGGATGTCAGTCAGTGGTGTCCTGCTGTTGGTTGGCGCACAGTTCCCAGCAGGGCCTTGTGCTCCCCACAACAGAGCACCATTGTCAGACATCTTGGAAGTGGCTTTTCACTCCCTGTGAGGTGTGCATGCTTCAGTGTGAGCCTGCTGGGCCATGCGGGTGGGGGATATTGAGCTTTGACTACCACTCCCATCATGCTATTGCCTACACCCCCCTTCCCAGCATGCCCATACTTCCTTCCTTTTGAGTCGACTTCACTGTGTGTGAGTGTGACAGCAATGGCAAGATGGCTGACAGTGTGGTCCTGTTGTTTGTTGGTGCACAGTTCACAGCAGGGCCTTGAGCTCCCCACAGCTGAGGCAGTGTCAGACATCTTTGAAGTGGCTTTTCACTCCCTGTGAGGTGTGCATGCTTCAATGTGAGCTTGCTGGGCCATGTGGGTGGGGGATGTTGAGCTGTGACTACCACTCCCATCATGCTATTGCCTACACCCCCCTTCCCAGCATGCCCATACTTCCTTCCTTTTGACTCTGCTTCCCTGTGGAGTAGTGTGCCTGTGCTGACAGGATGGCTGACAGTGTTGTCCTGGCGTTTGTTTGGCTACAAGTCCCAAAAGTGTCCCTGTGCTTCACACAGCATAACCCAGTGTGGTAGTTCTTTGTGGGATATTTAATTAGAGTGTGAGGCAATGCATTCTCCCAGGTGAGTTGTGTGGAGTTTGTGTTAAGGGGGTGTGTGAGAAGAGCTGCTGGTAACTATGGTCAGAGCTGTCAGTCCTCCTTCCCACCCAGCCAGATATCCCACCATGGAACGTACTTCCATTGCAGGGAGTGCAAGTTGGCTTTCAGGATGTCAGGCAGTGGTGTCCTGCTGTTGGTTGGTGCACAGTTCCCAGCAGGGCCTTGTGCTCCCCACAGCAGTACCCAGTGTCAGCCATCTTGTCAGTTCTTTTCCACTCCCTGTGATGTGAGCATGGTTCAGAGTGGTGTTGATGGGCCAATTGTGAGGGTGACCAATATCTGTGACTACAACTCCCATCATGCTATTGGCTACACGCACTTCACCAGCATACACACAATTCCTTCCTTTCAGTGAGCTTCCCTGTGAGGTGGTGTTCTAGTGGTGGCAAAATGTCTGACAGTGTTTGTTGGTTAGATTTGTGCCACTGCCTTGCTCTATTTGTTGTTAGGTTTGTACATGTCATGACACAGTTACATATCACTATGAGATGGCAGGTCTTGTGTTTGTCTGACTAACATACACATCTTGGGATGATTATCTTTTGGTTACTGTGGCTTTGCTAACGGTGCATGGTTTCACTATCCCCTTGACAGTGATGTGTGTGTATTGTCACACAATATTGGGTATATTGGTTGTGTACTCACCAGGCTCTGGGATGTTTGATAGTCCATGTACGCTCTCTGGTGGTAGGATGGCCCGCACCTTCTCCTCCCAGGACCTGAGGTATACTGGTTTGGCAGGAGGGCCACTGCCGGTGCGATGACTCAAGGCGTAATCTTTCTTGAGTAGGTCCTTGACCCTCCTGCACACATCATACCACCTGTTCTGGATGTCTTCCTTTGTGCGCAAAATGGTGATTGTGCGTTCACCCTGTCGACGATCCTCTCCCACATCTTGGTTTTCTGCGACATGGGGGTCTGTTGGACCAATGTACCAAACAACTGTGGCTCTAACTTGAGGATTTCATCTACCAGGACTTCCAATTCACTGTCTAGGAACTTTGGATTCTTCTTTGGGGGCATGGTGATGGGTGGTGGTGGGGATTGATGTGTGTGTGGGTGTGCAGGTGAGGGTGGATGGGTGTCGGTTTTGCTGGGTGTATGTGAGGGTGCTATTTGGGAGGTGCTAATGGTGTGTGGCTTGTGTGATGGATGAGTTGTGAGTGTGTCTGTGGTTGCTGTCTGATGGTGTTCTGTGCTGGCAGGTCTGTTGAATTTGCAAAGGATCATGGTAGGGATTTGTGTCCTTTATATGGGTGGAGTTGTGGGTGTGTCTTTGTTCCATGTTTTTTTCCCCCTGTATTTATTGACTTTGTCATTGCTTGTTTGGCCCTTTTTTTTGTATTAGTTTTTAGGCATGTAGGAGACGTTCTTCTGACCGAGTAGGACGCTGCAGTTGGCTCGTGCAAGTTTCTCCGAGTCTTTCACGCTGTCTTTCTGCTGGGTTTCATGTGCGGCGCACGCGTCGGTCGAGGAGTATTGGGTTGCTTCGGCTCCCTGTTTTGTATGCGTGCCGGTCGTACGGCTTGAGCTCCGTTCGACTCGGTCTGGTTTTACACGCATTGCATCGTACTGCGCGGGTCGGAGTTCGCGGGTACGTTTCTGTCGGGTTCATTCCTGGTGCGTGTCGGTCGGTTCGATTCGCGTAGATTTTCCAGCCGGATAGCTGCTTTCCGTACGGTTCGGTCATTCGGCTTGTGTTCCGTACGAGTCGGTCGTAATTCACATGCATTGCATTGTACTACGCGGATCGGGCATCGCCGGTACGTGTCGGTCGGACTACATTCCCGTACTGAGTCGGTCGGTACGTTTTCCGGCCTGAATCGGAATTGGCCCCTTAATGTGTTTTTTTTTTTGCACTTTTATATAGCACAGACTTGACCCAAAGGTATTAGAGTGCTTTACATGAGCATCACTTACAATACACAAGGACGCATTCATTTTGGTTTTAGGCATGGGAGATTAAGTGATTTGCCCAGAATCTTAGGATGTTGAGCTGACGCAAAAACTCAAACCTGGTTCACCAGTTGCAAAGTGTGCAGCTCTGGCTGTAATGCCACATCCTCTCCCTTAATAGTAATACATAATCAAGTGATCAACTGGATAAGAAAACATAAAGATAGCAAATTATTTAAATGTGCTTTGTTGCTCTTTGAGAACTCAGAAAATATGTCTTCATTTAGTTGTTTAGAGCATCAACTTTAATTTCTATGGGAATAAGACCCTCTTGTGGAGGAGGATTCAGAGGCACCAAGTTGACCACGGTGGGCAGGCGGGAGGGGCAGTGGCAGCCCTAGCAACCACGGAGGGCAGGGGAAAAGGGGGCTGGGGCAACAAATCAACAATGCAGGACAAGCAAGAGAGGCTGTGGCAATATAAAAGACCATTGAGGGCAGAAGGAAGAGACAGTGGCAGTACAACCATACATGCCAACAGACCTGATTCAGGCAGGAGACTCCCCATGTTTTTAAGCCAAAGGGCTTTATTTTATCTGTCTCCTGCCTAAAATCTCCTCTTTTTCAATGTAAGTCAGTGGGGAAAATCAATTCCCCAGGTTTTTCCCCCAAAATCTCCCTCTTACCAAGTGCAAAATGTTGGGAAGTAAAGTACAGTGGATCACGGAGGTCATGAGGAATGGGGTAGGGACATGGACTCAGATAACAGAGGGCAGGAGGGAGATGGGCAGGGGCACCAAACTGACCTAACAGGGATGCGTCACTAGTTGCAGCAGCACAATACACCGTACAGGGCAAGCGGACGGCAGTGCAGCACAACTGACCATGGAATGCAAGAGAGAAGGGACAGGGTCATCTACATGGACAACAGATAGTAGAGGGGAAAGAGGCAAGGGCAGCAAGCTGACCATACCGGACAGACAGGAGGGACAGTTGCATCATAAAGGACCATAAAATGTAGGAGGGAGGGGGAAGGGGCACAACAACAGACCAGACAATGCAGGAGGGATGGGATAGGGGTATGCACATGGACAACGGAGGGCAGGGTGCAAGGGGGCAGGGCAGGAGCAGCAAGCTGACCATGGAAGGCAGGCGGGATGGGCCCTGGAAGCACAACACACCATGGAGGGCAACAGTGAAACAATAATGGCATACACACAGACAACGGATCGAAGGAGGTAGGGGGTCAGAGACTGCAAGGTGACCACACAGGGCAGGTGGGAGGGACTGTGGCAGCACAGAAGACCATATATGGCAAGTGGGATGTTTAGTGGCAGCACAATGACCATGATGGGCATGAGGGAGAGGGCAGGGGCATGGACAAAGGACCATGGAGGACAGAAGGGAGGGGTAGGGGCTGGACACAGATGAAAGAGGGTAGTGGAAGGAGCTTCACAACAGACCACGTAGGACAGGCAGGGGGAACAGTTGCAGCAAAACACAGCATGGAGGGCAGAAGGGAGTGGCAGCAAAATGGACCATGGAGGATAGGAGAGAGGGGACAGGGGCATGGAACTTGGACAGGCAGGGTGGAGGTGGTAGGGGCAGGTGGCAGATGTATGACCATGCTAGGCAGGTGGGAGGGACAGTGGCCGCTCAACATAACACTCATTTACAAGAGGCCTGTGCCACCGGAGTCCCACTTTGAATGACACTCTGGTAGCGCAGTCCTCTCAATCATATCTATGAGGTGACGCAAAGCCACCCTGCATGACTTTGCATGGCCTCATAGATATGGAGTAAGGCAAGACAGTGCAAAGCACTGCACTGCCTTACTCTGCACCAAGGAGGGGACGTTGCTGTGGGTTTTCTCACTTGGAATAAAATTGCATCCACCTAAAATTTTCACCTTTCATTAAAGTAAAATTAAATTGATTAATCTCATTCCAAGTAGGAGATGAAACCTGAATATCTTCTTTGGAATGCCACTTATCCCAAGCTTTCTCATAAACTGTTTTATCCTTATTTTGTCTGAGATTGCGGCTCATCCACTAATGAATCTGCACGTTCTGGATTCTACCAAATCTTCTGCCAATTCCAGACTTGTCTGAATTCTGATTACAACTAATTCCCTTAAAAAGCATCACATTTTAATGAAGGACCATTGGAGTATATTTTTATCAAACCTAATCCTAGGTTCAATATCACTCCAGATCTTCCATGATTCCGCATTTATAAAGTCAGAAATTAAACTAAAACCATTACTCTCCCACTTTAAAATGACATTTTTCTCTAATAAGGGACAATCACCCATATAGAAATCAGCCAGATGAATAACACCGTTAGTCATAGGTATTTCAAAGTGTTTGAAAAACTATTCTTTGTGTTTTAGATACCATTGTAAGGTCTTATATCTGACCTTTTCAGGACCTCTGGTGAGGCAAAGAAAATCTGTAATATGATAGTCCTGAAAAGTAATTTCAGGAAAAAATCGTCAAGCCTATACCCACTTGGAGATTTAAAAGTTTGAAAGATTTGTGTATAAAGTTTGTAAAATAATATACTCTCAAATTGGGGAGAGCTAGGCCCCCTCTTTCAATGGCCTGTATAAAGGGTCTAGTACCAAACGAGGTGAATAATTTGCCCAGATAAAAGCTGAAAGCATACCCTCCATTTCCTTAAAAAACTTCATCTGAAGGGCCCATGAAATAGCAGCAAACAAAACGTTTTACAATGGCAGAACTGACATCCGGACCAAGGCGATACGGCCCATTGTGGAGAGAGGTAACTTATTACATTTTAAAAATAATGCCTTAACCTTACTAATTAGGGAATATAATTCAATACAAATAAATCATTACCATTTTCTGTAAAATAGACCCCTAAATTGGGCTTAGGCCTAGAATTAACTAAGAGATGGAATTCAGGAAGTAAAGTGTCATGTGAGCAATTACATAGTAAAATCTCCATTTTAAAAGTGTCGCGAGCAATTACTTAGTATAGTAAAATCGCCGTTTCCAACTTATTAAACTTATACCCTCCCAATATGCTTGAAAAATTTAAAACACCCTCTTCTGGTTTTCCATTTCTGGGTTTCAAAAACAGCGCTATGATATCCACATATAGTTTAATAGGAGTCATGCCACTTACAGATGGGGCTATATTTGGAGTCATGCAGATAGGATGCCAATGGTTCTATAAAAAGGGCAAAACGTATAGGTGACAGGGGGCAGCCCTGCCTTGTCCCCCTAGTCACCCCACATGTACCGATGTTTCTGAAATTTATAATGATTTGTGCTCTAGCACCTTTATATAGATTAGATATTATTGAACCAATCTAGTGGGGAATCCAAACTTCTTAAGAATGATAAAAGGGTTCTCCCAACACACCAAATCGAAAGCCTTTTCAGCGTCTAAAAACATCACCTGAGCGGGAACTCTTCTCTGTGCAAAATAGTCTAAGGCTTTCGTTAAAAAGGTTGTGTTAGAGAATAACTCTCTACCGGACACAAAGTCACACTGATCAGAGTGGACAACTGCTTCCATAATTTGACTTATACGATTAGCCAAAAGTTTTGTAATCATCTTATAGACTGCATTTAGAAGACTAATAGGCCTATATGAATTGATATTCTCCTTGTCCTTCCCTTTCTTTAAAAAGCAAACTACCATTGCTATGCAAAAAGAGGCCGGGATTTCACCCCCCTCCAAAATGCGGATGGCAAGTTTTAACAATTTAGGGTTTAAAATTGATGCAAATCTTTTATACTTTTCAATTGGAAGACCATCTTCCCCCACAGGCTTTGCCGTTAGCAAAAGATTTAACGACCGCATTAATTTCTTTAAGGGAGATTTTCGCTTCTAATGCTTGTGCTTCATTTACTTTCAGCTTGGGTATGAGCAGTTTATTCAAAAAGTTAATAAGCGCTTCCGAATTGACCTGCTCTTGCCTACTATATAATGCTTTGTAATGCTTAAGAAATCTCTCCTGAATTTGCTGAGAGCCTCTAACATGGACATTTGCCTCTGCGTCTACGAGTGATAATATCTTATCCTGCTCTTGACGGTCTCTCGCCTGCCAGGCCAAACGTTTACCTGCATAATCTCTTTCCTCATACACTTTTGAAAGTAGTTAGCTATATATCCACACTCATTGTAATTCTCCTGCATACATAGTCTAGCCTCCTTAAGCGTTACTTGTTATCTGTCATTGGCGACTGTTGCATATCCATACTTGCCTGATTTAATTCTGTCTCCAGTTCAGCCCTAAGTAATGACATACATTTCCTCTGCCCAATCTCTTTGGAAGTGATATATCCATGTATTGTTGCCTTGAAAGCCTCCCATACATTCTGAATTCCAGTCGAGTTATTATTTATTTTAAAATAGTTACCTATTTCACTTTGTATCTCCTTACCCCACTCCTCATTGTCAAAGTTTACTTTATTAAAAAAAACATCTTCCACCTGGCCACTCTACATTAATGCCTGCTATTTCCATCTTTACTAAAGCATAATCGGAGAAAGCATTTTGTATGTGGGAGTAGCTATTTAATTGCAAGCTTTGTGTAGAGATATAGTAATCCAATCTGGCAGCTAACTTATGTCTTCCTGAATAGCATGAATATTCACGTTTATCTAGGAACTTTTCCCTTCATAGGTCTGACAGACCTAACCCTCTACTACATTCCAACATAGCTGCAGCCATTCGCGGTTTACTCTGCCTACATCTATCTGAGGATGAGTCTAAATCTGGATGTTGAAGGAGATTAAAATCCCCCCTAATATAATAAATCCTGGAATATTGAGCAGTGCCTGATATGATTCTATGAGAGGAGTCAGATTGTCCAATATCAGAGCTTACATTGTCGCAATCGTGATTCTAATGTTATCAAGAAGTCCATTATTAAGGTCCCACCTGCCTTCTGTATCCGTTTGAGAGTATGCAACTTGGTGAGGAAAATGTTTATTCACATACAATGCCACCTCCCTATGTGCTGCATTTGCACATGACAAACACTGATACCCTGCCCTTTGCTTAAACATTTTAAAAATAGGTTCCTTTTTATCAATAAAGTGTGTTTCTTGAATGAATACTGTTTGAAATGGGGGTCTCTAGTTGGCAGGTTATTACCCTGTCCAAGTAGGGACCATTTTTCCTAGTCAGGATAAGGGAGTTACACTTCTGAAATAACCCCTGCTCACCCACTTGGTAGCTTGGCAGGAGCAGTCAGGCTTTCAGAGGCAGTGTGTAAAGCATTTGCATATAACACACAGTAATACAGTGAAAATACTACAAAAGAACACCACATCAGTTTTAGAAAAACAGCAAATATTTATCTGTGTAAAACAAGACCAAAACGATGAGAATCCAACATACAGTTATTCAAAATACTCATAAAGCAAAAATAGACTTTAAAAACAGTTCCTTGAAGTCGATAGCTCCGTCCGAATCTATCACGGCGTCGTGAACAAACAACTCCAACAGTTCTGGCTAACCACGGCATCAAGGGCCAGCTACGGTGTCGGGTAGACCTGCAAAACAGTACCTTTAGAAATGCAGGGCGTCGAGGACCTTGTGATGAGCCCTGATGAGTCGGCGTTGGCAGGCGTAGGTTCCGGAGGTCGGTGCAGGAGTCGTCGGGCCCTTGAAGTCACATGCATCGCAGGTCAAACTCCGTGTGGTTGAAGTCGGGAGCACCAGCAAAGTGCAGCGGTGCGGTGTGTGGGGCCCTCAGGTCACGGTGCAGGCAGCAGATCGGTGATGGTGTCCAGTGGTGTCGGTGAGACTAAGGGTGCTGTGCGAAGTGGGGCAGTGCTCATTGCAGTGCTAGCTGTTCACGGTCCAGGCAGCGTCGTCGTTGAAGCACTGTCGTCAGCTGACAAATTGTGGGTCAATGGCGCCGATGTCGGTGGGCCAAGGCTGCGGTGGGGGATGGGGTGGTGCATAGTGTAACTTACGAGCGGTGCCCCCAAACCATGGTGCAGGCAGCGGTATTAATGTCAGCTTGGAGCATCAGTGAGACCAGGGCTGCGATGCGAAGCAGGGTGGTGCTCCATGTTCTCTGCGAGTGGCGCTGACAGGTCACGGTGCGGGCAGCGGTGTCCGGGACGGCGTTGTCGGGCATACCAGGGTGCGGTGTGAAGCGAGGCAGAGCAGAGTATGGTGCCCATTGGTCATGGTGCAAGCAGCAGCTCAGTGGTGGTGGCGAACGGTGTCGTCAGGGAGACCAGGGTTGCGGTGTGAGATGCAGCAGTGCCCTCTGTGGTGTCTTCATGTCACAGAGCTGGCAGCGGCGGCGTTAATGCTGTTGGGTTGCTTTTTCTTCTGTTGCAGCACAAAACACACAGTTCCAAGTGCTGGTAGCAGATGAACTCGAAGTCTTTGTTGTTCCTCAGACTTCTTGAACAGGGGGCAAGCTCTATCTCAAGCCCTTGGAGAAACCCAGGGAAAACAGATGCAGAAAGTTCAGTCCAGTCCTTTCACTGCTCAAGGCAGAAGCAGCCACTGCAGGCCAACACAGCAAAGCACACAGCAAAGTGGTAGTCTCTCCTCACAGCTTCTCCAGCTCTTTTTCTTGGCAGGTTTCTTGACCCAAAAGAGTTCTAAAATCCTGGGATCTGAGCCCCAATATTTATACCACATTTCCCTTTGAAGTTCTGTTGTGTTGGCTCAAGCAAAGTTCCCCTAGCACACATGGTCCAGTTCTGTCCTGCCCAGGCCAGGTGCACTACAGGAGGTGGAGACAGCATTGTGGAAGCCAGGTGCATGTGGCACCTCATCCTACCACTCTAGATGCAGGACAGACCCATCAGCTAGGCTATGAGTCACCCAGGAAAGGCAGGATACACCTCAGCCCCCTTTGTGTTCCTGTCTAGTGTGAATGCACAAACCAGCCCCTGTAATTCTTAAACACAGACAGCTAATACACAAACAGGCAGAGGCACATGGATGGTTAGACAAGGAAATATCCACTTTCTAAAAGTGGTATTTCCAAACACACAATATAAAAATCATCTTTACTAAAAGATTCATTTTTAAATCCTGAGTTCAGGCATACCAAACTCCATTTTTCTATCAGCTTCCCTGGCAAGCTACATTTGTAAAGGTGCTACAAAGCAGCTCCTACGATACCTTTCAACAGTGAAAATGAAATACACAGGGGCAGATTTACAAGCCCCGTGCTCCACTTTTGCGTCATTTTTAACATGGGAAAATTGACGTACGGGTGGCGCAAGGGGCTTGTAAATAAGCCCCACAGTATTTCACCATCAGGACATGTAACAATCACCAGTACATGTCCTACCTTTCCATCACACTGTACCCTGCCCACAGGGGTACCTTGGGCCTACCTTAGGGGTGTCTTTTATGTGAGAAAAGGGAAGGTTAGGGCCTGGCAATTGGGCACACTTGCCAGGTCGACATGGCAGTAGAAACTGCACGCACACACTGCCATGACAGGTCTGAGAACCCTTTGAAAGGATGCTGCTGTGGGTGGCACAATCAGTGCTGCAGGCCCACTAGCAGCATTTGGACTCACATGCCCTGGGCACACACAGTGCACTGTACTAGGGACTTAGGAGTAAATAAAATAAGCCAATCATGGAAACACCAATCCATAAACACAATTTACAGTAGGAGCACTTGCACTTTAGTACTGATCAGCAGTATTAAAGTGCGCACAAGCACTAAACCAGCAAAAACAAGATCCAGAGTACCACAAAAACCAGGAGGGCAGAAGCAAAAAGACAGGGAAAAAAAATCCAAAAGATGCCAGGTATAACAAGTACAATGTCTGGGGAGTGCCCTCTCACCCATGTATCTATTGCCCTAGCCTTAGATTTATTATTAAGGGCATTAGCGTTCAATGTCACAATCCGAATAAACTCCCTATGCTTTGTTATAATTTCTGAGTCACCAGTACCATGCATATAAATCCATTAACAGCAATCCAACCATTGCCTGGCATGAGAAAATCTATCCACTTAAACCAGCTGCCCCCCTCCCTATCCCCATGAAATAAAATGACTAGAGTGACCAAATGCCTTACTTTCTACTGCTGAAGGGGCTATATCCCTGCATGTTTATTAAAGTGCCCCATGCATCATAAAAGTGCAACGTGATTCCTGAACAATAAATATAGCCAGCATAGATCTATTGTAGTATCCTTACGACATTGCAAAAAATAGTGCCTGTGTATCTGAATATCTCAAAGGGTACCTCCCTGCTCCACAAACAATCTCTGATCATTGGATTAAGAGAGATTTACAATATAAAATGAAAAAATAATCTCCCAATGGGCCCAGACCTCTTTGCCCCTTTATCCATCCTTTTGTCCTGTTGGCAGTCTTTCTGGCATTAATAATAGATGACATTCTTGTAAATACTGTTTCAAAATTCTTCAATTTTTCCTTGCCAGCACCTTGTGCCCACCCCATTTTAGCTTACCGCCCGTGTCCATCCCATCCCTCCTCCCAATAAGAACCCCCCAGAGCGAGGATTGCCCACACATCCTCTCTCTCCCCCAAAAGCACCTCGGGTGCCATGTTATTGCACCCCATCATACTCCTGGATTAACCGAAAGATCCCATGCCCCTCTAATCCCTGGAATACCAACACAAACTAACTGGACAAGCTTTGCAAAAGTGTCTGAGCCTCTTCTGTATCAGTAAAGAGATAGAAATGACCTTTTGCTAGGACCTTAAGTTTTGACTGTTGTACAATGGATACTTCTGCGTCCCTCTCCTTAAATGAGTCAATCATTTTAACAAAGTCTCTTAGCCTCCGTGCTGAGACAGCAGACATGTCTGCAAAGTTCTTGAATTGTGGTACTTCCTGGGTGGATAAAGTTCTCTTTTCTATAGCTTTAGACACGATGCTTTCCCTATCACGAAAGTCAGCAAAATTGACTAATATTTCTGAGGATATTTGTCATTGGCATGCTGTTGTGCTGCTACCCTATGGGCCCTTGTAACAGTTAAGTCCCCTTTAAACTCCAGGATTGCCTTCTTCATCAGAGTGTCTATCCAGTCTCGTACATGCAAGCCTTCACTTCCTTCTGGGACACCCACTATCTGGAGATTTGAGCGTCTATTGTAATTTTCCAAATTAAGAATTTTGTTTTAAAACAAACTCTTGTTTTTCTCTAATTGTTTGATTTCCTGCTGCAAGGATGAAACTTTATCCTCTAGATTTGAAATTTGACTCTGTCAGCCTTTCAGGGAAATTGGCAATGCCCTCCTCGATCTTTGTCAGTCCCTCACGCAATGCTGCAATTTCCTGTGTCTACGTTGTTCTTAATTCTCTTATCTTGGCCAAAATGTTCTTGAGCATATTTTTAATAGACTGACTGGATTCCCCTAAATCTTGTTGCAATACCTGAGAGCTTACGCTGTCCTCAGCCTCTTACATCGTTTGTGGAATGTCCACATTAATGACATCATCCTGAACTGGAGCAACTCCTGAAGACACCACTTCAGATAATTGTTGGCCCTTATTCTTAACTGCCTGGGACATAGCTTGAGCCCCCATTAGCAGTGATGCTTTATTTTGCTTTGAAAACAGGGGGTACTGCTTACACCCAAATAGACTTACAGCGGGCTCTGCAGTACTTATTGCAGTGTTGATTTCTGCAGCGAAATTACAGTTGTCCACACCCTCAGAGCCTGAAGGTGAGCAGGATAACTGAAGGTCAGAGATGTCTCCTCCACTTTCAGTCTCTGATCCCCTCTCACTCTCAGTTTGATTATTAGGGCCCTCTTATTTTTCTGCCTTCAATAACTGCTGAACTTTCAAGTCCATTCTTTGGTGAACCACTCTTTGTCAGCGAGCAGTAGTAGAAGTTTTAACTAGATTGCCCTTTCGTCTTAATTTCTGGGCTGGCCTGGATTGACTAAATAGGTCAATACTCACACTGGCTGTCTTGTGCTGGAATTTTCTCATACTTATTTTCTAATACTGAGTCAAAGTAATAGAATAGAGATCACTTTGGTGAATAATTTCAATGCCAAATTTAAAATGCTGTTTAACATGATATTTCCTGCCTATACATGAATTTTTTGCCCTTCCAGCTTTGTAGCATCCACGGGGACTGCAGAAAGGGCAAAAAACATCCGGCAGACCCCCAAGTGGTGAGACCCGCCCACCCGACTTTCACGATGGTGCGCTCTCACCTGACACTCTCTGGTAGATCACTCGTGGTGTCTCTCACCCCATCTTCCCCAAGACCTGGATGAAATGCAAGCTGCGTTTCGTTTTTCCAGCTCTTGCGTACCGTATTCTCCCGTGCGCTGGTATATGGAGAAATCAGATTCCCCGTTCGGGCGCTTACCAAGCAGCAACTCCCCCAATCCTAGAGCTGCTTCATGGGCTCTGGTGGATCGCTGCCTCCGCTACCACCATCGCTCCTCAAAAAGCCCTCATACCTTTACTTCTGGGGGAGGGGCCGGGAGAGTATGCTAATACCAAAACGTGTGGGTAGCGTCCGTCGTCATCAGATTTGATCCCCACCGGGATCAACACCCATGGGTTTTGACACATTTCCAGATTTACAAGGACCTGCAAACCTGAAAATGCGTCAAAACGCGTCTCGTTTTTTCCCTCTTTATATATGTGCTGAATTCTGCAGCACACATAGAAAGAGGAAAACGCCTCTATTGATTGTTTTTGCACAGAAGGTGTACCTTCCTGCACAAAAACAGTTGTGCCAACAACACGGACACCCTTGCAGCATGGTACAAGGGTGCCTGCATTGGTGCTATGCACCAATTTGTGCACCGGCTCCGGAAGAAAAGACAGAAATGCACCATATCTTGTAAATAGGGTGCATTCCTGCCCTTTCAAATTGGCGTAGGGCAGCGCAGCAAAAAGACGTGTGGTGCTGCCCTACTCTAATTTTCTGTAAATGAGGCCCTCAGAGTAGATTGGAGGGGCAGTGGCAGGTCCTTGGAATATTATGGGCACAAAGCAGGGAGCAGGGGCATGCACACAGATATCGGAGGGCAGGGGGAAGGGGAGTAGGGGCAGCAAGCTTAGCACAGAGGCTAACTGGAGGGCAATGATGGGGCATAGAATTGGGCAACAGAGGGGAGTTGAAGTTGGCAGGGACATCAAGCTAAATGGTTGGCAGTGGCAGCACATCAGGCCATGCAGGGCAGGTGGGAGGGGGCTGGTGCACAGACTCGGACAACAGAGGGTAGGGAGCAGGTGGATGGGATAGCAAGCTAACTGATTAAGGCAGGAAAAGCAGTGGCAGAACAGTGGCCGCGCATGGATGTAATGAGGGAGCAGGGTCATGGATATGGACAATGGATGGCAAGGAGGAGGGCAAGTAGGAGCAGCAAGCTTGGGTGGGGGCAGCACAATGCCAGGCCAGGACCTGTGTTCCATCCCCCCACAATGCATTGTGGTAGGCATCTTACTAACCATTAAAAGAAAATTCACTAAAAAAACAAAGGTTACAGGGACGTTATTGTTAGGCTCACATTTTACTCATACAAAACCAGTGAAATTCAGCAGTTATAGTTACTGGAGCTAACTATCACTTATGCCCCTGCAATGCACTGCTTATGACCCCACATATTACATCACTCATGACATGGTCAGTGACATCACTCATGACATCACTGATGAAATCACAGAACCACTCACACATCCACTCACACACCCATACAACTACTCATACACCCACTCACTGATCCATTGAGCCACTCACACAGCCACTCACGTCCCATATACCTACTCACACAGCCATTCACTCACCCATGCAGCTACTTGCACACCCACTTCACTTATTCACCCATACAACCACTCACACACCCATACTGCCTCTCAACAGAGCTACTCACTCACCCATTCAACCACTCAAACACCGACTCACACACCCATAACAAGCACTCAGATGTGTACTCACTCATACAGGCACTCACGTAAACACTCTCCACTACAGCCACTCACACAACCAATTAACCAAACAACCACTCAGTCACCCATACAGCCACTTACACACAGTCACTTACCCATACAGCCACTAACACAGCCACTTAGTCACCATACAGCCACTCATGTATCAACTCACAGACCCATACAGCCACTCACACAGCCTCTCACTCACCCATACAGCCACTCGTACACCCACTCACTCACCAATACAGACACTCACACACTCACTCACTCACCCATAGAGCCACTCACACACCCACTCACTCACCCATACAGTCACACAGTCACTTGCTCACCCATACAGCCACTCATACACCCACTCACTCACCAATCCAGCCAGTCACAGAGCCACTCCCACACCCATACAGTTACTCACACACACATTTATTCAACCATACAGGTACTCACACACCCACTTATTCACCCATGCAGTCTCAAACACACCCACTTATTCACCCATGCAGTCTCACACACACCCACTCACACACCTATGTAGCCACTCAGACACTCACTCACACATGGATACACACAGTCTCAAAGCCACTCACATAATATATGTTAGAAATAGTAGCACTCATTAGTAGTACACAAACTATAGTAATTTAACTTTTGTAGTACCTTAGTATACATGTTTAACACTCATAAACTTTTAGAAAACACTCACAATCACTGGACGATGTTATCAGTGATGCCATTGTAAATGTTGGGTTTTTCAGTATATATACATATATATATGTATGTATATTATCTACTGGCGGTCGCCAGTAGATAGTTATAGTTAGGACCTATTTTCCATAGGAAATCCGCAACATTCTATTTGAAATAACTTTGGTGCCGGTTGACGAATCTTCGCGAAATTTTCAAAACTCGTGGCCTGCTCCGGCCCGCTCCTATCCTGAAAGTCTCGGGGTGATTCGTCAAGTGGGGGCCGAGAAAAAAGGGGGTCCCAAAACGTGTTTTCCCCATGCAATTTTCCATAGTAACCTTTCATCGCAGCTACAGCCCGAACTGCTGAACGGAATTACACCAATTTTGGCAAAAATGTAGCCCTTGGTTCAGAGTCGTGCCTTTTGGTTAAATGGTGTAAATCCGTTCAGTAGTTCCTGAGAAATGTGAAAAAGAAAACACATATATATCTGGGCGGAGCCTAACCACACATGTCATCGTGAGATCTGATTGGCTGTCAGCATTTCATCCTGGAATTGCTGGCAGCCATCTTGGGACCAATATAAATGATAGTACCCCATTGAAATGCATTGTAGTGATTCGAAGATTTTGAGGGTTACCAAAAGGAGAACTATAAAGGGTGATAACAGACTTTAGTTACATTAGAATTCATTTGTTGATGGTACCATACTAATTTCAGGAATTGTGGTGTGTTCTAAGGTGATTTTACCCTGTGAAAAACCTTCTGCTGGGATATCATGAATCATGTTGAGAGAAAACTATTTTCACATGCTTGTCCCATACAGTTTTGGAAGGTGCTCCAGAAGCTAAAATGAGAGCATATTTTCTGTAAATTCACATTATCTTTCTCAGTCATGTGAGAATGAAGTCTGACATTCTCAGTAAAACATGTACATCCAACAAGGGCAGAGACTGTCAGTTGATTCCTTTGTGTTCTACTGCAGCTTCCCAGAGTGTTCTAAAGAACAACTAGAGTGCTAACAGCCTTACTTATGACAAAAGTAAAGGCACACCTGAAGCCATCTTGATTGGAATAAACTGGTAACACTTAAAACATTTAATTTAAAAAGGAACAAAATGATGGGGTTCATTTTGTCATAGAAATTATGGTTAGTGCTGTAGAAAGAAAAATTAGGACATGTTTCAAGTGTGATCTCAAATATCTTCCTGTTATATTTCAACAGGAGCAGCCTGTCAGTTGATGCCTTTGTGTTCTACTGCAGCTTCCCAGAGTGTTCTAAAGAACAAATAGAGTGCTAACAGTCTTACTTATGACAAAATTATGGCACACCTGAAGCCATCTTGATTGGAATAAACTGGTAACTCTTAAAACATTTAATTTAAAAAGGAACAAAATGAGGGGGTTCATTTTGCCATAGAAATTATGGTTAGTGCTGTAGAAAGAAAAATTAGGACATGTTTTAAGTGAGATCTCAAATATCTTCCTGTTATATTTCAACAGGAGCAGCCTGTCAGTTGATGCCTTTGTGTTCTACTGCAGCTTCCCAGAGTGTTCTAAACAACAACTAGAGTGCTAACAGCCTTACTTATGACAAAAGTATGGCACACCTGAAGCCATCTTGATTGGAATAAACTGGTAACACTTAAAACATTTAATTTAAAAAGGAACAAAATGATGGGGTTCATTTTGTCATAGAAATTATGGTTAGTGCTGTAGAAAGAAAAATTAGGACATGTTTCAAGTATGATCTCAAATATCTTCCTGTTATATTTCAACAGGAGCAGCCTGTCAGTTGATGCCTTTGTGTTCTACTGCAGCTTCCCAGAGTGTTCTAAAGAACAACTAGAGCGCTAACAGTCTTACTTATGACAAAATTATGGCACACCTGAAGCCATCTTGATTGGAATAAACTGGTAACTCTTAAAACATTTAATTTAAAAAGGAACAAAATGAGGGGGTTCATTTTGTCATAGAAATTATGGTTAGTGCTGTAGAAAGAAAAATTAGGACATGTTTTAAGTGAGATCTCAAATATCTTCCTGTTATATTTCAACAGGAGCAGCCTGTCAGTTGATGCCTTTGTGTTCTACTGCAGCTTCCCAGAGTGTTCTAAAGAACAACTAGAGCGCTAACAGTCTTACTTATGACAAAAGTATGGCACACCTGAAGCCATCTTGATTGGAATAAACTGGTAACACTTAAAACATTTAATTTAAAAAGGAACAAAATGAGGGGGTTCATTTTGCCATAGAAATTATGGTTAGTGCTGCAGAAAGAAAATTTAGGGCATGTTTTAAGTGAGATCTCAAATCCTCTTCTATTTCATTAGAAAATTCTGACATGCAGACTGAAACAATCACTTTCAATACCAGCAGTAGACTTCCAGTTAACTCCCTGGTGAGCAGTAGCTTTACTACAGAGTTCTAATGAACAACTAGAGTGCTAACATTCTGAATTTATGGCAAATGTGTGACACATCTGAATGCCTTCTTGATGGAATCAAAGTAAAAAACTGAAAGCATTTCCTGCTGAGGAGACTGCAGTAAATGACGAAATTAGGAAACTTCATAACAAATAAGTCTCCCAAGATGGCCACCAGAGAAAAAAGAGCCCAAATGTAGCACAAATATAGCCCAGATGTAGCCCACATATAGCCCAATGACAGAAGTGTGCAAAACACTTTTTATTTTTAGTTTTTCTGCAGTTTTATATAGTGCAAACTGGTCAGGTATTGGAGCGTTACATCTTACTTGGACCCCTTATTGCGTGTTTTGCACGAAGTACATGAGATTGATCTTGCGAAACATTGAACTTTACGATTCTGTTAACCTGAAGTTGCTCTGAACCGGGCTTTGTAACACCCGTTTTTACCTACTGGTTTTAATTAATTCTCACTGTATTGTATTAGGAAAGAGGATTTACTGTTTTTATGTACACTTTTATGATCTATGTTTCTAAATCAGAACAAATAAAGTTTAATGAATTCTATGGCAGGACGGAGGCAAGGATTATGCATATCTTTCCTCACTTTATTTGCATAGCAGTTCAAAGAAAACGTAACACAACAATCATTAAACAAAAGACTACACAACCCATGAACCATTAGGGGGTAGTCTCCAAGGCAACTATAGTCCAATCATATCACAGTCCATCGTATATAATATCGTGACGTCCCATCCGCTTCCTCTTTCTTCACTGCTCGTCAGTTAAGTGCATTCCTTACATTCTTGGCTTAATCTGACGTTGTTGCTGTTTGTATAGCGGTTTCTTGTGCACGTTATTAGCATTATTGCCTTGGTATTGTTTCATATTCCCTGCGCAGCAGGCTCTTGCCCGAGCGCGTTCTCCCCCTTGCAGTTTCTCCCGCTGTGTGCTCTGCGCGCGGTGAGATCCTGTCAGGCACGTCTGGTCCGAGCGAGGCAGCTCCGTCGAGCGCTCCCGCTGGTCTTTACGCGCGTTTGGGAATCCGGTCACTCCTTTAGTGTCCGCTTGATTCCTGACCAACCCTCGCCTAATTTTGACACCGCTACGCGGTGATTTCCCCACACTGCCACGTTAGTGACCAGCGCCACCTGGTGGTGGTAATTGGTATTGCGCCTCAGTCTATTCTTATAACAGCTTCGGGGAAAGCCCAGCTGTTGGAGCACCGGCGAGGGGGCTGTCTTAAGGATTTTAAGGGCATTTGTTCTGTGCTCACACCCTCTGCTATCATGTCTTCTCCAGAAGACCATTTTTACTCCTCCTACCAGGAAGTGGAGGAGGAATGGCCCCCAACTTCTCCCTCCAGCAGTGGACCAAGCCCTCTCTCTGGCTATTTCTAGGGCGCTGGCTCCTCTTAGGGATCAGGTTGATAAGCTGGCGAAAAGCATCCCTGGGGTGTTCAGTGACCCAGATCTGGTGGTGGCGGGTCCAAGTAGCTCCCAGATGGGGAATAAAAGGGCCGTTAAGCATAACGCGGGGCACTTGGAAGGATTTGATAAACTTACGGAGACCTTCCTCAAGAGTGCGCGAACGCTAAAACATGCACCCTGCCGGGAGGAGGAGGGGCCCAGAGAAAATTGCGACACTGTCACCACTATTGTAGACCCCGACGGCGGGTTTCCCTTAGAGTGAGAGGGTGTATCGGAGGACGATTTCTCCTCCAATGAGGATAAGGACTCGGGGCGTCCCTGGCGTCCAGAGTCCCACTCCTCTCAGTCTCCGGTTGGGGACGGGGTCCACTCGGACATGTTCGAGCCTACCCAAATTTACCATCCTAGGTCGGCAGAGTGGACACCTGACGCCAAAGTGGCAGAGTATGTGGTGGGAAAATCCATCAACCCCTTGAAAGGGAGGTCAGGAATAGGATGAGGGGAGAATGCCCCAGGCCCTCACTGAAGGGGAAGGTGGCACACACGCCTGAAATTGATGAGAAACTATGTACCTTTTTCTCCAAGTATATGAGGGATCCCAAGAAAGAAATTGATAGGTCTTGGACGTGGTAGGGCCCTTGACCCAAATTATTCAATTGACGGAGCGTTCCAAAGAGTCAGGATCCCCTTTGTCCACGGATATTGTGGCTGGTTGGGCGCACTACCCTAAACCCTAAAACACTACCCCCTCCACTACCCAAACACCACTGCACTACCCTAAACCCTAAAACACTATCCCCAGCACGACACCCTACACTACCCAAACATAACTGCACTACCCTAAACCCTAAAACACTACCACCAGCACGACTCCCTACACTACCCAAACACCACTGCACTACCCTAAACCCTAAAACACTACCCCCAGCACGACTCCCTATACTACCCAAACACCACTGCACTACACTAAACCCTAAATATACCCCAGCATGACCTCCCACACTACACAAACACCACTGCACTACCCTAAACCCTAAAACACTACCCCCAGCACGACCCCCTACACTACCCAAACACCACTGCACTACCCTAAACCCTAAAACACTAACCCCAGCATGACCCCCTACACTACCCAAACACCACTGCACTACCCTATACCCTAAAACACGACCCCTACACTACACAAACACGACTGCACTACCCTAGACCCTAAAACACTACCCACAGCATGACCCCCTTCACTACACAAACACCACTGCACTGCCCTAAACCCTAAAACACTACCTCAGCACTACCCCCTACACTACCCAAACACCACTGCACTAACATAAACCCTAAAACACTACCCCAGCACAACTCCCTACACTACACAAACACCACTGCACTACCCTAAACCCTAAAACACTACCCCCAGCATGACTCCCTACACTACCCAAACACCACTGCACTACCCTAAACCCTAAATCTACCTCCAGCACGACCCCTACACTACACAAACACCACTGCACTACCCTAAACCCTAAAACACTACCCCCAGCACGACTCCCTACACTACCCAAACACCACTGCACTACCCTAAACCCTAAATCTACCCCCAGCACGACCCCCTACACTACCCAAACACCACTGCACTACCCTAAACCATAAAACACTACCCCCAGCATGACCCCCTACACTACACAAACACCACTGCACTACCCTAAACCCTAAAACACTACCACCAGCATGACCCCCTACACTACTCAAACACCACTGCACTACCCTAAACCCTAAAACACTACCCCAGCACGACCCCCTACACTACCCATACACCACTGCACTACCCTAAACCCTAAAACACTACCCCCGGCACGACCCCTTACACTACCCAAACACCACGGCACTACCCTAAACCCTAAAACACTACCCCCAGCACGACCCCTTACACTACCCAAACACCACGGCACTACCCTAAACCCTAAAAGACTACCCCCAGCACGACCCCCTACACCACCCAAACACCACTGCACTACCCTAAACCCTAGAAAAGAAACCCCCACCCCATGCCCAATCCCCCTTACCTCTCACTCCTCATGGTTCCTCTCTCCTCGTGGTTCCTGCTTCACGTCATCTCTGAGGGGCAGTCGTTGTGAGGAAACGGAACAGCCTCTGTTTCCTTACAACGACATGGATCGTCTACATGTTTTTAGAACGCATGGTCATTTACCATACATACCTTTACAACAAAATTCGTTGTAAAGGCATGCGTGGTAAATGACCATGCGTTCTAAAAATGCGTAGTAATGACTTCGTGATGTACAACGCATGCGTGGTAATGCATGCGTTGTAATGGTATCGCAAAGTAAAAAAGTCGTTGTAACAGCTGTTTACCGATCGAAGCTGGCCCCTGTTCTTCAGTGAGACGTTTATTTGATTAATTAGGAGGAAGGAATGTGGTTTTTTTACCGAAAAGTGCATTCCCGGCTGTTGTATTGTGAAAGTGTCCGCGTGGCCTGGTTTCACTTCTGGTGAGAGAGTGGAAGAGTCTGTTTGGATCTAAAGGAGTTCTGTTGTTGGACGGGCCGGTGCGACATGTCATCAGAAAACATAGCTAATGGAAAGCGTCCTCCCTGAAGTGTGGAGCAGTGCCATGAGAGGTCAACGAGTGAGCGTCCCACCGCAGTATGACCGTACCGCGTGACCCATGTGCCGCCTCCAGGGTACGGGAGGCAGAAGCGGCATCGCAGGTCCTCTTGAAGACCGTTGTAGCACTAATTCTACATTTTGGTACTAGGGCATTTTAACTTCGTTGTTCCTGCCAGATACAAAGAGAAGATCCTGTGTTATTCAGTGCCCTCGGTACCTTTTTGGTGGGTTGTGGTGCTTGTCACTTCGCTGCCCCGCCGGTGCACACGGCTGGGCACCCCACCTCGTGTGCCATCTGCAGGGCCTCTGCCCTCGGATCACTGGTTTCGGTTTCTGGAGTGGCAACACAAACAGTTGCTCCCAAAGGACTAGCCTGAACACTTAGGTGAATATCCCCTGCACCAGCATTCTACGGAAATTCTTTCCTAGCTCTCCCACGTCAACGAGCACGGCTCCGCTCGCGACACCGTATGACGTCATCGGAGCCATAAGAGGACCTCGTCGGCATGCTGACGTCAGTTCCACCCATTTTTTCCGTGCCACCGCGGCAAACAGGGGACCGAGACATTTTCACATGTATACATAGTATAATAAATATATATATATTCACTGAAAAAACCATAGGTTTCAGGCACGTTATAGTTAGAAATTACCATTTAAAAAACCTTAGAAATTCACTGAAAAAACCATAGGTTTCAGGGGCGTTATAGTTAGTTGGACATTTCACTCATACAAAACCATAGAAATTCCCCCGTTATAGTTAGTTCAGCTAACTATAACTCGCGCGCCCGCAATGCACTGCTGATGACGTCACATATTACATCACTCATGACATGGTCAGTGACATCACTCATGACATCACTGATGACATCTCAAATGACATCACTGATGACATCACTGATGACATCATCCAGTGAATGTGTGTTTTTCTGAAAATTAAATATGTTTTATATATGTATATCTCAAGGTCGATGGAAGAATAAATGGGTATATAAGGGTCTAAATGGATGATTTGTTTTGTAAAATTGATTGTATAACTGACTAAGTGTATCTTAGTGAATACATGGATTAGTGAGCAATGTTTAAATATGAAAATATCTGTATCAGTCTCTCACTTTGTGTATAAGTGGCTGCATGGGTTGGTGAGTAGCTACATGAGTGTCTATATGGGTTATTAGTTAGTTTTTTGAGTATCAGTATGAGTGTCTGAATGTCTGTATGGTTCGGTGGGGGGTATTACTTAGTGCATAGATGCATGAATGAGTGACTCACTGTTTGTATGTGTTGAAGACAGCATGTGTGCAGGACTGTATAGGTGGATGAATATGTGTATGGGTGTGTTAGTGAGTGAATGACTGTCTCAATAGTGTCTTTATGAGTAACTACATATGTTTTAAACTAGTATATGTGAGTATTGGTGTATATAAGTGAGTATATGTGAGAGTGAGAGATTGGAAGAGTTCCTGTACAAATAAGTAGGTGTTTCTATAAGTGATTGTTTAAGAGAGTAAGTATGTGTAAGTTTCTGTAGAAGTAAGTGTGGTAGTGTGTGTATAACTGTATATGCAAGTAAATGGATGTTTGATACTTTGTTTGCATGTGTGACTATGTGTGTGAGTAACTCTATGGATGAGTGGCGGTGTGTAACAGGATGTATAGGTGTATGAGTACATATGATGAGTGAGTACATGTATGAGTGACTGTATAGGGACTGTTGGTGAATGAGTGGATGTGTGTGTAGATCTTGGAATTACTGAATAGGTGTGTTGTAACTGGTATTGGTATGTCCATTGTTTTGAAAATGTTAGTTTGTATTTTTGAGTGTGTGTATCAAAGGTTATATTAGGTTGAGAGGAGGTCTGCCACTCTATCACAAGGATGATGTCATCAGTGATGTCATCAGTGATGTCATTTGAGATGTCATCAGTGATGTCATGAGTGATGTCACTGACCATGTCATGAGTGATGTAATATGTGACGTCATCAGCAGTGCATTGCGGGCACGCGAGTTATAGTTAGCTGAACTAACTATAACGGGGGAATTTCTATGGTTTTGTACGAGTGAAATGTCCAACTAACTATAACGCCCCTGAAACCTATGGTTTTTTCAGTGAATATATATATATATATATCTATATCATACCTCGGTGGCAAATATAATAAGTTGGCGCAGGTACATTGATGACCTCTTCATCATTTGGCGGGGGTCAGAAGAGACAGCAAGAAAACATATAAATGCCTTAAATGTGAATGAGGTTAATCTAAAATTTACCTATGAAATTAGTACCACCAGCGTCGATTTCCTGGATTTACAGATCTTTATCTGTGAGGACAAATTATGCTCCGCTTTGTATAGGAAACCCACAGTAGGGAATGCAACCCTGCATGCGAATAGCAGTCACCCACCCAACTTAATAAAAAGTATACCATATGGGGAACTGCTCCGTATAAAGAGGAATACAACCGGAGACACAGATTATCAAAAATCAGCACAGGAATGTATGAGGAGATTCCAATCCAACCCAAAATTTCTTTATTTCGGTCGAGGACCATAAAAGACATTACATAGGTAAACAGTATACAAAACGAATTAAAAAGTATATAAATCATGATAAAATTTATACACAGACATTTAAAAGGAATATCAATCAGCGTTTAGTCCATTGCTGCTTTCTAAAAAAGCCTTACGCGTCCACCACATAGAGGATAAAAAGCGAGAGACAGCATATACAATTGGTAGATGTGTATTATACTTCAGGAGTCTAAAAGTATCTTCACATCGCCTTGTGCCCAGGTTCCTACACAGTTGTACCAGCCATCTTTGTCTAATTTTTTTGTATCCTGGGCAGAAATTAAAAAAAATATGAAGTTCGGACTCCTCTACCGTACTGCATGCCGGACACCCCAGAGCAATGCTAATGGACCATTTATTAGAGAATGCTCCTAACGGGAGAGAACCATGCCTGAACTGGACATAAAGCTTCCTGGCGAGGGCTGGTTGTATTTTGTCTAGGCATGGCTCCAGATTATAGGTATCCTTAACGTTAAAAGATTTGGCAGTAAGGGGACCAATGGCGGGATTTTCATGATAATTGGGCAAGTTTGCCCTCCCTATAACTACTAACCAATTGTAACTGCGAGACTGCACTGCAGGCTACCTCCGGACTGCTCCAGAGACTGCCTCTACCTAGGGTGTGGAAACCTTTTTTTGATGTGCGCAAACCAGGCCAATTTGCTGATACCCGGGAGACCCAGAATTTTTTGCAGCTCTGACCTGTATTCGGTCAGTTCAGGGGTCACCCAGAGTCGTCGCCAAAATAGTTGGGGTCTGCACCCAATTTCCTCTATAATGGGTCTTACCCCTAGATCCAGACGCGGTGGGACAAGTGGGGAGCTAGCTGGTAAGCCAAGAAACTGTCTAAAAAAATATTCTCGGTTTTGATCATGTTATTCGGGGGGCAATGCCCCCATAATTCCACCCCATACATGACAGAACTTCCTAATTTGGTTTTATATAACTCTAAAACAGGTCCTACTGGCTTGTGCGAGGAATTTCTGTAAAGCTTGGCCAGCCCGCCTACGGTCTGGGTTAGCTTGAGACTGGATTTGGCCATATGGGGCCCCCAATCCATGTTTTCTGATAGGGTGAGACCAAGATACTCAAAGACGGATACCCGCTCGAGTTGGATACCATTCATATGTGGGTTTGGGCGAGTTGTGTGGAAGGGATTGAAGACCATGTATTTTATTTTCTGTATATTGATCTCCAGCCTCCTGGTTCCACAGAACTCAGCAAAACCATCTAATGTTCTCTGGATGCCCATCGGTGATTTGGACAGCAGGAGGGTATCATCGGCAAACATCAGAGCTGTGATTAGTTTGTGAGCTAGTTTGGGATCATCTATGTCCTTCAACCCAATCAATTTGTCAACGAATCCGTTAATATAAAGACAAAACAGGGTGGGTGCCTGCACACAACCCTGACTAACCCCTCTATTTATTGGGATGGGCTGGGTTAATTCGGTTAATTCCCCATGCTTTCTGTATCTAATTTGTACCTAGTTACCATCATGCTATCTCCTTAGCATATTCAAGAGATAGTGAGGAATCCCAAGATCGCTTAGCACCACACAAAGTGCATCTCTGGGCACTAGGTCAAAAGCACTTTTGAGATCCACAAAGACCAGATATAGACTACCACCTACCAAATGTACCGTTTTCCAACAAAGGAGTTGGAGCCTAAATATTTGGTCTACCTTGGAGGTTTTTTCCCTAAAGCCTGCTTGTAAGGGGCTCATGATTTTGTGTTCCTCCAACCAGGCCTGCAGGCGGCCCAATAGGATCCTTGCAAAGATTTTCTGGGTTATGTCTAACAGACTGATTGGTCTGTAATTGGTAGGCAATAATGGGGACCCTTTTTTGTATATTGGGAGTATCTCAGCTCCAGCCCAGGTTGCAGGAAGTGCCATCCCTTGTAGTATAGAGTTATAGAGCACCCACAGGTAAGGTCCCCAGATGTTGGGCTCGGCACGGAAAAGATCCCCAGGTATCTTATCCAAACCTGGGGCTTTACCGGGTGCAGTTTTTCTCACAGCACTGGTGACTTCTGACAGCGTCAGCTCAGGAATCACTGTAAGGGGGTTTGGTAATGGCTGAGTTTCTAAGGTCTGGGTTCTAGCCCCAGTCTCCGACAAAGCGTATAGGGCCTGAAAATGTTCTATCCAGCTATCAGCCGCTATATTGGGCTCCTGGGCCACCTTTCCAGTTCTACTACCAGTGCTTACAAGGTTCCAGAAGGCTTTCATATCCTTGCCCTCTAGGGCCTGCTTCAGAGATGCCCATTGGTCCAAGTCCCATGATTTTTTTGCGAGGGCAAGGGTGTTTTTATAGACAACTCTTGCAGTTCTAATTTGAGATTTTATCTTAGATTGTATGGCCTCTATCAAAGCCCTCTTTGCTTCCCGACAGCTGGGGTTGAACCAGGCCAGGTTGACCTTAGCCCGGCCCCCCCCTCCCGGGTGCCCACTGGCCAAAATGTATCCGCCAATTTGGAGGTCATTAGTTCGTGCAACTTGGCAACTACTGTTAGTGAATCAACAGTACCCTCTGTGAATGAACACTTTCCTAGTTCCAAAAGGATTGGAATTATGGATTCATACAGGGTGGCCATTCTTTCAGGCGATTGTTCAAACCAAGACCATCTACCTTTGTGCCTATTATTAGTAAGTGATAGTCTATCATCTGTCGTGTTAGAGGGGTCAGTGTGCTTCACAGATGGTAGCATCCGCAGTTCCAGGGTTAAAGCATTGTGAGGAGACTCAGAGTGAGGGGGTATGGCAATGGAGTGTTACAAAGTGCGAAACAGAGGGCGGATCATAAGAGTAGAACTGAATTATTGAGGGAGGATCCACAAAAGAGAGTGGAAGACACATCTAACTCTTTCAGAATGATAACAAACTTTTCGAACAAAGCACAGGCAGTGAGGAAAAGTTTACAGAGACACTGGGGAATATTAAAATCAGATCCAATTATAGGAAAGGAGTTCTCAGACTTTCCATTAATGACATTTAGAAAGTCAAGATCAATTAAGGATAGTTTTGTGCAAAGTCACTTCTCCAAGAGACAGGTGGAGACAACGTTACCACCAGTAAAAGGATTTTACCCATGTCAGAAATGTAAAGCATGTGCCAATAGTATAAAAGTTCTAACCTATGATATTCCGGTCCTACGAGAACCGAAGAGGACCAGTAAATTTATGAATTGTAACACTACATATACTGTATATTGCCTTACTTGCCCATGCCAGCTGAGATATGTGGGTGGTACTATACACCCCACAAAGAAACATATCTTGGAGCACATGAGAGCAAGAGACGATAGAGATATTTCGTACCCAGTGGCCAGACACTTTGAATCACAACATAATAGCAATAGAAATCTTCTAAGATTTGTTTGTCTGGATCATGTACCACATGAGGTACGAGGTGGAGACCGAGAATTAAAACTTCGGCGTCTGGAATCAAGATATATTATTGATATGCAGACAAGAACTCCGAATGGGCTAAATAGTAGTGAAGAATTAGTAATTCACTTATAACAACATGCTAGCCCATATGAATAGAAGAAAAGAGTGGTTAACTAGTGATGGAGCAGGGTTTGCGTCACAGCGAACCTGCTCAGATCAACGCCCCCAATAACGTAAACTAGATGTGTGACTTGTACTAAAATGCATTAATACACACAAACACAGGGAAATGCTTTGCGCATGAGTGCACCACAACTAAGGTTAAATGCATGAAAACGCTTAAGCTGTATTCCGCTTTTGCTTATTTAAACACGACAAAATGGAATAATGCTAACGGAAATAACATTGCTTTGCACATTAACGCAATTATCAAATTAACGTGGGAATAGAGTAAATGGTGGGAGGAAAATCAGTGAAAATTATATTTTGTGTGATTAATATTGTTTGTGTTTCCTTTATTATAGTTTGAAATATGGGCCTATGAATATCTGGGTAGTTTGTGCATTAAAGTTGACCAAAAACCAGGCCGCACGTGAATGACTGCTAAATGAACTTTAGTGGGAGAAGGAGGGTGTCAGCGGCTGGTGAGGAGAACCTTGAAGGAGAGGAAGAATGCGTGCATGTTTGAGGACATCCAGATGCATGGGAAACTCGGACTGATGAACATTTTATGGCTGAGAACTATAAAACTCCGCAACAATGTTTGAAAGAATGTTGCTATAGCAGAGAAAGTCATTCATTAGAAATTGTTATATGATATGGGATAGAGAGTTTGATTCATAAGCAGAAATAAATCGTGTGAATGAATGTTAAAACAAAGACAAGCATGCGGTCCAAATGAAGTAATGGAGGTGTGAAGCAAACACTCCGCAAACCGACCAATGAGAAGTTATAATTTTCCCGAATGTTTCAGATTTGTGGGATGGACATGTTAGAATAAGGGTATAATTGGGGTGCTCTTAGTGGGTGTGTCAGAGATCAAGATATCCAGAGAGAGAGAGGGTGATCGCCGCTGTTCGTCAGTTCCAGTTAGAGGACTACCTGTTCTGATCCTGTTTCCCGTTTCCTGATCTAATCTTTACTCCCGACTCCATATCGGGACCCCTTCACTATCCTCGTGGCCAGGGGGTGGTGGTTTTCCAGCTTTATCTATAGGTTAGTATGAGGTTAAGGTAACCAAAATTTTGCACATTTGTCTGCAAATGATTTTTCTCTATGATTCTTTTGTCTCTTCGACTATCCACTCCATGTTATTCACTGTTATTCAAATGTTAGTGATCTTATCTGCATATTTCTCGTTGTATTTCTTATAATGTGTATTTTCTTCCCTGTAACCTTGTACCTGAAATTTATTTACATTTATTGAAGATAAACGGATTAACAAAAGTTTGAGTTTGTGATTATTTCCTTATGATAATTGTAAGAAATCCAGATTGTTTAGTCATATCAATAATTTTAACTTCTCAACTATATGATCTCATCGACCAAGAGGAAAGTGGTTGATATACAGGTTAAAGGGGTTAGGTAAGCCTGTGTTCCTCTTAAATGTTAGGTGAGAAGGACAAATCAACAATTACAAACCGAATTCAGCGTCATTACCGAAGGGTCTAAAATATGTGGTGAGAAATTGCGTATTTGTATGTTTGGGGCCCGTTGTCTGCTGAGTCATTTTTTAGAGACACCCGGTTTGGCGCTGGATCAGTTTTTGGTAGCAGCATGATGGTTTATTATTGATTAGTTTATTATTGATTACCGATTATTGATTATATGTTTATTAACCTGAAAAGTTAATGTTGTGTTCTATGTTGTCTTGAATATACGGGTAAGAAGTTTCCCGGGGTAAAGTCATAGCCTGAAGTAGGCTGGAAAAGAGTGTGGATAGACGTATCCCACTATGGAAGTACTTTGTCTGTCGTCATTACACTGAACAGTGAAAGGCTGTAGGTGTTGCATTAGGGAACATTTGTGTGAGAGTAGATTTGGAGTGTTATAGCGAAGGGTCCACCTGTGAAACTTTGGCCTTGTCACTGAAGGAGTACCAAGACCCCTTTTCACGCCAAAAAGTCCTCTTGAGAAACTTTGGCCTTATCCCTAGAGAAGTAACAGGTCCTCCCGGAGCTTGATTGAAGGGTGAGATAGCATTGGGGCGTTATTCTTACTCGTAGAGAAAATTCTTTTTGAAAAAGTGAAAACTATCTCTTTATTTAGTAAACAGACAAGGTAGCATTGTTTTTACATCATTATTAACAAAAATATATTGAGAAAAAAAAAAGTATAAGAAAATATTGCCGAATCATTTTGTAAAGGGAGGGTCAGTAGAAGGAGTAATACTGACGTCAGAAAACGCCGCGCTGGCATTGGTCAGGTGGTGGATGTTTCTTGAGCTGTGATTGGATGAGCTTTTGCAACTTGCATTTCTATTGGTTGAGACATTGCTGACGTAGCAGTGCTCTGATTGATTGGTTGGTTGGTGTGAGTCGCGGTGGTATTGGACGATAGATTGCCTAATAGAAACTACAGAAGTACGAAGAGTCTGTTGTTGTTTAATTGAATCACATTTTGTAAGGGCAGTTGTGAAAAATGAAGTTTTTTAATAAACTCAAGAATTTCTTCAGAAAAGACAAACCGATAGCGACAAGGGAGGGAATTCTTATTCCGCCTCCCAGAACACCCGCATCCTATATGATGCTAGAATGTGGATATCATACGTGCACTTGTTTAGAGAATTGGGTGAAGTATACTGAGAGCGATGGTGTTTTGGCCTTTCCAGAACATGGGACATTCAATGTGAGAATTTTGCAGAACTTAAGAGATCGGATGAATGTGTTGGAACCTAGACCTAGACCAACTCAGTATGAGGCACTTGTGGAATGGGAATACGAAGCTTTTGAGCGAGCGAAATACAGGGGTGGAAGAAAATACTGAAATATCATGTCCAGATATCCCTTTGAGAGTAGGCAAGAAAGAATAAAGAGATGGAGAAGAGCTGTAGTGACGGAAGGTCTGTATCCTGTTTTAGTCAATGATGACTCAACGGGAGGCAAATGTAAGGAGAAAAAGAATAATATTGAAATGCGAAGAGGGAATTGTAACATGAATGACTCAGATGATGAGTTATTGGAAGATATTATGACAAAAAGACCTCCACCATATCAGGAAAGTCCAAGAGGAACAGTTCCAATAATGGGATCTCCATTGATTCCGCAGGTTCCACAGATTCCGGTGATTACGAGAATAGTACCGGATAGAGAGACAGAATCACAGAACCAGGCAAGAGAACAGCTAATTAAAAAAATTAAACAGTTAAATCTTAATGCAGAAGCATTATCAGTGCCTGTAACGATAGGACCTATAGTTCCGTTGTATGGGAATGAACAGAATATATCAGGAGTACATGCTTTGACAGTTCCAACAAGTAGTATGAGAAACGAGACGATGACTATACCTAGTCCGATTGAACAAATGGAAGAGAATGTTACCTTAATGGAACTTCCAGTTGGAGAAATAATACATGAAACTCCAAAAAGAAACATTCAAATAGATCCTAGGAGAATAGCACAGAGTACTGGTTCAGCATCTGAAAGTCCAGTAGGTCCCACACCCGTATAGATGTGTGCAGATTGAAAGTGGATTTAGAGGAAATGATAATTGGTACGATCAGTCCAGACAGATTGAATATTTATCGAGATGAGGAATTGTTGTTTTTGTGTAAAAATATCACATGGAAAGCGAGAAATCTGCATGAAAGGATAGCAGAAGCAGCTGTTGATTATGGAATAGATATTGAGAGATCAAAGGTGTTGCAGAAAACATATAGGATAGATTTTACTGACAAAGATTTGGAAAGTTTGAACGTGTCTGGTAAAAGGTTGCAGATAAAAGAGTTGATGTTGATTCTGAAGAAATGGGGAGATGTTGAACGTTGAAAAGGTAGATGGGCGAAAAAGAAAAATGAGTTATTTCCTATGGAAGGTACTTCCATGTATCCGTTGAAGACGAATGGGCAGACTGAAATAGTGTGTCCGATGAGAGAAGTTCCAGGTGGTGGTTATGTTCATGTTCCCTGGAGTAGACAGGATATTTTATCATTTACAAATGATTTTCCCAGATTAAGAGAGAAACCCGTGGAATGGTATAAACAGGTAGAAAGGTTTGTGAAAGTTTCGAAGGTGTTGTTGAAAGACTTAGATGGTCTGTTCGAGATTGTGGTTCCGGCTGATTTGTGGACAGAGTGTAAAATAACTGTTGATTGGCCTAAAGAAGAATATCCAAGAGATTCGAAAACAGGTGCACCTTCAGATGAGGTGATGAAAAAGTACAATCAGGTGATTACTTTCCTAAAGGGAAAGATTTCCCCAAAGGAAACCGATTGGGTAAAAATAGACAGGACAACCCAGGAGCCAAAAGAATCAGTACACGCGTACTATGAGAGGTTGTTACAGGTGTTTAAACAGTATAGTGGATTTGAATACATAGGTGACAAAGATATGGGACATTTTGTGTATCGTTTTGTGTTTGGATTGAAACCTGAGATAAGTAACATGATTCAACAGCATTTAATTTGCTGGCAAAGCAAGACAATCGACGAAATCTTGAGATATGCAAAGTATTGCAGTGATAATATTGATTCAAGACACAAAAAGCTTAAGGAGAAAATGATGTGGGCGCAAGTGAAGGTAGCAGTGCAACAGGAAGCAAATAGTGTTGATCAGACGAAAGGTCAGAATCAAAGTGGTCAAGTATCAGGTGTTGGGAAAGGTAAAGGAAAATTTAGTAAAGATGATTTAAAAAGAAAATTTCCTTGTCATGTGTGCGGCAAGATTGGACATTGGAAGAATGAGTGTAGAAGTATTACGAAGATTAATGGGGTAAACCAAAATTTAAATTCACAGGTGCAGAATGAAGTGGTTGTGACCCAACAGCCGCTGCAGATAATTACACCACAGTTACAGGTGCCCCAAGCTCCTATGCAGAATAATGTAAATGCTCAGGTACAAAGATACAGTGTGAATACTGGATTTATTCCTATGGAACAAAATGGTAAGAACCCAAATGTGCAGATGATTCCACAATATTGGTTGCAGTGTAATGAGAGTGATTCGGAGAAAAGTCAATGACGGTGCCTGAGGGGAAGGAAGAGTGCGTGCTTGGCGCAACTCTGGAGGTAGATCAGTCAGGTCCATTTGTTGATGGGAAAGTGGAAGGTAATAATATTACATTCCTGGTGGACACTGGTGCTACCCGTTCTACTGTGAGAGCAGCAGAAATTCCTAACCTACCCCTCTCGGGAGAAACTATCCAAGTTGTTGGAGTGTCAAACAAACAGATTAGAACTCCAGTTACAGAACCAATAGAAGTTCATATTGGAAGGTTCAAAGACATGCATCGATTTGTGGTATGTGACTCGAGCCCAGTGAATCTTTTGAGACGAGATCTACTATGTAAAATGAATTGCACCATCTATTGTACGCCTGATGGTATTGCATTTCAGACACCTGATGAGGATGTCGAGTTTAAAATGATGCTAGCAAAGCAAGGGACAGAAGTGGATGAGCTATATTCACTTTTAACAGAACAGAATTTGCCTGATGAGTTGAGAGAGACAGTGAGATCTGACGTATGGGATTTTACAGGAAAAGAAATAGGGTTAATGAAAAATGTGGATCCCATACAGGTTACAGTGAAACCTGGTGCCAATTACCCAAACACTCCTCCATATAAACTGAGTCCTGAGACTATGGCAGGAGTCGCTCCTGTAATTGATCAAATGATTGAACAGGGCATTCTAAGAGAAATGCTAAGCAGTCATTGTAATTCACCTATTGTGGGAATTAAAAAGCCAAGTGGGAAGTACAGAATAGTGCAGGATTTACGCAAGATTAATAAGATAGTGATACCCTGTTGTCCAATAGTGTCAAATCCAGCAGTGATCCTTTATCAAATTCCATGCTATGCTAAATGGTACACAGTTATTGATCTGTGTCAAGCCATCTTTTCAATTCCCTTACACCCAGACAGCCAGTTTTTATTTTCATTCCGGTTCGGAAATCGTGTTTTGGCATGGTGCCGAGTTCCTCAAGGGTACACAGAAAGCCCCTCAATTTTCAATCAGATTCTGAAAAAATGTCTGGAGACCTTGGTGATGCCAGAAGATTCGGTTTTGGTTCAATACATTGATGACCTATTGTTGGCATCAAAGACTGGAGAGGCATGTGTGACAGATACCATTGCCTTATTGAACCATCTGGCAGAGGGTGGACACAAAGTGTCACCTGCAAAATTGCAGTTCTGTAAACAGAATGTACAATACCTAGGACACAGGATTGAGAAAGGAGTTAGAAAAGTGACGCCAGAAAGAATTGAGGCAATCCGACAAATGAAACCTCCAAAAACCCAGAAAGAAGTACGAATGTTCTTGGGAATGGTTGGATATTGTCGACAATGGTTAAATGGATTTTCAGTGACTGCAAAACCTTTACAGAGATTGACACATAAAGATGTGAATGATCCGATTGATTTGGATGATGAGAGTATGGAAGCTTTTGAAAAATTGCGAGATAGTCTGTGTCAAGCACCAGCATTGGGAATGCCTGATTATGCAAAGGAGTTTGCATTGTTCTGTTGCGAGAGAGATGGGTGCGTGTTATCAGTGTTAACCCAAAGGCATGGACTGACTTGACGTCCAGTAGCATATTTTTCTGCTACATTAGATTCTGTGGCTGCAGCATTGCCAGGATGTCTGAAAGCAGTTGCTGCTACATGTATAAGTTTGGAGCAGAGTGAAGTGATTGTGATGGGATATCCAGTCAAAGTATATGTTACACATTCTGTTGAGATTCTTTTAACAAAAACACGAACTCAGCACATGACTCCTAGTCAGCTGACTAGGTATGAAAGAGTGATTTTGGGTGCTGAAAATGTAACAGTGGTAAGATGTACAACCTTAAATCCAGCAACCTTATTGCAAAACCCTTATGGTGAAGTGGTAAAGGAAGAAGCAGATCATGATTGTTTGGATGTGACAGAATTCTGTACAAAACCTAGGGCCGACATCCAAGATGTGCCCTTAGAAGAATCTGATAGTGTTCTGTTTGTTGATGGATCATGTTTGAGAAATGGGAAGGGTGAACTGAGTGCTGCTTATGCAGTATGTACAGTAACTGGAACTGTGGAAGCATCCTGTCTATTTCGGGTGAAATCAGCACAAATTGCGGAATTATACGCTCTGATTAGAGCATGCAAAGTTCCCAGAAATTTGAGGGTAACCATATTTACGGACAGTCAATATGGTTTTGGGGTGGTGCATGATTTTGGTCAATTATGGATGCAAAGGGGATTCATGACTTCATCAGGTTCCCCTATCAAAAATGGGAAAATTGTGAGAGATTTATTGGATGCCCTGCAATTGCCAAAACAAATTGCAGTGGTAAAATGTTCTTCACATAAATCAGGAAATGATTATGTGACCAGTGGCAACAGATACGCAGATCAGTTAGCGCGTTTCTGTGCACAAAATTCAGTTGCACTTAACAGGAAAACAGAAAGAAAAATCACTGATTGCCAATTAATGTTTACATCAATAGAGAGTTGGGACGAAATTAAGCAATTACAAGAGGAGGCTAGTGAAGAAGAAAAAGAGCTTTGGAAAAGATCAGGATGTACAAAGACACCAGAAGATGAAATTTGGGTGTATGTAGATGACAGACCAGTTATGCCTGACTGCTTGCTTTCCCATATGGCCAGAGTCTATCATGGAATCACTCATGTTGAAAGGGATGCGATGATCAGACTCTTTAAGCAGTTCTGGTATAATCCCAAGTTCAGGAGCATTGCAGAGAGTCTGTGCCAGAGGTGTATAGTCTGTCAGCAGCAGAACCCAGGGAGAAAAACAGTTGTGGGTACAGGAAGAATTGGAAAAGCTGCAGGACCATTTACCCGACTGCAACTCGACTTCATTGAGTTGCCTCCGTGTAATGGTTTGAAATATGTACAAGTCATTGTGTGTCTCTTTTCTCGTTGGGTAGAGGCTTATCCTACAAGAAGAAATGATAGCCTTACCGTAGCAAAATTACTTTAGAGAGAATTAATACCAAGGTACGGATTTCCAGTCACTCTAGAATCAGATAGAGGAACACATTTTAATAATGAAATAATTCGAATAATTTGCGCAGCATTGCAAATTGAACAAAAGCTGCACTGTGCCTATAGACCAGAGGCTTCTGGAATTGTGGAGCAAATCAATGGCACTATAAAATCCAGACTAGGAAAGGTTTGTGCATCCACAACACTAAAATGGCCTGATGCTTTGCCCTTGGTCTTAATGAGTCTCAGAAGCATTCCTGACAGAAAAACTGGATTGAGTCCACACAAGGGTCTCATGGGAAGAGTCACAAGACAAGCAATTGTACCAGCAAACAAACTGATGAGCATTTCTGATGATCTGATTCTTGAGTATTGCAAAGGATTGGCTGATATGGTGCGTTCTGTGTTTCATCAGGTCGGAGCAGACGCAAATGAAATACAGCTGAATCCGGTACATGATTTGAGTCCAGGAGAGTGGGTTCTTGTCAAGAAATACTTGAGGAAGTCGTGTTTAGAACCTAGGTGGCATGGACCATATCAAATCATATTGGTGACGACAACTGCAGTAAAGTGTGGTGGCCTACCAAACTGGATACACGCCAGCCATACTAGAAGAGTCTCAAGTCCACTTGAAGAAGCTGAGCGGCAACTGGAAAAAGAAAAAGAAAGTCCAGAAGCTGGAGGTTGTGAGACTGAGGAATCCAGAGAGGCAGATTTGATTGAGGCTGTGGATAACGAACAACCAAGCACCAGCCAAGTAGAGTGGGCACCAGATACTGGGACTGAAAAGACTGCTGTTGAAGAAAGCCAAGAAGAAGCTTCTGAAAATCAAGAAGGAAGCCAACAGGAACAGATTGAATCTGAAAGCCTAGAACAAGGCCAACAAGATAAAGATTTGAGTAAAGAAAGCGATCAGTTGGAAGAAGAAGCTATCGAAAGCCTAGAACAAGGCTAACAGAAAGAAGAAACAAATGAGGGTACTAGTCAACAGGAAACAGAAAGAGATCTTGTAAGTGAAGGAGAAGAGCAGCCAAGGAAAAAGTTGTGTAAAAGAACTGTAGAATCAGAAAAACAGGGTGAAGAAGAAGTTCAAACAAAGAAACTAAGATATAACGATAACTGGCAAAGTGGAGCAAAACGACTGAGATATATTCCAGAAAGGAGAGGGCCAGAACAAATAAATGAAATTTCAAGTCAGTCAGATCAAGAAGATTCACAAAGAATATTAGTTCGGAGAACAATGAGACCAAGAGTTGTAAATCGAAAATATACCAAACCTGAGTGGACTTACGTAATACTGACAGAAATCGAAAACCCTGATCAAACAGAAAGAGAAATTACCAATGATAGAGAACGAATTGATGAAACCAAATTGAAACCACCTTAAAAAGAAAAAAACTGTGAAGAAGTTTTAGGTGCATCAAATAATCCAGTCAAAAATAAGCCGACATATCAAGAAGATTTGAAAGAGACTCAAAAAAAGACCTTAAAAGGGGGGTCAGAGGAAAAAAGGGAAAAAAAAGGGCCTTGAAGAAAATTAAGTGTGTGTGGTTGTACAAAAGGAAAACCTTTTTTTCTAGAAATTAGGTCTTTAGGAAATTATTAGTGAGATTACACTTTTCCCTATAATTTTTAGATATTATAAATTGTTGTCAAAAAGGCAAAATGGTAGAATCTACAGTGACTGAACTTTCGAAACCTAATCTAAAACGTAAATGTATTAGAGCTTGCTTATATGGTGTCATATTAACTATGTCTGTGTGGTTAATATTAACCGTTATTGTACCAGTTTTGATGATAACAAATGACAAAAATAAAACTAACGAAATAACAAGCGAGAGAGTGGATATGGTCACTAAAGAACAAAATAATGTTAACAACCTAGGTCATATAGATGAAAGTATTTATCATCAAGATAAATCCATTACTGATTTTTCATTAAACGTTTTCACTAAATTGTTGTATGAATATGTGAATACGATGAATGTGAGTGATTGTTACGTGTGCATGCAATTACCATCATCTATCTCGGAGGGTGTGACATATCATCACCTTCCTTTAACATATGGTGTCTCGTGTAGTGTATTAACTAGTCTGTTTTATGTAACAGGTAAATTAGAGTTTTATTATTCTAATCTAGATGTGGTCTTTTCCGAACTTCCCATTAGAAAAAATTTAAACAAAGTATATAGTAATACTGAAGCTGAATATATGGGAGAGTTTTTTCCTATTACACAAACTTTGGACCTAATAAATGCTCACTTGTAATTTACAAATAGTAGAGAAGGATTTCATTAATATGGTAGAAAACAGAAGACAAGAATTTCATAAAAAAGCTGCTGAACAGAAAACTAACATACCACCTTGGGCTTTAAGGGAAGGAAATTATCAGAAAGGCGAGACTTACGCTGCAATGTCTCTGGATTGGAATCACAAAGGGAAGCTTTGCTTGCTAAGACTAAAAACTAACTATAACAATTATTTCATAGGTACTGGTGATTGTGAATATACTTTCTTAATAACAGGCGGATGGGGATTAAAGGGAGGAACTGATCCTGTTTTCCCAGGGGTATATTATGTGTGTGGAAAGAATGCTTATTATAGATTGCCTGCACATTGGTATGGTAGTTGATATTTTGGGATCGTATTCCCTAAGGTGTATCATGTAGACAAAAATAACAAGATTAATTAAATAAAACATGGATTAATACGTAATAAGAAAGCAAGTTTTTCAGAGATAGTGGGTGATATCTTTGGAGCATTAATACCTTCAGTTGGAGTAGTTCTTAATTCACATAAAATTCGGAAATTATCTGCAGTGGTTGATCGTTTATCAACGGATACTGCCGGAGGGTTCTTATTAGATTGATACAGAAATGGTTGCAATTAGATCTATGGTTATGTAAAATTGACTTGCCCTTGATATTTTATTGGCAAAAGAGGGTGGAGTCTGTGGGATGTTAAAAGTACAACATTGTTGCACTTACATTCCTGATAAAAGCAAAGGTATTGAGGGATACAATAAAAATATTACAAATTTACATAAAGATTTGACACAACTAGAGGTTAATGGTGTCTGGGAGAAAATTAATAAGAATTTTTCAAAAGTAAGTGAATGGTTCACTAACTTTGGCAAGAGTTTACTAGGCAAAATAATATTACCAGTAGTATCAATAATAATAGTAATCATGTTAATAATAATGACTTATAAATGTTGCAAAGGCAAAAGTAGAAAGATAAAAATGATGGGTACAGATAACAAATGTAAAAGTCGAAAAAGGAAAATAGAAGAAATAGAGCTAGAGGACGTGAAAGGCAAGTATTATGAAATAATGAAAGATTTAGGTGAAAAGAAGAAATTTAGGAGTGAGAGAAGTACGAGTTTCTGATGAAACATGAAATGGCAATGGGTGATGGGTATTTTATGATGGCTTAAAATGCTAACATGTCCATCCCACTAATCTGAAACATTCGGGAAAATTATAACTTCTCATTGGTCGGTTTGCGGGGTGTTTGCTTCACACCTCCATTACTTCATTTGGACAGTAATGCAATAAAACATTTCCTCATTTTTCTTTTGTTCTTGCAATGCTTGTTAAAGTTTTTTTTTGAGGGGGCATAAACAATTGGAGGTTGAAGGTGTGAACTAGTACCTGTATTATAATACTAGCAGCGGCCAGACGCTAGGGGAGAATCAACAGATGGCAGATTCCGAGAGCAGGCTGAGGTGGTGTTGAGTGATGTTGAGGTGGTAGTGGTGGTGGTGGTGGTGACTGGTGCTGAGACGATGCTGAGGTGATACTGAATGATACTTAGGTCTTGCTGAGTGATGATGATGTGGTGGTGTACTATTGCAAAGGCGATGCTGAGGGATACTGATGTGGTGTTGAGTGATGTTGTGGTGGTGCTGAGTGATGCTGTGGTGGTGCTGAGTGATGCTGTGGTGGCGCTGAGTGATATTGTTGTGGCCCTGGGTGATGCTGTGGTGGTGCTGAGTGATGCTGTGGTGGCCCTGAGTGATGCTGTGGTGGTGCTGAGTGATGCTGTGGTGGTGCTGAGTGATGCTGTGGTGGTGAGCGATGCTGTGTTGGCCCTGAGTGATGCTGTGGTGGCCCTGAGTGATGCTGTGGTGGCCCTGAGTGATGCTGTGGTGGCGCTGAGTGTTGCTGTGGTGGCGCTGAGTGATGCTGTCGTGGTGCAGAGTGATGCTGTGGTGACGCTGAGTGATGCTGTGGTGGCACTGAGTGATGCTGTGGTGGTGCTGAGTGATGCTGTGGTGGTGCTGAGTGATGCTGTTGTGGCGCTGAGTGATGCTGTGGTGGCGCTGAGTGATGCTGTGGTGGCGCTGAGTGATGCTGTGGTGGCACTGAGTGATGCTGTGGTAGCGCTGAGTGATGCTGCTGTTGCGCTGAGTGATGCTGTGGTGGTGCTGAGTGATGCTGTGGTGATGCTGTGGTGGGGCTGAGTGATGCTGCTGTGACACAGTGTCTTTGCTAGTTACAGTGGGTAGAAGAGGGGTAGAGGGGTAGAAGAGGGGTAGAAGAGGGGTTGAGGGGTAGATGGAGGGTAGAGGGGTAGAAGAGGGGTAGAGGGGTAGAAGGAGGTAGAAGGGGTTAGAAGGAGGTAGAAGGGGGTAGAAGAGGGATAGAGGGGTAGTAGAGGGGTAGAGGGGTAGAAGGGTAGAAGAGGGGTAGAGGGGTAGAAGAGGGGTAGAAGGGGGGTAGAAGGGGGGTAGAAGGGGGGTAGAAGGGGAGTAGAAGAGGGGTAGAGGGGTAGAAGGGTAGTAGAGGAGTAGTAGAGGGGTAGAAGAGGGGTAGAAGAAGGGTAGAGGGGTAGAAGAGTAGAGGGGTAGAGGGGTAGTAGAGGGGTAGTAGAGGGGAAGAGGGGTAGAGGGGTAGAAGGGTTGAAGGGGGGAGAAGGGTAGATTAGGAATAGAGAGGTAGAGGGGTAGAAGAGGGGTAGAGGGGTAGAAGAGGGCTAGAAGAGGGCTAGAAGGGGGTAGAGGGGTAGAAGGGTAGTAGAGGGGTAGAAGAGGGGTAGAAGAGGGGTAGAAGTGGGGTAGAGGGGTAGAAGAGGGGTAGAGGGGTAGAAGGGTAGTAGAGGGGTAGAAGAGGGGTAGAAGAGGGGTAGAGGGGTAGAAAAGGGGTAGAGGGGTAGTAGAGGTGTAGAGGGGTAGAGGGGTAGAAGAGGGGTAGAGGGGTAGAAGAGGGGTAGAAGGGGGTAGAAGAGGGGAGTGAGAGAGTGTCTGTGAGAGAGTGTCTGAGAGTGTCTGTGAGTGTCTGTGAGTGTCTGTGAGAGAGTGTCTGTGAGAGACTGTCTGTGAGAGAGTGTCTGTGAGAGAGTGTCTGTGAGACAGTGTCTGTGAGACAGTGTCTGTGAGAGAGTGTCTGTGAGAGTGTCTTTGAGAGTGTCTGTGAGAGAGTCTGTGAGAGTGTCTGTGAGAGAGTCTGTGAGAGTGTCTGAGTGTCTGTGAGAGACTGTGAGAGAGTGTCTGAGAGTGTCTGAGAGTGTCTGAGAGTGTCTGAGAGTCTGTGAGAGTGTCTGAGAGTCTGTGAGAGAGTGTCTGTGAGAGAGTGACTGTGAGAGAGTGTCTGTGAGAGAGTGTCTGTGAGAGAGTCTGTGAGAGAGTCTGTGAGAGAGTGTCTGTGAGAGAGTGTCTGTGAGAGTCTGTGAGAGAGTGTCTGTGAGAGTCTGTGAGAGAGTGTCTGTGAGAGTCTGTGAGAGAGTGTCTGAGAGTCTGTGATAGAGTGTCTGTGAGAGAGTGTCTGTGAGAGAGTGTCTGTGAGAGTCTGTGAGAGAGTGTCTGTGAGTCTGTGAGAGTGTCTGTGAGTCTGAGAGAGTGTCTGTGAGAGTCTGTGAGAGAGTGTCTGTGAAAGTCTGTGAGAGAGTGTCTGTGAGAGAGTGTCTGTGAGAGAGTGTCTGTGAGTGTCTGTGAGTGTCTGTGAGTGAGAGTCTGTGAGTGTCTGTGAGTGAGTGTCTGTGAGAGTCTGTGAGAGTCTGTGAGAGAGTGTCTGTGAGAGTCTGTGAGAGAGTGTCTGTGAGAGAGTGTCTGTGAGAGAGTGTCTGTGAGAGAGTGTCTGAGAGAGTGTCTGAGAGAGTGTCTGAGAGAGTGTCTGTGAGAGAGTGTCTGTGAGAGAGTGTCTGTGAGAGTCTGTGAGAGAGTGTCTGTGAGAGTCTGTGATAGTGTCTGTGAGTCTGAGAGAGTGTCTGTGAGAGTCTGTGAGAGTGTCTGTGAGAGTCTGTGAGAGAGTGTCTGTGAGAGAGTGTCTGTGAGTGTCTGTGAGTGAGAGTCTGTGAGAGTCTGTGAGTGTCTGTGAGTGAGAGTCTGTGAGTGTCTGTGAGAGAGTGTCTTTGAGAGTCTGTGAGAGAGTGTCTGTGAGAGAGTGTCTGTGAGAGAGTGTCTGTGAGAGTCTGTGAGAGTCTGTGAGAGTGTCTGAGAGAGTGTCTGAGAAAGTGTCTGTGAGAGAGTGTCTGTGAGAGAGTGTCTGTGAGAGAGAGTGTCTGTGAGAGAGTGTCTGTGAGAGAGTGTCTGTGAGAGAGTATCTGTGAGAGAGTGTCTGTGAGAGAGTGTCTGTGAGAGAGTGTCTGAAAGTCTGTGAGTCTGTCTGTGAGAGTCTGTGCGAGAGTGTCTGTGAGAGTCTGTGAGAGAGTGTCTGTGAGAGAGTGTCTGTGAGAGTCTGTGAGAGTCTGTGAGAGTCTGTGAGAGTTTGTCTGTGAGAGTCTGTGGAAGAGTGTCTGTGAGAGTCTGTGGGAGAGTGTCTGTGAGAGAGTGTCTGTGAGTGAGTGTCTGTGAGTGAGTGTCTGTGAGAGAGTGTCTGTGAGAGAGTGTCTGTGTGAGAGTGTCTGAGAGAGTGTCTGAGAGAGTGTCTGAGAGTGTGTCTGTGAGAGAGGGTCTGTAAGAGAGGGTCTGTGAGAGAGTGTCTGTGAGAGAGTGTCTGTGAGAGAGAGTCTGTGAGAGAGTGTCTGTGAGAGTCTGTCTGTGAGAGTCTGTCTGTGAGAGTCTGTCTGTGAGAGAGAGTCTGTGAGAGACTGTCTGTGAGAGAGTGTCTGTGAGAGAGAGTCTGTGAGAGAGTGTCTGTGAGAGTCTGTGAGAGAGTGTCTGTGAGAGAGTCTGTGAGAGAGTCTGTGAGAGAGTCTGTGAGAGAGTGTCTGTGAGAGTCTGTGAGAGAGTGTATGTGAGAGAGTGTCTGTGAGAGAGTGTCTGTGAGAGTCTGTGAGTGAGTGTCTGTGAGTGAGTGTCTGTGAGTGAGTGTCTGTGAGTGAGTGTCTGTGAGAGAGTGTCTGTGAGAGAGTCTGTGAGAGTCTGTGAGAGAGTGTCTGTGAGAGTGTCTGTGAGAGAGTGTCTGTGAGAGAGTGTCTGTGAGAGAGTGTCTGTGAGAGAGTCTGTGAGAGAGTATGTGAGAGAGAGTCTGTGAGAGAGTCTGTGAGAGAGTCTGTGAGAGAGTCTATGAGAGAGTGTCTGTGAGAGAGTGTCTGTGAGAGAGTGTCTGTGAGAGAGTGCCTGTGAGTGTCTGTGAGAGAGTGTCTGTGAGAGAGTCTGTGAGAGTCTGTGAGAGAGTGCCTGTGAGTCTGTGAGAAAGAGTCTGTGACAGAGTCTGTGAGAGAGTCTGTGAGAGAGTGTGTGTGAGAGTGTCTGTGAGAGTCTGTGAGAGAGTGTCTGTGAGAGTGTGAGTGTCTGTGAGAGTGTGAGTGTCTGTGAGAGTGTCTGTGAGAGTGTCTGTGAGAGAGTGTCTGTGAGAGAGTGTCTGTGAGTGTCATAGCCAATAGGTCTCGCCTTTGGGACATTATAAGTGTTTAGCCATGCAACAGTTGGTGTTGTTGCACTAAGGATATTGTGCTGCATAACTAAATACTTTTAAGGTCCCAAAAGCGAGACCTATTGGCTATGCCAATGCTTGTTTAATATAATTCACTGTGCCAAGATAAAAGAATGTTAATCTGGAAGTGGTAAATAAAGAAAACTGAAGTGTGCAAAAGTGCTTTTGAAAAAAGGAGCGGCCAGGCAGCTGTCAGACCCTCTAAATAATGTTAAAATATATTTTTTTAAAGGACGAAACAAGAAGGATGGGAGCAGGTGGAGCAACGGAGGAGTGCTTTGGTGAAATACAAAGGAAGTGGAGAGGGGCAGTAGAGCAGCGGAGGCATTTGAGGCGGGAAGGATAATGAAGTGGGCTGGGGCAGAACTGGACGAGCTGGAGATTGGGGGAGGAGGCATCAACTCGGAGCACACCGAGGGCAGTACACAAGAGAGAGCGCAAGAAAACACATGCTGTAAGAAATATAAAAAAGTAACTACATAAATGCGAGCAGTAGAAGGATTGTCTGTATGCAAGACCTGAAATGATCATCGACTAATTGTGGAGTATAATGCAAGAAAATAAACAGCATACTCGGCTAAATAGTTCACCCCACATTGCATGGTGATGCTCATAGGGAAAGTGCTACCAGCAAAACAACCTCCCCAGAGTGAATAATTGTAGAGTAAAACAAAGCGGACCCACAGCGTCAGAATACGCTCTCGAGGACTGCAGAGTCCAATGCAAATCACTGCATCGAGCTCACAAGCTCCCTCACAAATGGGATTATTTAATTTAAACCTCAGATCTGTCAAGCGTCATTACTTCAGACAGAGCTCGGCGTTGCTCGAGTTCATTAGGTATCAGGATTACATTACAATTTAGGCGGGGTAAAGCTCATAGACTAGCTACATGAGGACAAGTAAAATAAAAACTCCTCGTCTGCTGACAAAACACAGGCAAATGCAGAAGCAGTGGTGACCTGATCTGTTCCTTTAATTCAAAAGATACATTGCCTTTTGCACCATTGCGCTTCTCTGATGCAAAGAAAGAAAATGAGCAATGTAAAAACTCCTCGTCTGCTGACAAAACACAGGCAAATGCAGAAGCAGTGGTGACGTGATCTGTTCCTTTAATTCAAAAGATACATTGCCTTTTGCACCATTGCACTTCTCTGATGCAAAGAAAGAAAATGAGCAATGTAAAAACTCCTCGTCTGCTGACAAAACACAGGCAAATGCAGATGCAATGGTGACGTGATCTGTGGTGGGGGAGGGGGCATTAAAGCGCTTGTCCGAGCGAGAGGAAAGCCAGATGGCGCCTCTGAGAAGGGAGGGGGTAGTGTGCGCAGAGGAGCCATTAGAGAACACCCAGATGGCAGCTGCGCGCGTGCACGCCATCGTGAACGCAAGCTGGAGGCCAGCAAAAGCCTCTCTGGAAGCACTTCAAAAACCCACTTACTAAATGTCTCGGCCAGAGCAGCGCTAAGCGCTGGCTCAGGCGAGACCTAAAAAGGACTCTTTCTGAACCAAGGGCTACCTTTTTGCCAAATTTGGTGTAATTCCGTTCAGCAGTTCGGGCTGTAGCCGTGTCTAAAGTTTCCTATGGAAATTAACATGGAGAAAACACGTTTTGGGACCCCCCTTCTTTCTCAGCCCCCGCTTGGCGAATCGCCCCGAAACTTTCAAGACAGGAGCTGGCCGGAGCGCCCCACTAGTTTTGAAAATTTCGCAAAGATTCGTCAAACGACGCTAAAGTTATTGGGTCCTAACTATAACTACCTACTGGCGACAGCCAGTAGGTAATATATATATATATATATTCACTGAAAAAACCATAGGTTTTAGGGACAGTTATAGTTAGTTGGACATTTCACTCGTACAAAACCCGTGAAATTCCCCCGTTATAGTTAGTTCAGCTAACTATAACTCGTGCCCCCGCAATGCACTGCTGATGACGTCACATATTACATCACTCATGACATGGTCAGTTACATCACTGATGACATCACTGATGACATCTCAAATGACATCACTGATGACATCATCCAGTGACTGTGTGTTTCTATAAAGTTTAAATATGTTTAATATATATGCCAAGGTGTATTGAAGAATGAGTGGGTGTATAAGTGTCTGGATGGATGATTTAGTAGGTGCGTGACTTACTCTATAAGTGAGTGATTAAACGTATCTTACTGAATGCATGGGTTAGCGACTAAACTGTGTGAATGTCTGTATCTGTCTGTCTGTTGGTGTGTAAGCGGCTGCAGGGGTTTGCGAATAGCTACATGAGTGTCTACATGGGTTATTGATTGGTTGTCTGAGTATCTGTATGGGTGCCTGAGTGTTTGTGTGGGTGGGGTGTGTGTGAGTGTGCATAGATGTGTGAGTGGGTGATTCACTGGGTGCATGGTTTCAAGAGTGCATCTGTGATGGACTGTATGGGTGGGTGTGTGTGGGTGTGGGTGTGTTAGTGAGTGAATGTATATCTCAGTGGTACATGTGTGAGTAACTACATATGTGAAAGGCAGTATATATGTGTGTTGGAGTATATAAATGGCTATAAGTGAGAGTGTGTGATTGTGAGAGTGGCTGTATGGATGAGTGTGTACTTGTATCAGTGATTGTATGAGAGCGTAAGAATGTGCTAGTATTTGTATGAGTAAGTGAGCTGGTGTGTGTATAACTGTATAGGTGAGTAAATAGCAGTGTGATTAATTATTTGCATGACTGACTAGGTGTGTGAGTACCTCTATGGATGAGTGGCGGTGTGTGAGTGTCTATGTAGGTGTATAAGTGCATATGAAAGTCCTGTACTGAGTGACCGTAAGTATGAGTGACTGTAGAGGTGAGTGAGTGGATGTGTGTGTAGACCTAAGAATCAGTGAGTGTGTATGTAGTTATTGGTGTTGGAGTGTCTATGGTTTTGACAATGGCAGTCTGTAATTTACAGTGGGTGTATCAAAAGTTATATTAGGGTGTGAGAAGATGCATCAAATTATCACATGGATGATGTCATCAGTGATGTCATTTGAGATGTCATCAGTGATGTCATCAGTGATGTCACTGACCATGTCATGAGTGATGTAATATGTGACGTCATCAGCAGTGCATTGCGGGGCGCGAGTTATAGTTAGCTGAACTAACTATAACGGGGGAATTTCACGGGTTTTGTACGAGTGAAATGTCCAACTAACTATAACTGTCCCTAAAACCTATGGTTTTTTCAGTGAATTTCAAAGGTTTTTTAAATGCTAATTTCTAACTATAACGTGTCAGAAACCTATGGTTTTTTCAGTGAATTTCAAAGGCTTTTTAAATGCTAATTTCTAATTATAACGTGCCTGAAACCTATGGTTTTTTAAGTGAATTTCAAAGGTTTTTTAAATGCTAGTTTTTTAACTATGCCTACAGAGGTAGGACATGTGAAGAAAGAAGAAAAAACGCACAGAAAGAAGCAAAAGAAATGCAGAAAGAAGCAACAGAAGTCCACAAAGACGAAGAAAAGTGCAGGAAGAAGCAAAAGATGTGCAGAAAGAACCAACAGAGGAGCAGAAAGAGGCCTTGTTCCAAAATCATCCTGTGCCCACAACTTTTTCCGACGTGTACTGGTGGTAACTGACTCTGACTAACCAGAGCCAGTGCTATGCTAAAAGACACTTAGAATACAGTTAAAACACCTACATACACTAGGGAACACTATGTGTTGGGGTACCCCTGTGATTAGCATGACCTCCTCTGTAAGTCCCTAGTACATAATAGGGCAGGGGGATTAAAACTAACTCTTAAAACGCGCTACAGGGCGCGTTTACACAGTGGTGAAGGGAGGAGGGGCCTGAGGTGACATGTGTGCAAACGCGCCCCATGGCACGTTTTAAGTTGCGGATTAAGTCCTCTTGAATCCTGAGTGTCCCTGGGGCCCAACTAGCCCCCCTGGTACCTACAGTTAGGACCACAGAGCTGAGTTGCAGAGAGGTGTTCCGAGGCCAAGCACCTTTTTTCACCTCTCTGCAATGCAACTCTGTTGTGCTTACTGAAGGTACCTGGTGGGCTAGTTGGACTCCAGGGACCCTCAGGATTGAAGGGTACTTAATCCCCCAACTTAAAACAAGCCACTCGGCCTGTTTGCATGCATGTCACCTCAAGCCCCGCCCCCTCCCTTCACCACTGTGCAAACGCGCCCCGTGGCGCGTTTTAAGTTGGGGGATTAAGTCCCCTTGAATCATGAGGGTCCCTGGGGTCCAACTAGCCCACCCTGTGCCTCCAGTATGCGCCAGGGAGCTGCGTTGCAGAGAGGTGTTCAGAGGCCACGCCCCTTTTTACACCTCTCTGCAACGCAGCTCTGTGGCGCTTTCTGGACGTACCTGGTGGGCTAGTTGGCCCCCAGGGACCCTCAGGATTGAAGGGGATTTAATTCCCCATCTTAAAATGCGCCACAGAGCCTGTTTGCACACATGTCACCTCAAGCCCCGCCCCCTCCCTTCACCACTGTGCAAACGCGCGCCGTGGCGCGTTTTAAGATGGGGGATTAAATCCCCTTGAATTCTGAGGGTCCCTGGAGTCCAACTAGCCCACCATCTACCTCCAAAAAGCGCCACAGAGCTGCGTGGCAGAGAGGTGTAAAAAGGGGCGTGGCCTCTGTACACCTCTCTGCAACGCAGCCCCCTGGCGCATACTGGAGGTTCCTGGTGGGCTAGTTGGCCCCCAGGGACCCCCAGTATTCAAGGGGAATTGTTCCTCATCTGCAAACGCGCCAGGGGCGCGTTTGCAGAGTGCTGCAAGGAGGGCGTGGCCTCCGGCGCGATGCCGGTCTTTTTTTTTTTTTAAGAAGGGGGCTGTGTGGCCCCCTTCTTTTCTAATTTATTGGCCCTGGGGACCCTATCCCCCAGGGCCTGCCCCTAATATTTTGTTTAAAAAAATAAAACGTTTGGAAGGGGGCCGCGTGGCCCCCTCCCCAGGCCTTAATCGGCCCCGGGGACCCCATCCCCCGGGGCATGGCCTTCTTTTTTTTTAAAATAAAACTTATGGAGGGGGGCTGCGTTGCCCCCCTCCTCAGGCCACTTATTGCCCCGGGGACCCCATCCCCCGGGGCCGGCCTTTGTATTTTTTAAAACATTTTTTTTTTAATTACATTTTGGGGAGGGGGGCCGTGCGGCCCCCCTCCCGGGCCACTTGTAGCCCCGGGGACCCCATCCCCCGGGGCTGGCCCTCCCTTTGGGGACCGTGAGGGGGTCCCCAATCCCCCACGGTCCCGCCGGCTCCCGCGTCCCTCGGGAGCCGGCATTGCTTTTCCACATGGGGAGCTGCTAAGATGCAGCTCCCCGTGTAGGAAAGCAGTTGTCTTTGGTTTTGGAAAGAGAGCAGGTTTCCTGCTCTCTCTTCCAAAACCAAAGCAGTTTGCTATGACAGGACGGGAGCCGCGAGGCTCCCGCCCTGCCATAGCAAACTACAGTGTCCCGGGGTGAGCACCCTGGGACACTGCAGGAGCCGGCCCTGGGGGTGGTGGTCCCCAGGGCCATCACAGGCTCCAGGAGGGGGCCGCGTGGCCCCCCTCCCAACTTCTTCAAAGCCCCGGGGAGGTGGTGGTCCCCGGGCTCTGGGGGTCCGTAACGGACCCCCATATTTAAATATTTAGTGCCCCAGGGAGGTGGCGGTCCTCGGGGCATGTGGGGGCTTGAGCCCCCCACACAGGTAATTTAAGTTAAAAAAGAAGCCCCGGGGGGTGGCGGTCCCCGGAGCTGTGGAAGGCCCGAGAGCCCTCCCGCACCATTTTTTTTTAAAGCCCCAGGAGGTGGCGGTCCCCGGGGCTTGGGGGGCCTCTAAGGCCCCCCATACATAAATTAGATAAACCCTGCATGCCCCCGGGACTTGGCCCACCCGGGTGCCAATTAACAACGAAGCGCGGGAGACCGCGCTTCGTTTTTTTTTTTATCGGCTGGATCCGCGCACCCAGCATGTTTTTTGCCGATTTAAAAGAAAAACAGAGCAGGCCTAGGGGGTCAGGGTGTTTCTACCCTGCCCCCTTTTTGCGTTTTGCGCCCTTGTTTTTGTCTTTTCTTGTGCCTCGGTTCTACCGAGGCACAAGATGGCTGCCAACACTTCCTGGTTTGGAGTAGCAGACATCTCGTGATCGGGAGGGTACGCGGACCCTACGCAGCCATAGATATATATGTGATTTAACTTTAGATTTTCTCAGGAACTACTGAACGGATTTACACCATTTAAGCAAAAGGCACGACTCTGAACCAAGGGCTACCTTTTTCCCAAATTTGGTGTAATTCCGTTCAGCAGTTCGGGCTGTAGCTGCGATGAAAGGTTCCTATGGAAAAATGAATGGGGAAAACACGTTTTGGGACCCCCCTTTTTTCTCGGCCCCCGCTTGACGAATCACCCCGAGACTTTCAAGATAGGAGCGGACCGGAGCGCCCCACAAAGTTTGAAAATTTCGCGAAGATTCGTCAACCGGCGCCAAAGTTATTTCAAATAGAATGTTGCGGATTTCCTATGGAAAATAGGTCCTAACTATAACTATCTACTGGCGACCGCCAGTAGATAATATATATATATATATATGTATGTATATAATTACCTGTGAAATACTTACATTTTAATTGCAAAGGCATGTATGGTAAAGGTGTATGTGTGGTAAAAATGTGCATGGTAAAGGCATGTATGGTAAAGGCATATGCGTGGTAATGGATGTGTGGTAAAGATATTGCGTGGTAACAACCGCGTTAAGTAGAGGCAGTTTCTCGTGGGAATAAGCAAGTGAGAAATTTGAGTTTGAGTGAGTGAGGCGAGAGACTAAATGTGAGAGGGAGTGAGTATGAGTGAGGCAAAGATGGGGTGCACATGTGGCTGGTATTACGCCTCACCACTTTTAAAGATCACCAGCTGCCTTTGCCCTGATAGGAATGTCTGCATCCGCAAACAGTGAGTCCTCCCTGACAACAGCACTGTAAACATGTGCTTCATATCACAACAATTTGAGAATTCGAGAAGACTGAACACACTAGCACATTGCAGGGGTTGCTGTGATCTGTAAACACTTCATTTCTGCAGACAGGATCAATATGGCAACAATATAGCCCTGCCATTGCCAAGGAATTTTGCTAAAGGAAGAAAATGTTAGAGGGTTGCCAAAATGTAGGTTTTCTGACGGCCCCTTTAGTAAATTGCTTTAGGGCTATGTAAAAAAGGTAGGAAATAAAACTTACCTAACCGTATGAAATATGTAAATGTATGTGTTTATATGGTAGTTGTATTGTGAAAACAAGGCAGAGGCCTTCTCCGTTTCTGCACTCGGGATTTGAAACAACACCCCAGTGTGTATCAGGTCTTCCCACCCTGCTCGAATATAGGAAAGAGCTGAAAACACGCCTCCTTATGAATAATTCATCACAACGCAGTAACATTTCATTTGCGCTCTTGGAACCCAGCACCCACTTTATTTTGAATGTCTTCCACCTGTAAGATTGCCTCTGCCCAAATACCATATTAATATTATGAAGATTGTTTTACATAAAAGCTGCAACAGTTTACAAATTCATTGCAATTGAGAAAATAAACTGGCCACTGTATCTATGTTAGTGGTAAATTACAGCAATAAAGAAGGAAAAATACACCCCTGCTAAACATTATACTGTCAGACTCTCAAAAAGGGAAAGTTAAGGGGAGACATTGTTTGGCAAGTAAGGAAATTTCAATAAAAAGTCCATGCAACCAATTTTTTCCAGTGTGATTAAAACTCATTGTTTTACAGCGTAGATGTATTATGGTTTTCAATACTATTTATTCTTTATGTACTGGAAGTATTATATAGCGCTTATGCACTTGAGAAAGGATAATTTAGTATTAACAATAGAAAAAAATAGAATGATAGAAATAGGGCATGGTAGAGGGGCGAACACGGTACTGTTAGATGCGATTACAATTAAAGTAAATGACCCATTAGAAAAGTTCTGAGTGGTATGATCGAGACTTTGGTCCTTCCCTCCACTGAAAGAGAGCTCCATAAAGAAATGTCTGCTCCAGAAAAGGATTCACTCCTAACTATAAAGACTTCCTGCTTCTGAGGCCTCATCGAGCTCCTGAGATCTTGAATAGTCTTGCCAGACACAAGGGTGTAGTCAAATGCGAAGCATTTTTGGTTTTGACAACTAATTTTAAGTTTGACTCTAGTTCCAGTGGATAATCAATATAAGCCAACGAGGACTGGAGTAATGTGGTTAGACAATTTTGTGACGAGAAGAGTTTCATTGTGGAATGCAAAACGGCTTTGAGGGGGTTGAGATTAGAGAAGAGTGTAACTCGGAGAATTTTGAATAGCATAAATAAGAGAAATTACAGAAAAATTACGGGAAATTGCATGTGAATATGCAAGATACATCTCGCACTGAAGAAAATTACCCCAACGGTCCATTTCGGTAAAAATTCAGCCCAAAACTTAATTTTGAGTTGATTTCTGGTTTCTCGCATTCAAAAAATTGCCCTCACGTTCGGATTTGTAGTTTTGCACTTAAAAATTGCCTGAATGATCCGTTCAGGTAAAATAACTATCTGAAATCTTTATTGACTGTCCATGTTAAAGGAACTGCTGTACACATTCAAAATACTACCATTCGCATTCAGAGCTTTAGTTTTGCACAACAAAATTACCCAAACAGTCCACTTGTGTAAAAACTCTGCCTAAAACTCCACTCTCGTTAAAAAAAATACCTGAACGGTACAGCTCCTGTTAAATCTTCTCCCCTAAATTATGCAATGGGGAGTAATCTCAGTAATTTATGAAATTTATTTACACAAAATTACCAAATTCACGCCAATTACTCCAGCATTATTAACATTTTGCCCAGGCATAGTTGAGATAAGGTTGAGTCACCCTGCTAAAGTGGCATTGTCAAAGTCCAAGTATGAGATAAACAACATTAACAGACAATCTTAAGAAAACCATCACTCATGAACAGCTACTAGATTTAGCGCTTCTAAATCCAACAGGGCATGCTAAAGAGATCAAAATTGTAGAAGATGCATGCGTTATAAACAACCATTTACCAACCATTCCACTCTATGACACTCCACGCAACTCCACTCTACGACATGCAACTGTACTCTATGACACGCCACTCAACTCTATGCCACTCCAGACTATGCCACTCCACTCTATGCCACTGGACTCTGCGCTACAAGACTCTACACCATGACACTGTATGTCACAACGCTCTATGCCACAACACTCTACGCCATGACACTTGACAACACAATACTGTATGACATTTAACTCCACGCCACTCAACTGTATGCCACTCCACTATACTCTGTTTAACGAAACGCGACTCCACCCTATCACATGTCACTGCACTGTACGAGACTCCACTCCACTCTACGACACTCCACACCACTGCTCTCTTGGACATGGCACTCCACTCTAAGACATGTCACTCCACTCTACAACTTCCCACTCCACTCTACGGCACTCCAATTTATGTCCCTTCACTCTAAGACACTAAACATCACACCACTATATGACACACCACTTCACTCTACTCTATGACATGCCACCACAGTGTATGCCACTCCAATTGGCTCTACAACACACTGCCCCTTTGTATGCCACTCTACTCTATGCTGCTCCACTTTACTCTTCTCCACAACCCTCTATGTCATGACACTGTATGCCATGACACTCTATGACACAACACTCAATAGCACTCCACTCAGTGCCACTCCATTCTACCCCACTCTACGCATCCACTGTACAACACTCTACCCCTCTCTATGCCACACTACGACACATGACTCCATGGCACTTTACTCCACTCTACTGTATGACAACTACTCCACTCCACTCTACTCCACTACTCCACTCTATGCCGCTCCTCTCTAGCACACTGTACAACACACCACTCTATGACACATCAGATACTCTACTCCAGGTTACGCCACTCCACTCCACGCTACTTCACTCTACAACATTTTGCTTCACTCTATGCACCTCCACTCTACGCCAACCTACTCCACTCTACAACACAGTACGGCATGGCACTCTATGACACACCACTCTACTCTACAACATGCCACTCCACTGTACGCAAATGAACTCTACAACACTCTACTCCACTCTATGCCCCTACATTCTACGGCACTCTACTCCTCTCTACGACACTTTACGACACACCACTCCACTCTACCACATGCCACTCCACTCTATGACACACCACTCCACTCTTTGACATGCCACTCCACTCTATGTTACAGCACTGTACTCTACAACACTCCACTCCACTGTATGCCACTCCACTCCACACTACTCTACTCTACTCTTCCGCCATGGGCCATCAGGAAACTTAACTGGCTGCAGTTCAGCACACAATGCTTTTGCAGATTTATCACTCATTGAACATTGTTGGCACAACCTTACCTGCTGTTCAATGCAAGAATTAATTCCTGGCCACCAAAAACACTCTTTGACCCTTCTTCTAGTACTGGAAATTCCTAAATGACCTTCATGTGCTAAAGAGATAATAGAATTCCTTAGGCTAAATGGTGGAATAAATTTATCCCCCCTTATAACTATACCATTTCCGATTGCTAACTCCTCACAAACTTTAAAAAAAACAGCCAAATCATTATTTATTTTTGTTTGTTCTGGCCATCTTTTAAGAATATACTCTGCGACTTTTTTAAGTTCGATGTCTTTTTCCATTTCGACCAACCATTTATCCTCTTGAACAATGGTACATGAATTTCCAAACAAAATAATGTCCTTATATGTAAATGCTACTTCACAATCAACTTTGTCATCCCTCGCAGAACAATTTTTAGCTACTGGCAATCTTGACATGCAATCAGCATGTACATTATTTTTCCCATTCACATATTCCAATTGATAACGGAAATTCTGCAATCTAGAAGCCAACCGTGCCAACTTAGCCAACATAGTTTGACCACCTCCTGGTGCATTTCATGTATACTAGCGGTTTGTGGTCTGTTTTTATGATGAACTTGGTACCCCATAAGAAAGTCCTAAAATGCTCGTCACCCCAAACACAAGCTAAAAGTTCCTTTTCTCTTACATAATAATTTTTCTCTGCTTCACGCAAGTCTCTGGATGCATAGGCAACTATCCATTCCCTGCCATTGTCTTTCTGGATAATTACACCACCCAAACGACTATTGCTGGCATCAACCATCACAATGCTTTGTTTACCAATCACAAAAGGTTTTAAACAGGGAGCATTAATTACACATTCTTTCAATAGGGAAAAAGCATTGCTCATTTCTTGAGTCCATTTGAAAACAGCATTTTTCTCCAACAGACACCTAAAAGGGTTCACCTTGGAAGCATAGTTTGAAATAAATTTTGCATAAAACTCAGTTAAATCAAGAAATGCCACTAATTGTTATTTTGTATTAGGGGTGGGTGCGTTGATGATGCTTTCAACATGGCTCTTCTTGGGTTTAATACCTTCCCCACTAATATTGTGCCCAAGATACTCTACTTCCAATTTTTTGAATCTGCACTTGTCAGCGCGTAGAGTAAGACCTTTTGATGACAAAGCAAAAAGAACTTTCTTGAGATTGTGATCATGTTCCTTGTGGTCTTTACCAAAAACTAAAATGTCATCTTGGAATGCAACAGCTCCAGATAAACCCTCCAATGTTTCCTTCATAAGTCTCTGGAAGACTGATGCTGCACTTGCAAGCCCAAAAGGCATTCTGCAAAACCTAAATAAACCTTCAGGTGTGATGAATGCTGTAAAGTTCCTAGATTCATCATCCAGAACAACTTGGTGGTATGCGCTAGCGAGGTCTAAGCATGAGAAAACATTGGCACCTGCTAAGGTTGAGACCATTTCATGTAAATTTGGGAGGGAATGAGCATCTACCCAAATGGCACTGTTTAAACTGCGCAAGCCCACACATAATCTCAATTCCCCAGAATGTTTGGCCGAAATCACGATGGGAGAAACCCATGGTGAAGATTCTACAGGTTCAATAATGTTTTTGCTACATAAATCTTACAACATGTCTTTGAGTTTGTTCCTGTAAGAAATGGGAATGTTTCTTACTTTATGACGCACAGGAATAGCGCCTTCCATGACTCTGATGGAATGTTTAAATCCTTGATAAGTTCCCAGTTTGTCACTGAACACCTTAGGGAAAAATTCTTTTAATTCTTGTGTGACTTTGTTTGAATCATTTGTAATGGTAGTAGAAACTCCTTTAGTAAAATACCTGGGGATTAGCATTAGGATATATTTTTATTCCCATTTCTTCTTGATGTGGCCAACCCAAAAGCGATTGTCCTTTCTTGGATACAAACACCTTACCATATGTGGAACGGCCAGAAAAAACTAAATTTACCCAAAAATAGCCAACTAAATCGATTTTGTGGCCGATGTATCCACCAGGACTGATACCTGGGTTACTTAATTCTACACTGGGCCAGTTCTTGTTGACCACATCATGGGATAAAATAGTATAACAAGCACATGAATCCACCAATACGTGAGTGCTCACACCATTAATGGTGACATGACAAGAAGGAAATTTGTTGCTACTCTCGCCTAAATTAAATACAATATTTACATCTTGTTTGTCATACTCATAGGATGTATCACAGTCATCAGAGAAATGCACAAAATGTACTCTCTTGGGAATTGATCTACACACTCTACTGAAATGTCCTTTCTTCCCACATTTAAGGCAAGACCTCTCGATAGCTGGACAATTTTTTGAAGTCCCTAGATGCCCAATGCTACCACATCTATAGCATAGATAAGGACCTCTTTTATTGTCTTGTCTTGGATCCTTGAATTTGTCATTTCTTTGAAAATTATCAAACTTGGAAGAAACATTTTTTTTGTTTTTGTCAGTCTTTGGAAACAACTTGTACCTCACTTTTCCCTGTACCTCTTATTACTTGTACAATTTTTTCAGAATGTTCAATTGCTTTAGCAATATCAATAGCAGCATTAAGGGACATATCAGACGTAGTCCATCACCTCTCTTGAATTTTCTTGTTATTAGTTCTCATTAATATTTGGTCCCTTAACACTTGCTTATATGAAATGCGTTAAAAATCACGTGACAGCAAGCGACCTTAACGATGAAACGTAATCGTCAATAGATTCATTAGCTAACTGTTTCCTAGAGCAGAATATAAATCTCTCCATGACAATATTGGTTTTCTTACCATACCTTAAACTTAATTGTTTAGCTGCATATTGGTATGCAGTACTATTTCCAGGATTAATTAAAGCTGGAAGATTTTTAAATTCTTTTAAACCCATACCACCTAAGCAATGTTTCAAAAGTGCCAATTTCCTTTCAGGTTTGCATTCTTCCCCTTCGAGAACCTCAACATATGCTAAAAATACAGGTACCCAAATAGCCCAAGCCATAGGTGGTTCACCAGGAATTGATAGAAAGGATGGGGGTGGTACAATTCCTGACATATTAATATATTTAAAATGTGAAAATTGCAAAGAGGAAAAAAAAACAATTTAAACTAATAAAAGTAGTCACTGTAGTCTATAGAATGTCTATAGAATCACTGTGATTATGTGTACACACTGACTAGATGCAGTTCCTTTCAAATATAAGTATGCACAAACACCATAGAGTTAAAAAAAAAAATGCCAAAATGTTACCATAACATGTGTAAAGGCATGTTAGAAAACACAGGATTTACGATGCCCAGAGAGGAATGATGAGTCATAAATGCCGTTGAAATTGACCGACAGCGCTCCCTCTGGATCAACAGCAGACGGTTAATTAGCCAAAACACTGCCTCAATAACTTGCGTAACAGGTGAGGCATAAATAAAACACTCCTTTAATACGGCAACCTCTGTGAGCCAGTGAGGTGCTGTAAGGGTTAGACGTCAACGTGGGACAGCAGGGAACATCCAAAAATAAATTAATCAGGAATGCTTCCGCTGACGTGCTGTCTGAAAGAAAACCAACAAGGAGGCGTCTCTATTCGTGGGAAGTCCAATAGCGTAGCGTGATACTGACGGTGGCAATACAGGGAAAATCCAGAAGTTACTTGAAAATTACGGGTTCAGCCGCTTGTGGCCAGTGTTGGGAAGTGCATTAGCAACCACTGTTACTAAAATCCATGGAGCACAGGAAACGGTAAAATTGTTTTTCTTCTTTATTTTAGTAGCGAAGAGAAAACAGGTACAAGCAGAAGTCCAGTAAACGATTCAATGCCCTAACGGCATAACGAACGCATATATATATACACACATCTAATATCCAAGACATATCATCCTGCGAGTCCCCCACTAACATCTAAATTCAACGAGCAACAGAGAGACCCTCGGGCGCGCGTCTCTACTACCCGCTTATAAATAAACAATGTGTTAACAGTGAGCCACACATACACACACGCGACCGCACGAGGATACGTAGATACCTTGCGCGCTCGCGTGTATGTAACACACTCCACTCTATGACACTCCACGCCAGTGCAATCTACAACACGCCACTCCTCTGTATAACATACCACTCCACTCTATGACATGCCACTTCACTCTGCAGCACTCTACTTTATGCCCCTCCACTCTAACACGCTCAGTGACACCCCACTCTATGACAGGCCACTCCACACTATTCTATGAGATGCCACTACACTGTACACTACTCCACTCTATGCCACTCCACTCTAAGCCTTTCCACTATGCGCTATGGCACCGTATGCCACAACAGTATAACTCACAACACTCTACATCACGATGCTGAACCCCACAACACTGTGTGACACAACACTCTATAACACTGCACTCTACATCACTCCACGGCACTCCACTCAATGCCCCTCCACTGTACAATACTGTACTTCACTCTATACCACTCTACAATACTGTATTCCAGTCTACAACACTATATGCTACACCATGTACACCACTCCACATCACTTTACTTCACTCTACTGTATGACATACTACTCCACTCCACTCTACTCCACTGTACTCTGCTAATCCACTGTATGCCACTCCACTGTATGCCACTCTACTCTGACACACTTTACTACATGCCACTCAATGACACTCCACTATACTACATGACACGCCACTCCAATGTACACCACTCCACTCCTCTGTACGACACTCCACTCCACCCCACTCTATGACACTCCATCCACTCTACGACAGTCCAGAGCCCTCCACTCATATGGCACGTCACTCCACTGCGTGACATGCCACTACACTGTACGCCACAACACTCTATGCCTCTCCACTCAAAGACACTCTATGAGACGCCGCTCTATGACACGCCACTCCATTCTACTTTACGGCACACCAGTCCACTCTACTCTATGACATGCCACTCCACTCTATGCCACTCTACTCTACTGTACAATAAGCTACTCCACTCTACGAAACGCCACTCAACTCTATGACACTCCACTCCACTGTACGACACACCACATCCTTCCACGCTGACACTTTGTTACACCATACACTATGCCACTCCACTCTACTCAACTCTATGACACAACACTCTACAACACTGCACTGTACGACACTCTCCTCCACTGTTCTATATGACACTCCACTCGACGACTTTCCACTCTGTGATTTAAAATAAATTTTTATTAAAAAAAACATTGAAATCCAATAGTCAACAAAAGCATCACTCCGAAATCTGAGGTGAAAAACATCCCCGTTATTCATATTTTATCCTTCTATAATGTTATGTTGTAATGAGCCCTCTGAAATCATCTGCCTCTCCTTCCAACATGTACACGCTGGCAGAAAAGTAAGGGGTAGTCTTAAATACATTTAATTTTTTTTAAATGAATAACCTGTCGGCTGCCATCCACACCACCACCCTCTGAGAAAACCCTCCCCTGCCCATCTCGTAATAGATATATAAAAAAATCCAGGCTTTCTACCACCCACCCATACCACCCTCTGCAAAGCCACCCCCATCCAGATCCGAGGAAAAAGTTACTGTTCTGGGATGCCATCTCACTCCCTTCGAGACCAAAGCCACCCTCTCTGCTCTCACAGTGAGAGAGGAGGGTAGGTACTGTATTGAGAGCGGGTGTGAGAGACGCTTGTTAGCGTTGGTTGATTTCCACTCAGCACATCTGTACAGACTGCGCTGACAGAGGAGAAGGCGGTTCGCACAGGCACATCACTGCGCACGCTCGCCTATCTCCCTCAGGTCTGTGGAGACCCCCAGGGAGGCGGATGAGACCGCCATTCCTCTACTGCACTTGGTCACTGGAGACCTTGGCAAGACTGTGGAACAAAGAGGAAACAAGAGCTTTCTCTAGTGACGTCTAAACACCCACGTTGTGACGAAACTGCAGGGAAAAACCCTGATTCCAATCCAGCTGTTCACGATAAAAGCTAATATATTGTATTTATCCTGTTTGAATGCAAGACCACTGGAAAGACACACATCTGGACTTCTTAGCTTGTTATGGAAATCTTTCTTAGTGATCAGCTATTTCTTAGGGCCTTTGATCAGTACCACGGTCCTGCGCATCAACCCTGCTGCTGTCAGCAGAGCCACAGTCAATTAACGGCCCTCCATTTACAGGAACAATCATTCAGACGGACATCAGCGCAGCCTCGTGCATGACGGAAGCCGAGAAGGAAGGGGAACTCTTCGCCTTCTAGCTGGCACGCCAAAAAGCGAATCGACTTGGCGCGAACACGCGTGCCACATGCAAAGCTTTCCATCTGCGTTCTGCTCCAGCTCATTAGAAATGCAGCGGCGGGAGTCAAAAGCATTGCGTCAGTAGAATGCAAATGAGTTGTGTGCCTGAGACGCTTTTGTTTCAAGCGCTCGTGCACAAGACGTTTCTTTATTTAGCCCTTATATTTAATCAAAATGATTGGGAGGCAGAATTTGAATGTGCCAGGTATGCAAACATGGTTCCTTCTGCCAGTGCGTCCAGTGCACTACCCTATCATTAATGCGATACTATCTTCAATATATTGCCAGGCAGATTGACAATAATTAACAGTATGAAGCAATAATTAACAGTCTGAAGGAATTACATCATATTTCCTTTGCAGCGAGGTTAAAGCCAGATTTCGCTTTTAGTGCCACCTGCGCGCTCAGATCATCTGAACGCAGACTTGTCAAGCAGCTATTTAAAATCGCTGAATACAAAGGTTGCATGCATCTAGTTCAAGAAACGTGTGGAAAGTGTAGGACCAGATATACACCGGAACAGACATTTATTTTTGCATTAGTGTCATATTTTAGGATCATTACATTTTTGCCATTGAATACATTAATGTAGTGTTACTGACCACTGAGCCGGCCAATAATTCTAGTTACTGACTCTTACCCGACTTGTGGACCCACAAGGCATGGACCCAGAAGGAGGATAATAGAAAATAGCTAACGTTATTGACTGGTGCCAAGGTCAGCAATGATATTAGCACGTGAATATACCAGTTCTGTAACCACCCGCATTTTTCTTGTCCATCGGCAATTAATGAGCGGACTGTTGTGAAAACTGCAGCAGAGAACCTGCCCCAGATGCTATGGACTTTATTTAAGGGATTTTGATTGGCGGTCCCATTCCCAGCTTTTACAATGAATGTGCCAAGTAATGTGATCCAATGGTTTGAGTGCTCTCAGCTGTTTGTTGACCAAGGGCGGTGCAATAGGTGCTGAGGCATAATGGAGTTCCCAACTCCAACCCCTTTCTGACCTCTGTATAGCTGCTGCTGTGAAAGTAATTAAATAAGAACACCACCAAGTGGGGACAGAGTGCTGTGTGAACATGGATGTCAGCCTGCTGCACTACCAGCGTGTGGCCCAGATGATTATTGATGTCTTAAGGACTGCTGGCGCGGAAGCGTTTTTAATTTAATAATTTCAGTTCAACCCGTGATTCACAATGGGGGGTCTCCAGCTCCACATCGAATTCTTCTCCTCTGCAATGGACCTTTGCCACCGTTTTAGAATGGAGCATCATTCAAAAACATCTCAATCTATCAAACAGAATTTTTAAAGTGCAACACTGTCACCCCTATGGGTATTTGGGCACTGTGTCTCTGTTGAAGAGCCAGTTCTTGAGTCTCTTTCTGAAGTCTGCCACCAAGGAGGCTGTATGGAGCTGGATGAGGAGATTGTTCCAGGTCTTGGCAGTGATGTAGGAGAAGGAGCGGCCACAGCTGCGATGGATGCAGGGTGTGTGTGAGGGCGAGTGCAGAGGAGCGCAGGTGTCTAGCAGGTTGGTGGAAGTTCAGTCGATGGTTGATGTAGGCAGGTCCTAGGTTTTGGAGGGCTATGTAGGCTTGCATGAGGATCTTGAACTGGCATCTCTTCTGGATGGGGAGCCAGTGGAGGTCTCTCAGATGGGGGGCGATGTGGGTTCATTTGGGGAGGTCCAGAATGAGTCTTGCTGCAGCGTTCTGCATGGTCTGGAGACTTCTGATGAGCTGGGTGGAGATGTCGGCATAGAGGGTGGTGCCGTAGTCGAGGCGGCTGGTGACGAGAGCCTGAGTGACAGTCTTTCTGGTGTTGTTTGGGATCCATCTGAAGATTCTGCAGAGCATGCGAAGTGTGTGGAAGCAAGAGGAGGCGTCTGCAATGTCAATAAACATAATCAATTTCATCATTTAGTTCAGTCAATAATGATAATTTTGGATCAGTTCGAAAACCTTTATTTTTGATAAGCAGTTTAGTATATTGTTTTTCTCTTTCTATTCAAATTAGTAAATCAGATAATTCTGTTTACAGAAATATATTGAAAATCATGGTTAGAGTCAATCAAGTAAAATTAGAGTGTTCCACAAAGGAAATTAATATCTATTATACTCTAAGCAGATCCTAACTCACCAGAACACATAAAGAATAATTTTGGAAAAGAGCAAAATTTAAAGGAGCATAAAAATAGAATAAAAATTGAAGACAAACTTCTCAAGAAGAATGGTTCTAGAAACTCGTCCGAGTCTCTTCTCTCAAATCAGCATCAGCAAACAGTCGCAGTAGCAACTGTACAAATTAAGCTAAGAAAATGGTCACAGCAGTAGCCATAACCATTAAAAATGGACACCCACAAAGTAGTAGGCAACAGAGATCACCATCAGCAGTAGCTAACAGTGAAGAGGGCAAAAGTGCTAAGCAAAAAGGATGGTCGCAGAAGAATAGTCTGGACCAAACTGGACAGCCTTAACTCTAACTAGGAACATGTATATTATAAAACATATGTAACAATCCATGCTGTTGAAAGGTCATCTTAAGCCAAGGAGGAAGGATTGTCCGATGGTCTGCTGCTTCTTCCTTTATTCCCAAGGTAAACGAACAAAGTCGGCAAGGTGCTCTCTACAAGGGTCAACTTAGTTGCTAAACATTCATGTGTGTTAGCTTCGCTCTAAGGGGCTCATTATGATGTCGGTGGGACCAACACCGACGGTGCGTCAGTGTCGGTCCCACCGACATCTGAAGCAGCGGTCAGACTGCCGCATTACAAAGCGGTCAGTTCGACCGCATGTGTGAGGGACTGACTGCTGTGGTTCCGATGGGCTCAAGGAGCCCGTCAGACCTGCGGTTGGAATGTAATCCCTACAATGAGGGCGGTGCCTGCTCAGGCACCGCCATAGGGATTATAATGGCCCTTTCTGAAGGCCTTTCAATGGTGGTCCGACCGCCATTGAAAGGCTGTCGGAAACTGACTTTAGGGGCCCCTAGCAGTGCCCCCATCCCTCTCTGGCCTCTGATATAAGGCTGGGGGGCGACCACAGGTGCCCCCATAAACATACATGCCCCATGTGGCAGGCCCCGTGAGGTGCCTGCCACAGGGTGCAGGGATGTTTAAAAACATGCCTTTTGGCATTGAGGCTTTTGCTGCGGCCCTTTTCATATGACAGTTTGATTAGGTGATACAGTATTTTAAGTGCAATAAACCTGTACCCTCCTTCTGCTCCTCCCGCAAGCCCCTTAAGTCTCTTCTTGGGAGGTGAGGGGGTGTGCACAGCCCTCCACGTGCATCATTCCATTTACCCCAAACCTTCACCCATTTCCCAGGACAACCTCTATTAGTATAGACTGTCTTTTCTGCCACCATACATGTGTCCATGTCCTTTTCCCAGTCTAGGAGACGCGGAGGTGCTGCCACTCCCCAGTTGTGAGCTATGTTACGTTTGGCGAAAATAAGCCCCAGCGTCATCCAAATTTTCCCCATTTTGGTAATTGATACTTCATCCTAGACATTCAGTAGACATCATTTTGGCATAGGGGCTATTGACTCCCTCCATATCTCGTTCATTTTAGTTATTACTGCCCTCCAATAGGATTGTATAGCGGGGCATTCCCAAATAATATGGAAAAAGGTGCCCTTTAAATGACATGTGCGGCGACAGTCCTCATTGTGTATTCTGCCCATTTTTAAAAGTGTGGTACAGGCATAGTAGACCCTATGCAAAATCTTGTGCTGTACCAGTCTAAATCCTGCCTTAATGACCACCTCTCTGGGTGATGCTAGTGACTCTGCCCACTCATCATCGTCTAGGCCACCCACGTCATTGGACCATTTTGCTCTCAGTTGTGTGAGTGAGTCAGGCAAATTATTTGTTAGCTTTCTATATGTGTGTGAGGTCGCTTTGCGAGTCATGTGTCTGTCGAGTAGACGGTCCTCCAGTGGGGAGTATTCTGGCAGTTCATTTCCTATGGGGATTGCTGATTGCAGTGCGTGTCTGATTTGTAGGTATCGGAAAAATTCTGACTTTGCCAAATCGTATTCCCTCTGGAGATCCGTAAAAGGGAGTCCCCAGCTTTTGACAGACCTATAAGACCTATAACTTTTGACAGGCCTATAAGGTCCCATTTATCAAACCCCGGGTATCTACCTAGTATCCCAACGGCCTTTGAATCCCACAGGGGGGTGGATTGCGTTAGTTTATTACTCCAGTCCAACGCCCCATTAGCTGCATGCCAGATTTTAATAGTAGTATTCGTGGGATTCAGGTGTTGCATGCACGGAGGCGCCGCATATAGGGCTTGTAGGTATCCGACAGGCTGCATCTTCCGACGATCCATACGGATCGAAGGTTCATCATCATCAGACAGGTATGCCCAGTGGTTGATAGCAGTTAGTTGTGTGGCCCTGTAATACCATTGTATGTCCGGTAAGGCGATTTCACCATCGTACCATCCCCAGGTTAAGTTTTTAAGTGCAATGCGTGCCGAACCCCCATCTCATAGGAGAGTCAACAATTTCAGAATCTATTGCCCTAAAATATTTTGCAGGGACCGGATATGGTGCTCTGTGGAGGGCATAGAGGAAACGTTGTAATGACATCATTTTAAAAAGGACCGCTCTCCCGAGAATAGAGAGTTGAAGAGACCGCCAGTGTCGGACATCAGCCTTCATCCGATCCAGAGGTGGAGTCAGGTTTTTAGTATAGGACAGGATAGGGTCCGTAGTGACAAATATTCCTAAGTACGTGAAGCCATCCATTGTTATTTGGATATCACAGCCTCTGGGGAGCACTGGCAGATTTCCGCGTAGTATAAACAGCAGAGATTTCCCCCAATTAATAGTATTGTAGTGTAGTTCCTATTTCCCTAATAGGCTCTGCGCATTGGAATAATATAACCTATAGGTTTGACATAGGACTAAGGTCGGTATGTCCCTATCGATTATATTAAACCAAGGGGCATATTATCAAGGCCAACAACGCCGCTTTAACGGCCGTTTTCGGCCGAAAAGCGGCGATTGAATTACCTCACTATTAGCAAGGACACGCTAATAGGCATCAGCGCGTGTTTCCTTGTGTCAGCCGCCGTTCCACTAACGCCTCGCATCGCATCTCTAATGAGATGCAAAGAAGGCGTTTCCTCTCTAAACAGCATGGGAAATATCGCTAACTGCACTACTCTGTATCAGCAAGCTGACCCAGAACACCCATAGCGATATAAAAAGCCGCGCTAACCGCGGTTATCGCCATCAGCTAACGTCTGCAAAATTTCAGACTTAGCTATATTTATAAAGGGAGGTGGATTCTAAGCCTAAGTCCACATCTCCCTATCACCAAGGATTCCCTCAGCGCTGTAGTTGTATCGCTGGATTTCCAGCGATGTTCCCTCATTTTGCCGCTATCGCCGGATTTTCCATCGCCGTGGAGATAAGCGTTGATGATAACGCGTTATCTCGGCGATCAAGTCCGGCGATAGCCGGCGTTAAACAAATTTGCGCTAAGTGCGCTCTGCGATGTTTATCGCAGTTTGTTGGTGATATGCCCCTTAATTACCTGTTCCAGCTAGCTCAGAGGCCACTAGAAACTCCTTGAGAACAAGAAGGGAGTAGTTTCTGGCAACCGAAAAACATGACAACTTTGTTTCCCTTTAGAAGCGGAACACGTCTCAGAATCGTGGAAACAATAGATAACAGTTTCACTCAGTCAATCGTGCATGCTTAGGGGCAGATTTACAAGCCCCTTGCGCCACTTTTGCGCCGCCGTTGCGTCACTTTTGTGACGCAGCGGCGACGTAAACCATGCGCCACGTTGCGCATTATTTACAACGTGACGCATCTAGGGAGATGCGTCACGTTGTAAAGCCCTGCGCCACATGAAACCTGCGTCAGGTTTCATGTGGGCGTTCCTCCGCAGGGTGGGCGTTCCGTCGAAGGAATGCCTCGTAAAAGTGACGCAGTGAAATCTACAAGATTTCACGGAGTCACTTTTCCGACGCCGCTGCGACGAATCCTTACGCCTGCTTCAAGCAGGCGTAAGGAGTGGCGCACCACGTTAGGTATGGGCGGCCCACGAGCATTGCTGGAGTTGCGTCGCGCTTGCGACACGACTCCAGCAATGCGCCGCCCTTGCGCCACAGGATGCGACACGCATCGGCCTTTCCTTGCACCACGGTGCGCCGCATTGTAAATGCGGCGCTTCCGTGGTGGCGCAAGGAGAGAATTGCGTGTCGCAACTATTCTGGCGCATCCCTGCTGATTTGCAGGGATGCGCCAGAAGTTGTAAATCTGCCCCTTAGTTTCTACAGAGTTACACAGAAAGGAAAGACGGGTGTTTCAATAAAAAGGGTTTTATTGAACAGTCTTGTTTCTCGTGTAAGAGATATGTGCTGTTATGATCACAAGACAGTATGCAAGATAAATAATGTACAGCGTAAGCAGTAGAAATAAATAATACTGCGCTAGCATTATCTTTTAGCATATATTCACGTACATAAATAACATGAGCTAAAAATGCGAGTACTCATATGATGCGTCTCTAAGCTAGTTCTACCCCAATGTACCTAACCTAGTCTAGGTGTAGGGAAAGATAGAAGTAGGTGGAGTATTCTCTAGCATGGTATACTAAGAGTATGTTAAGTCTAGTATGCCAAGAGTCCCTCTAGGATCTAGTCAGCTCCATACCTTGAGAATGAGAGAGGTGGGAATCTCCTGCCGGATCTGGAACTCTAACACCCCGCGAAGGGAGTCAGAACACTGGGAGCTGGATTCGTCTGCGTGCAGGAATGACAGTGTCTTCTCAGTACGTCAGGCCGGGATACGGGCTCCTCTGAAGTCGAGGTCTCCTCTAACTTGCTTGGGAAAGGGAAGGTATATTTATACCTGGTAGGTGTCGTGGAATGTTTGCATTGACGTGAAGTCGGACAGAGGAAGACGTCAGGAATGAACCCTTAAGGTATATCGGTTCATACATAATAGATGAGTTCTTGGAGAAATCAATAGTCCTGTGCTAGGGGAACTCCCGAAGCTTAAGGGTCTGGTTTCTAAGAACTCGTTGTGACGTTAGGGTGGACGGATGTCGGTGACCATGCCTGTATTTGGAGTGCACGGTTAATGCCTAAATAAGGACAGGGATTCTATGCCTATATAAGGGCAAGGCGAATTGTGCCTATATAAGGACATGATTCAGGAAAACCTATATACGGACCCCTAAAGCGGAATACAACACCCACTCCATCTTCGAGTGAACGATAATACTAAATGCTAAACATTTTACATGCTAAACATAAAAGTGAGCACCACATATTGCTAAAAACATTTCTAAAAGCATTTTAAAAGAAGCTCAAAACTGTTGAAATGCAATAGGTACTGTACATTTAAAGCATTGTTTTCATTCTAAGCATATAACGGAAGTAAAATGCAACGTGAATGAAACAGTAATATATACATATGATGAAATGGTCGATAAGTTCTTAAAATCAAAGCCATTGCATATCATGGAAGTAAATGAAATGTTAGACAAGTAAGGTGACAATGTGTCCCTGGAAGTATTCAAAGAAGTCCGTTTTATAAGACTAGTTCTACTGTAAGCATATTGTTCATTTGCCATGTCTTTTCTAAAAAAAAATATTTTTAAAGAAAAAAAGTTTAATTTCTGGGAAAAGTTCCAAGTGTTGAAAATATGAAGGCCAAATTTCATTGTTGCCCTGGTACACTGTGAGCCGAATCAAAGTCAGTGTATGGGTCTGGCGTAAACATTAGATCATCTATTTCCGTAGCCAAAATATCGTCCACCGAAGTTGGCGACATTTGGAACACCTTTTTCAGAAGGTTAATTGCACAGAGATGAGAAACATCGCCTTCAGCAGAAGATGCAATGTTCGCGTCCGTTGTTACCTGTGTGCCCGTTGATCCATCTCGTACCTCAGCAGCAGCCGGAAGCGTCTGTGAGAGCTCAATGAATGCCGCCATCAGGATTGGAAGCCTCTGGGAACAACACACAGCATGGGCCGTTATCGGGTCCAGCAGAGTATCGATATCCGTTGGCATGACTGATGGGAGTGTTAGACAGGTGTCTAGTACGCATTCTTCTCCGCAAAACAGGCAGCGCAGAACAGGTAAGATGCAATCTTGCCAGATTGGTCTGAATGACAGGAACCACGTTGTATTAAGTTCCCGTAGACGAGGCATGCCCAAAAGCTGTACTATTCGCTCACGGCATTTCCGTTCAAGGAGGGCTCTCTCCACATCGCTCGGAGTGATGTTGGCGAAGAGGCTTGCCATAGCGTAGTAGGAGGAATAGAAACAGAATTCCTGCAACAAGTGCTAGAATTAACGGCACACCACCAAACACCGAATGTGCGAAGTTTGGGATGATTCCGAGGACAGCCTGGAAAGGTGCTAATAGTCCGGAACAGATGGTCTTAAATACATGTACAATTCCGCTTGTATCTGACATTTTAAAGATACGTCCTATCATTTCTACGAAATGTATAGGGCAGTTTGTACGAATTAAAGCTTGTATCTCAGCCGAAGTCCTTGCAACTTGTAGATCATAGGTTTCTTTGGCCGAGGTCAAAGGCACTGATTGTTGTATAAGCATGGCTTTCATTCTGCTTAAAGTATCAAATCGTATAAAAGAGACATTCAACGAAGGCCATAAAGGCGACTCCCTGACTGTGTCTATTGGGGCAAACAATAGTTGCATACAGCAAGTGACCCTGGAGCTGACCGTTACTAGATATGGGATGCCTGGCAACATGCCACAGCAACTCTGATCATTCAACATGAGGTAACTCCCATTAGAAAGTTGTCCAAACGTTGGATTAATCACAGCAGCTGGTGTACCCTGCTGGTGGCAGGACAAGTTTGCCACAGAACCATTACAAGCCCCGTGTAAAGAAATGTCCTGACAAATTAGTGAACCGCTTAGTGCACTTTCACAGTGTGTACCGCTTAGAAACACTTCACGATCCCCACTCCAACATCTATAGGTGTAAGGCAAATTCCAGGATGTCTTAATGTATTCTTTACCCAACCTTTCATATTTGCCTGCTTGCATCTGTTTAAGGCAATACTGAAACTGGAAAGTAGTCAGAGGTAGACTAATTTTGCCATGAATAAGCCATTCTGTAGCTGGTTTTTCTGCCACTGTGAATGGTAATTTTTCAAGTTTTTCAATGCTCAGTACTGTATACTTTGCTCTCCTCTGTGCCAGTTTGATCTGTTTATCAGTTAGATAGTATTCTGCAAACAGAGCCGACGTGTTGATAAAACGCCAAGGCACACAGGGCCCGATTCACAGAACTAACTTACGTCAAAAACGTAAAGTTAGTACTTTTTGGTATTCACAGAATACACATACTCATTTTGGTATTCACAGAATACACTTACTGATTTTGGTATTCACAGAATACACTTACTCATACTAACTTTATGTCCGCACTCGGGCCGGAGATTCCGGCCCGCTGGTGGAGATTCCGGCCGTTTGTGGAGATTCCAGCCCGGAGGTGGAGATTCCGGCCCGGAGGTGGAGATTCCGGCCCGGAGGTGGAGATTCCGGCCGGTGGCTCACGTGAGCCTTTGGTAGTTCGCTTTTTAACTGAACTACTTGTTCCCAAAGCGTTTTATGCTTTATTGTGCCACCTTTTGCATCTTTGAACCCGTTTTCAAGCCAAGTTTGTATATATTCATTATACGACTGCACACAGTAGAAAGAATCATATGTGAGTATCAAGGACCCCCTGTATATATGGATATACTATTCCTAGGACAGGGTAAACAACCAAGAGAATATATCAATCCTAGGTAATAGACAAATAAAATCACAATAAATGTAACTAACACTGTAAAGACAATGAGGACAGAAAAAGTGACCCACACCTCGTTCATCTTCATCAAGTTGTATCAGTTCTTTAGTTGTTGTGGCTTCTCCTGACGAAGGCGCTACGTGTGCCGAAACACGCGTCGAAGATTCATTTATTGCCACTCTGAATTTTTATATGTATTTTGTATTTTATAAAACTTGATTTGCACTTTAATGAATGTATTATGTTACTAAATTGTATATGTCATGTATAATTTGATCTTTTTTTTGTTATCCTTGATTCATATACATGAATATTAATTAAATAAATAATCCCAGTTTTTACTTAATTTTTATCTTTTTCTGTCCTCATTGTCTTTACAGTGTTAGTTACATTTATTGTGATTTTATTTGTCTATTACCTAGGATTGATATATTCTCTTCACAGTAGAAAGAATCGCACACTATTAGTGTGGGGAATTCTCGATCTGTACTTTCAAGTGCCAGTTTGAATGCTTGTAGTTCAGCTCGCTGAGCTGTGCAATCTCCTAGAGACTGGGTTTTTGTGACCATAGGTCTGAAGTTGCCATCGCGCATGCAACCTTTAACGATTGCGCACGCTGCACTGTAAGCTTGCTTACTCCCTGTTGCGGGTTGTGCGGATCCGTCAGTGTAAATTATGAATTTGTACTGATTGAGAGGCAGAATCTCAGTAGGCAGAGGACATTCATGTTCATATTGCAGGAACGCTTGTGTTTTTATATCGGGATCAAAAACATATTCAACATCTGTTGCAGCAAGAGAATTAACCCATTGTATCCATCTAGGATGTAATGCTTTAGCATTTGGAATGCTTGCTTTAGTTACCACCTCTAATGCCGGAACAGGGGTTACGACAATAATGCGTTTCCCTTGGGCTAGAGCTCTTTCTTTTGCTACAGCGGTTTGAACTGCTGTCAGAATTTTTTCTGTTGAAGTGAAGCGCATCTCTGCTTGTGTATACAAGTGTGATTTGTATGCAATTGGTACTTTTTCACCCTCATTAAATGTTAAGTAGGTGAATCCGCATTGACCCAAAATTATTCGGATCACTAAATTGCGTTGACTTACGCGTGTTTGTAAGTGATTTGTTGCTAATATGTTAGCCTGGAGTGAACGCAAGATTTCTGTGTGTTCTTGTGTCCAATTTTTGATTGAAAAATCAGGTTTGATTAATGCATAGAGAGGTTTAACCCTTTCTGCGTAATTTAGAATGTAAGTTCTTCCAAAATTTAGGAAACCCAGGATGGATTGTAAATTTTTCAGTGTCTTTGGAGGTTGGAGCAGCACACACCTTTCTAAAAAGTTGGCTGCCAAGCTCTTGCCTTCACTTGAAAGCTCATATCCTAGAAACAGGACATTGAGATGGGCAATTCTGGACTTTTTGAAGTTGAATTTATAGCCCTCAGAGGCGAAGCCCAGTATAATGGTGCTCACCCTGTTCAAGTGTTTGTCCAAGTCATCGTCTGTCATATAGATGTCATCGACGTATGACAATGTCTCATTATCATAAATTTGTAGTAACTCCGTTACTCTCACTGAGAATAACCCCGGGCTGTTCTTGAACCCTTGTGGGAGTCGACAAAATTGACGCTGGGTCCCCATTATTGAGAAAGCTGTTAAGTACCTGCTTCCAGGTGCTATGTTTTGACAAAAGAAACCATTTGAGATATCCAATGTGGTTTTATATTTTTTTTACGCACAATGTTATTCATTAATGCTGTACTATGTGCATTTTGCACTGCAAATGTTTTTAAACAAGTGTTTAAGTGTCTGTAATCCAAAACTAGACGATAGGTGTTGTCTGGTTTGGAGACAGGAAACAAAGGATTGTTCATTGAAGAGGTGCATGTTTCAATCACCCCCTGGTATTCAAGTTGATCTAAGATCTCCCTGACCTGTTTTTTAGCTTCTTGCTTTATTGGATACTGCCTTTGTGCAGTAGGTTTATTTTTTAGATGTATTTTATGGTGAGGTGAGTCCTCACCCCATCCTACATGATTTTTTGTATAATGCTGGGGCCTGGGCAACTGCCCATTTCCTGGCATAAGTATATTTTAGGTGAATTGGAATATGGTTAGAGAAGGCAGGCATAATAATGTCCTCGCCATGTGGGCACTCCCTGACAAATTGTGGTGGCCAGTCTTTTTCTGCTAGAAGTATGTCATAGCCCCTTGAAAGTTTTCCCCAAAAAGTGCTTTCACCTGTCTAGGTATGTCTCCCTCCATCCGGAGTGTTATTTCATATAACTTTTGTGGAGTACTAACCCTGGTGTCTACAGTCTCAACTGTAATGTACTCATTCAAGTCCACTATCTCCAGAAGTTCCTTCAGGTTCTGGCGAGCTATTGTGACTTCTGCTGCACTGTCCAGCATTGTCTGAGCCCATTCTCCGTTCTTGAGTTGTGTTCTCAGTATCCTCGGCATGTCTGATCTTCAGACCTTCTACCTTCTTCTTTGAGAATTGAGGTTTTGATTTGTTTTTCGGAACGTGTTTGTCGTCTTTCGATTTCACGCGCTCTTCTCTATGTTCTGACCGTCCTCTTCTTTCCGATGTCTGTGACGAGATCTGAAAGGTACGAGAGGAACGTGTATCAGTATCTTGATACCTGTCAGGCTTTTTCAAATTATCCCTACTCCTGAGGTTATACCTCCTTTCAGAGGGCTCCTTTTGAGGAGACCTACCTCAGGATTGAGAACGTTTCTCTGAATTATTTTTATTAGTATCCCACTTCTTTTTAGAAGATGTAGGAGTTTGTTTAATAGAGTCCTTCTCAGGACTTTCAGATAGTTTTGGCTTCACTGGTCTTCCACCCAAACTATCTCTGCCTAATTCTGCATATGATTGTTCTATTATTCTGGGTAGCTCAGTTTGATGTTCTGTAACATCGAATTCCTTAATCGTTGGCGGATCGCCACTGCTGCTGCCTCCCCTTTAATATTAGATAATATTATTGTTGAGACCTGGTCGAAATTTTTCAGTAATTTCATACCTAAATTTAGAGCAGGCTCTGCCCCGTATTCGTTTTGAATTTGTTTCAGGACATCTGGTATTACTGCAATTGATGGAATACCATGTGTTTTAGTATAGATGGCAGCAAAGACTGAGCCCCAAGTGGTGCAGTCTTCCAGTTGTGGTGTGATCCCCATCGGTAAACAGATTGTTAGGATTCTGTGTTTCTCATACGGGCTTGTTTTTGGAAATACTGCTTCGATTTGAGTAATTTTTTGAGCTATCCAGAATGGAATTTGCTCACGTTTAGTGGGCATGTTTCCCATGACTGCGTATAGAGTCTGTGGTGTAATTTTTAGTGTATTCCCCGGTTGAGGAGTTTGATTTGGAAGTGTCAATGGTGGTTGGACTGTGAAAGTCCGCATGACATATTGGACTAATTGTCTGTAGATTTTTATTAACTCTTGTAGTTGAGTAAGTAGTTCCTCGTCTGACATTATATCGAGGTCAGGATGAGGAGTGTAGCCGGCTAGGATCGGCCATGTTGCTCCTGGTCTACCTAGTGGACCGAGCCTGGTAATGTTTCTGTGATGTTTTAGGGCGCCTTTAAACCAGAGCTGATGCTCCTGGTATGTTAGTGGAATTTCAATATCCTCGAAAGGAATATATTCCTCTGGTGGATCATCTTCTTTGTAGAAGTGAAACAGTCTTGTTACTGAATTTGATTCAGGAAATATTACCCATGAATAGAATACCTCTGTCTGAAAGGATTCGTGTGCCTCTATCACGAAAACTGCTCTACCGCCTCTTGGTGGTAGGCCGTGTTTTATAAGTTTTAGAGTGATGGCTCTTCTTAAGTTTGGATTGATGTCTATAACACCCTCCTCAGGTTCATTTAAACCTGTAAAGTTAAAAACTGTTGCTATGGCTGGGTCAGCCGCAGCTCCACCGGTGTCGGTTGCATTTTCCCTGTTGGACATTTGTTTTTTGAAAAATGCAGAACAAGTTTCAAGGAAACAAAAAGATAAGGTGCACAATATTTTGGAATACTGTATCCTTCAACGTTGAACAAACCAAACAACTAATATATAGGGTGCTTCCCTATTTAGTTATGGCGGATATTTAGCCCTACCCACTCCGGACGTCTTATGGAGTATGTGAGTAGGGGTCTCTGAGAAAAGCACGAATGAGTTACTCAGTATCTAGCGTTAAATTACTGCCTTACCAAATGTTGGGCGCCATGTAGTGTAGTTCCTATTTCCCTAATAGGCTCTGCGCATTGGAATAATATAACCTATAGGTTTGACATAAGACTAAGGTCGGTATGTCCCTATCGATTATATTAAACTTAATTACCTGTGCCAGCTAGCTCAGAGGCCACTAGAAACTCCTTGAGAACAAGAAGGGAGTAGTTTCTGGCAACCGAAAAACATGACAACTTTGTTTCCCTTTAGAAGCGGAACACGTCACAGAATCGTGGAAACAATAGATAACAGTTTCACTCAGTCAATCGTGCATGCTTAGTTTCTACAGAGTTACACAGAAAGGAAAGACAGGCGTTTCAATAAAAAGGGTTTTATTGAACAGTCTTGTTTCTCGTGTAAGACAGTTTGCAAGATAAATAATGTACAGCGTAAGCAGTAGAAATAAATAATACTGCGCTAGCATTATCTTTTAGCAAATATTCACGTACATAAATAACATGAGCTAAAAATGCGAGTACTCATATGATGCGTCTCTAAGCTAGTTCTACCCCAATGTACCTAACCTAGTCTAGGTGTAGGGAAAGATAGAAGTAGGTGGAGTATTCTCTAGTATGGTATACTAAGAGTATGTTAAGTCTAGTATGCCAAGAGTCCCTCTAGGATCTAGTCAGCTCCATACCTTGAGAATGAGAGAGGTGGGAATCTCCTGCCGGATCTGGAACTCTAACACCCCGCGAAGGGAGTCAGAACACTGGGAGCTGGATTCGTCTGCGTGCAGGAATGACAGCGTCTTCTCAGTGCGTCAGGCCGGGATACGGGCTCCTCTGAAGTCGAGGTCTCCTCTAACTTGCTTGGGAAAGGGAAGGTATATTTATACCTGGTAGGTGTCGTGGAATGTTAGCATTGACGTGAAGTCGGACAGAGGAAGACATCAGGAATGAACCCTTAAGGTATAACGGTTCATACATAATAGATGAGTTCTTGGAGAAATCAATAGTCCTGTGCTAGGGGAACTCCCGAAGCTTGAGGGTCTGGTATCTAAGAACTCGTTGTGACGTTAGGGTGGATGGATGTCGTTGACCATGCCTGTATTTGGAGTGCACGGTTAATGCCTAAATAAGGACAGGGATTCTATGCCTATATAAGGGCAAGGCGAATTGTGCCTATATAAGGACATGATTTAGGAAAACCTATATACGGACTCCTAAAGCGGAATACAACAGTATAGCCAGATATTCTGCAGAAGTTCTCAATTATATTAGCGACTCTGCTTAGGGAGCGTCTGGGGTCCGCAAGGTAGAGGAGTATGTCATCAGCATAGAACGATATCCTGTCCTCCCACTGGGGAGCCCAGAGTAGTCCTCGCAATATGGGATCCACTCGTATCCATTCTGCCAGTGGTTCTAAAACGATGGCAAACAGCAGGGGGTAGAGTGGGCAGCCCTGATGGGTGCTGCGCCTCAGTGGAAAGGTTTTGGAGGTTACTCCATTTACCGCTACCTGGGTGAGTGGCTCTGTATATAGTAGGCGCACCCAGCCAAGGAACTGTGGCACAAACCCCAGTTTTAACAGTACTCCAAATAGATACGGCCAGTCTATGGTGTCAAACGCCATCCTGGCGTCCAGGAAAAGGATCACTGCATCATCCTGTATGAATTGCGCCCTGCCTAAAACTCCATGAAGTCACATGAAATTGAGCGCCGTGCTTCTCCCTGGCATAAAACCGGACTGATCATGGTGGATCAATCCTGAGATTACTTTTATGAGACGGGAAGCCAGAAGTTTTGCCAGTGCTTTAGTTTCGACATTGAGGAGTGACATAGGCCTATATGAAGCACAATCTTCAGGGGGTTTCCCAGCTTTATGAATAGTTATTATTGTGGCAGTACGTTGGTCCCTAGGCAGGATTCCCTAATCTCTACTTTCCCCCACATCTGCAGTTAGTACGGGGCCAGTTTTGTGGCATTCTGTTTGTACAGTTCTATAGGTACGCAGTTGGGACCTAAGCCTTTGCCCGTTTTTAATCTATGGAGTGCCTGAACTATTTCCTCTTGAGTTATGTCATCCTCAAGTAGGGACTTGTCTGCTGTCGCAAGGGTCGGCAGTGGGATATCTTTCAGAAACTCATGGCAGTCTTCTTGGGTCCCGACCCCGGATGGGGAGTAGAGCTGTTTATAATATTTGTCAAATTCCTCTGCTATCTTGACTTTGTCAATGATTTCTTTACCCTCTTCGGACTGCAGCCTGTGCACCCAGTTATTCGCCCTCTCTCTCCTATCCAGCCACGCTATGAGCCTCCCGGCTTTATCCCCGTGTTCATAGATGCGGTGTAGAGTCTTTATTTGTTTCCCCATGGCCCCCCCCTTTGCAAGTGCACGGTATTCTATTTGCTTGAGGGATAATCTGTGGGAGACTTCAGAGGTGGCTGTGTTAGTAAGTTGGGCCTCAAGTGAGCTTATGTCTTTTTCAATGTCTTCTATTTGTGCCCTTTTATCCCTTTTATATCCCACTTCCAAGGATATTTCCTGACCTCTAATGACCGTTTTGTATGCCTCCCACAGCACCACAGCCGAGTCTACTGATGCCTCGTTCTCAGGCACTTCAGTTTTTGATATCGGAAAGGGAATGAGATGCTGCAATGCTGTAGGGGTGCACAAAGGAAACCATTTCAATATCTGAGGAAGCAGACATCAGACATAGGTTCTGATTCTGAGTTTGAAGGAGAATTCATCAGAATTCCAAAATTTGCACTATATATCGATTTTAGAAGCAAAAACCAGCTGAAAATTGTCATGGGGAAAATGCCTGCAGAATTCACTTATTAAATATTGGTTACCTATGTTATATCTCATTTTGAAGTAAAAAACTGGCAATAGGGGGTATCTACATGCACCCGGTAATAGTATACACATTCACCATTCCCCGAGCCTCTTGAAATCAAGAAAGTAGAGTTTGTTCTGGAAATAGCAAACCGTGCTACAATCATTGCAATAACCAATAGAGATTGACCCTCTGACAATCCTTTTGCGAATCTTTCCTGTGCACATTCTTTTTTGTTAACTGAGCTGCTACCTGGGCATGGCTCATTGGCACAAACGTGGCAGCGGCGGAGGTGGTCTTCTTCTTGGTGTTTTGCCATTTTGTGGCTCTTAGCATACTTTCTCCTCTTCCTGTTCAATCATGGATGGACAATCTGAACATACTTAACAACAAACCTATCGTTGTCGACCACACCAAATCCCTAGGTGTCATATGAGACAAAAGGCTCAACCTACATTCCCATATCAGTACCATCACCAAGAATGCATGTTACCAACTGCGCCTTCTCTGGGGTGCTCATTCTCTGGGGGGTTTCTTTCCTGAGCAAGACCTAAAAACCTTGGTCCAATCAATGGGTCTCTCCAGATTGGACAACTGCAACTCTCTCCTTGCTGGCCTTCCCAAAACCCACCTTTCCCCTCTTAAATCCATCCTCCATTCAGCAGCACGTTTTGTATATGGTGCCAAAAGAAATGATCACATCACACCCATACTCTTTTCTCTTCACTGGCTTTCCATCGAAGCAAGGTCAAGACTGCCTGTATCACCCACAAAGCCTTGCACACTTCCACCCTCGCTATCTGGTGAATAAACTCAAAATCTCAGGCGGCTCTAGACCTTCACGCAATGCTGAAAACTTACTGCTCGAGCCCCCTACATTCAAAAGGGAAAGATTTATGGCTCAATCCTTCTCTGGCAATACAGCTGGAATTTGGAACCCGCTTCTCTCCGGACTTTCAAAACAGATCTTAAAACTCTTCTCTTCCAAAGACACTTCCAGGAATAATTCAAGCCATTTCATGACCCTCACGGCCACTTGGCAATCACTTGAGCTCAACTTTGTAAATATGTATTCTATAACTGTATTAACCTAATTTTCCCACCTCTTATTTTATGTTTTTAATTATGCTGATTGTATTTGTAACTTGTTAGTGTGTAAATCTCCTTATGTAACTTATTTGGTTCTATTGTAAAGCACTCTGACACCTTTGGGTAAAGTCTGCGCTATATAAAACTGCATTAAATAAATAAATAAATAAACTGAGTCCCTAACACCAGGCCCCCACTGAGCCCCCTCCGCTGAACTGAAATGCTGAGCCCTTGACTAAACTCTGAGTGGTTGGTGGGCCTCTCCCTTTGCTCACTCTGCAGCTCCAGCGCAGCTTCAGTGCATCAAACTTGCACGTGGCCACTACCATTCCAATGAAGCACTACAACCTTTGTATATGTTTGGAAGTATTTGTCCACAACTTTATTGTTCCCATGGTTTCACAATGTGTACCCGTTGTAAACTTTATTGGGGCCATAAATCAATCACTATGCTTGCATGTCATAAATCAATCATCGTTATTGTAATTGGCATCAACTCTTAAGCTTCAGCATAAATCATGGCCATTATGCCAAACCTGTTATCATAGATCACTCCATAAATCAAGTAGACAAGAGTATTCTTTGCTTGTCCTACAGTCATAAATCATGCCATAAATAATTTTGACACTTGGAGTCTTTGAGCTGCAGTTTACTTTATACGCAGGGGTATTTCCACAATCTCTTTCAGGTTTAACTCAAAGCCTTCGCCTGCTCGGTGTGGTCCAGCGGGCCTGGGCTGCGAGTGCTGTGTTCTACGTACCCCCATCTTTGACTGCCTACCCTGATGTAAGGCTTCCCAAGGTAAGTAGCCTGGTCTTACACCCCGCCGTGGTCAGGTGTGGCCTTTTAAACACTCCTGAAGCTCATTTCCTTTTATCTCCTTTTAGCCTTGCTGCAACAGATCTATTGTTAGGTGATGGTGGCTGGGTCTTTGGTTGTCCGTCATCCAAATAGATATTGAAGGACTCTGGAGGTGCTTAAATGGCCTCAAATTGCCCACTGGGGTAAGTTTGAAACCCGCTTTGCTTTGCCATTGGCCAGTGGGATTCGCACCCTTTCTCCTTGTTTTGGTGCCATTTTCTCCATGCTAGGAGCAGGGTGCCACTTAGCCTTTTGTTTCTGTTTGCCTGCCCCTCTTGGAACCACCACATTCACGGGCCTTGCTGGGTCTAGTCTGCCAGCCCCTCTATGCTCCCTTTGGGTGCGGTCCTCTTCCCAATCCAGTATAACTCTGTTAGACTTGGCATCTTTTTGCATGTTTCCCCTGACTTTTTGCTTTCTGATCTCCCGGTTTTGACTCTGTTTTTGCTGGTTTAGTGTCTCTGCGCACTTTCTCACTGCTGTTCAGTGTTAAAGTGCAGGTGCTCCTGTTGTAAATTGGTATTATGGATTGGTGTTTCCATGATTGGCATATTTAATTTACTAGTAAAGTGCACTAAGTGTGCCAGGGCCTGTAAATCAAATGCTACTAGTGGGCCTGCACCACTGATTGTGCCACCCACAGGAGTAGCCCTGAAAAGGTAACTCAGACCTACCACTGCAGAGTCTGCGCACAGTTTGTAACTGCCATGTCGACTTGGTTAGTGCACCCACTTGCCAGGCCCTAAACTTCCCTTTTCTTACAAGTGCGTCACACCTAAGGTAGGCCCAAGGTACCCCTGTGGGCAGGGTGCAGTGTATGTGAAAGGAAGATCATGCCCTGATGTGTGTGGCAGGTCCTGATAGTGAAATACTGCCAATTTCGTTTTTCACTATGACAAGGCTATCTGTTCCCATAGGACAGAATGGGGAGTTTGTTTATAACATCTTATAAACATAACTACCCCTGGGAACAAGGTAGAAAAATAAAGTTTAGTATGCCTGAACTCAGAATCTAAAGATGCATCTTTTAGTAAAGGTGATTTTTACATTTTGTGTTTGAAAATACCACTTTTAGAAGCTAGGTATTTTCTTGCCTAGCCATCCAGTGTGCCTCTGCTGGGTTTGTGGATTGACTGTCTGGCTTTGAGATGACAGGGGCTGGGGAGGAGCAGTGGCTCCAGAGAGTCTAGATGGGTCAGGGATGGGCTGAATAGACCTGGGCTGCATTTAAAGTGGGGGGAGGAGATTTCCTTTCACCTTAATGGGCCTGGTCTGTCTCTGAAAATGCTGTCTCCACCTCCTGCCAAGAAGCTGCACCAGGGAGGAAAGAACTGGTTCTGGCTGGGCACAGACACTCTCTGCCCCCAGAGAAGAAAGGATTTTGGGCTATAAAAAGTGGGGCCCAAACCCCTACACTTTAGAACTCTTTTGGAACCAAGAAGACTGCCAAGAAGAAGAGCTGGAGAAGCTGTGAGGAGGGACTACCACTTTGCTGTGTGCTTTGCTGTGTTGGCCTGCAGTGGCTGCTTCTGTCTTGGGCAGTGAAAGGAATGGACTGAACTTTCTGCAATTTCTTTTAATGAGTTTCTCCAAGGGCTTGAGGTAGAGCTTGCCCCCTGTTCAAGAAGTCTCAGGAACAGCAAAAGACTTCAAGTTCTTCTGCCATCAGAACTGGGGACTGTGTGTTATATGCTGCAACAGAAGAAAAAGCAACCCGACGGCGTTGAACGCCGCTGCTAACTCCGTGTCCTGAAGGCACCGCAGAGGGCACCGCCACAATGCTGCACCGCAACCCTGGTCTCACCGACGACGCCACCTGATGCCGCCACCGAGCTGCTGCTTGCACCGTGCTTGCACCGTGACCTGTAGGCACCGCACTCTGCACCGCCCTGCTTGACACCGTCACCCTGGTATCCCCAACAACGCCGTTTCACGGCAACATCGACGCCACTGCTTGCACTGTGGTTCGAGGGCACTGCTCGTAAGTTACACGACGCACCGTCCTCATACCGCACCACAGCCTTGGCCTACAAATACAGGGTATCTTAAAAATATCGAGAGTAACCCTTCAAAGCAAAGGGAACTGGGTTCAAACCAATAACAGTAGACTATTCCCTTTGATGTTTCTAGACAAATCCCTATTCTTATACAGTCATACCAACATTTGTACCCCCTAGTAGAAATAAGTAAATAATGAAGTAAAGAAATAAGAAATGAATAGTAAGTAATAAATGAATTGCCTTGCCAGTACTATAAAAATAACTCTTGTTTATTAAAAATATCTAATACAAATCAAGATTACTGTTCTTCACAATTTAATACACAATACAATTAAATTAAAAACATGATTATTTCATGGATAAAAAAGATCTCATATCTTTTTATGTGTCATAAATCATAGATGTCAAATGGTACACCACATATCTTGATATGACAATTCCTATAGCATATATCCACTACTAAATCATGTGCACAAATTTCATACAAATCACAGTTAAGACAAAAATGATTTAAAACAACAATACTCTAAACGTGTCGACGCGGCGTTTCGGTGGGGAATCCTGGTTTACACCACCTTCTTCAGGACAAAAAAACAGTATTGTAGGATCTAAAATCATACATAAAACAGAAGAACAGTACAAATACATTAACTCTGAGATATTTTCACATACTGTGCAAGGTTATCACTATTCATTAAATGCCAAAAATAGAAAACTATACTCAAACGTTTTGTTTAATTAAACATTCAAAGTAGTATGAGAAGGGGGGAGAAGAAGATAGACACTCATTCCCCCAACAGGCCATACATCCCTTATATTATTTTATGAAGTCCGTGCGTATATCCTTAAGTACAGATCCCGCTCCACACTTATTCACACATACACCAAAAGAATTTAACATCCAACTAACTCATACCTAAAAATAGAGGTTTATTCGTAGTCTTGTTATAACACCATCTTGATTTGATGTATCAATAACTTTCTTAGTATCTATGATGCATATCTGACTGTCTAAAAAACATTTTGTCATTATTAAAGACAGTGTTATTATTATAGTTAACAACTTTTAAATCTAATGTAGGTATACCGTCCCCACCTTTTTAGGGACCAAATATATATTCACTGTGCGGTTAATCAATTCCTCACCGCTGGCTTTTTATATAAAAAGCTTGGTCACTTCTAGTTACGCCCCCGGGATGTTATGTATCCTAACAGGAAAACAGAGGTCTATTTTAGTTTATTCCTGAATCAATATTTTGTATCACAGTAGAGCAATATGCGCTGGTCTCATTAATTCACTTTCTTGATCTCAAAGTATATGTTACCTTCGAGGTTAATCAATTCCTCGATGATGACTTTTAAAACAATTTAGTAATTTCTGGTTACATCCCCGGAATGTTTTAACAAAAAAATCCAAAGGACTGTATCAGTTAGTTTATTAAGCATTATTTAGTGTCTCAATGGAGCAATATGAGCCCTTCTTTTTAATGCTCACCTTTTTCAATTTCTTGATCACCTACTGTTAGAGTGAATCTTCTGTCAGCGAGGTAAGATAACTTTCTTTGACTCCTTCTCGCATTAATCACAGTTTATGTTTTAATTCTATAACTAAACAAAGGAAACAACCCGAATTAATTGAGCAGCCAGTTTCAATATAAAAAAATGTTATGCAAAAAACATCTCGGGCTGTTCACATATATCTTAATAGTCCCATTAGATCCATACTGTTAATGCATCTTAGCATAATTAAGTTCAGAAATTGAGGCATTTCTAGGTGGGCAAAGCCTCCTAAATTAGCCATTGAAGCCTAGTGCGCAGTCCCTGTGTGTTTAAGAGGGCCGATTTCAAATAACGGCATCATTTAACTATGCGAAAATCTTATCTGGACCGGCTTGATTTGTATTAGATATTTTTACTAAACAAGAGTTATTTTTATAGTACTGGCAAGGCAATTCATTTATTACTTACTATTCATTTCTTATTTCTTTACTTCATTATTTACTTATTTCTACTAGGGGGTACAAATGTTGGTATGACTGTATAAGAATAGGGACTTGTCTACCAATACTGGGGCCATGGACTCCAGTTCATCAGCAGACGACAGCGCTTCAGCAACGACGCCGCCGCTGCTTGCACCGTGACCTGCCAGCACCGCGACGAGCACCGCATCACTCCGCACTGCAGCCCTGGTCTCATCGACGCTGCTGGACAACCGCCACCGAGCTGCTGCCTGCACCGCGACCTGAGGTTACCGCATGCCGCACCGCTGCACTTCGCACCGTAGCACCCGAATCCTGACGACGCCGGTGCTCCTGACTTCAACCGCGAGGAGTTCGATCTGCAACGCGTGTGACTTCAAGGGCCCGACGACTCCTGGACCGACCTCCGGAAACGACGCCTGCGGACGCCGTGCTTTCGGAGCTCAACGAGAGGTCGCCGACGCCCTGCATTTCTAAAGGTACTATTTTGTGGGTCTTCCTGACACTGTAGCTGGCCCGCGACGCCGTGGTCAGACAGAACTGTATGGATTTGTTGTTCACAGCGCCGTGATAGCCGCAGATGGAGATATCGACTTCAAGGAACTTTATTTCAAGTCTATTTTGAGTACTGAAGATTTCTAAGTACTGTATTGTGGATTATTATCGTTTTTGGTCTTGTCTTAAGTATATAAAAATATTGGATATTTTTCTAAACTGGTGTGGTGTCCGTTTGTAGTGTTTTCACAGTGTTACTGTTGGTTATGTGCAAATGCTTTACACACTGCCTCTAAGATAAGCCTGACTGCTCATGCCAAGCTACCAAGGGGGTGAGCAGGGGTTATTTTAGGAGTGTAACTCCCTTATCCTGACTAGAAGGAAGGGACCCTACTTGGACAAAGGTGCAAACCCTTGCCAACTAGAGACCCCCATTTCTAACAAACGCCAACTCCCATCCAGTGACTCTGAGGTGATTCTGAGGTGAGGTGTAGAGGGAAGTCAGTGGCATGGTGTTGTGAGACTTCAAAGGAGGCACTGTAAGGGAGTACCAAGTGTACTTGGTGTTCCAGGTGCTCTGAAGGATTTGTGAATTAGTTGCAATGAGGTGTTAAGTCTTTCAAGGCGCACAGACTCACAGGCTCTTCGGCTCTCCCTATCTGGAAGAAAGCAACAGGGTTATAAGTACTGTCACATTGCTTATTTGCTGCCTTCAATGCAGCCAGGTGAAATCAGCTGAGGCCACAAAGCGGTTGAAGTGCTCATGCCGGCCAGGGAGGCACTAACTTGTTGCAGATGTGTGTAAGCACTGAAGCTCATCATAGCCCTTGGCGAGCACTGATTGGCCACTCAGAGCTCACAGCTGTGAAGGCAGTCGCATGCTTTGGTGTGGTGTTGGTTGTCGGTGTCTCGTAGGCATGCCCATAGCAGTATAGCCAGGCGAGTTTGTGGCTGTGCAGCTGAGAGGACCAAAAGGGTGCTAGTGTCTTCAGGGCTGCTGGTTGCTGGCGGCTCAGTGAGACGTTGGTACTTGTCAATTAAGCTCTGGGAGTCAACAGCTAGGAAAGGATAAAGGAATGATAAAAGGAAGTACAAAGAATATAAGATAAAATATGCAAATTATAAGGTAAAGGAAGGATAAAAAGGGGATAAATGGTGAAAGAGGATAAAGAAGCTGTAGCGGCATAAGGAGTATCAGAGAGCTTATCTTGAAACTTCTCTGACATACTTATGAATTTTATTACTTTGAAATTTTTAGGGGCCAAGTTTTACTACATATAAAGTGTGAGATTTGGGAAGCAGAGATCATTTACAATGGTGTAATAGAGAAGAAGGAAGTCAACCTTTGCATTTAAGCTAACAAAAGCTGCTGCAAAAAAATGTTTTGTACGTATCTACAAATTATATAAGAAAGCCAAAAACTATAATATTTCAACCTCAACTTTAAAAAAATGTTTTTAGAGAGATTCTAGTACATCAGTCCCGGATTCAGTTTGCAACAGAAGCACTGGGTTTTGCAAGGGGAAATTGAGTGACAAAATGGAAGAGATTGTTACTTCATCAGACAACAATAGTCAAAACTCGCAGTATATACCAATGAGAACTTTACCTGTTGACTTACCTCAGGAAGGCCCTCTTGATGGAAAAGATAGTCGGATGAAGATGGCTTCTAGTGCCTTTAAAATAAAGATTTTCTGAGTGCTCTTCTACCCGAAGGTGTCTAGGCACTGAAAATTCGGAAGGAGTGGAGAAACAAACCTAGCCGACGCCCTAAAAAAGGGGAGAGAATAGTATAGAGGAAACATGTAGAAGGGCATAGAACCAGACTAAGATAAAACCTATTTGTTAAAAAGTCATGTTTTTAAAGCTTTGCAGAAAGCCAATAGATTGTTTTTTTTTCTCAACTCCTCGGGCATGGTTTTCCATAGTTTGGCCGTTCCCACTACAAAACTTCTGCTGCCCCAGTTTGCTTTCTTAACCTTGGAAATAACAAGTTTGGTGGAGGATGCAGACCTTGAAGATCTTGTGGGCACATACCACTGAAAGTATTGCCTCAGAGATTCAGGGTAGTCATGGTGCAGTGCTTTAAAGGCAATACATAAAGATTTGAAATCCACCCGTTTTTGACCGGGAGCCAGTGGAGTGCAGGGAGGATATGAGAGACCGATTGGTACTTCGGAATCTCCAGAAATAGCCTTGCCACCACATTTTGAATTATCTGCAGTTTGTGTTGAGATTTTTTTTGCAGATTGACCAGTAGAGCACTACAGGAGTCAATTTTCGAGAAGAAGAGTGTGGAGATCACAGATTTAAGCAGGTCGAAAGGGATGACAGGAAAGATTTTTCTGAGAGTTTTAAGCATCATGAAGCAGGTGGAGGTAATGGAATTTACACGCCCTTTGAAGGAAAGCTTGTTATCAAATTGGACTCCCAGATTTTTTACTTTGGTGACGGGGGTCGGAAGTGCCCCAAGTTCCTGAGGCCACCATTGGGGGACCAGAAAGATGTTTGTCTACCAAATAGCAAAACCTCGGTTTTGTCCGAGTTCAGTTTCAAGCAATCATTTGTCATCCATCTACCTATCTGTTGCATACAGTCATGAAAACAAGAGGCAGTCCTGTCGGGATTCTCTGTCACCGACACCACAATTTAGGTGTTGTCAGCTTATGAAACTACTGTAAAACTTCAGGCTTTAATCAGATTAGCCAAGGGGGCGACGTAAAGATTAAAGAGTGTAGGACTCAGGGGTAACCCCTGGGGGACCCCACATGGCAATGAGAAAGAGGAAGATCTGTGCCCATTTAGTTCCACAAATTGTTCCCTAACAGAGAGAAAAGACTGAAGGAGCTTGAGAGCCTTATCCCTGATGCCTAATGCAAAGAGGCGATTGATAAGAAGACCATGATTTATCGTGTCAGACGCTTCTGAGAGATCTAATAAAATCAAGTCAGCGTTTCCTCCAGCATCTAGAGTTTTTCTAATGTGTTCTATAGCAGTTATCATCGCTAACTCTGTGCTATGTTGACTTCTAAAGCTAAAGTGGGAGGGGTCCAGCAACTCATGCTTCTGAAGAAAGTGTGAGAGCTCCACATATATGGCTTTCTCAATCATTTTTGTGGGAAAAGGAAGGTGAGATATGGGTCTATAATTGTTAGGATTGCTACAATCTAAATTGGGCTTTTTTAAGAGAGGGAGAATTGAGGCTATCTTCCAGTTTTTGGGGAAATAGCCCAAGGAGAATTTTTTTTAAAAATGACCGTGATATGTTCAGGAATAACGTCAGGAGCCAACTGGAGAATTCTAGGGGGACAGAGGTCGAGCGGGACCGAGATTTGATTTGGCTGAACAGTGTAAGGACCAGATCCACTGAGAGGGGGGTAAAGCATAGAAATAAACCAGCCCTCGTTGGCAAGAACTCCTGGGCTGTGGTTACTGAATTAGTTTCAGGCCTGATATCTGTAATAGTCCCAGTATTTCCAGTCACATCCCTGCAGGTGCTATAAGCTTGGATGTAGCACCAAAAGCCTGATTCTTTACAAATGTATTTAACATGTCTTCTACTTTGTTTTGAACAAAAGTGGCTAGCATATCTCAGAAAGGTTAGTATACCATAATGTTATTTGCTTCTGGAAGTGTGCTGAGTTTTGCCACTGTGACAAAAAGCTCTTTGGGAATATTTAGATTTGAGTTTATTGATAAAATAGCTAGACTTCGCTTTAGGCAGCATGTCTTTGTATGCCTGAATGGGCGTCTTGTAGGACATTTTATTTTCCATACTGTAATTAGAGCGCCATTTTCTTTCAAGTTTTCTGCATAATTGTTTTTAAGTTCCCAGTCTCTCATCAAACCACGGTTCAGATGGGGATAGTCTGTTATTATTGTGATATTTTTTGGGGCGCAAGTACCCGAATACTAGAGTGAATCCTTTGGTAGTATGCTTCTGTTTAAGCATCTAAGCCATTTCAAACTTGGGGTCTCTTTGAGGGAGTGACTTGCCAGGTTTAGTTGGAACATCACTGCCCTGTGGTCAGACCAAGTGAGTAGCAGTGCAGTGGAAACTTGGATGTAGGGGTTTTCTGAGAAGACCCCATCAACTGTATGACACCCCGAATGTGTGGGATTCTTCACTAGCTGGGTAAGTCTCAGGAGAGATAGGGAAACTAAAAGCTTGTTCGTATCGTTATCAGCTAAATTCTCCAGATGGAAATTAAAATCTCCTAGGATAGTAAAATCGGGAGGTTGGCTTTGATGTCCCATAACGTATTATTTATTTTTTTAAAGAATTTCTGGGGCCTGGTGGTCTGTAGATGAGGGCTCCATTAAAGGAGTAGTAGTTAGAAAGGGCCATTTTGTAAGCAAGTGCTTCATATTCTGTCAAAAACGGTAGAGGAGCACATGAGACTTTAAGCTGGTCTTTATATATGATGGCTAGCCCTCCACCCCTTTTACCTAACCGATCTAACCTAAATAAAGAAACTCCAGGGAGGGGAGGTCACTGTGATGAGGTCTGGGCCTGATGAGACATCAGCCCAGGTCTCTGTGATGAAGGCTAGATTAAGCAATTGGGCGTCAAGAAAGTCTGCCATTTCTAAAGCGCTCTTGAATAAGGAGCGAGCGTTGATAAGCATACACTTAAATATTCTTCTTGGGGCCAGCCTTGAACTTTTATTTTTGGCTGCACCAACTGAGCCAATCTTAAAGCTGGTTAATGAGAGCTCGCACACTGGGCAGACATTCTCAGATATTTTATCTGACGGCAACAGCGTGGAGCCTGAACAGATCTTACCTGAAGACATCAAATCAAATTATTCCTCCCTAGAGTATCTACGATGGACCACCTGCTGGGGATCAAAACCGGCAGGTGGGCTGGCGCTGAGCGTGGTCCAAGCACGAACGGGCGCAGATGGGCCTGCCTATGGCGTGCCTTTAGCACGCCTGCGGCGCGCTCGCTGCATGTGTCCGCACAGCGTACACGCTGTAGATCCTGTTTTGTACCCTGGCTTCCAGGGGCATGATGGGGGCATGCCGGAAGCGCTGCCTTTGGCAGGCAGATAAACATATAGTCAACCAGGGCTGTTGGCCCAGTTTCCATCATGGCACCCAAGGAAGAAGCTCCAGTGCAGCAGGAGCACTTGGCTTACCATTTCAAGTTACCAAGTCCCCCATTATGCAACATCAGTCACATTTTAGAAAACTCTGTTACACCATCTAATGCATTTCCAGAGCTTTCTCAGTTCACAACAGAAGTCTCTCTGGTTGGGTGTAAAGTGATATTTAGTTCTGGACAAATTGAAAATCGTTTGGATGTTTCTGCATCAGCAAATTCTATTAGCCTAAATAAATTATCTACTGAATAAGCAAGCTCTAATAAGACCTTAAACCTCAAAAGAGCTCACGACTCAAGTAGTTTACCACCTCAAAGTACCGGTACAGTGCTGATGAATACTGCAGGGAGCAGTCAAAGCTGTGTCATACCACTCCTATAAAATGGATATGCAAGTGGATCTACTAAACAGAGTAGCTGTCTACATTGCTGGAATAGACCGTAAGCTAAATAACTTAAACATCATTATAACTCGAGCACAAGCTCAGACATCTTTGATTGAAACTCAAAGCCAATGCTCGCTGATTCTAGATAAGCTAAGCTCTTTACCCGTTATATTGAATGCTTTATTATCGGATCTAAGAAGTAAGAATTTCACTCTTCCTTACAATATCGCCAACGCATAATATGGATAGGGTGAGGACAAATTTACAAAGTACTTAACCACAAAACAAACAATTCAATTAAGTTACTGCAAATTTATCGTCTTAGGATATTCAACTATATCTTTAAAGAACCCCACACCTCTCTGTTCAATCCCTTGTGTGTACTTATTGATGACTACTATTTAATACCAAAGAAAAGACAATACATACCATGTAAAAAAGAACACATTAACATAAATTTTAAAAAGAAGAAACACATGTACATTAATGCACAACAACAAAGATACAACCAATGATGTTTGTACAATCTTGCATTCTTAACTATTCCTTGTCTTTCCAAACATCCATTTTATATACAATAGGTGGTGCATAAAATATATTTTGAGTCCATGATCCGCCTGGAGGTAGCAAGGGGAAGGTCAGACCGATAAAAAAAGTCCACTAAATGGATCAGGCCCTTCCACCAGATTTCTCTATCATAGTTCATCTTAAAGCAACTCCTCCATTACACAAGATAGGTTGACGCTTTTCGACTTTTATATTTTCAGACCTCTTCAGAACCAACAGACCGCAAGAAACCTCATTCTAGAAATCAAAATATATAAACAATCAAATTATTTTATAACACATTCCTTTTAAATCGCTTAATAGGAAAAAATCTCTTAATCTTTTGACAATATTTGGGCGAAACATGCCTGTGTTGCCTACATAAACACATAACACAGAAGATTGTCAAACATTCCAACAAGGCGAATAATACACCTAATCATAGTCATTGTGAATACCACGCATTGAAAATATATAAAAAAATAGGCATGACAGCCGAACACCTAGCACAAATCGCACCTAACCGGTTATCCCCAAATTATCAGAAGATAAAGTATATCTGAAATGTGCACTCAATTTTAGCACCTGCTGCCAAGGTGCAGCCCAACAAGAGGACCATCCAGACTAAAGTAAATCAAAAGGTGCACCATACAACTATTTTATCATGTTCATAACCAGAAAGTCCAATGTGATTTGAAAATGCATGCAAATCTTCTTTTAGCTTTTATTTCTTATATTTTTTCAAAGTTCATTTATAAAAGGTAAATCCAACAGATAACAGCCAATGCGTTTCGTCCAGACCACTGGACTTCTTCAGGGTAAGAAGCGAAAGCTGAGGTCAGAAATGATAGTGCTTGTTTACTCGTCTGTCCCGAATTCAAGGCGGTAAGTTATATTAACGCATCATATCAGACACGTCCTATATAGCAACTTGGTTGAATATATGTTGCTATACATATAATCAAGGATGCGATGTGGGTTCACTAAATATCTAATCCAGACATTTCCAAAGTATTGGAGGCCGTAGGGACAATCCACCCCAATATAGGCATGAGAGTACGTGCCGGCAGCAGTTATTATATATCATCCAATGCCACCTGCCCACTACTTAAGGATGCACAGGGGTGTAAAGTCAGTGTGAAGATCCAAAATAAACACAATGGGCCCTATTCACAAAGGTAAACTGAGACGAAAGTCTAACTTTATGACTTTCTATATTCACAAAGGGCATTTAGGAGTCATAAAATTAAACTTTTGTCTCAGTTAAACTTACGTTTTGGTCTTAAGTTTAACTGAGACCAGGACTTTTGGTCTCAGTTAAACTTAAGACCAAAACTTAAATTTAACTGAGACAAAATTCTAACTTTATGATTCGTAAATGCGCTTTGTGAATACCGAAAGTCATAAAGTTAGGCTTTCGTCTAAGTTTACCTTTGTGAATCGGGCCCAACGTGTACCAAGAGGATCATTGCTATAAATATGTGAGAACTCTGAACTAGTGACCGCCCACATACTAAATGCTTGCAACTTTAGTGAATCTTGCACCAGACCTCTTCATGTAAAATCAAGAGCATTGTCTTACATGCTCTTACCCTGTTTGCTAATACAGCCTCTATAAGTGATGAGGAGGCCAAACTGCAATGCAGATTCAATCAAACAGAATGCCATATAGTTACGTATCTGTTGCTGAAAAAAAATGTGCCATATAAGTGATTACATGCCAATCAATTCTTGGTGCACTGTTTACAAATACAAACAGCTGCAGCTTACCATGGTTTCAAATCAAAAAGTGGTCACCAGCAAAGTGACCTTTGACGCGCCCTCTACGAAACAAAATCCCAAGCACTCTTTAAGTCCTGGAAGTCACCCTGGTTGGTACATTCAAATCCGATCCATGAAAGCCAGTGTTACCACTCACCGAGCTGTGTTGAAGAGCCCTGTTGTGGTGGATGCGAGTGGGCCTGGAATTTATCAGAGCTTCCAACAAGATTGCAAAATGTGAGTAATCTGCTTCACCAGAATCGACTGGAACCAATCTGTAATTATCGACTACGCCCCATAGATGCATAAAAACAGGACATCCGCTGACGCTTCCAATCGGACAGATAAAGGGAAAGAGAGCGGTGTATCCTAGGATACTTTGGGGCATATGTACAAGGAAATGTCATAGCGCGGAGCTGCACCGAATTTGACAGCGTCGCGCTTTCACATTTCCAAAACACAGGGATGCACAGTATTTACAACAATACTGCGCACCCCAGTGTTTTCCTAGCACTAGCACTAAAATTAGCTGCCTAGCTCTAATGCAGGCAGCCTTGCACCATAGTGTAAGGGTGTCTGTGTGGCAGGGAATAATTGTTTATGTGCAGGAAGGTGCCCATTCCTGCACATGAACAATCCATAATGACAGTTTGTTACTTCTGTGTGCTGTATTCTGCAACACACATAGAAGTAGCAAATCATCAGTATTTAATGATTGTTTATGTGCAGGAAGGGGCACCTTCCTGCACATAAACAATCATTAATAGCGTTTTGCTCTTTCTATTTGATCTGCAGGATGAAGCACACACAGAAAAAGCAAAATCGAGGAGAAATAAAAGTATTTCTCCTCGTTTCGCTATTCTAACGCCTGGTCTTGCATGGCGTTAGTTTTTGGCCCTGCCTCAGATTTACACCTCCTTGTAAATGTGGGGCAGCGTCAACAAGCAATGGATGTGGCGGGGGAATGCCCACAGCAACATCCATTGCACGCCCCTTTCACACTAAGTGATGCGTGTAAAAGGGCCGTATTTACAAGGCGGCGTTAAGCCACAAAAAGTTGCCTAACGCCGCTTTGTAAACATGGAAAAGGGCATAGCACCACCAGAACATCTCTAAAAGTGATGTTCTGGTGGCGCTCTCCCCTTGTAAATATGCCCCTTTGTCCTGTGGCCATCGTATAGTGAATCAAATATATGTACAATCATTCACATGGCTTACAGCCTAATATCTATTCACAAGCTAATGTCCACCTAAGGTCAACAACTGGGGCAATATATACAGCGCCTAAATGTTTAATTTTATTTATATATATATAATTATATATGAGCCAGAGATTAGAAATACCGGGTACGAAGACCTTCCTCTCAAATGTTAGGGCTATCTTATAAAAGAAAGAATCATAAGAAAAAAACATTGTACAAAGGCCTGGTGTAACCTCACCTACTATCTCATATGTATATGTGGTGTCCGATAGACTCCTTTACAAAAAAGAGCACCGGCATGCAAGTAAGGCCCACATTTCATCTGACTCATTTAGTCCTGTAGATGCAGTATGAAATTCTCAATCAATCTCACCTCCTGTCTGTTAAGGATGCTAGAAATGGATTTACCTCTCTTGCCTCATTGTGCCACAAAGATCATAGACCACTGTAAATCATTTTCTGTGTGGTTCATGGTCATGTAATGTTGCATGCGGTGTGTCCCTAGAGTTTGGCATCTAATTCTTGAGTGGTGTTGCAGAATGCTGGATTTCATAGGCTGTGTTGTCTGGTCTAAATAAATATTTTCACATGGGCATGCAATGCAATAAACAACATTCTTAATGTTGCAGTTAGAGAATACAGTTTGACAACCGCAAATGCCACTCAGCATTAATCTTTTTGAGTCAGTAGTGAACCTACAAGCCATACATTGTTGACATCTAAAGTAACCTGTAACCAGTAGCGGCTGGTCTTCGGCAGGGGTGGTGGGGAGGTGGGGGTGGCAGTTAACGACAGACAACAAGGAGGTGGAGAGGAAAGAAAACAAATAAAACATTTTAAAAAAATCGGGTGAAAAAGAACTTACCTGCAGCCCGACTCAACGCAGCTGGGTTGGAGACAGCTCAGAGCGCATGTCGGTTTGTCTGTCCTGAGACGGCCGGCCAAACCGACATGCGCACTGAGTGCAGTGCCCGCCACTCCCTCTCGTGGCTGCACTGCCCCAGCAATGGCCTCGCCCCCAAGTCTCTGAAAAATAAAACAAGAATAAACCCATTTTATTATCGTTTTATTTTACAAGTTTTGAGGCTGGCGGGGGGGCGACGCTTTTCTGCAATAGCGGAGGAGCCGCCACTGTTTGTAAGAAGGTGGTAACCCCAAAATTTGTGAAAGATTTTTTTGTTCTCTTCTCTGATCTGTTAGCATTTACCAACCAGTTCTTTAAGTTTTTACTTCTTTTGAAAGAGAACAATGGTCGTGGAAGCTCTGGTTAAGAAAGTACCTTCCAATAATGTTGGATGATGCTTTTCACCATACTAGGTTTAGAATTAAAGGTGAGCACACATATTAAGGGACATGCATTGTTTTTTTGTTTAGGTACAAACTTTTAAATTTATGCAATTATGCACTGTCACTTTCTACTTGTTTTTTAATGTTTGTATCTAAAATATGCACTGTTTTAAGTACGTAGGCATAAATAAAAAATTGAAATTGTTAACCAGTCCCAAAGCTCCTGCTCTTTTAAGTTCTTTCCCTCAATTAGGAGGTTGTCAGTCATACTGTAAGGGTGTAAACAAACGTCGCAAGCTCAGTGGCCTGCAACCAAGACACTGCGGTCTTCATCCATTAACCAAAAGTAAGCAACAAGTATTGCAACAGATTGAGACACCATAGTTTCTGTTGATGCTCAGGAATTGCCCCTGGTTTATATCTTCCCATACTGTTGATTTTTTGTTTCGTTGTCTTAAATATAATCTTTCAGATCAGATTCTGGGTATTTAATGTATACCCTGGCTCCTGGGAACTATTGGCGTCTCAACATCTGATACGTCAAAGCTAGCTGAGGTACTAAAGCAGGTTGGAAATCTGAATGGGATTCAAGTCCCCTCTGACACCATTTTATCTGTCCCTTCTTAGAAAAAGTTGCCTTGTGCTTTATGTAAAGAAATCGGTGGAAGTGTGACACTGACATTGTCATTGTTTGAATATTGCGTAACTGCCCTGACTGATAAAATCTAACTTACCAACAAAACCTGCATTCCAGCCGATCTCACTTACTTAACCTATGGAATTAGTAGCAAGGTCAAAGAAAGGAGCAGGACACATGCTTCACTTAAATGGGTGGCAAACCCCAGTCTTGTTCAATGACCACACGATTATTGAATGCTATTGGTCATTGAATTGCTAATATTTGTGAAATACAATGCCTAGAAGCTTTCCTTAGGGCAAAACAGTGGCTTAGCTAGGCATTAGGCCACCCGTTTTGGCCATGCGTTTGCTGCCCACGGTGGCCAGATCGAAGGGGGGTGGTGGCGATTCATGCGGCCACGACGGCTGCAGGTAAGAGCGGGGGGAGGGGGGACAGCCACCGGCCCCAAAACTCCTGCCACCTAGGGCGGTGCACCCCCACCGCCCACCCCAGCTGCGCCACTGGGGCAAAAAAAGCAAAAAGAACAAATGATGGACAGAATGCTGAACAAATCAAACATTCACCCACAGTCACAGATCTGGGTTGAATCCGTCCTTTTTTTGCTCACCACGCCACCCCAGTTTGAACCTGGCCAAATGCAAATTAGTCTTGACTCAGCTCCCCGTGGGAACAGCCCAGCCCAAACTGCCAGGCCAGGTCCTCCCTGGACTGGAAACAAACATCCTGGAACTGGTTTTGGGGTATCACCCCTCATCAGCCAGGCTGGTGTGAATCCTGTGGCACAGTGAGCACAGGACCCACATTTGGGCATAAACTTCCCATCGTAGGGCAACAAAAGCAAAAAGAACAGATGGTGGACAGAATGCTGAGCAAATCAAACATTCACCCCCAGTCACATATCTGAGTTTAATTCATCATTTTGTTGCTCACCACACCGTCACAGTTCGGATCCAGCCATATGCAAATCAGTCTTGAGGGGTAATACCACAAAACCTCTCCCAGGATGCTTGTTTCTGGTCCAGGGAGGACCTGACTTGGCGGTTCAGGTTGGACTGTTCCCATGAGGAGCAGGGTTGAGACTGATTTGCATATGGATGGGTCTAAACTGGGGTGGCATGGTGTGCAAAAGAACAATTGATTTAACCCAGATCCCTTGACTGGAGGTGAATGTTTGATTTGATCCGCATTCCATCCATCATTTGTGTTTCTTTTGCTTTCTCTCCCTAAGTGCACCGGGTAAGCCCAGACATGCGTCCCGGGCTCACTGTGCCACCGGATTCAACATATCCTGGCTGATGAGGGGTGATACCACGAAACCGGTCCCAGGATGGTGGTTTCTGGTCCAGGGAGGACCTGGCTTGGCAGTTCGGGCTGGACTATTCCCATGAGGAGCAGGGTTGAGACTGAATTGCATAAAGTTGGGTCTAAACTGGGGTGGCACGGTGTGCAAAAGAACGATGGATTTAACCCAGATCTCTTGACTGGGGGCGAATGTTTGATTTGTTCTGCATTCCGTCCATCATTTGTGTGTCTTTTGCTTAGAAGCTTTCCTTGAGCTCACGGGAGTTCCACAGGCACGCAACTCAAAATAATAGAGCGATCTCATTTGCCAAAGGGGCTTTTATCACCATTGGACACCTCTCTTCCACCAGCCCTGTGGGTGCTCGTGCACTAATTAGCTGGCTGCCATATGAAGAGAAAAGTTGCACCCACCATTACAGGACCTCGGAACTCAGTCCCCCTGTCCTGCAAATTATTGGAAAATAAGGTATAAGGAGGCAAGGCAAGGGTACCTGACCCCCTGGACCTTTGGTCTGGCCTGGGGTCAAATTATTAAAAAAAGTTTTCTTTTTGGTGTGCTGCAATCCTGTTGGAGTCCAGCGGGTGTCAGCATGGCCCCCTGCTCCCCAGGCAGTCCTGTGGGATAAAAAAACAATTGGAAAAAAAAGAGTAGGGTTGGTATCTGTTTGATTTGGGGGTGTTGGTCGTCGTCAGAAATGAGTGCAGGGCCTGGCTGCAGGCAGGCGGTTGGGCAGCTCTAGGGAAGCTGGGTACAGGACCTGGCTATAGGATGTCATAGATGGGTATGGTAATAAAATGTTACATTACATGAAAAAACCTTAGGATAAAGTGATGTTATAGTTAGGTGAAAATCTCAGTTTAAATGTAACATTTGAAACTAAAAAAACACTGAAATTCACCAGTTATACTTAAATCAAGAAACTATAACTTGAGTCCTCGCCATGCACTGCTTATGGCCTCACCTATTACAATACTCATGACATATTTTATGACATAATTGATAACATCAACGATGACAACTGAAGTGACATCATTGATGACAATAGTGTGCAAGGCTGGGGTGCGAGTTATTTTCTAGAGTTAACAATAACTGGTGAATTTCAGTGGTGTTTTACTTCAAAATGTTAAGTTTAAACTGACATATTCATCTAACTATAACATCCCTTTAACCTTTGTTTTTCAGTGAAAAATAAATATATATATATATATATATATTTGTGTATTATATAATGTACAAATCACCTACTGGCAGTCGCCTGTAGGTTGTTATAGTTAGGCGCCGTTTGACGAATCTTCATGAAATTCTCCCAAAAAAGTATGCCGGTGATTCTAGTTGTGCATGGAAAGTTTCGGGGTGGTCCGCCAAGCGGGGGCTGAGTAAAAGGGGGTGTCAAAAAAGTGTGTTTCCCATGTTAATTCCTGTAGAGATTTTAGACACAACTACAGCCCGAACTGCTGGACAGAATTGTACCAAATTTGGCAGAAAGCTAGCTCTTGGTTCAGAAAGAGTGATTTTTGTTATTTGGTGTAAATCCATTGAGTACTTTTAGAATTATTATAAGAAATCCAAATTTGGATATCTAGAGATGAGAAGGCTCCACAAACCCTCCCGATCTCATGTTGATCCTTGTGTTTGCTGACATCTGATTAGCTGCCAATACTTCAACCAGGAAGTGTTGGCTGCCATCTTGGGACTCGACTTCAGAGGATTCCCAGAAAAAATGTTTAAAAGAAAGAAAAGGGGGCAGAGTAGCCACCCTGAGGCTTTATTTTTTATTGCAGGGGGGCTGCGCGGACCCTCCTCTTCCTGCTCCTAAGAGCATCAGGGACCACCACCTCCCCAGGGCTTTTTACTAACAATGGAGAGGGTCACATGGGCCCCCCTCCTAGGGCTTTGATATGCCTGGGGATCACCACCTTCCCGGGGTGACATTGAATAATATGCCAGGGGGGGTGCACGATCCCCTGGGGACTGCCACTTCCCCAGGGCAAAATACAAAGTTTATACTTAGAGGGTGGCCGCGCAGCCCCCTCCCAGGTCATATACATCCAAGGGAACCACCACCTTCTAGGCCCGGTGTGTACACTACAAAGGAGGGGGGCCATGCGGCCCCCCCCGAAGCCATATATGGCCCAGGGGACAACCATCCCCCAGGGCCGGCTCCCTATGTCCCAGAATGCCCACCCCAGGACATAGCTAATTGCTCTGACTTGGCAGGAGCTTTGACAGCTCTTGTCAAGTGAGATCAAAGACTAACTCCCCTCCCAGTAAGCAGGAGCTGTCAAACCACTCCAGCTTGCTGGGAGCAGAGATTTCATCTGTTTCCCTGCCCGCTCTCAAGCAGGAAGGGAAACAGATAAAACGATTGCTCTCACTCACAGTGAGCTGCATGTTTAGCAGATCCCTGTGCGTAAGACCAATGTCGGCTCCTGCTGGAGGCAGGGAGTTGGCAGGGACTGTGGGGCAGTCTAACTCACCCACGGACCCCATCGCTGCTGAATGGGTACCCTGGGTGGGCCCGGCCCTGGGGGATAGGGTCCCCCGGGCTGAGATCAGCCCGGGGGGGGCCCATGTGGCCCCTATTGACTTTTGGCCCAGCCCCGGGGATGGGATCCCTGTGGTTGAAATCAGCCCAGGGAGGGGAGCAACACTGCCCTCTCCCCCACTGTATTGTGGCCAGGCCTCAGGCTCACTGGGGCGGATATCGGCCCAGGGAAGGGGCTGCTTGGCCCGTTCCCCTTCTAATAATTAGACGGGCCTCCCCACCCACCTTAGTAGTATGCATAGGTCCTCCTGTCTTTTGTTATGTTATGTTATGTTAACCGGATTTATATAGTGCGCAGCTGCCCCAGCAAAGAGGCGTCCCGGCGCTGCCAGCCACAGAGAGTATCAGAGTACAGGAGAGACTGGTAACCAACAGGAAAAAGAAAAGAACAGGCAGCCTAAGCAGGTGAAAAGAGAAGGGTCTTAATTGCTTTCCTGAAAACCAACAAGTGATTTAAACAGCGAATCGGAGGGGGCAGAGAATTCCATAGCTTAGCGGCCATGTAGTGGAAAGATCGACCACCGGCCCGGACATGCTTCACCCGGGGAACAGTGACTAAGTACTGCCCTGAGGAACGCAGCTCGCGCGTGGATTCGTAGGGGGTTAACATATTGGCAAGGAGGCTGGGTGAGGCTAATTTCAGGATCTTAAAGGATAGGCAAAGTGCCTTAAATTGAATACGTTTAGCCACCGGAAGCCAGTGAAGCCGCCGAACGGCGTCAGTAGCGGAACAGTGACGTGGGAGCCCTAAGAGGGCTCTGGCAGCCGCGTTCTGCACACGCTGTAATCGCATAACCTCAGCCTGATTGGCTCCTAGGAGGAGCGAATTAGCGTAGTCCAGCCTGGATAAAATGGCAGACTGGACAATCAGTTGGCGTGTAGGCGGGTTAAAAAACCTCAACAATGGCTTAAGACCCCGCAGAAGACCAAAACAAGTGCCCGCGACTTTTTAGTATGTTCTTGGAAGCTGAGGAGGGATCCATCCAAACCCTAAGTTCTTGACCGCCATCTTAGGGGTGGGAGTATCTCCAAGTACACTTGGCCACCACTGCTCATTCCAGAGGTTCCTGTCCTTCCCTACCAACAATACCTCCGTTTTAGTGGCGTTCAACTGAAGGCAATTGGAGGTCATCCACTCTGCCACGGCGGCCAGGCCGCTCCTAAACCTGAGGGCATCCAAAGGGCACCATCAGATAGGGCCACCACTAGCTGCGTATCGTCAGCATAAGAAACCATAGTGAGGCCCATCTTCCTGGCCACCGTAGCCAGAGGCTGGACATATAAGTTAAACAATACAGGGCTCAAAGCAGAGCCCTGTGGCACCCCTGCCCAATGGAGTGGGACTGGGAGAGGAACAGGGGGGCTGACACGTGGAAAGATCTTTCACACAGGAATGACTTAAACCAATCAAGCGCGAGGCCCACCACCCCGACCGCCTCCAGACGTTGTAGCAGAATCGCGTGAGAAATCGTGTCAAATGCGGCACTGAGGTCAAGTAGAATCAATGCCGCAGTATGACCAGAGTCCAGAATGGTCCGTAGGTGTTCAGTCATAGTCAGAAGAGCTGTCTCTGTGCTGTGACCAGCACGGAAACCATTTTGCGAAGGGTCCAGAATGTTATTAGTGTTAAGAAATTTAGTAAGGATGTTTTTGACATGGGCCTCAGCAATTTTAGCTACCCACGGCAGGAGGGAGATAGGCCGGAAGTTTTCCAGCATTGTTGGGTCCAACGAGGGTTTTTTAAGAATAAGAGAGACCCTAGCCTGTTTCCAGAGCACAGGGACCACAGCAGTGGTAAATGAAGTGTTAATGATCTGGCACAGAGGTGACAAAAGGAGAGACAGTGAGTCCCTAAACTGAGCAGGTCTTAGAGGATCGGCCGGAGAGCCAGATTTAACTTTCTTACTCAGGAGGGTAAGCTCTTCCTGTGAAATCCTGGGGATAGCTGTCAACAAGTGCATTTAGCCGGGTTAGAACTTAGTTGAATTTCATTAGCATAGTAGGCAGCCCGGATGGTGCAGACATTTCTATGATAGTTTTTAATAGCAGCCAAATAGGTTTTTTTGTTATAGGATCATAGTCTTTCCTCCACAAGCGTTCTAGTTTCTTACATGCTTTCCGCAGAGCGGCCAGTGTGTCATTATACCATGGGCTAGGGTCCGGAGAGTGGCCTTTCATCCATTTAGCTGGGATGAGGGAGTCTAGAGTTTGGACGATCCAATTACAGAAATCACTGTTTTGCCAGGAGGATGGACAGCTTACCAAAAGGCCCCCCGTGTGTTTCCAACCGATTTTGGTGATGTGTTCTCCATGCCAGGGAACATGAGGACATCTCCATCAAACAAAGAAGCACTTACTTCAGATAGCTTAGAGGAAGAATCCTTGTTTGGTTCAGATGTACCTGTTTGCAGTCTTGTTGTCATCTCTATAGGAGGATTCATGTTATCTCAGATTTCTGGATAAAGACGCAGAGGGAACAATCACATTGTCGAAATGCACAGGAGGTCACTGGAGATATTTCCTCATGGTCCATTTCACAGATGTAGTGTAGAATACGCACTGGGTATTTACCCAACGAGGTAGAAGGTACTAATTAACCAGAAGAAAGTACTCTACTTGAGTAGATATTTTGTGCAAAACTGTGGACTCTTGTCGGATAAAAGGGCTGTTGTGGCCCAGTCACTGAGCTACTGACATACCCACACAGACACTTAGACATCCACTCACACAATCAGCCACTCACACACCCTTTGACAGACCCTCTCAGACACTGATACACCTACTCACAGACCCACTCAGACACTCACACATCCACTCACAGACCTACTCACTCTCACATGCACTCATAGACCCATTCAGACACTCATGCACCCACTCACAGACCTACTCAGGCACTCATGCACCCACTTACAGACCCACTCAGACACTCTCACAGCCACTCACAGACACATTCAGACACTCGTGCACCCACTCACAGACCCACTCAGACACATACACCCACTCACAGACCCACTCAGACACTTACACATCCACTCACAGACCTACTCACTCTCACTAGCACTCATAGACCCATTCAGACACTCATGCACCAACTCACAGACCCGCTCAGAGACTCACACACCTACTCACAGACAATGTTCCCTCTAATTTGTTTCCTCTCTGTGCAGTAGTGTAAGACCTCTGTGCCCTACAGCCAAGTCTATGTGCACAAGGAATTGATCATGCATGCAAGTGCAGCTCTCAGCTAAATAAATCTGTCACCATCACCACTCCAAATGTTTGTTTGCAACAACAGTGAAAACAGCCACATTTTACACATACATCTCCATCTAATAGGGGTTTGCGACAGTTATGTAATGTAGCTACACACCGTCATGACATAAATTGTTTACTCTAGTGGCACTTACACTCTAGGTTTAGTAATAAACAGGACTCAGAGGTTTGTATGATTATTAGATTTTAATGAAGGTAAAGTGTCATGGTGACAGTGACCTAAAAGGGTTAGAGCTGGGTAATGCAGCCTTTGTGGTCCCAGCATAGGGGGCTTTGGGTGGTGGTATTAGTTTCAGCAGCTTGCAATGAGAAAACATCCCCCAAAGTGAGCCTAATGGCAAACAAGTCATAAGGGACTAATGAATCGTCTTACCTGGAAGAGCATGAGTCTCTTCTCCTTGAAGTTCAGGATCATCAGGGTGACCTTGACCAAGTAGGAGTACGGGCTCTTGGCATGACGTTGTTTGTTTTTCTTCCACTTTACTTTCTCCTTCTGGCCTTGCTCTCTCCGAGTCTAGTCCCCTTACACCGCTGAGTCACCTCTCCACAGGCTGTCCTCCTTCATGTAATCCAGGACCTCCATGGGTGCTAGGTCTGTGGTTCTTGAACTCCACACTATCCACTTTCTTAAAAATCTGTCTAATAGCACCACCAATGTCCCCTCACTCCTAGACAGACCTGCTAAACCCCTCTCTTCTTTTACGTTGCTGTCTGCTGAGCAACCATGAAGCTGTAGCCGCAGGTGAAAGCATTTGTCTTATCACACTTAGTCCCAACTAGGGCACATCATATTTTTTAATTGTTGAACAATTTTGATAACTGCTTGACTTGGCTGTCAAAGTTAGGTTTAAAAGGGTACTGGGCTCAGACTGTGACATTACTGAAAGCTTCTGCTGTTAATCCTTGAACCTAAAAATTGGGTGTCTGCATAAGGCGTCTCTATTTGCGACTTGATTGTGGGGTGAATTCCTACAGGAAAACGAGGAGGGTAAAAAAGTCAATGCAGTATGTTGCTAGTCATGAGAAGTGTGTCATTTTATACCCAACATTACAGTGGATGAATTTGTTGTGTCCAGTACTCACTATCTCATTGGGGTTGGGTGTTAAATATGAATACAAAGAAAGTGATATGCTAGCTCCCAACTACAAAAACTACAATGGTAATTATGTCACTTTAAATTCAGTCTGCAGTATTACATAGATGTGAATTTGTATGGCACTGGTTACATACACACACACGTATTTCCTCCAGTGGGCAGGCCGAATCAAAGTTGACAGTTTAAGAAAATTGCATTAATACAGACCGGCCTAGTCATCATATCTCAGTTCTGACTCCTCCGGCCAGCAATTGGTATGCTGAGATTGTTTTTTTTTAAATGCTGGGATTTTTGCTTCCATGCAAGCTCAGGTCTTAAGGAGGTGTTCATAATGGGCCATGATGGAGAGCTCTGGAGTTGAGGCCGATGGAAGTGTGAGATTTGCAGAAAATCTTTAAGTGGCTCAGAGGGGTGTTCAGAATACTGAGTATCCAATTCTTCGGCCCTCTGCAGAGCGCACAAGCAATGGTGGCATTGAAACTGTGATTATATGCAACAGCGTGAGAAGGAGGTACAAAGTGCCTTAAACAGTGACAGGGAAAAAGTAAATGAAAATGGAGTTCTTATCGGTGATTGTGACACTCTGAAGACCACTATGCCTTCAACATACCACATTTGCAGTTACTTTTCTTTTTGCCATGCCCGTTTTCGCAATTACCCACTTTTTTCATCCCACTTAAAGCCCTGGTGACAAGTTTGATTTTTCTTTTCACTGGCAGCACACTTGAGACATTATAAAATATACTGAGGAGCAGCCCATCTGTGCCATGGAAGGGATAGGGGGTGCAAATTAACAACTGCCTGCAGCTCACTGCAGAGAGGTGAGTGGGTAGAGGTGGGCAAGCCAACAAATTAACAGGAAGAGCTGAGCCATAGGCAGGCTGTGACTCTAAGAGACTATGCACTAGATTATCCCTCAAAATATTTGACATGTAAATCACACAACAAACACCACGTTAGACTATGATAAGTTCTCTTAAAGATTCAAAAAAGCATCTTTTTTACATGCTGGAGCTTTTCACTATAGCAGATCAGCCTATTTGAAAAATATTTATTAAAAGTGGGAGTTTTTAAACATGAACTGAGAAACATTCCTGCCCCAGCTCTGATGACAATGCTATAAGTGAACAAAGAGGCAAGTCAGTTGTCATGCATGCAGTATAGGTAGCCTAGCTTTTTATTAAAGATGGAGCAACCTTTATATGCTGTTAAATAAATATGTTTTTTTTTATGGATTGCACATTCTGAACTCAAGTATTAGAGCTGGTCTCATATGTGATAACAAACAAAAAGGATGCTCAGTGAAATAATGTATTTGCCTAGGATCACACAAGTTGCTCAAGCGCCCATGCTACAGGGAACAATGCTCACAGACCCTCTCAGATATCCATGCGCCCACTCTCAGACCCACTCAGAGACTCACCACCCACTCACAGACTCATTCAGACTCATATACTCACTCACAGACTGACTCACATATTCATGGAGGCACTCACAAACCAACTCAGACACTCTTTTGCCCATTCCCAGACCCACTCAGACACTCACTCATGCACTCATGCACTAACTCACAGACCCACTCAGACACTCACGCACCCACTCACAGATCCATACAGCCAATTGCACACCCACTCACTGACCCATACAGCCACTCACACCCACAAAGCCACTCACACACCCAGTCACAGACCCATACAGTCGCTTACATACCCACTCACTGACCTATCCAGCCACTCGTACACACACACTGACAAAGGTTACAGGTTATAGTTAGGAAATCAAATTTAAAAACCTTAGAAATTCACTTAAAAAAACAAAGGTTACAGGGACATTATAGTTAGGAATTAACATTAAAAAACTTAGAAATACACTGAAACAACCAAAGGTTACAGGGAGGTTATAGTTAGGAAATAGAATTAAAAAACCTTAGAAATTCACAAAAAAAATAAAGGTTACAGGTACGTTATAGTTAGGCTCAGATTTCACTCGTACAAACCACAGAAATTCAGCAGTTATAGTTAACTGAGCTAACTATAACTACACCCCCGCAATGCACTGCTTATGACCTCATATATTACATCACTCATGACATGGTCAGTGACATCACCGATGACATCATATATATATAAATGTATATATATATTCACTGAAAAAACCATAGGTTTCAGGCACGTTATAGTTAGAAATTAGCATTTAAAAAACCTTAGAAATTCACTGAAAAAACCATAGGTTTTAGGGAAAGTTATAGTTAGTTGGACATTTCACTCGTACAAAACCAGAGAAATTCCCCCGTTATAGTTAGTTCAGCTAACTATAACTCGCGCCCCCGCAATGCACTGCTGATGACGTCACATATTACATCACTCATGACATGGTCAGTGACATCACTGATGACATCACTGATGACATCTCAAATGACATCACTGATGACATCACTGATGACATCATCCAGTGACTGTGTGTTTCTGTAAAGTTTAAATATGTTTAATATATAGGGAAAGGCGTATTGAAGAATGAGTGGGTGTATAAGTGTCTGAATGGATGATTTAGTAGGTGCGTGACTGACTCTATAAGTGAGTGATTAAACGTATCTTACTGAATTCATGGGTTAGTGACTAAACTGTGTGAATGTCTGTATCCGTCTGTCTGTTGGTGTGTAAGCGGCTGCATGGGTTTGTGAATAGCTACATGAGTGTCTATATGGGTTATTGATTGGTTGTCTGAGTATCTGTATGGGTGCCTGAGTGTTTGTGTGGGCGGGGTGTGTGTGACTCTGTGCATAGATGTGTGAGTGGGTGATTCACTGGGTGCATGGTTTCAAGAGTGCATCTGTGATGGACTGTATGGGTGGGTGAGTGTGTGTATGGGTGTGTTAGTGAGAGAATGTATATCTCAGTGGTACATGTGTGAGTAACTACATATGTGAAAGGCAGTATATATGTGTGTTGGTGTATATAAATGGCTATAAGTGAGAGTGTGTGATTGTGAGAGTGGCTGTATGGATGATTGTGTGCTTGTATCAGTGATTGTATAACAGCGTAAGAATGTGCCAGTATTTGTATGAGTAAGTGAGCTGGTGTGTGTATAACTGTATAGGTGAGTAAATGGCAGTGTGATTAATTATTTGCATGACTGACTAGGTGTGTGAGTACCTCTATGGATGAGTGGTGGTGTGTGAGTGTCTATATAGGTGTATGAGTGCATATGATAGTCCTGTACTGAGTGACCGTAAGTATGAGTGACTGTACGGGTGAGTGAGTGGATGTGTGTGTAGACCTAAGAATCAGTGAGTGGGTATGTAGCTATTGGTGTTGGAGTGTCTATGGTTTTGAGAATGGCAGTCTGTAATTTAGAGTGGGTGTATCAAAGGTTATATTCGGGTGTGAGAAGATACATCAAATTATCACATGGATGATGTCATCAGTGATGTCATCAGTGATGTCATTTGAGATGTCATCAGTGATGTCATCAGTGATGTCACTGACCATGTCTGAGTGATGTAATATGTGACGTCATCAGCAGTGCATTGCTGGGGCGCGAGTTATAGTTAGCTGAACTAACTATAACAGGGAATTTCTCTGGTTTTGTACGAGTGAAATGTCCAACTAACTATAACTTTCCCTAAAACCTATGGTTTTTTCAGTGAATTTCTAAGGTTTTTAAATGCTAATTTCTAACTATAACGTGCCTGAAACCTATGGTTTTTCAGTGAATTTCAAAGGTTTTTAAATGCTAATTTCTAACTATAACGTGTCTGAAACCTATGGTTTTTTCAGTGAATTTCAAAGGTTTTTTAAATGCTAATTTCTAACTATGACGTGCCTGAAACCTATGGTTTTTAAGTGAATTTCAAAGGTTTTTAAATGCTAGTTTCTAACTATGCCTACAGAGGTAGGACATGTGAAGAAAGAAGAAAAACGCACAGAAAGAAGCAAAAGAAATGCAGAAAGAAGCAACAGAAGTCCACAAAGACGAACAAAAGTGCAGGAAGAAGCAAGACATGTGCAGAAAGAACCAACAGAGGAGCAGAAAGAGGCCTTGTTGAAAAATCATCCTGTGCCCACAACTTTTTCAGACGGGTACTGGTGGTAACTGACTCTGACTAACCAGGCCTAGAGCCAGTGCTATGCTAAAAGACACTTAGAATACAGTGAAAACACCTACATACACTAGGGAACACTATGCGTTGGGGTACCCCTGTGATTAGCATGACCTCCTCTGTAAGGCCCTAGTACATAATAGGGCAGGGGGATTAAAACTACCTCTAAGTCAGAGGTGCAGAAATATGCTACTTTAACTAGTAGTCACGTTTGCAGAGTGGTGGAGAAAGGGTGCTGGGCGTCGAACCAACTCTCAAGAATTCCGCTGCGTAGGACTTACAGGAGGTACCAGGAGGGATTCTTGGCCCCCAAACTCCCTCAGGACTAAATTGGACTTCATCCCCCATCCCATTGTTTGCCACGAGGCACGTTTGCAGAGTGGTAGAGAAAGGGGGCCATGGCCTCTGAAGACGTCTTAGCAATCCCACTGTGTGGGACTTACTGGAGGTAACAAGAGGGGTAGTTGGCCCCCAAGGACATCCTTGGGGGCCAACTTCCCAAACTATTACCTCCAGTCAGTCCCACACAGCAGCATTGGTAAGTACTCGTACCAGGCCACGCCCACTTTGCCCACCACTCTACAAACGCATTCCCTGGCACGCTCTTGGATGGGAATTGAAGTCCCCTTCACTGCTGGGGGTCCTTTAGGGGCCAACTAGCCTACCTTTTACCTCCAGTAAGTCCCACGCAGTGGGATTGGTGAGAGGTAGACAAAGGCCATGCCCCCTTTCTCCACCACTCTGCAAACACGCCCCCTGGCGCGTTGTAAGTTGGGGGATTAAGTCCCCTTGAATCCTGAGGGTCCCTGGGGTCCAACTAGCCCACCAGGTACCTCCAGTAAGCGCCACAGAGCTGCGTTGCAGAGAGGTGTAAAAAGGGGTGTGGCCTGTACCACCTCTCTGCAACGCAGGCCTGTGGTGCTTACTGGAGGTGCAACATTCCGTCCATCATCTTGTGTGTTTTGCAATTCGCCCCAAGTGGGAAGGGTATGCCCAGACGTGGGTCCCGTGCTCACTGCGCCACTGAAGTCAGGCTATTCTGGCTGATGAGGGCTGAATGCCCGAAACCGGTCCTAGGATGCTTGATTCCGGTCCAGGGAAGATATGGCTTGGCAGTTCGGACTGGACTGTTCCCATGAGGCACAGGGTCAAGACTGATTTGCATAAGGCCATGTCTGAACTGGGGTGGCGTGGTGAAGCAAAATAACGATGGATTAAACCCAGATCTGTGACTGGGGGTGAATGTTTGCCATTGTGCAACATTCCGTCCATCATCTTGTGTGTTTTGCAATTCGCCCCATGTGGGAAGGGTATGCCCAGACGTGGGTCCCGTGCTCACTGCGCCACTGAAGTCAGGCTATTCTGGCTGATGAGGGCTGAATGCCCGAAACCGGTCCTAGGATGCTTGATTCCGGTCCAGGGAAGATATGGCTTGGCAGTTCGGACTGGACTGTTCCCATGAGGCACAGGGTCAAGACTGATTTGCATATGGCCATGTCTGAACTGGGGTGGCGTGGTGAAGCAAAATAACGATGGATTAAACCCAGATCTGTGACTGGGGGTGAATGTTTGCCACTGTGCAACATTCCGTCCATCATCTTGTGTGTTTTGCAATTCGCCCCAAGTGGGAAGGGTATGCCCAGACGTGGGTCCCGTGCTCACTGCGCCACTGAAGTCAGGCTATTCTGGCTGATGAGGGCTGAATGCCCGAAACCGGTCCTAGGATGCTTGATTCCGGTCCAGGGAAGATATGGCTTGGCAGTTCGGACTGGACTGTTCCCATGAGGCACAGGGTCAAGACTGATTTGCATATGGCCATGTCTGAACTGGGGTGGCGTGGTGAAGCAAAATAACGATGGATTAAACCCAGATCTGTGACTGGGGGTGAATGTTTGCCATTGTGCAACATTCCGTCCATCATCTTGTGTGTTTTGCAATTCGCCCCAAGTGGGAAGGGTATGCCCAGACGTGGGTCCCGTGCTCACTGCGCCACTGAAGTCAGGCTATTCTGGCTGATGAGGGCTGAATGCCCGAAACCGGTCCTAGGATGCTTGATTCCGGTCCAGGAAGATATGGCTTGGCAGTTCGGACTGGACTGTTCCCATGAGGCACAGGGTCAAGACTGATTTGCATATGGCCATGTCTGAACTGGGGTGGCGTGGTGAAGCAAAATAACGATGGATTAAACCCAGATCTGTGACTGGGGGTGAATGTTTGCCATTGTGCAACATTCCGTCCATCATCTTGTGTGTTTTGCAATTCGCCCCAAGTGGGAAGGGTATGCCCAGACGTGGGTCCCGTGCTCACTGCGCCACTGAAGTCAGGCTATTCTGGCTGATGAGGGCTGAATGCCCGAAACCGGTCCTAGGATGCTTGATTCCGGTCCAGGGAAGATATGGCTTGGCAGTTCGGACTGGACTGTTCCCATGAGGCACAGGGTCAAGACTGATTTGCATATGGCCATGTCTGAACTGGGGTGGCGTGGTGAAGCAAAATAACGATGGATTAAACCCAGATCTGTGACTGGGGGTGAATGTTTGCCATTGTGCAACATTCCGTCCATCATCTTGTGTGTTTTGCAATTCGCCCCAAGTGGGAAGGGTATGCCCAGACGTGGGTCCCGTGCTCACTGCGCCACTGAAGTCAGGCTATTCTGGCTGATGAGGGCTGAATGCCCGAAACCGGTCCTAGGATGCTTGATTCCGGTCCAGGGAAGATATGGCTTGGCAGTTCGGACTGGACTGTTCCCATGAGGCACAGGGTCAAGACTGATTTGCATATGGCCATGTCTGAACTGGGGTGGCGTGGTGAAGCAAAATAACGATGGATTAAACCCAGATCTGTGACTGGGGTGAATGTTTGCCATTGTGCAACATTCCGTCCATCATCTTGTGTGTTTTGCAATTCGCCCCAAGTGGGAAGGGTATGCCCAGACGTGGGTCCCGTGCTCACTGCGCCACTGAAGTCAGGCTATTCTGGCTGATGAGGGCTGAATGCCCGAAACCGGTCCTAGGATGCTTGATTCCGGTCCAGGGAAGATATGGCTTGGCAGTTCGGACTGGACTGTTCCCATGAGGCACAGGGTCAAGACTGATTTGCATATGGCCATGTCTGAACTGGGGTGGCGTGGTGAAGCAAAATAACGATGGATTAAACCCAGATCTGTGACTGGGGGTGAATGTTTGCCATTGTGCAACATTCCGTCCATCATCTTGTGTGTTTTGCAATTCGCCCCAAGTGGGAAGGGTATGCCCAGACGTGGGTCCCGTGCTCACTGCGCCACTGAAGTCAGGCTATTCTGGCTGATGAGGGCTGAATGCCCGAAACCGGTCCTAGGATGCTTGATTCCGGTCCAGGGAAGATATGGCTTGGCAGTTCGGACTGGACTGTTCCCATGAGGCACAGGGTCAAGACTGATTTGCATATGGCCATGTCTGAACTGGGGTGGCGTGGTGAAGCAAAATAACGATGGATTAAACCCAGATCTGTGACTGGGGGTGAATGTTTGCCATTGTGCAACATTCCGTCCATCATCTTGTGTGTTTTGCAATTCGCCCCAAGTGGGAAGGGTATGCCCAGACGTGGGTCCCGTGCTCACTGCGCCACTGAAGTCAGGCTATTCTGGCTGATGAGGGCTGAATGCCCGAAACCGGTCCTAGGATGCTTGATTCCGGTCCAGGAAGATATGGCTTGGCAGTTCGGACTGGACTGTTCCCATGAGGCACAGGGTCAAGACTGATTTGCATATGGCCATGTCTGAACTGGGGTGGCGTGGTGAAGCAAAATAACGATGGATTAAACCCAGATCTGTGACTGGGGGTGAATGTTTGCCATTGTGCAACATTCCGTCCATCATCTTGTGTGTTTTGCAATTCGCCCCAAGTGGGAAGGGTATGCCCAGACGTGGGTCCCGTGCTCACTGCGCCACTGAAGTCAGGCTATTCTGGCTGATGAGGGCTGAATGCCCGAAACCGGTCCTAGGATGCTTGATTCCGGTCCAGGGAAGATATGGCTTGGCAGTTCGGACTGGACTGTTCCCATGAGGCACAGGGTCAAGACTGATTTGCATATGGCCATGTCTGAACTGGGGTGGCGTGGTGAAGCAAAATAACGATGGATTAAACCCAGATCTGTGACTGGGGGTGAATGTTTGCCATTGTGCAACATTCCGTCCATCATCTTGTGTGTTTTGCAATTCGCCCCAAGTGGGAAGGGTATGCCCAGACGTGGGTCCCGTGCTCACTGCGCCACTGAAGTCAGGCTATTCTGGCTGATGAGGGCTGAATGCCCGAAACCGGTCCTAGGATGCTTGATTCCGGTCCAGGGAAGATATGGCTTGGCAGTTCGGACTGGACTGTTCCCATGAGGCACAGGGTCAAGACTGATTTGCATATGGCCATGTCTGAACTGGGGTGGCGTGGTGAAGCAAAATAACGATGGATTAAACCCAGATCTGTGACTGGGGGTGAATGTTTGCCATTGTGCAACATTCCGTCCATCATCTTGTGTGTTTTGCAATTCGCCCCAAGTGGGAAGGGTATGCCCAGACGTGGGTCCCGTGCTCACTGCGCCACTGAAGTCAGGCTATTCTGGCTGATGAGGGCTGAATGCCCGAAACCGGTCCTAGGATGCTTGATTCCGGTCCAGGGAAGATATGGCTTGGCAGTTCGGACTGGACTGTTCCCATGAGGCACAGGGTCAAGACTGATTTGCATATGGCCATGTCTGAACTGGGGTGGCGTGGTGAAGCAAAATAACGATGGATTAAACCCAGATCTGTGACTGGGGGTGAATGTTTGCCATTGTGCAACATTCCGTCCATCATCTTGTGTGTTTTGCAATTCGCCCCAAGTGGGAAGGGTATGCCCAGACGTGGGTCCCGTGCTCACTGCGCCACTGAAGTCAGGCTATTCTGGCTGATGAGGGCTGAATGCCCGAAACCGGTCCTAGGATGCTTGATTCCGGTCCAGGGAAGATATGGCTTGGCAGTTCGGACTGGACTGTTCCCATGAGGCACAGGGTCAAGACTGATTTGCATATGGCCATGTCTGAACTGGGGTGGCGTGGTGAAGCAAAATAACGATGGATTAAACCCAGATCTGTGACTGGGGGTGAATGTTTGCCATTGTGCAACATTCCGTCCATCATCTTGTGTGTTTTGCAATTCGCCCCAAGTGGGAAGGGTATGCCCAGACGTGGGTCCCGTGCTCACTGCGCCACTGAAGTCAGGCTATTCTGGCTGATGAGGGCTGAATGCCCGAAACCGGTCCCTAGGATGCTTGATTCCGGTCCAGGGAAGATATGGCTTGGCAGTTCGGACTGGACTGTTCCCATGAGGCACAGGGTCAAGACTGATTTGCATATGGCCATGTCTGAACTGGGGTGGCGTGGTGAAGCAAAATAACGATGGATTAAACCCAGATCTGTGACTGGGGGTGAATGTTTGCCATTGTGCAACATTCCGTCCATCATCTTGTGTGTTTTGCTTACTGGAGGTACCTGGTGGGCTAGTTGGCCCCCAGGGGCCCTCAGGATTGAAGGGGAATTAATTCCCCAACTTAAAATGTGCCACAGGGCATGTTTGCACACATTTTACCTCAGGCCCCGCCCCCTCCCTTCACCACTGTGCACACTGCAGGAGCCGGCCCTGGGGTCCCCAGGGCCATCACGGGCTCCAGGAGGGGGGCCGCGTGGCCCCCTCCCTTCAGTTTGAAAGCCCTGGGGAGGTGGTGGTCCCCGGGGCTTGGGGGTCCGGTACGGACCCCCAATTTTGCATTTTAGTGCCCCGGGGAGGTGGCGGTCCACGGGGCGTGTGGGGGGCTCAAGCCCCCCCACACAGGTTTATCTTTTTTTTTAAAAACAAGCCCCGGGGAGTGGCGGTCCCCAGGGCTGCGGGGGGCCAGGTGCCCCCCGCAAATAATTAATGAAAGCCCCGGGGGTGGCGGTCCCCGGGGCTTGGGGGGGCCTTGGAGGCCCCCCACACATTTAAAAATTAGCCATGGGGTGTGGCGGTCCCTGGGGCTGCGGTGGGGCTGCATGCCCCCCGCAACTCATAAATCAAGCCCCGGGGAGGTGGCGGTCCCAGACACATTTTTTCAGTGCCCCCGGGACCTGGCCCACCCAGGGGCTTCAATACAACGAAGCGCGGTAGCCCGCGCTTCGTTTTTTTGTAATTTTCTCGGCCGGATTCGCGCACCCAGCGCGAATTCGGACGATTTAAAAAAAAATTAAAATGCTTTTTTGGGCCCTGGGGGTCTTTGTGGGACCCCCTGAGCCGGCCTGGGGGGACAGGGTGTTTCTACCCTGCCCCCTTTTCTTGTTTCTCGCGTTTGTCTTTCTCTTTTCTTGTGACTCGGTTCTACCGAGTCACAAGATGGCTGCCAACACTTCCTGGTTTGGAGTGTTGACAGCCAATTAGAATAAAGCTCTTGGTCGGGAGGGTCCGCGGATCCACTGCGCCTCTAAATATCGAAACTTTTATTTTTTGATTTTCTCAGCAACTACTGAACGGATTTACACCATTTAAAAAAAGGGTGCTTTCTGAACCAAGCACTACCTTTTGCCAAATTTGGTGTAATTCCGTTCAGCAGTTCGAGCTGTAGCCGTGTCTAAAGTTTCCTATGGGAAATTCATTTTCCAACCTCTTTTTCAATTTCTCAGGAACTACTGAACGGATTTACACCATTTAACAAAAAGGGCTGTGTCTGAACCAAGGGCTACCTTTTTGCCAAATTTGGTGTAATTCCGTTCAGCAGTTCGGGCTGTAGCCGTGTCTAAAGTTTCCTATGGAAAATAACATGGAGAAAACACGCTTTGGGACCCCACTTTTTTCTCGGCCTCCGCTTGGCAAATCACCCCGAAACTTTCAGGATAGGAGCTGACCGGAGCGGGCCACAAGTTTTGTGGATTTCGCGAAGATTCGTCAACCGGCGCAAAAGTTATTGGGAAAAGAAAAAACGCTTTTCCTATGGAAACTAGGTCCTAACTATAACTATCTACTGGCGACCGCCAGGCATCTACCAGTAAAGATAAACATGTATACACCTCAAATTCAGATCTGAGCTCAAATATGGAAAGTGAAGCGGAGCTGGATGGACAACAAATGGTCCAAAGACCAACATTAACCAAACTTTCCCCAGCTGAAGAAATGAATTTTTTAGTGGAGGAAAGAAGGGCGACACTCCGCCCGAGGATGCAGCAGAACGCCAGCGGAAGAGGCGTAACCACAAACGGAGGCAGAGGAGAAAGTCAAACAGATCGGCCAAACAACAGAAAGATGAGAGGGAGAGGGAGTGGCTGGTGGAACCACAAATAAACATCAGTGAGACTCAAGCAAAAACAGTAATTAACCTGACTGACACAACTCTCACAAAAGCCGAACAACAAATCTTGGCACTAGGACTCTCTTTTTGCCCGGAATCCAACTTCAATTATGCAAACACCCGGATGGATGTTTACCGCTTCATAAGAAAATTAAAGCTTAAAAAACATCATGCCCTATCTAAAGAAAAACTAAAAGAAAGAGATAAGGAAATGGAGGAGGAAAATGGACAGACCGATGCCTCAAAAGGGATATCAAATAGTGGAGACTCCACCCTACTTAATACGCTAATGGAATTACAAATGGAATCTATCTCACCCAGGGCAAATAACACTAGTATGGAACACAATTCCCAAGAAATCAGGGAGACAACACGAGCTGCAAATATACCAGTAGAGGAGGGTATACCCACAAGAAAAACCACACCATTCAAAAGTAAATCAACATTCAATCCAATAATGCCTAGAGACAGCATCGACATCTTTAATGAATAGGTGATTAATGGAATTAAGAAACTAAATCACAAGATCCAACATACCAAACAAAAATGGAATTCAAAAGATAGGCAATACAAACAACTAATTGCCAAATTACAAAGCAACAAAAACATCATTGTGAGAAATGCAGACAAGGGTGGCAACATTGTCTTGTGGGACAGAAAGAAATATATGGAAGAAGCAGCAGTGCAATTAATTGACAGATCGTGTTATAAGATCAGCAATGTGTGGACATTAAAATCAATATAGGATGACTTTTATGGGAAACTCCTAGCATGGAAAAGCACTGGTGTTTTAACGTGGATAAATATAAAATCATACGAAAGGAAAATCCTACCATCCCAAACATATACTTTATCCCAAAAATACACAAGGATGCAAAAAATCCCCCAGGCCGTCCTATCATCTCGGCACAGAACAGCCTGTTAGAAAACGCAAGCCGATATATAGATTATTTTCTACAAGAATTGGTGCATTCCCTGCCAACGTACATCAGAGACATGAGCGATTTTTTAGCCAAATTGCAAAGTTTCGAATGGAAGGAGTGTTACAAATTAATGTCTCTGGATGTAGTGTCCCTTTATACCAGTATCAGACACATAGATGGTATAAGGGCATTAGAGTACTTTTTGGGAAAAGGAAAAACAAGACTGTCCACTCACAGTGTAATGCTTAGCAATCTGACCCAATTTTGTTTAAATAATAATGTATTTCTATTTGACAAGAGTGTCTATCAGCAGATGCGTGGTGTTGCAATGGGGGCCAGCTTCTCCCCTAGCTACGCCTGTTTACACATGGGGTGGTGGGAGGAGCTGGTCTTCAATGTAACGCACAGGCATTTTATGGAAAATCATATAAAAATGTTTCTTAGATTTATAGATGATATCTTTATTGTTTGGGATGGCTCTATAACAGAAGCAAATGAATTTGTAAATAATATCAATGACAATGACATTAACTTAAATTTTACATCAACCATTAGTACCCAGTCAATCAGTTTCCTTGATGTAGAAGTTTTTATCAAGCATAATAAACTGGAAACAAGATTATTCAGAAAGGAAACTGCGGGGAACTCAGTTTTGCATTCAACAAGTTTTCACCCACGACAGCTGATTAATAGCATCCCCTATGGGGAAATGTTGAGAATTTAAAGAATATGCAGCAACCCCAATGATTTACAAAAAATGCAACTAGAATGCAAAAACAGATTTCTAGCTAGGGGATACAAATGCAGAACAATAGACGCAGCTATCAAGAAAACCAGCAGCATAGAGAGGGATTCCTTGTTAAAACCTAAATCTATAGAGAAAGAAAAGGAAAAGAATCTTTTCAATTGCGGCTTATCACAACTTACAATATGCAAAACAAAACTATTAAAAATATTGTACAACGCAATTGGCCTATAGTACTAAATGATCCGATCATAGGCAGTACTTTACCTAAATCTCTGGGCATAACCTATAGGAGGGCTCCTTCCATGAGTGGAAGTCTAGTAAAGAGCAGTCCGGAGGTTGTAGAACCAATAAATTGGCTCACGCAACGAAAGGGGTTCACAAAATGTTCAAACTGTAAGGCCTGCAAGCATGGTATAAACAAAAAAACATATAAAACCCCATTCTGTGATAGGGAGGTAGAGATTACACGTGCTCTGCATTGTAAAACAGATTACGCCATATATATCATGGAATGCCCATGCAACCTAAGATATGTAGGGAGTACAAAACTCCCTGCAAATAAAAGAATTTTACAACACCTAAGGGCGATAACAAACCAAGATCCAACCTACCCTGTAGCCAGACATTTTCAGGAAACCCATAACAATGACCCGAAACATCTCCTATATTACCTCATAGACTCGGTACCACAAAACAGAAGAGGAGGTGATAGAGAAGGAATACTGCGAAAACTAGAAACTAGATATATTCTAAATCTCGACAGTAAATTCCCGGGAGGCCTTAACACCACAGAAGACCTTTACACATGTATATAGGAATCCCTTTCATAAGTCAGCAATGTGGGGATTTTAAGATTCCAAAGTAACATCAGTTTTAAATCATTTTTAGCTCATGATTTTAACAGGGGTCTGAACCTATGAACATTCATACTATTAGTGATTAGCGCTGCGTCCTATTCCAAAGGGGGTTAAAAATGGAGGATATCCAACACTAACGGAAAGTATAAATGAAAAGATACTGGAGGCTGCCACCTGACCTTAACCATAAAAATAATGGTTTTTCAATATTTGTTATTTGCACATTTAGGGTTATATTAACTTTTAGAAGGTCACTTTTAAGGTCCATATCCGTAGTGTTAAGGAAGTGGAACACATTATGCACAGGCACTTTACACTCAATTTTTATATATATTTTTTAATGATAGTCAGTAAATAGCACAGGACAGGATGAGCAACATCTCAGACAAACCAAGTTGAAACAAGAATCATAATAATACAAATTGCATTTAAGCAAATATGATAAAAAATGGTCTCTATGGTGGTTTTTACTATGTTTTACATTCCGTTTTTAATATAGGACTGACCCAAACAATTTTAATTATTAATTGATTAAAAAGAAATTTTAGCCCTTATTTAATATCATATATTATAAATGTATGGAAATAAGTTGTTATGGTACTCATTATATGTTTATTTATGGTTACGTTTATTTGCACCCACGATCGAAGGCAAATTGTGATAGTGCAATATAATATTGTAAAGACATAAAATAAGTATATAAATTGTGGGGGAGAGAAAAAAGAAAAAACGGAAATGTATCAAATTTGTAAAACCATAGTATGTCTTCCATGTCCATGGTGAAATCACAGGAACTTTGCACTAAGCACTGTCACTTTAAAAGGGGAGAAAATGGCAATGAGCATTGTCATGTGATCAAGGTCCAGGAGGGACCGAAACGCGTCATGGCCGACTGAAAATAAACATCTTTTGCACAGAAACGTGGTCCGTGCCTGCTTTCCGTTTCCAGGATTGGTGAAAGCATTGAAGCAGTGTGACAGGATATATATATATATATATATATATATAAATATATATATATATATATATGATAAAGTACACCCTGTTGTACTTTAAAAGGATATTGGAAGTTACTGAGGCATTCCCAGGCCATATAGAGGAATAAGGCCAAAGGTCGAGTTCCTTCATAAGGTTGTGGAACTCGCTGGTGACTTGCAATATTCTTATGATCTTTGGTAGGGGGTACTTTATCCCATATAATACACGGTCACATCATCACCTTCCCTACAAACCACTTAAATCTTTGGGGGCAATTTGATCAAAGGGTTGTGTTGCTTTTGCGCCAATCAACGGGATGCAATAGCAACACACCTCTTACGTTTACTCTCTGACCTGCCTTTCCCCTTGGCTGCTAACTCTGGCAACAAGCATTGTGACGGCAGAACTCAACTGTAAACAATTATCACAGTTGAGTTCTAATGTCATTTCTTTATATTAGGTGACTGGCTGCGTCACAACAGCTAATATAAAGAAATCAGAGCAGTTTTTCAAGGTCTTCTCTTCGGTTCCTAAGGAACGAGACAGCACTCACAGCAATGAGTGATGGTGACATTTTATTGCAACAAGTACCACACAGGAACTATCAACACATTTCGTCACCAAGCCTTCAACCGGATCATACGCCAGTGCTCCCATCATTAAAAAGAGTCTTTCCTCCATCTTCACAATTATCTAGCCTGCCCCCACATACGCTTGAAAGGTTCTTATTAGGTCGCCATGTTTTCTCTTGCCCTTTTGTTTAAAAATGTTCTTTTAATTCATGCTTTTGCTTACCAAAATTGTTTTTTTAAGTATAGTATTTGTTATCTTGAATATCCACCTTAGTTTATGTATATTCTTTTAGATTATAATGAGGTGTTTAGTTTTGTTCCCATGAGCTCGAATTCTTCACTTCACTAATCCACATGCTTTACCAGCTTTCCTTCTGATTCTATTGTTGTATTTGTGAATTTTACCAATTGTCTCATGTTTGTTCATTGCCATCGATTTAGAAGCTGCACTTCCTATAGCCACAATGCCCTCAATATTTCCTTGCAACTCAAACATATATCAAAACATCATTGCTCTTCAATGATCCGTGGCATCATGTCATAAATAGAATATGTAAGTAAATGCAAGCATCAAGATTTGGACAGGTCATATCTTGTTGTTCAAGATTTGTTCGTATAACAATTTAGATTCATATCACCTTATTCATATGCCAATTAAAGCCACAATAGTTTCTCACATAATCCATTATAAGCATTCAATGGCTTTCCATTTGTTCAAATAAAGGAGTGTATTGGCCGGACCCCATATCTATATATCTATAAATATGTATTCATCTAAAGCAGCATTAATTCCATAAAGATAATTACCAAGATAGAAAAGTGCCTACAAATAAGATGCTATCAGATATCTAAAGTGCATTCACCAGGCAATGGATTTATTCGAAATTAAAGTGTTTCTATATAAAGTGCTTCCAAATACATTGAATACAATCAAGCAGCCATATTCGCAATATTTAAAGTGCATGGAAAAATATACCAGTTGTCCCAATTATGCTACATATAAGGTGCTATTGAGTATATAAAGTGCAGTCAGAGTGACAAATATATGAAATCTAAAGTGCATGCAGTTTGTTAACTAATGAGGCATATAAAAACCCTTCAATATTAAAATGTGTAAAATGCAACCCAAATTTCATATTTCTTCAAAACATATTATCAAAGTGGTGATCGGATAAAAGTGCCCCATGTAACAAGATAATTCTATTTAAGGTAAATAACGACAGACCAAAATGAGTTGCAGCTTAATTCATTTTAAGTTCAGCATCAGTAAATAGGTCAGCAATGGAAAATCATGGGACTCGACAAGGACATTTTCGCATCTTTCCTTATAAATGCCTTTTAGCCTAATATATTGCATCCGGGTCAGAAATGAGATGTCCAGCATAGTCTCAGCATCATCCATAGTCAGAAATGTCCTGTCAACAAATAGATCACAAATAGATCACCAGGGAGTGGAATCCCACATTCTTCTACACTGCCAAGAAACATCCATATATTTGAGAGTCCCTACCCAACCAACCCCTAATGGGTAGAAAGAAGAATACAAAGCACAATGTCTCATCAGTCTAAAGGTCTTGCAAGAGATAGACCCAGGTCCCTCTGTGCTACAGCTGGGATCCCGTAAATGCACAGCACTGGTTGCTAAATTAGCGAGTCAGGGCACCAAGTGATGAAACTGGACAAATAGGAAGTATTGAAATAGACCAGGAGCTGGCAACCTGCCTTGACAAGATTCTGGTGAGAATATCCATCATGGCCCTTGGGGGCTTATCCGCCTTTAGGAACCTCATGAGTAAAGCCTTATACTTAGCAACAAAACTCTTGAGGGGTAAACATGATACATTAGAGAACAGATGCAGAAACTTCGGCAACACAATGAAGACGAAATGAAAAAACGAATCATGACTATTGAGGACTTCATCCTATCTACCTTTTCCCTAAGGAGTTCCAACAAATTATACAAAATATTCACTAAACTCTCTCCCTAACCCTGTAGATGCAGGTGTTTTGTCTGGGAACATATTGTAAGGACGGTCTCTGATCAGAGATAACCGAAGCAGACAGGAGTGTACATATTTATGGAGAGACTTGAGGCCATTCCAAATTGATGAATCAAGTCAAATACTCTTGGCAGATTCTCATTAGGGTTCATAAGGTAAAGGAATATATTGTCTGCATATATCATAATCAGGAACTCCACACAAAAAGGAGCACAATACTCAGTCTCCCCATAACATTCCAACCAAGAGCTCCATGCCATGGGCAAGGAGCGGTAAAGAGCAGCAGCATTCCTGCCTGGTGTCCATCTGCGTGGAGAAGGATCACATCACTGAGTTCTGTACATGGTAAAGATATTATGGGGCATTGTGGCCCAACATTCATATGCCCGAAGTAGGTCAGCAAGACCTAGAGTTGAGCATCTCCACTGCATCAATATGGTGACCATACGTGACAACTTTTTAAGTATCTCTTGCAAAAGAGCTGCTCACCTTGGACATATTGTGGATGTTCTGAATAACATTTGGGCTAGTTATAACATGATAGTGGCACATATTTTACATACAGTTGCACTCACTTAGAAAATTCTGGCTATCCATTACATAAAGGTTGTCCATCCTTGAAACATTGTGGACATTCATGATTACATTGTGGCTATTCCTGACATCATAGTGACCCATCCATGAGATATAGTTGGCATTCTTGATAACAGGTTTGCTATATTGGTATAACAGAAGCATTATTTAACACATTAGGGTCATTCTAGAAATAATCTTGATTATCCCTGCTAAAATTGCTGTGGAACTCTCTGCAATAGGGTGGCATCCCTGGTCTTTGATGAAGATAAATGGGAATGAAAATCGGAATATATCTGTGTGTGCCAGCTGCACAATAGAGAACTTGGTAAATATGTCAAGCTGATGTGTGGGAACCAAATGTGTATTAAATAAAAGTGAAATGTGGTATTGTAGGAAAGAATTAGTGTTTTGATCATGAAAATGATAAGCTTTTGTTTAAGGGAAATAAGCTTACTGATCCAAAAATGAAATGTACCAGAGAGCCCTTCTTTCCATGATTGTTAAATTTTGACTTACATTTGAATTACATTGGCTTTTCATCATCTGCTTTGAAAAAGTATTTTGACATTATCATTTCCTGGTGTCTGAAGCTGAATCATGTAAGACTGCTGAAACCCCTCTTCTTTCTGACCAGGTAAGGTCTTGGTAAATTAAGTGCTGCAGTGCTATATGAGCCCTTAATAGGGTTGTAGCCTTTCTGGCTATGGCTTGTCCGTAAAGACAATATCACAAACAAGTAAGTAAAAAATAAGTTTATTGTAAGAGTAATAAAACAAAGCAACTGCTGCTCAAGAGATTAAATCTCAACTGTCACAATTAGAATATTGATTTAACTACTAGCATAGAACCCACTGTGAAACACTTTTCTATTACACATCACGAAGTAAAAATAGAATACTGTGAGAAAGTGGATTGTTAGTTGGGGTGGATAGTAGTCCACCACAAGTAATAATGGAAGCATCTTTGTTAGGTCCAGTAAAGGTTTCAGTAATTTAAACCTTAGCTCAGCTCCTGCTAGCTATCACACAGAGCAGGCAGGCTTAACTGAAGAAAATGTGTAAAGCATTTTGAAGTACCAAAACTGTTAAAAAGTTGACAACACAGTGTGAGAAATTGGCCTGGTATATGCTGTCCACTAATTAAAGTGGGCACCTTGCACCAGTCCAAACGACCCTTATTGATGATTAGGTTAATGACAACCTTTATAGAAAGCTATCCTAGTGGTAGCTGTGGAGAGCAGCCTTCAGGCTAAGTCTTGAAGGAATGTAAAGCAGCTTTTTTTAGCAGTATATAACCTCTTGAATGACCAAATGAAAAGAGAACCACACCAGGTATATATAAAATATATGTATTTATTACTAAACACTCTCTACTAACCTCTTTATGAGATTAGAGAACAAGGCACACAATATTACAGTATTAGAACGACAGTAAATAGCACAATACACAGTGGGCTCCAGGGGGAGACCAAACCATATATTAAGAAAGTGGTATAACAACCACGACTTGACTAGACACAGTGCCTAGAGCACGTAGAATCGCTGGGAACCCAAGGAACCACCCAAGGTAGTGACACAGGGGACCCACGGAGGACGGGTGCAGTGTGGGAACACAGACGCGAGCTCCGTACAACTCTATGGGAAAGTCCCGGTTGGAAATTTAGAGTTTAAGGACACTTCGGAGAGGACTTCAAGCAAACCCAGTTAAACTTAGAAGGTTCTAAGGCCAGCACCCTTGTGAGTACTGAGGTACCCGTGTTACCTAGCCCAGGGAAGCCGGGTGCATAGGGGTCAAGTGGTGTCGGAAACCCTCGTCGTTTTCAATGGCGTACTGCGAAGAAGTGCTGCTGTCATGGAGAAGAAAAGTGTCCAGTGTGACCCAAGCCTGGATCAGAGATTAGAAGAACCTGAAAGCAGAGGGAACAAAGTCGGGGTCACTTCACGTGACCAGGAGCGGAGCAATCGAATGCCCACCGATGTTGGGTGTCTCAGGTGCGAAGAGGTGAAGCTTGACTTTGCAGCCACGGGGACCAGGAGATGTCGACAATGACCAGGATCCACAGGCAAGCTGTCCCACAAAGGATGTCGAGTGCTGAGGGGTCAGTTTCCGGATTGGAGACCAACAAGCCTTGGCAACTGCAACCCACGCGGTCAGAGTAATGATGCTTCTGTGTGGACCGGCAAGGTCCTGGGGACTCCCCAAGCAATGGAGAGTCAGGGCACGTCTGGAGCAACCAGGGAAACCCACTGAAAGTTAAAGTTGCCTTCTCAGGGACCCACAGGTAAACGGACCAGGGATCGCGAAGGGACCTCAAGAGGAATCACACAATACCAGCCCACGGAACACTCGTGGAGTGTAGGCCAGTAATCTTCAGTGAAAACACTGCTCGGTGCTTGGACTACAAGTAGCTCAAAGCACAGCCTCAGGGATTGCCTAAAAGCATATGCTGCTGCAAATGTGCTCGGTGTCCAGGGGTTCGGGTTGCACGGTACCCACGAGGGCTGCAGGTCTCAGGATTGCAGAGAACACTAGTCGGCCTTGGGGAAGCTTGGGCACCCACCTCTTGTGTTGCAAAATCTTTGGAGTCCGTCGGGAGCTGCATAGATGCAAACCAGTCAGATGCGTTGAGGTGCCTGCGTTGCAGGGGAGTAACTCCTTTACTCCAAGGGAGATTCTTCAGTCGTCCAGCAAAGCGTAGATTGTTGAAGGTTACTTGGTTTCTGTAGCAGAGTTTAGTCCAGGTAAAATCTAAAGTCCTGTAGTCAGGGTTCCTACTTTATACCCAAGGAAGGGGTGGGACAAACTCTGGGGACCCACCTATGGGAGGGTCAGGACAGAGGGGTGGCTACACCTATGTCCATTGTCCAGTTTTGCACCAGAGCAGGGGCTGAGTGCCCCTGCAACCGGTTTGAGCTGGACTATGCACAGGGACACCAAATGTGCCCCCCAGTGCAGACATCAAAGCACTCTTGGAGTGCACCCACCCAGCCCCAATACACTAAAGCCTGTCTGGGAGGTGGTCACACCTCCCTGTGATAGGAAACCTATTGTCACGCCTTCCCCTGCCGGAGTTTCGTCCAGCAGCAGTAGGCCAGACTCGTGTCTGTGGCTGGCAGCATCCATTTTGTGATGCCAGGGCTCTGTGAAGCTGGTACCGGGTGTACCGGTGCTGTCATATTTCTCCCTCTAGGAGGGAGGAATCATACCTCCCACACCAGTTACTGGTGTGGAGGTATGATTCCAAGGTGTTTGACACCAAACACGACGTAATTCCTTGCAGCCATTTTAAAGTTAGCATTTACTGCGAGGTTATAATGCACTTAAGAGTATATGGTTGGCTGCATCACAGACAACCCCGGAATAGTGGTTCCGAAGGCTGCAGAGGGCTCTGCTCATGCATGGGCACCCTCTCACATAAAACCCAGCACCCTGCCTTCAGGATTGATAAGGCCTGCCATAGGGGTGACTGATAGGCTTATATGTGCAGTGATCAGGATAGATATAGTGAACCTATATCTAAGTAAGGGGTGCATGCACCACCTTACACAGGCTGCAGTAGCAGACCTGTTGTGTCATTTTGAATGGCCTCTCAGGGGTGGCATAATACATGCTGCAGCCCCTGGGAGGCCTCTGGGGAACCTATGCCCTGGGTACATAGTATACCATATACTAGGGACTTATAAGGGTACCCCAGAATCCAATCTGGAGTGTACCTAAAGTACATGCAATCAATTTATATGAGAAAGCAGCTAGACTGGGGTCCTGAATAGCAGGATCCCAGTCAGACTAAGTCGAAAACAGTGAAACATCAGCAAAAAGTGGGGGTAACTATAAGAAGCAGATCCTACTCTCCTACACACAGCACAATAAAAAACCCCACTCCAATTTATAATAAAATAGAGATTATTTAATGAACAAAAAGAGACCAAAATGACACAAATCCAAACCTAGGGGCTGATTACGATGGCGGGCGGAGAAGCATATCGACCGCCGTGCTAGCGGGAAATAACCACACGCAGGTACCGCGGCAAAACCGCCGGCCATATTAGGATGCACTGCCAGAAACTCCCTACCGCGGCGGTCAGATTCCAGGATTCTGCGGCGGAAAAGCTGAAAATCCGTCCGCAGCGGTCGTATTTGTTGCTGAAAGGCCAAAGACCGCCGTTTCCCCAGCGGTCTGGAACACATGGAGCTATCCGCAGTATTGCCACCGCCATCCCCGAATGGCCGGATTCTCCGCAGCGGTGTGATGGGCTGTTTGTGGCATCGTAATACAACCGGCGGTCGTAACCGCATTCCGCACGGCGGTCCCTCCCTTTTTTGTTCCGTCCGCCACCGCTGCGGAAGGGGACTTCTGCCGGATCCCGAAACACCGCAGTGAACGTGAAATGGGCTATCTTTGCCCATCGTAATACGGTGGACGCAAGGACCGCCGATGGAGTGCGGAAAAGGGCATTTTCCGCCACCGCCAGCACCGCGGATGTGCTTCCGCCCGCCATTGTAATCAGCCCCCTAGATAAATGAATTTTAAAGTTTTAAATAAAAATAGCACCAAAAAGCACAAAGCTCCAACCACGAGCAGCTGGGTATGCTATACTGGCACAAGGGTAAGGTTTAAGGCCGACCATGATAGAGCGTAGGACGGATACAGAGACCAAGTTTGTCCCTATCGGAAGTTTTACCTTTACACATCGACTCTGAAATGGAAGCCAAAAATCCTCAATAGGGCAAACCAGCAGGCTTTGACCCCGAGATGGGTTCCAAGGGCCGGTAGCTGTTGGACGAAGTCCCGGTGAGGTTAATGACTTTTGGTGGGAAATCTCAGAGCAGGAGAAATCCAAAATTTGCTGGCAAAGAAGTTCCCTCACCGGCCGGATACTATTAGAGCCTTCATCAGTTGAAGATTTCTACCTTTGGACCAAGTCCCTTTTTGCAACTCAGATTCCTCCAGTGGAGCAAGGCTGCAAGTTGAAGCCAAACAGGCCGGATACCTTCTCTGTAACATTCCACTGAAATGGAATTGCTGCTACTGAGAAGCTCCAACTGGCAGCAACTTGAATCTTTGGCCCATCAGCAAAGCATCTTCGTCTGATTGACTTGGCAGGTTTGTACTGGTGTACTGTCGGTTCTCAGGGCAAAAATCTTTGAAAAAGTTTCTAAGTCCCAGGTTTTAGGGTTAGGCAGGAGTATACTCTGACACTTAACCAAAGGGCCCCAGGACCTTAGGAATACCGCTTATTCCATTAGAAGCCACCAGCAGGGTACAGGGCAGGTCCAGTTATAACTAGTCGGCTAGGGTCTCTCAGAAAAGTGGGCTTCTTGTAGCTTTAGTGTCCCTGAAGCTTAATGAGAGGTTAGCCAACGGACCCCTTAGGTTCACTTCTGAGTGCTGGGTTAAAGTGGGAGCAGGTCCACCAATTAGGGTTCCCCTCACAGGTCACAACAACAGTAGTAGTCCCTCTTTTGCTTTCCCCAAGTCCAGAGGTGTACTGAAGAGAGAACTGGGGGTGCCACATTTATGAGCAGTGCCAACCTATGGTTGGGGGAAACTACTGGCCTCTCCCTAAGTAATGGGTAGAAGTTCCCAAGGGTGACCCTACCCACTTTTGCAGAACTTCCTGTGTGTTTTACTGTAAACTATTCCACAGTGGTCCTCTCTACCTAATACCAACATGGCAGAACCTTCTTTTCCCTGTGCAGAGTTCCCTATTCCCACCCAGGATGTGGCTATGATAATGGGCAAACCCTCCCTTTTGGTCACTGCAAACCAATTCTGAGGTAGCTTCCCCTTCCACTGAGCTTGGAGACAAGCAGGCTACGAAGACAAAAGGGAAGGAGGCCTAGGTGTGAGCTACATCTGCCAGTGATATGGTAGACATCCTTTGAAGGTATTTAAGTTCCTGGGAACAACCCATATGGAGATCCTGTTAGGGGAGGGTCAACCACTCTCCCTTTGCCTCATCTCTGGGAGCCACTTACACACCTAATCAAAGAGCTATTCAGCTACTGGGTGGCCGAGAACTTTGGCAGAAAAGCACATATGGCTCAGGCAGAAAAAGGAGAACATTCTAAAAGTGTGAGGGGTATATTCACAAGAACGTGTGATAACTACCGCAAGAGTAGCGTAACGCAACTTTCAATATCGCAGCCTAGCGCGGGAAAAAAACCGTGTGTCAACGTGGAATTCACAACAAGGCGGTAGCATGCGATAGTCTGCCAAAACCGAAGACAATGTCCGCGATACAACCACCACGATGGAGATAAAAACACAAACCACAACACCCAAAAACACGCGATGGGCCAAAGCGCGATGAGGAAACCAGCGACAAGCAGAGCCAGGCCTGCAACACACACCTGGCAGGCATCAAAAATTACCATAAAAATATAAAATACACCCACACACAAACTGACCAACACCCAAGCACCATGGAGGCAGCCGGAGCAGGCGCAGAGGACGAGCGCAACCCCACAAGCACCCCGGACGACCAGCCTGGGACCTCGGGGACAGGGAAGGGCAAGGACAAGAAGACCAGGAAGACCAAGTTCAGTCCGCAGGCGAACAGGATCATAGTCACGGAGGTGATGGAACACCATCAACAACTCTTCGCCACCCCCAACGTGTCATTGGGCACCAAAAATGGAATATGGCGGGACATCGTCGACAAGGTGAATGCCGTCGGAGAGCACAAGCGGACAATGGACGAGGTCAAGAGGCGATGGAATGACATCAAGCGGAAGACCAAGGAGAAACTCAGCGCCAACCAAAAGGCAGCAACGCAGACCGGAGGTGGGGGCCCAGCGCCACAGCTGGAGCTGGATGACATGGAGGAGCTGGTGTCGACAGTCATCAGTATGGATACTGTGGCCGGAGTCGGGGGACCGGATACTGCTCGACAGGACACAACACAACCGCAACTGGGTGAGTGACCACCAGGTACTGGGGGACGGGGAGATGGCCACAATGGCACACATGCACAAGCAAGCAGGGCACAGTGCACACCCACAATTACCCTGGGTCCTCGCCCAGACCCATAGACTGTCACAATGTACAATGCCATGCTGTCTGAATGTCAACCTGTACCATGCGGCTACATACATGTGGACACATTGTAATACACCATCTCCCCTTCACATCGCAGGGGCATCGTCAACACCTCCAGCAGAGCAGTCACAGCCACTCTTCACTGATGACGAGGAGGAGGACAACACCAGCATCGACACCCAAACCATCCAAGACATCACTGACCTCATCCGCTAGCAACCTCCAGGATCAGGGCAGCCCTGCTACATCGATGAGATCCCACCCACCACCCAAACCACCAAGCAGGAGGCACCCACAGCCCCGGCACTCTCCCAGGACCCCCATGAACAACAAATGGCCTTCCAACGCCGTGTGCTGGAAGGCCAGAGGGAGACGGCCGAACGGGTGCGGGTAGGGTTCGACCTCATGGCTACCAAACTGGACGCCATCCTTGGGTGTCTATGTCTGCCCCATGGTCTCCAACGAGCCCTGACTGACATCGCTGGAGTCATGACGCGGAGGGAGGAATACCTGTCCGCTCAGAGTGGCCCCAGCGATGCCAGCCGTGAGCTGGCACACATGCGGAGGCTCATGGAGGACATTGTGCGGATGGAGACGGAAAGGATGGCAGCCACCGCTGCACATCAGCGAAATGTAGCTGGGATCTACCAGGCCCTGCATGTCTTCATCATGGCATTGCTGCCACAAGGCGTGGCGATGATGAATGCTACTGCCCCCACACCATCCACATCTCCGCCCCCTGGTGTGTCAGTGCCTCCCAGTGCGGCCGACAATCCTCCTCCGGCCCCTGATGTGTCAGTGGCACACAGTGCCGCAGCAGGTACTGCAACACCCACATGTGGGGCAGAGCACACATCCGGGGACGAGGATGTGGATGGGATTGAGATCAGAAGGAGGTACTAGCATTCATTTCCGTCACCTTGCCTGTTTCTGCTTGGTGCCGCACATGGCCTCAAGACCTACCACTGACCCCCGATACACTCCGATGCACTCACCTTGGACAGCGACATGGACTGCCACATCCTGTTTGACGACCATTGACACGGCGGACAGACTGCGGACTGTACCCTTCCCCTTCCACAGTACAGGTCATCCCCGGATGTACACTGGCTGGCCCTCCACAGGCCCATATTGTGTAGTGTGCTCAGCATTGCCCTGTACCACTCCAGCTGCATGACTGCACTGGATGTGCAAATAAACATCCAGTGACGCACTGCTGTGTAATGTCTTACGTCATTCATGTATGGATGTGTGGATGAATGTGGGGACAGTGCCTTCCCTTTCGTCAATGATGTTCATCCTGTGGGATGCCAGTCAGAGGGTGCGACATTGCGTTTTGTGTACCGGGTCCCGTGAACACTACAACAGGGACACATGCATCAGTCACTTCCTTGTCCGGACATGGACTGGACCACCCCAGATCCCACGAGTCATTGTTGCAAGCCCATCGCTGGTCCGGAGTACGGCAGGCCAGACCACTCCGCTTACGCCCCGAGGGGGGGCCCTCATTGCTACCCGTTGCAGCCGTACTCACTGGTGGTGTGCAGGTCACTGGTCTAGTTGTCAGCATGTCACAGCCACTCCCTGAGGTCAGGTTTTCACACACACCACACCCATCCGGCTCAGGCGTCACAGGCCATGTGACTCCGCCAACATAAGGGGCCGACGACGTCACATTCCCCTCTTCCGGTGATGACTGGATGACGGACGCTCCACGGTTCGCACTCATATAGGGCCCATGAGTTGTTGCGCACAGGGTTAGTGGCATCCGAGGCCCTGAGTACGGCATGGGCCTACCACCACGTGGCGCAGACTGGGGTTGCACAGGGTTAGTGGCATCCGAGGCCTTGAGTACGGCACGGGCCTACCACCACGTGGCGCAGACTGGGGTTGCACAGGGTTAGTGGCATCCGAGGCCTTGAGTACGGCACGGGTCTACCACCACGTGGCGCTGACTGGGGTTGCACAGGGTTAGTGGCACACGGGGCCTTGCGGACGGCACAGGCACCCCGCCACGGGACGGTGACTTTGGGTGCACTGAGTCAGTGGCACCTTGAGCTGCTGAGCTGCTGTGTAGCAGCCTGTGATGATGCCCCGTCCCGGCGGTCCGGACAGCTCAGGTTTTGTGTGCCCTGCTGAACCGCAGTGTAGGCCAGAGCCAGCGGGCAGCGCGGGCCTACCACCACGTGGCGTCGCTTCCGGGATCCCAGAGTTGGTGGCACCCATTGGGCTGAGCGGGTGTGCAGCCTGCGATGGTGCCGGGTGCACTGGTATGTCCTCTGCCATGGAGTAATCAAGACCCAGCACCAAACGTGAGACCTGGTGGCCTGCGGACCGGGGCTGTATGATGTGGAGGGTGCCATGTCCGCAGGCCCCGGGCTTGTGGCTTGCAGCGGCACGTGGTGGGACCTCCTGTCTACGCGCCGGTGGCGGAAGGTGAGCATTGAGGCCTGGGTGTGCATGGGCGGGCATGCTCCGAAGGGCAGCGGGAGGGGTTGGGGTGCCTCTGCATGGGTGTGCATGGGCGGGCAGGCGATGTTGTCTTGTGCAAGTGTGTGTACTGTGCCAGTCATGTAACTGGGCTCTGTTTCAGCTGACGGCTCTGACTCAGATGTGTGACCTGGTGTCCTGCTATGCATACCGGCACATGGTTGGGACACACCAGTGGCAGCAGGTGAGCAGTGTGGCCTGGGTGCGCAGGGGCGGCACGTTCTCTCTCTCTCACCCTCTATTCCTCTCTCTCTCCTCTTCTCTCTCTCTCCTCTTCTCTCTCTCTCTCTCTCTCCCTCCCTCTCTTCCTCTCCCTCTCCTTCGCTCTCTCCCTGTCCTCTGATGTGCGCAGGACACACCTTCTCATCATGTTTTTTGTCTTACAGGCTGTGACCTACGTATTGTCCCGAGGGGAGCGGCCATGTGTCTTCATTTCATTTCGTTGTTCATTTTAATAAAGTTTGATTTGTTGCTTCGAAAGTGAATGTGTGCTGCTCATTTCTGTGACGACACATGCATGTCACCAGTTGTGATTGTGCGGCATCAAGCGGAATATTTTGTACATGTTTAGGTGTGGCTGATGTGGCATGTCTTTGGTCTGGGGGTGCCAGGGAGGGGTGGTCCTGGGGGTGGTGGCGGTGGGTGTTGTGGCACTCTTGGGTGCCCGTGCCGCATGATGGGTGGCTCCATGGCATCTGTTGCCCTTCCGATGTAGCCCTGGGCCGTGCTCACTTTTGGTTTGCAGGCTGCCGTCCGACTTTACACCAGGTCAGAGCAGGTGTAGATTTCCTGGTGCTAACGCGCCTTATCGCCTGTTTTGTGTTTTTATCGCCGATGTGGCTGGTCGTTGTGAATGTTGAGGTGTGATGTTGTCGCGCCTTTTGGCACGGGAACGCCCACGGAATGCATCTCATTAGCGATAGTTGCGCGGGTCCTCTGTGGCGATGTTTTTTGCGGCTGCTATCGCGGGTAAACTGGTGCTGTGGGCTGTTAACACCGGCTTGTGAATGGGGAGGTAAATTTATCACGACTTTGGCTGCGATAAAGTGCCGTTAATTCGGCGATAGCTCCTTGTGAATATGCCCCTGAGTTTCAAAATAGTAATATAAAATCTGACTTGACGATTAAGTGTGATTTTCTATTACTATTAAAGTGAGTCATTGAATCATGTCCTAACCACTGTCAAACTGAAGATAAGAATGATAAGTTGTTATAATATAACCCAGGACTTTCCTATATTACCACAGTGAAAATCGATTTTGGAGGTTTTTCACTGCCCGGACATGCAAAACATAAAATATACATGTCCTATTTTTTTAATTTCATACATCATGCCCTATGGACATATATGGCCTACTGTAGGAGTGACTTATAAGTATTAAAAAGGAAAGTTTAGGCCTGGCAAAGGGTTTATTTTGCCGGGTTGCATTGGCAGTTTTAAAACTACATACCAAGGCTCAGGGGCAGGCCTGGAGACATTCTTTACTTTATCACTTTAGTGGTGGCACAATATGTGCTGCAGTCCACTAGGAACATTTAACTCACAGGCCCTGTGTAGGTTTTTGTACACTATACTAGTTATACTAGGGACTAATAGATAAGTTAAATATGACAATTAAGAGTCTAGCCAATTATGACATTTTTAGGAGTCAGAGCACATGCCCGGGTTCCTGGTTAGCAGTGTCCCAGTGCCCAGAGAAAAAAAACAGTATCATCAGTCCAGAAAAAAGCAGGATGACCATCCAAAAAGAGGCAGTTTCTTGCAAATTCTATAACATCTTCCCCTTTTCAAATGAAATGGAAAGTACATGTAACAAACTATCACAGACACACTTTCAATACACTTGGGGAAACAAAAGGTTTATGGACCCCAAAAGGTAACTGTCTCTCAAATGGGCGGACACCCCTCTTGCTCTTGCATTTCTTCTCAACTCGCATCCACCACCACCATCCCTTAAGTGTGTTGGCTTACCCTGGTCTGGTGGTTTATTGGACTAATGTGTTCACTGTAGGGGCCTATGTGTGACCTCATGGTCATAGGTTCAAATCCCAGTGGGTCTACTCAGACTTTCATTCTTCTGAGGTCAATAAAATGAGTGACATTGAGTAATAATAAACATCTGTTATTTAGTGCCAAGATACCCTTCTGGGTAAACGCGTGCTTTACAAATACGCACATGTTAAGTATCATTAGGTGCGGCAACCTGTCTTCCTCCTCAGCCTTGACCAGGTGATCAACATTCAACTATTGACCACCTAAGGTTCACACTGTGGGGCATATTTACAAGGGAAGTGGCAAAGTGAGGTGTTAGCCTTCCTGGCTTAATGCCTCACTCCCCCACTTCAGAAATGCAGGTCTGCACCATATTTACAAGAATATGGTGCAGACCTGCGTTTCCCCCTGCGCTGGCGCTACACTAGCAGCCTAGCTCCAATGCAGGCACCATTGCACCATAATAGTGCAAGGGTGTCTCTGCTCCAGCGCGATATTAGCAAACTGCATTCATACACCATATACTCATTTGGGCCCATATATTCATACTATGCTAATACTTACGCTGGGTGTCAGATATACTCTTAAATCAAAAATCCCTGCTACCAATTACCTTCTGATTGAAGAGTAATAACTTACCAATGGATCCTTTGCTAATTGGGAAGTTTAAAATGAGTGACATTCACTATAATACATAATCCTGAAATAACCACAGAGTCAGGAAGTTTTAAAATGTTTATCTAAAGTTTAGCAGAGTAAAATACAGAAAAAGACACGGTATTTGATCAGAATACCCATGTGAAAGCATAGAATGATTATTGCTAAAAATTGACGGTGTTTAAGGAAAAGAGGAGATAGGAACAGCAGCGCAACTAAAGGTTGCATATATTTACCTAAGTGCGAGAACCAAACCCTTAGCCAAGGAGTTTGAAAGAATAGGACCCTGGAAGGATGAAGAGCAAGGACCTTCTTCAGGATCAGGACAGGACTGGTGACCTCTCTACAACGACGTCTGCGCCGTTCCCCTCTCTGGCACTCGACTTCTCCTTGATTCTTCCCTCTAATGGTCTCCGCCGCCCCCTCCTCAGGACCTCTTCCGGATAGGGATTCAGTCAGCAACCGATCAGCTGGGCAGCCTGGAGCTCTTCTGTATGTTCTGAGAGTCTGAGCTAACTAATTACTAATGCTATATTCTATTATACCCTTCTACACCCATGTACCTCCCTAAATGTTGCTAAAATATGGGACCACTACTTCTGATTGGACAGAGACTGGAGGTGGATTCTCTCACTATGACAAATTTGGCTTAAATTGTGTAGTCTATTGTATTTGCGTTCCCACCCTTCAAATTAATACATTCGCTTTATTTCCCACCCGTCTCATGACAAATGTACACCAATTTTCATAGACAAAGTATCTATGCACTACAGGAAATGCAGCAGTTATAACATCTTTGGCCATCAGGTCACGGCCTTGTGAGACGTCCAAGTTGACTTCATTTTGGCAGTCATTCAGGACATGCGCAGAACCTCCTGCTTCTCGAGTTTCAAGTCACCAACCCAGGCCCAAGATTACGAATTACTAAAAGTGCAAGAAGGAAATATTAAAATAAAAAATAAAACGTTTCACTGTATACCCACTTATCTTATTTCTAATCCCATTTATTTATAAATCCTATCCCGCATTAATTGCGTTAAGAAACAACAATGTAATAATGACACAAGAGCAAGCTTAAGCATGTGAGAACATTGAACAGCCATTTTAATGCACACTGCGCAGAAGCAGAAATTCCCACCAAGCAAAGAAAGACGTCACACCATGTGATCAGGTTGTGACATGCGCAGATAAAATCCCGCGCTTAAGCGGCCATTTTAGACTAGGATCAAGCGTTATTCGTTAGTAAAACACATAGGCAAGCGTCCTTTCTATTTGTATAATGTGTGCAAGGATTAATACGCACAATACAAGTTTTAATATTGATACTATGAGTGAGATTGCATACGAGCAAGTTTCATTAGCGAAACCTTGCTCCATCATCTGCATGCAGGGGAAGATTGTTTATGTGCAGGAAGGTCCCCCTTCCTGCACATAAACAATCTTTACATGTTGTTTTGTAACTTCTATGTGTGCTTCTTAATGCAGTACACATAGAAGTTGCAAAACGGCATTTTTAAAAAAGGATTGTTTATGTGCAGGAAGGGGGACCTTACTGTACTTAAACAATCATTGGCTTTTTGCTGTTTTCATGTGTGCTGCACAGCACAGCACAGATGAAAACATCAAAAACGAGGAGAAATGAAACAGTTCTCCTCGTTGCGCCAGGGTAAGACCAGGTTTTACCCTGGTCCTAATTTTGGTGCTGCCTCCTAGTTACGCCTCCCTTGTAAATAGGGGGCAGCGTCAGAATCAATGGGTGTTGCAGTGGAACACCCACAGCAACCCCCATTGTCCTCCCCTTTCACGCTAAGCATAGCGTGAAATGGGGCCTTATTTACAAGGCAGCGTTAAGCCACATTAAGTGACTTCACGCTGCCTTGTAAATAAGGTGAAGACCCTATCGCCACAGGAACGTCGTAAAAAGAGACGTTCCCGTGGAGATAGGGGCTTGTAAATATGCCCCTGTGTTTCTTTATATTTACAAGACACCTGTCGGCTCATGTAACTTGGACATCCCTTTCTGAGCATAAAGAAGATTCTTTACAGGTACCCGGCCACCCACATGGAAGGTACGTAACCTGGAACCCTACTTACATGAAACATTTCTGTCATCCCTTCACATGTTTCTTCTTTGCAGCCTCTTTTGAGCTATTTCACATTTCATTTACCCTTCACTTTTCATCCTCAAACCATCCCAATTTTTCACCTATACAGGACACAACTCTGAACACACCTTCCTCCTTCTGAAAGGGTGGAATTGAGTCACGCCTGTTAAGCTTTGTATCATCATCCTGTATGACCAAATCATCCACATACAGCTTTTGCAACATCGGTACCACACATCACTGTCCACTGTATACCTTGACCAAAATGACACAAATCCAAACCTAGGGGCTGATTACGATGGCGGGCGGAAAAGCATACCGACCGCCGTGCTAGCGGGAAATTACCACACACAGGTACCGCGGCAAAACCGCCGGCCAGATTAGGATGCACCGCCAGAAACTCCCTACCGCGGCGGTCAGATTCCAGGATTCAGCGGCGGAAAAGCTGAAAATCCGTCCGCGGCGGTCGGATTTGTTGCAGAAAGGCCAAAGACCGCCGTTTCCCTAGCGGTCTGGAACACATGGAGCTATCCGCAGTATTGCCACCGCCATCCCCGAATGGCCGGATTCTCCGCAGCGGTGTGATGGGCTGTTTGTGGCATCGTAATACAACCGGCGGTCGTAACCGCATTCCGCACGGCGGTCCCTCCCTTTTGGCTCTGTCCGCCACCGCTGCGGAAGGGGATTTCTGCCGGATCCTGAAACACCGCAGCAGACGGGAAATGGGCTATCTTTGCCCATCGTAATACGGCAGACGCAAGGACCGCCGATGGAGTACGGAAAAGGGCATTTTCCACCACCGCCAGCACCGCGGATGTGCTTCCGCCCGCCATCGTAATCAGCCCCCTAGATACATGAATTTTAAAGTTTTAAATAAAAATAGCACCAAAAAGCACAAAGCTCCAAACACGAGCAGCTGAGTATGCTATACTGGCACAAGGGTAAGGTTTAAGGCCGACCATGATAGAGCGTAGGACGGATACAGAGACCAAGTTTGTCCCTTCAGAAGTTTTACCTTTAGACATCGTCTCTGAAATGGAAGCCAAAAATCCTCAATAGGGCAAACCAGCAGGCTTTGACCCCGAGATGGGTTCCAAGGGCCGGTAGCTGTTGGACGAAGTCCCGGTGCGGTTAATGACTTTTGGTGGGAAATCTCAGAGCAGGAGAAATCCAAAATTTGCTGGCAAGGAAGTTCCCTCACCGGCCGGATACTATTAGAGCCTTCATCAGTTGAAGATTTCTACCTTTGGACCAAGTCCCTTTTTTGGAACTCAGATTCCTCCAGTGGAGCAAGGCTGCAAGCTGAAGCCAAACAGGCCGGATACCTTCTCTGTAACATTCCACTGAAATGGATTTGCTGCTACTGAGAAGCTCCAACTGGCAGCAACTTGAATCTTTGGCCCATCAGCAAAGCATCTTCGTCTGATTGACTTGGCAGGTTTGTACTCAGGGCAAAAATCTTTGAAAAAGTTTCTAAGTCCAAGGTTTTAGGGTTAGGCAGGAGTATACTCTGACACTTAACCAAAGGGCCCCAGGACCTTAGGAATACCGCTTACAGGTCAGGACTCACTCCATTAGAAGCCACCAGCAGGGTACAGGGCAGGTCCAGTTATAACTAGTCGGCTAGGGTCTTTCAGAAAAGGGGGCTTCTTGTAGCTTTAGTGTCCTTGAAACTTAATGAGAGGTTAGCCAACTGGCCCCTTAGGTTCACTTCTGAGTGCTGGGTTCAAGTGGGAGCAGGTCCACCAATTAGGGTTCCCCTCACAGGTCACAACAACAGTAGTAGTCCCTCTTTTGCTTTCCCCAAGTCCAGAGGTGTACTGAAGAGAGTACTGGGGGTGCCACATTCATGAGCAGTGCCAACCTATGGTTGAGGGAAACTCCTGGCCTCTCCCTATGTAATGGGTAGAAATTCCCAAGGGTGACCCTACCCACTTTTGCACAACTTCCTGTGAGTTTTACTGTAAAATATTCCTCAGTGGTCCTCTCTACCTAATACCAACATGACCGAACCTTCTTTTCCCTGTGCAGAGTTCCCTATTCCCACCCAGGATGTGGCTATGATAATGGGACAACCCTCCCTTTTGGTCACTGCAAACCAATTCTGAGGTAGCTTCCCCTTCCACTGAGCTTGGAGACGGGTAGGGTACGAAGCCAAATGGGAAGGAGGCCTAGGTGTGAGCTACATCTGCCAATGATATGGTAGACATCCTTTGAAGGTATTTAAGTTCCTGGGAACAACCCAGATAGAGATCCTGTTAGGGGAGGGTCAACCACTCTCCCTTTGCCTCATCTCTGGGAGCCACTTACACACCTAATAAAAGAGCTATTCAGCTACTGGGTGGCCGAGAACTTTGGCAGAAAAGCAAATATGGCTCAGGCAGAAAAAGGAGAACATTCTAAAAGTGTGAGTTTCAAAATAGTAATATAAAATCTGACTTGACGATTAAGTGTGATTTTCAATTACTATTAAAGTGAGTCATTGAATCATGTCCTAACCACTGTCAAACTGAAGATAAGAATGATAAGTTGTTATAATATAACCCAGGACTTTCCTATATTACCACAGTGAAAATCGATTTTGGAGGTTTTTCACTGCCCGGACATGCAAAACATAAAATATACATGTCCTATTTTTTAATTTCATACATCATGCCCTATGGACATATATGGCCTACTGTAGGAGTGACTTATACGTATTAAAAGGAAAGTTTAGGCCTGGCAAAGGGTTTATTTTGCCGGGTTGCATTGGCAGTTTTAAAACTACATACCAAGGCTCAGGGGCAGGCCTGGAGACATTCTTTACTTTATCGCTTTAGTGGTGGCACAATATGTGCTGCAGTCCACTAGGAACATTTAACTCACAGGCCCTGTGTAGGTTTTTGTACACTATACTAGTTATACTAGGGACTAATAGATAAGTTAAATATGACAATTAGGAGTCTAGCCAATTATAACATTTTTAGGAGTCAGAGCACATGCCCGGGTTCCTGGTTAGCAGTGTCCCAGTGCCCAGAGAAAAAAAAACAGTATCATCAGTCTAGAACAAAGCAGGGTGACCATCCAAAAAGAGGCAGTTTCCTGCAAATTCTATAACATCTTCCCCTTTTCAAATGAAATGGAAAGTACATGTAACAAACTATCACAGACACACTTTCAAAACACTTGGGAAACAAAAGGTTTATGGACCCCAAAAGGTAACTGTCTCTCAAATGGACGGACACCCCTTTTACTCTTGCATTTCTTCTCAACTCGCATCCACCACCACCATCCCTTAAGTGTGTTGGCTTAACCTGGTCTGGTGGTTTAGTGGACTAATGTGTTCACTGTAGGGGCCTATGTGTGACCTCATAGTCATAGGTTCAAATCCCAGTGGGTCTACTCAGCCTTTCATCCTTCTGAGGTCAATAAAATGAGTGCCATTGAGAAATAATAAACATCTGTTATTTGGTGCCAAGATACGCTTCTGGGTGAACGCGTGTTTTACAAATACACACATGTTAAGTATCATTAGCTGCTGAACCTGTCTTCCTCCTCAGCCTTGACCAGGTGATCAACATTCAACTATTGACCACCTAAGGTTCACACTGTGGGGCATATTTACAAGGGAAGTGGCGAAGTGAGGTGTTAGCCTTCCTGGCTTAACGCCTCACTCCCCCACTTCAGAAATGCAGGTCTGCACCATATTTACAAGAATATGGTGCAGACCTGCGTTTCCCCCTGCGCTGGCGCTACACTTAGCAGCCTAGCTCCAATGCAGGCACCCTTGCACCATAACAGTGCAAGGGTGTCTGCGTGCAGGGGAAGATTGTTTATGTGCAGGAAGGTCCCCCTTCCTGCACATAAACAATCTTTACATGTTGTTTTGTAACTTCTATGTGTGCTGCTTAATGCAGTACACATAGAAGTTGCAAAACGGCATTTTTAAAAAAGGATTGTTTATGTGCAGGAAGGGGACCTTCCTGTACATAAACAATCATTGGCCTTTTGCTGTTTTCATGTGTGCTGCACAGCGCAGCACAGATGAAAACATCAAAAACTAGGAGAAATGAAACATTTCTCCTTGTTGTGCCAGGGTAAGACCAGGTTTTACCCTGGTCCTAATTTTGGTACTGCCTCCTATTTACGCCTCCCTTGTAAATAGGGGGCAGCGTCAGAATCAATGGGTGTTGCAGTGGAACACCCACAGCAACCCCCATTGTCCTCCCCTTTCACACTAAGCATAGCGTGAAATGGGGCCTTATTTACAAGGCAGCGTTAAGCCACATTAAGTGACTTCACGCTGCCTTGTAAATAGTTTAACGCTGCATTGTAAATAAGGTGAAGCCCCTATCACCACAGGAACGTCGTAAAAAGTAGCGTTCCCATGGTGATAGGGGCTTGTAATTATGCCCCTGTGTTTCTTTATATTTACAAGACCCCTGTCGGTTCATGTAACTTGGACATCCCTTTCTGACCATAAAGAAGATTCTTCACAGGTACCCGGCCACCCACATGGAAGGTACGTAACCTGGAACCCTACTTACATGAAATATTTCTGTCATCCCTTCACATGTTTCTTCTTTGCATCCTCTTTTGAGCTATTTCACATTTCATTTACCCTTCACTTTTCATCCTCAAACCATCCCAATTTTTCACCTATACAGGACACAACTCTGAACGCACCTTCCTCCTTCTGAAAGGGTGGAATTGAGTCACGCCTGTTAAGCTTTGTATCATCATCCTGTATGACCAAATCATCCACATACAGCTTTTGCAACATCGGTACCACACATCACTGTCCACTGTATACCCTTCTCCACCGACTTCTTGAATCTCTCAACTAATCCATCAGTTTGGTGATGTTAAAGTGATGTTCTGACATGGAATTTCCTAGCTGTTTCAAAAATACCTCCTTTTCTTGCAAGGTAAACTGCACCCCATTATCTATAAAAAATGTCCTGTGTAAGTCCTCTCGTTAGCACCTCATCAAAGAAGTCAATGACAACATCTGACCTTGGTTTTGCTTGGACAGATCTTTAAAAATAATATCCACCATTTCCCAAGACCTGTAAGAACACTCAAATGTTTTCAAGGAACGATTATTCGTTATTAAATGTTCATCACTTGCATTTAACATTTTTAAACATTTAACATATTTTCCACATGATGATTGATTCCCAGCAACCAAAACTCCTCTCTCAGCACCCTTAAAGTCACAGTCATCACCAAATGTCCATTGCTTTAATCCACTCTACCTTCTTCCCACACTTCTGCACATATAGCTACACTTGCTATGAACCACGGTTCCACTCCTTCTTGCTGTACCTAATTCCTCAACTGAAGGTATTCTTGAAAAATCTATCAGCTCTCTGATTCTTCCCTTCCAGTAAGTACTCCACAGTAAAGTACCTTCTGTTCCTCCCTAAGATTTCTACCAGGGGCTTATCATCAACCCTCAATGCGAACATCTGCCCAACGTATAAACTTTCAACTGGTAGAAAAGCCCTCATACATGAAGGAAATGACCCGATTTGGGTCACCCGGGTCACACAAGACCACCTCTCAGCCTTCCATACCAAATGAAGAGTCGGTCAGACAGTAGAGAATACAAACCAATATCTGTTTATTCAGAGTACGCTCAGATCGGATCCCTGTCTGCCCAGTTGCTAAGTAGTGCTGCAGAGGGACTGACTTCAACAAGCATAACAATACATTATGTACATTTCAGAACCAATGAAAGCACGCCCACAATGGAATTTTCCAGAGAGATGCAGCTGGACAGTAAATTACAAAGCAGTAAGTTTCGATTCTGAGGCCGGGCACACATTATCTATCATTCAAGGTCACTCTGCCTGTGCCTGCCACTAGACAAGTGGGAGAAGGCCTACATCTAAGAAGAAAGGTATGCGCTAATAAGAACAATGCATTCATTAGTGTGGCAGAACTCAGCTCCGAAGAAACATAACCCAGAGAAGGCCGTTTCTCGGAAATAGCAAAAAATCTGTTTCAATCACAATACAAAATGGCGTCTATACCCAAAATGGCACCGCGAATGCTAACTTACATAAAACCATGCGAAAACATAATTTTTATTCTAACAGACCCTCCTTTTAGCATAAGCTAAGCAATGTTTGTGTAATAATGAGAAGGACATATAATTCAATAAATCAGGAATACATTCTTAGGAACACTCCATATTCTCAGCTTCAGGAAGGGAAACGGTAAGGAGGAAAGAGGTTTCGAAAATACCCTCGTCTATCTGCATAAGGTCCTCAAGCTCTTTCTGAAGCATGATTGTTGCATTAGTATCATGAATTGATATTCGTTTAGGAGTGAGGAGAGTGGAGAGTGGTGCAATAAGAGCAACATAAGGGAAGGCACTGGACTAAAACACAGCAAGAAACCAAAATCACAATGAAATAGATCACCTTTTCAAGGATCCAACCCCATCCATTAAACAATGACCAACTACAATTCCCACTCTTCAGTCCTTTCACGTTGTCTAAAATGTCTAAAATGTGTTGAGTAATATTTTTTTCCATATTAGTTATCCCGACTACACACTGGTCCCCTACTACTGTGCACACACCTCCGCTCTTATCTAGGATGAAATCAACAGCATATCTGGTCTGCTCAGAGTATATTCGCATACTTTCTAATTGGGTGGTGATGTCATGCAAAGCTGCTACTGCGGAGTTCAACAGTATCTGTAGCTTACATCCAAAATATTCTCTAGCTCTTTCACCTCTTGCCATAGCGGTACCACCAAAGGTAATAATGGAGGAGAGAATATACCCAAAGGTGATACCGTTATTATAATTACTGACTTCCAAATCTGTCACTCCATCACAGAACTCTGCTATCAACGTTATTTTTACCCACCGTATAGTTGGCTTACTGTACTTAAAAGGCACACCTGAAGGGAGCACCATTCCTAGAGCAACATCATCTGTACCATTATGAACATTTGAATAAGTACCATTAGACAAAAAATAAAATCCCCGGTGTGCATAAAGTGGACCTTGATAATCTACAGGGGCATATCTGGCATTCATCCCTAACGTACTCGGATCCTTCTTCTTCACTAGAGATATCGTATTTTTTTTTTTTTTAAACTGTTTTTAATTTCATATTTTTGTAATTTAACAAACAACCAAAACATCAGCAGGGACATTTGGTACAGGACAGGTTCAACATCATGTACATTAAGTATTGCCACCAATATAACCGAGGATACATTCACGTGGTAGCTCCTCCCACATCTCTCCCTCTCGCTCCCATCTTGCATCGGGAATGGGCCAGGCACTTTATACATTCTTAGGGCCTGTGCTATACTGCCTAGCTATTGTGGGTCTAGCGTGGTGTGTTGTGTCATATGTGCCCCATCCTCCATCATTTCTAGGCCGTAATACCGCAGCCACGGCTGCCAAACCTTCCGGAACTTCTTGGGGCACCCTCTGGCCGTGTATGTCGTTTTTTCAGCCCCATGTAAAGCTCCATACTGGCCCGCCATTCTGCCATGGTGGGTAAGTCCGTCCGGCCTCAGTACTTAGCAATATCACGTTTTGCCACTATGAGGCCTAAGTTACTCAATAGGAGCTTATATCTGGGGACGTCAATGTCAGTGGGGATGCCCAAGAGGATATATTTAGGATCCATGGGGATCTGGTTTTCTAGTATGCTATTTAGTTCCTGTATTATATGTAACCAGTATCTGTGTATTAGTGGGCATCCCAATAAAGTATGTATGAAGGAACCGCGGTCTGTTTGGCAGCGTAGACAGTCAGGTGTTTCTGCCCTGCCCATCGTGTGGAGTCTCACTCTATCATAGTAAACCCTATGCAGGACCTTAAACTGTATCAGTCGCAGCCTGAGCTTAATCGCTACCTCCCTTGGGTGCATCAGTGCAGCTTCCCAGTCGATATCTTCTAGAGGGCCTGTAGTGTCTTCCCAACGACTTCTGAGTTTTAGCAATCTATCAGGTATATTATTTATCAATGTTTTGTACGTCCAAGAAACCGCCTTCGATGGTATCTCTTCTTGCAATAGTCGCCTTTCCAGTGGTGCATACTCAGGGACGTCTGTAATATCGGGCTTTTGTGTTCCCCAAGCGTGCTGGAGTTGCATGTACTTGTATCGCTGTGTGATTGACAGACTATGCTCAGCTTGGAGGTCTGTAAAAGTAATGAAGTTCCCTTTCCTGATTATATCTCCTAATGTCGTGATCCCCAATGTGTCCCAGTTTCTAAAGCCCCGTAGTTTTGCTAGCTCCGGAAGCCGTTTACCTTCCCACAGCGGTGTAGACCTGGTCAGTCGTTTGTCCCACTGCATTTGTCTTTCCGCCCCTTTCCAGGCTTTGATCGTCCTCTGTGTTGCCGAAAGCAAGCCTCTCACCCCCGCTCCCCCATATATGTAATGTAGATGGGAATGTTTTTGGAATTGGAGCCTTTCCAAGGCATATGTTGGGTGGTCTCCCGGAGCATGACCCCATTCATTAATAACTATTAAATGCGCTACCCGATAGTAAGCTTGAATATCCGGCAGAGCTATGCCTCCGTTATATTGACCGCGCTGTAGCGTTTGTAGTGCCACTCTGGGGTGTCCCCCATCCCATAAAAAAGTGCGCAATTCGTCGTTTATTGCCTTAAAGATCATTTCTGGGATCTTACAATATGTGTTCTGGAGTATATATAATAATTATGGGAGTGTGATAATCTTGTACATGGCCGCCTTCCCTAGCAGAGTCAGAGGAAGACGCCTTCACCTGACCACATCCTCTCGGAATTCAGCCAGGACACGCTTGATGTTATGAGTGAAGCGATACCAAAGGGGGATGATGGACGGAGCATTAGAGCAAATCAAACACTCACCCCCAGTCAACTGATCTGGGTTTAATCCATCATCATTCTTTAGCTCACTCCACCACCCCAGTTCAGACATGGCCATATGCAAATCAGTCTGACCTTGTGCCTCATGGGAACAGTCCAGCCCGAACTGCCAAGCCATGTCTTTCCTGGAGCGGAAACAAGCATCCTGGGACCGGTTTCGGGTTCATAACCCTCATCAGCCAGGCTATCTTGAATCCAGTGGCAAAGTGAACAAGGGACCCACGTCTGGGCATACCCTGCCAACTTAGGGCGAACAAAGCGATACCAAAGGGGGATGATGGACGGAGCATTAGAGCAAATCAAACACTCACCCCAGACGTGGGTCCCTTGCTCACTTTGTCACTGGATTCAAGATAGCATGGCTGATGAGGGTTTTTGAACCCGAAACCGGTCCCAGGATGCTTGTTTCCAGTCCAGGGAAGACATGGCTTGGCAGTTCGGGCTGGACTGTTCCCATGAGGCACAGGGTCAGACTGATTTGCATATGGCCATGTCTGAACTGGGGTGGTGGAGTGAGCTAAAGAATGATGATGGATTAAACCCAGATCAGTTGACTAGGGGTGAGTGTTTGATTTGCTCTAACGCTCCGTCCATCATCCCCTTTGTTATCGCTTTGTTCGCCCCAAGTTGGCAGGGTATGCCCAGACGTGGGTCCCTTGCTCACTTTGCCACTGGATTCAAGATAGCCTGGCTGATGAGGGTTTTTGAACCCGAAACCGGTCCCAGGATGATTGTTTCCGGTCCAGGGAAGACATGGCTTGGCAGTTCGGGCTGGACTGTTCCCATGAGGCACAGGGTCAGACTGATTTGCATATGGCCATGTCTGAACTGGGGTGGTGGAGTGAGCTAAAGAATGATGATGGATTACACCCAGATCAGTTGACTGGGGGTGAGTGTTTGATTTGCTCTAATGCTCCGTCCATCATCCCCTTTGGTATCGCTTTGATGTTATGAGTGAGGCAGTCCATCACATTTGTAGAGATGTATAGACCTAGATACTTAAAGCCTTCTTCAGTGTCCCGGAGGCACTCCGGAATTACATGTGAGTCTACGGGGCCTCCTTCCTGATAGAGACTTGATTTTCCCCAATTAATGTTATACCCTGCATGTTTACCATAGTCCTTTACTAGTTGGAATGTCAATGCGAGTGTCGTATCTGGGCTGGTGACATAAAGCAAGATGTCGTCCACATATAGGGAGATTCGCTCATCTATTAGCTGACCTTCATTGTCTTGGAAACCCCTTAAGCCTGGATGGGTTCTGATCTGGCATGCCAATGGCTCCAGGACCAATGCGAATAATAGGGGCGACAGGGGACAGCCCTGTCTAGTCCCCCGTTGAATTGGGAAGGCTGCTGATTTGATCCCATTGACTCTAACTTGTGCTCTGGGATTGGTGTACAAGAGTTCCACCCATGTCCGGAATTCCGGTCCAAATCCCAACTTTACCAGGACCTGTCTCATGAACGGCCAAAGGACCATGTCAAAGGCCTTTTTTGCGTCTAGGGATAAGAGCATCTGAGAGGTAGGCCTCTCTTTCACAGTGTCTAGCCAATTGGCTAGTTTACGTAGGTTGAGACGCGTGGCCCGTCCGGGCACGAAGCCCGACCAGTGAGGTAATTACTGGTAGAAGCCTCGTCGCTAGGATAGATGCTAAGATCTTAGTTTCGACATTTAGTAAAGAAATAGGGAGGTAGGAGCCGCATTTGTCTGAGTGTTTACCGGGTTTCGGTATAACTACCACCGTGGCCAGGCGGAGATCTGGCGGTAACGTCCCTTCCTCCCGTGCCACCAAGAACATGTTTAAGAGGTGGGGGGCTAATAGGCTGAGGTTTTGCTTAAAAAATTCATCTGGCAGCCCATTTGGCCCTGGAGTTTTCCCTGATTTTTGCTTGGCTATGGCTTCCTGTACTTCAGTTAGGGTGAGTTCTGCCTCTAAGGCATCTCTGTCGTCTTGCCTCAAAGTGGGCATATCTATGTCGTCAAGGTAGCTTGTTATTTGTGTCTCCTCCACTAGTGGTCTAGCCCTGTAGAGGTCCGCATAAAAGTGTGTGAAGGCTCCTGCTATAGTGTGCTCAGTCGTATATCGGGTGTTATCATCTTGGATTTGGGTCACCCAGCTCGCCTCCCTGTCCTTTCGACTCAGCCAAGCCAAAAGTCGTCCCGCCCTATCCCGGCTTCATAGAGCCTATGCTGTGTGGCCTGTATTTGGGTCTGCACCTCTCGCTTCGCCAGGACGCGGAGCTCCCCACGTGTGACCACCAGTTGTCGTGGTATAGCCGTGTCGGTTTCTGGGGTTATACTCTGCTCTAACTCCAGGAGTTTGCTCTCCAGAGTTTCTATCTGTCGAGTGTCTTCACTGCATTTGTGAGCAATTACATCTTGTATCCTGCCTCTGAGTACTGACTTGTAGGCCTCCCATAAAGTGGCAGCCGAGGATACCGAGTTCTCATTTTCTTGTAAGAATAATGTAGTCTCTGCTCTTATGGCTCCCACTAATGCCTTGTCATGGAGCTCCCAGGCATTCAGTCTCCATCCTGGGCGTTGTCTGGGCCTCCCTCCCTGTACTGTGAGCCATAACGGTGAGTGATCTGAAATGCCCCGTGCCAAGTAGTCTATCTTGTCAATCGTCTGGATTTCTCCTGCTGGGGCAAAGAAGTAGTCCAGTCTAGAAAAGACCCTGTGTGCCCCTGAGAAGAAGGAGTAGGTGCGATCTAATGGGTGGTAGTGGCGCCAGAGATCGGTCAGCCCTAACGACTTCACAAAGTCCACCAGCGGGGTGGAAACTCAGGTACCTGGTGCTATCTGTGTGCGGTCCAGACTTGGATCTAGAACGTCATTAAAGTCGCCACCAATGAGATGTGTAGAGGAGCCTGAGTCAAGTAGTATCTTGGCTATAGCCTCCATAGTGCGGGGCTGTAATCGTGGCGGGGCGTAGACACTGACCAGTGTGAATTCGCGTTGTCTCCATGTCCCTTGAACGGCGACATAAGTCCCGTTAGGGTCAGTCCAGACTTTTCTTGTGTGAAAGGGGAAGGTTTTCCTAATTAATATGGCCAGCCCACGTGCCCCTGGGGAGAATCCCGCGTGTGCCAGAGTGGTGTAAAGTCCTCGGCCAATGAAAGCGCAATGCGTACCGCGCAGGTGGGTTTCTTGCAAGAAAACAACATCGGGTTTAAGCCTTTTAATATACCTATTGACTAACCCCCTCTTTATTTTGCTGCTGAGCCCATTGACATTCCACGTCAACGCAGTGTATGTGTCAGTGGTCAATGTATGTGGTTCTTATGATTGTCCTGTCCTACCTCTGCTGGTCCCCTATCTTCTGACCCAGTCTGCTGATTCTAAGATTCCTGCTGTTGAGTACCTTATAACTAGTATGAACTTCCAAACTGTGGAGTAACTTTCCCCCTACCCACCTCCCCCCACCCCACTTCCTTCCTTCCCCTCCATTCGCCCATTCTCTGACCCGTCAACATGACAACTCGGCGTAAGGACGGTTTGAGAAGTCTGTAGTCCCACCCAGCCCGTCTAACTCCTAAACATTAAAACTACATCAATAAAGGATATAGATTTTTCAAAGTAATGTTTCACTCAGGCAATGCCTGAGCCCAGTACTGCCTGGGGAAGAGCTCCTGTGGCTATGCAGTCATGTGTCCATGCCCTTATCTCAGCTTTCCTGGCCACCATCATCTTGCTGTTGTTGTGTGCCTTCTGCAACTTGTGTCCCCGCAAGAGACATCGTATTTTTGAACAATATTATTCCAGAACAATTGACATACAAGAATGCATCAGTACTGTTTACTATCGGACAATATGCAGGATAATATCCAGCTTTTCGGGGAACCGGTAAATCTTGGTAATGCTAGCCCACTAAGGTAATGTTCTGCTCTCTCATATACAAATTATCACAATATGTATTATTGTCAGAACCCGGATATCCCTTTCCTCATGGCTTCCTGTAATATAGGCAAGGACCAGGATACCCCAATCCAAACTTGTCCCTTACCTCTACGAATTGGGCTGGGCGGGTAGACCAATACCAATACAAAAAAGCTTTATTCAACGTTTAAGGTCTTAAAAGCACACAATTATACATGAAACATTTAAAACAACACAGATAAAATACCTACTAGGGGATACATAAAAATACCGTAAAATGCTATTTACAGTTAAAATTCATAAACATTTCTTCATTTTAAAAAGGGAAGCACCCAGGGGCACGTGCCGTGCATTTCGAGGCACAAAGCTTTTTCTATTGTAAGGGCTACAGTTAACGAATTGGTTACCTGCAATCTTAGCTTTGATGTCAACCGACTATAAGATTCATAATACTGTTTGACCAGCGCGACTTGAGAAGACTATGCAATACACCCTATGTGTCTACCAGTTCAAGGTCTTTAACTAGATCTCCTGCTTTCACTCGTTAATCTATTTCTGTGAGCGTGCCCTAATTGTCCATGCCCACCCAAGAAATTTGGCCATCGCTATGGCTAATACTTCCTTGGTATCACGTCTTAGAATTCTTAGAGCTTCGTTCGCACATCTTGTTCCCAGAAGCTTACATATGGGGCTTACCAGACCCGACGTGGGGCATGGTAGCCTGTGCATTCGAACAGTAAATGGCCCACTGATTCCTTTTTGATCAGACATACTGGGCACAGCTCAATATGTGTATTAGACCATTTACTTATAAAAACTCTTGTTGGCAGTCTGCCTATCCTGAACTGGAAATACAATTTCCGCTCGTATGGTTTAGAAATGACATCCCAATAGTGTTCCAGCATGGGCGTGAGTTTGTGCTCCAGAAAAAGCCCTGTTAGTGATGAGGGGTCGTACCTAGTTTCCATACAGTTTAGGACCTTTTCCCAATATTTAGCCTTCAAAATCTTTTTAGGTGGGAAAGCATTGTTTTTCGGGTCCTCCCATAGTTGGCTCATGCCAAGTTCCAACAGTGTTGCCTTTAGCTCCCTCAGCCATTTTATCTGGTGCTGCGTGTCTGCCCGGATTATATCTAGAAAGCCAGCAGCATATTCTGCTAGTTCTGGGGTAGACCACAGCCTACGCCAGTACAAGAGAGGGTGAATTTTGGCTGAAGCTGCTATTGGCTTCCTCCCCAGGTCATACAACAATGGATATGTTGGTGTACTTTGTGGTAGGCGAGTAATGTGCCTAAAAAACTTGTTTTCCGAGATTGAGAGTTTTGTTAAATACTCATACCCCCAAAGCTCTGCGCCGTACAGTGCGGAGCCAATCATCTTCGTGTTGTATAGCTCTAAAGCTGGGCTTAATGTCTTCTGGAATGAGGAATTAAGTTCTCTTTGGAGTGCCCCTGTTAATTGCCGATGTTTTAAGGTTGAAATGTCAAGTTGGTGCACCCATTTTAGCCCTTCCTGTATGTTCACCCCCAGGTAAGTAAACTCCTTAACTTGTTCTATTGGGAGATTGTTCATATGTATACCACCCTTGAAGACCCTATGCGGATTAAAGACCATCAGCTTTGTTTTTGACACATTGACCTCCAAGCCACGCCTTAAGCAGAACTCCTCGAAGATGAATAGTGCTCTTTGGAGTCCGCTTGGTGTCTTGGAAATGATCAATGTGTCATCCGCAAACATTAGTATCAGCACTTTTACTCCTGCTAGAGTAGGGGCATCAGTTGGGGTCGACATCATAAAGTCCACTATGCCATTAATATATAGACTAAATAGCGTCGGGGCCATCACACATCCTTGCCGAACACCCTTCTGAACTGGGAAAGGTTCTGTAAGCTCTCCCTGTTTTCCCCATCGGATCTTGGCGGTATTATCCTCATGTAACCTGGTAACTAGTGTCAATAGGTCTAAGGGTAGGCCCATCTCCTGCAGCACCTGCCAAAGTTTGCCACGTGGTACAAGGTCAAATGCCGACCTAAGGTCGACAAAGACTGCATACAGACTTCCTTTGCCCAGTGTAACCGTCTTCCAGAAAAGCAGGGTAAATCTGAATACTTGGTCTATTGTGCTGGTAAATGATCGGAACCCAGCTTGGAAAGGGGATAGAATACTGAATTCATCGATCCAATGCTGTATTTTGTTAAGGACCAACCTACCCATTATCTTTTGAGAAGCGTCAATCAAACTGATTGGCCTGTAGTTACCTGGGCACGCTCTATCCCCTTTCTTAAAGATTGGTATAATTTCTGCTCCTGCCCAGGAATCTGGAACAGCAGTGCCCCGGGCTATGGAGTTTGACAGCAGGTGAATGTACGTACCCCAGCTCTCCATATCATAGAGGAATATATCTCCCGGTATACAATCCGGGCCCGGTGCCTTTCCGGTTTGGATAGATTTGAGCGCTTGCTCAGCGTCTTGTATGCTAAAAATTGTCTCCTGGAAGAAATATTTGGTGAAGCAGCACTCTAATTCACTCACTTCAGCAGCATACTGTGGCTTAAAATAGTTAACCCAGTCTTGCTGGGCAACATAATTCAAGGGTTGGGTGGCCTGCCCCCCACTGCCCCATTTATAGACATCCCAAAACTGTTTTGCATTTCTTCCTACGCAAGCGGCCCTTAGTTCCTCCCATCATCTGTTGTCCCATTCCTTTTTAGCCTTAGCTGCTGCTATTCGATAACTGGCCCTTGCCTCTCGAACTGTCAATAAAGCACCTGCTTTTATAGCCCACCCTAGTGCTACGCGTGCCGCTTTGCAGTCCTTGTTATACCATTTATGGGGTTTGTGGTTAGATGCCTTATTAACATTGCCTCCCTTGATAAAATATGTGCGTAACTGGTTAAAAAAGTTGGTGTGTGTATGGGTGGATTGATCAAGCTCCCCCGGGTTCTCAGCACTCGCCCTCAGCTTATTGAGGGCACTAGCTAAATCTTTACCGATGCTAGCTAATGCTTCTGGTGACTTTGATATGTTAGCCCACTTAAGGCGCCTCAAGTCATTCGACTGAATGACCTCTGCGGTAGCATAAATCAGTTGTGGTTTGTACCCATCCTTGGACCCTATTAGGTCCCAATCCATACATAGCGGGTTATGGTCACTTTCAATTCTGGCCTGGACCCGCATATCCTTTATCTTGCGCCATAGTGTCACGCTTACCAGCACATAATCTATCCTACTGCTACAATACCCATTGTCATAGGTATTAGTCCCCATTTTATCTGATAGTGTATGACCGTTTACAGCCCGTAGACCCTTCTCTATACAAATAGTGTTGATTTGAATCACTACTTCGGTCCATCTTTTTATTGGGTCTAACTCTAACCTCGGTATGCCCCACTTGATGTCTTCCTCATCCACAAAGTTGCCTTCCTCCCGCAAGAGGGGCTCATACATCACATTCAGGTCCCCCCCTATCACAATATTAGACGTCATCCTGCTGTCCTTAAGGAGGGTATCCAGGGTGGCAAGAGCACCTGACCTTTTCCCCCTGGTACCACGTATATAGATATTAAATAAAGTCAGAATTACCTTTTTCCCTCTAGACAATTGCACCACCTGAATGTCCTTGTTAAGTGTGGATTTGACTTCGACGTCTAGCCCTAGGTTCTGCTTTACCCATATTGTCAGGCCCCCTGACGGTCTCCCCTTTGGCCCTTTAATTGCTGGGATGAAAAAGTTTAGGTAACCTGGACAAAAAAGTGGGCCTTCTGCCCAAGTCTCCTGAAAGAGACAGATCTCAAAACCTTCGATAAAGCTGTGCCAGTCTGGGGAGCCCAGTTTGGATCCTAGTCCTGCGATATTCCAGGACAATAGTGATCCCTTCGAATCTTCATGCTGAAGTTTGCCACACGTTGCTTGGTCTTTACCTAGCGTGTTCGTATCATGTGCTTTAGGTACCCTAGCCAAGACATGTGAATCATCGTTCGTTATGCATACTGGTAGTGATGAAAGCCCATTATTCTCCACTAAATTTGGAGGTACTACCTGTGTTCTACCTTCCCTTAGGGGGTTTATTGAGAGGTGGACCTTGTCGATATAATCCTGTTCGGCCTGTGGTAGTCAATCACACGCTTCTATGTCGGAAAGAGGGGCAAATCTATTTACACAACTTAGATTATAGGACATGGGTGTACATCTTGGGTCCCCCCATGACTGTCTCCTTGGCCTCATACATAACTGTGTTGGCCCTAACATTTTGAGAAGTGGTGGCCTGTAGAAGAAGCCCAAGGGTAAAGCTATGATCTTATTTGTGTTAGTATTGTAAATACTGCCCAAGGTCTCCAATAGATATTTTACAGTATATTCATTGTTAAAGTTTAAGACCACACAGTCACCGTCCAATTCTTTCCCTGTTACCCCTAACCAGGTAACTCTCCTCGCCATAATAAGTTGTTTTTTTGCTATCCTATCCCAAGCTCCCGCCTCCCTCAGATTCTGATCCAACCAATACATAGCTTTGTGCATCAATTGGGCAGTTGATTCCACTTGCCCCTCCCTTAGTAATGGCACATTTCCCAGCACCACCACCAGGGGAGCGGCTGCCGGAGGCAGTTGCAGGGGCCTGCTCAGTTTCCCTATGCCTTTTCCACCTCTAGAAAACCCTTCCATCTTCCTGTTAACACCTTTAGTTCCTTGACTAGGTGATGATGTGCCTAGCCCTTTCGGGTCATTACCAATATTAGCAATGGTTGGTGTTGGGTTATTTGCATCTACCCTGTTGTTGGTTTTATTAGGCCCAGTTGGGCTCATAATGTCTTGAGCAAATTCTCCTGAGGTGTCAACTAGGGAGGTAAATTCCCTACTCTTGGCTGGGTTACTATTTTGCGCTGATACCAAACTTATAACGACAGGCCGAGGGCAACGGAGACCATCGCCCTGGGTCATCTTTTTAGGTGGTATGGGATTGGCAGCAGATGCCCCTGCATCACCCTGGGTCATCTTTTTAGGTAGTGTAGATTTGGCAACAAATGCCCTTTCAGAACTCTCTGTATTGTCATTTGGGGAGTATAGGGGCATATTTTTAATTATTAGCGCTTCTAAAATTCGAAAATTGGTTTTCGATTGTGACTCAAGGCCGTTAAGCCTATCCTCGATGTGAGCCAGTCTCGTGGTAAGCGGATTTAATATGGTTAACATCAAGGTTTCTAGACTCTGCCATGAGGCTTCATCGTGAAATAGGCTTGCAGAGTGGGGGGTGTCAACGTTTAGAGTTTCGACCTGGTCTACTACTCCTTTATTTATACCTTCCCTCCCCTTTTTAGACTGTTTTGCGATTTTGGCAGGGTTTGGTCTCTGTGGGCCCTCCCCCTCTTTCTCTTCACCACGGGATGGGGATTGGGTCAGAGACTGGGGCTGAGTCAGGGCTTGTGGTATAGGTTGGCTTTAATACCCTGTTAGAAGATCTTTTAGTATTACGAGTCATGTCTACCTCCGGTACAGCGCTACATGGGTTACATGGACCACTAGTTATCGGCCCAATTATCAAAGCGGGACCACAATCTGAAGATGTTATAACGTCTGCGCCCATGACCCCCATTGAGGGTCCTTTATTACTTATAGGTTCCAAGGTTAGGCGCTGCTCCGCCATCACAATTTCATGTTCAAGGACAGAGGTGGCTCTTATTAGAAATTGATCCAGAGATGGTCCCAGTCCCTGTGGCTCCGGCTAGCTGAGCACCTTTCCCCTTCCCATCGCGTCTACTCATCTTAATAAAAAAGCGCTTTGTCAGTAACTCCCAACAGAGAACCCGATCATGCAACACCTAATCTAAGGATGAACCACAGTACCTTTTTTCCACTAAGCTTCAGGGGGGTGGCCCAGTCCAGTCTCCTCCGGTGTTTGACGGGTGCGGACGGGCTGCGGGAGTGCTGCAGCGCTTTTATGCTAGTGGGGACGCTGATTGATGACGTCGGTGCCCTGCGCCGGGCAGGGGCTGCTGGGGGTTCTATGCCGTTCCCCTCACGGCCAGGAATAGCAGGGTGAAGCCGTTCCCCTCACGGCTGTGCGCGGTGTGCAATCTCTATGGCCGTTCCCCTCACGGCTAAATCAGGCAAAATCAGGTACGAAGTGTCAGCGGTAGGTGCTTCCCGCGCTGCGGGAGTGCTGCAGCGCTTTTATGCTAGTGGGGACGCTGATTGATGACGTCGGTGCCCTGCGCCGGGCAGGGGCTGCTGGGGGTTGTATGCTGTTCCCCTCACGGCCAGGAATAGCAGGGTGAAGCCATTCCCCTCACGGCTGTGCGCGGTGTGCAATCTCTCTGGCCGTTCCCCTCACGGCTAAATCAGGCAAAAACAGGTAAGAAGTGTCAGCGGTAGGTGCTTCAATTCAGATATGACGCTTCCGTACGTGGTCAGCTGTACCCGGGACCCTATGGTCTTTTAACTGCCCTCAAAGAAATGATATCCTCACGTCACATTCGATACACAATGACATTGGTTAGCGAGGAGGAGAACAGGTACACCCACGTTGATAGCAAGTTCCTTGATGCTTGCCTTTGATTACACAGCTTCTGTCCTCAGCATTAACATTAGTAGTCGGAGACAGGGACAATCGCCACCAGCACCAAATCCAATGACCAGTTGCTCACAAATTGTCCAAAATCCAATCACATATCATTGAGGTGACTTGGTATCTTGCATTATTTGAGCGCCACTTCTTTCAGAGCATGTCAACCATATCACAACGAAGAACCGCAGAAAGATAATGTGAAGACGTAGTGCGGTTAGACGTATAATTGACCAGTGACAATGGGTAAGCAGTCCATAAACTTGTAACAGATTCGGTGGGATAACAAGCTGTACCTTCTCCAAAAAATCTTTTATGTGTGTCTAGTAAGACATTACTTGGGGCTGTCCTTTTTGTGCGCATTTTAGAAACAACCTTATGTTTAGTACATGACGGTGTATCCTGATCACATTCCAAAACCCAGGCACCCCACCCAAAATCAATAGCAGTAATACCACAAGAACAATACACAATATTTTGCTTTTTGTAGACCAGGCTGTACGTACAGGAACAGGGGGAATCACTGGCTGCTCTTCGTCAGCAACCATCCTGCCAAAGGGATGCATGGTAAACGATAAAGCAAAGGGGGAAGAGGCCAAAATGCCAGCAAGAAAACCACACAAGTTCCCAGAGTCCGTCAGAGCCTCACAGGTACAGGCTCCTATTGTTCATCAAAACGTTGGCACTCTTCAGCACCGGCGGTGGAGCTTGCTCTGTCCTAAGCTCGGGTTCCCACGTCAACCACGATAAAGAACCCCTAGGGGGATACTTTTAATCTATCCTGTCCAATGTTCAAAACAGTGCACAAATCTCGCCTCGCCCTAAACTAATTCCGTTGGTACTATAGCAAAGTACACCCTAACTTACACAGTCCATCCCTAACTAATCTGACTTCTCCTTTTGCGCACCGCTCTCTAGTCGAGGGTGCAAATTGTACCTAGTGACTCCAGGCACAGAGGGATCAGTGAAAAGGGGCTCCTGGATAGCCCGTATTTCCGGTGGAACAGCCTCGTTTAGGATGTCGTCGTTCTCCTTATCACTTTGCGTCCATGTAAGGACAGCGTCACTAAATGGAACAAAACGTGGTATCTGTTCACACTCCTGGTCAGCTACCCCCTCCTTGACCCACTGGTCATAGGGTAATGGCAGGGGCACTCTCCTACAGTGCGATGTGTGAATCCAGTTCTTACGACCAGAAACTTTGATGGCAGTGTGGGTTGCCAGCAAGACTTGGAATGGCCCCTTCCAGTGCGGCTCCAAACTCTTCTTCCGCTGAAAATTACGAACGAGGACAAAGTCGCCGGGCCCCTCTGGTGCAGCTGGCAGGGTATCCCGGACCTGTTGGTGAATAGAATGCAAACTTTCAGTTAACTGAGCAAGATAGTCTATCAGCAATAGATATTCAATATCTGAGAACCGCCGGGGTCGGGGGATGCACCAGACATTTGCCAGGCATCCAAACACGACCTTGTTCGGTGACAATCCTGTCTTAGAATGTGCTGTTGTTCTTGTCGACAAAAGAGCTAACGGTAATGCATCTGGCCACTGTAACCAAGTTGTCTCCTGAATCTTTGCCAATTTCAGTTTGAGAGTACCATTGTACTTCTCAACCAAACCTGCTGACTGTGGGTGGTTAGCGGCATTAAACTTCTGCTTTATGTGCAAACCATCACAAATTAACTGAATAACCTTGGCATTTTCAGAAGGGAGGGGCAGTAACGTGGCTGGATTCAGAGTGGCACATCTTTTAATCGTGATGTGTTTGGCAAACTATGTTAATTCATAGCCAATCAGACGTGCACTGGTGAGGTGCTGTGTCTTACTCTTATTCAAAAGCGTATCCACAGCATGGGGTACCATGAGATAAGTATCAAGCACGAGTCCAGCAGATTGTCTGTCTCTTAGACAGCTCGGGAGGGCTCTTGCGACAGGGTCAAGAACAGCAGAGAAATAAGCACACAGCCATTGCCTATCTCCAAGTTTTTTGTGTTAAAACGGTAAGCGCGCAACCAGCTATCTCATGGACAAACAATACAAATGGCTTGTTGTAATCAGGGGTGCCGAGTACTGGAGCTGAACAAAGTGCAGTTTTTAATTGCTCAAAAGACTGCTGACATTCAGGCGTCCAAGGCAGGGGTTCATGCACGTCTTTAATGGTTAGTGCAAGCAAGGGTTTGATTAAAAGCGAGTAGTTAGGGATCCACTGACGACAATAGGAAGTGATACCTATAAAAGCGCGCACATCTTTCTGGGTTTGTGGAACGGGCATTTTAACAATGGTACTGATATGCTCAGGAGTCAATCTCCTACCCTCCTTCGACAGTAGGTGACCTAAATAGGTGACCTCCTGTCGACAATATTGAAATTTAGAAAGAGACACCTTATGTCCATGTCGGGCCAAATGCAACAACAATTTAACTGTACTGTCTTTACAACCTTGTTCTGTGTCAGAAGCGATAAGTAAATCATCAACATACTACACTAATACATTACCTGAGGGAAGCGATAGGGAATCCAACTGACTCTTTAAAGCTTGACTATAGATACTTGGTCGTCAGTATAGCCTTGAGGAGCTCGACAGAACCTAAAGCTCCTACCAGCTAGTGTTAACCCGAACAAGTACCTGCTATCCGGATGAATAGGAATACTAAAGAAAGCATTTTTCAGGTCAATGACAGAGAAAAATTTAGCAGTGGAGGGAATCATTGTCAAAAGAGTATTAATGTCTGGGACCACCGGAAACTGGGGAATCACTATTTTATTAACCTCGCACAAATCAATCGCAAATGATAGACATCTCCTTGAACATCACCTGAAGGCATCCGTTTAAAAATGGGGAGAATAGGACTATTACAAATATTGGCTGTCGTCTCCTCAACCACTCCCTTCTTGATCAAATCCTGAATAATTTGCAGTAGAGCTCGTTCTCCTGCCTGTGGTATTTTATACTGAGGGATACGAGGCAAATTAGCCCCATCCTTAACCTGTATCGAAACCGGTGGTATCTGCAGCAGCCCCACATTTGTATCACCTGTCGCCCACAAAGTGGATGGAACATCTGCAAATTCAACAGGAAAAGGCGCATTTTTGGACAAACACTGTTTAGCACATGCTACATTGGGGCCCAATGTCATATAGACACCTGCCGGGGGCCAATAAATGGTAGCATGCAATTTCTTCAACAAATCCAAACCCATCAAATTTTTGCCACAATTAGATGTCAACAAAAATGGTGAATCCACAGTGAAAGGACCAATAGTCAACGCTAGAGGTTTTGAAATGGGGCTTACAACCGGTACACCAGAAAAACCAACCAACACAATATTATGGCCAGACAGAGCCGCCCCAGGGACCATATTTCGAGAAACAGAACTTTTTGTCGCACCTTGTGTCTACCAAAAATTCCTTAGTTGAACCTTGCAGTTCTGCTGTTACATAAGGACCACGCTGGTCTACAGGTATCGGAACTGGTTCTCACTCTTTCCCTGGCTGTCCTAACTGTAAGACATTCCTGTCACTTCCTCCATGTCATAATCATCATGGTAATACTGTCCATCACGAGGGTCATCAAAGTAATTATTATCAAAATGACCCTGTGAGGCTACAGCATTTTGAGCCCTATCAGCTCCTCCTGTTCCACGACCCTGTCCACGAGAACCTCGTCCTCTCGGGACTGCTACCTTCTGCAAAAGCATAGGACATTCGCTACGCCAATGTCCCTCCTCTTTACAATACGCACACTGATTGGGTCCCAAAGGGGTAGTTGTTGGCTGCCTGCTAGTGGGTGGAAGCTGTCGGGTAGGACCACCACGTCCTCTCTCATTCCCTCTAAAAGATTGCTGTAACAATACCTTCATCTTTAAATCCTTATGACTCTTCTCTGTCCTCTCCTTTTCCTCATTGTCCCTATGCTCATAATATTGTGCCATATTCAAAATAACAGAGGGGGATGAGGTGGACCAAGCAATCTCAGAAGCCTGCAATCGAGTCGCAATTTCGGGAAGCAAGTTAGAAACAAATCTATTGACAAACAACCGAACACCTCCCTCAACGGACAAATCCTGCCACTATAATCCAAAAATGTACCTTCAAATCGGGTAAAGAAATCAGACACACTCTCATCTTTCTTCTGTCGACAAGCTGGTAATTTATCCCAGTCTAATTTCTCGGCAGAATAAGAGAATGCATATACGTAATTATGCTGCCTGGCAACGCCAAAATTTCCGCTCGAGGCTTATCACCGGGCTTTCTTTTCTGATCCCATGCCTTAATTTGATCCCAAGTACCACCCAACTCCGGAGCATGACCTTGAGTATGAACCTGCCTCCACATATCAACCAGAACAAGAAGGACAAAGAACATTTCAATATCAGCAAGAGTCATCACCGTTGAGGAAGCAGCTTCAGTCAGTTCTTTATAATAAGCAGTAGGATTTTTCCTAGGATCGGGTAAATGAGTTTTAAGAGATAAAACCTCACTTCTTTTCCACGGAGTATAAACCCATTGCTCCTGAAACCTGGCCGCTACTGCCGCTGGAGTAACATTACCACGGCCATCTGTTAATTCCGGTATCTCAGGTGGTGATATATGGGATAAACTTCTCTCATCGGAAACTGAGATACTGACCCAGGACTTTTCTCATGTAGTCTTCCCCTATATGCTATTATTGTCGTAACATTAGCAAAAACTTGTTCTGGCCCCAATTCACTAATATACACTCGATCTCTTATGTCATATAAAATTTGAGGTGCTTCCGCTTCAAAGTGCTGTTGCCAAAGACCAATCAGAGTAGCAGACATGTGTTTGAGGGCATGCTGCTGTATAAAGGGCTCAAAATCTTTCATAGTTGCCCAGACATCCTCTACACTATAAATAGGGTTGCAGGCCCACTGTGCAGCCTGATTAGCTATTACCCTTTTTTCTTCATCCCCACATCAGATCGCACTAACGGTCCCATGCGTTCCTTAAATTTCGTCCAATCCCTGTCCTCAAATCCACGCACCGGTGTCCCACTACTTACTAATGTCGGAGGATGAAAAACCACAGTGGGAGAAGCAACAGAAGCAACAGGCACTATCGTCACTGGGGGCTGTTTCGTGGGGGAAAGAGCTGGTGAAGGGGTAGCTGAGACAATAGGTATGGCGGAAGTACTAACAGTCACAGTTGCCACAGACGGCAAAGAAACAGAAGGAAGAGGAGGTGGAGGAGGAGCTGAAGCCAGAGCCATCAAAACAACAGTAGTAGATGCGGGGACAGAGACAGTGGAAGCAACTGTAACAGGCGGCTGTGAGGGCATCGTAACAATGGGATATATTCTTTGCGGGGCATATGGATGCGGGGGTTGGGCTTCTAGTAATTCTTCCACAAAAGCGTCATCTTCTTCCTGAACCACATACGATTTATCAGTATGTAATCAAAACCTCCTATCTTCACATTCAACACCCTTTTCCTGTTTCTCCCTATCATATGCTACAGCCTTCTGAGTCAACGTCTGCACTCTTCCTGTCCGGGCCTCTTTTTCTGCCTTCAATAGCCGCTGTCTAGCTACTTTCTGCCATGTTCTGAGGGAATCAAACATAGACTGCCTACTTCGCTTCTTAAACATCTGTTCTATTAAATACTCAATCTTTTGTTCATCAAACGTGCCCGTCAACGGCCACTGGAACTCAGCATTGTCCCTCGTATATTTCTGCCTTAATGTACTAAACATAATAGGGCCAAGACCATGCTTCACATACATATCAAAATTGGGGGTGCCTTCTGGAGGTGCTGGCTGAGCTTCTTCCAATTGAGCAACTTTAGAACAACAGCGACATCACAAAGAAAACAACTTACTGAATCTAGGCATTTTTCGAAAGAAAACAAGTGCACTATTTATGCCTAGCAAAACAATTATAAATGCTCTTACCCAAAAGACAGCCCTTAGACCGTACCAAATACAAACCAAAATGGTACCATATCCACAAAGAACCAAAACAAACTCACCTGATATATACAGGTCAAACTAATTTATTCTCCACTGCTGACTCTTCAGACCAAACAGTCAGATTCAAGGGTTTCGCCATTTAGGACTCCAGTCGGGATGACCACTGGGTGAGGCACCGTCCGGCAGGACAGAAGGGGCAGCTGCGAGTATCAGGAACTCTTCGTGCAGGGATCCCTGATCCGTCCGTCCGACCCAACGATGGCCTCGACCTCCCCCCGTCTGCAGAAGGGGAAGGGCCATTCACCCGAAGGAGTCCTTGTTCGGGCCCCAACTGAAGGAAATGACCCGATTCGGGCCACCTGGGTCACACAAGACCACCTCTCAGCCTTCCATACCAAATGAAGAGTTGGTCAGACAGTAGAGAATACAAACCAATATCTGTTTATTCAGAGTACGCTCAGAGCGGAGCCCTGTCTGCCCAGTCGCTAAGGAGTGCTGCAGAGGGACTGACTTCAACAAGCATAACAATACATTATGTACATTTCAGAACCAATGAAAGCACGCCCACAATGGAATTTTCCAGAGAGATGCAGCTGGACAGTAAATTACAAAGGAGTAAGTTTCGATTCTGAGGCCAGGCACACATTATCTATCACTCAAGGTCACTCTGCCTGTGCCCGCCACTAGACAAGTGGGAGAAGGCCTACATCTAAGAAGAAAGGTATGCGCTAATAAGAACAGTGCATTCATTAGTGTGGCAGAACTCAGCTCAGAAGAAACATAACCTAGAGAAGGCCGTTTCTCAGAAATAGCAAAAAATCTGTTTCGATCACAAAACAAATGGCGCCTATACACAAAATGGCGCCGCGAATGCTAACTTACATAAAACCATGCGAAAACATAATTTTTATTCTAACATACATGCCAATATCCTCTTTTCAATATCATTATCTCCTCTCATTTTTCTTAATGTTCTGAAAGCAAATCCAATAGTGTGCTATTAACCACTCTCTCTATGCTAGCACAGCCTTCGCCCCATAAACACTGGCATCAAACTTTACATACATACTTCCTTCACAATTGGTTCTTTTATCCTACTTAATCTTATTTCGACATTCTTACATCATCTTAAACTCACTGCCCTTTTTCAATAGTGGTCTGAAACACTCAGCAAAAACTGTATACGATTTTTCAAGAAGCACAAGTAAAACTCACACGTCTCTAGAAAAGAAACACGTTGTTCTCTGTTCATGTTTCAATCCACAAGCAGACATCCCATGATCAAGATACTCTACTTCTCTTTACAATGAGTCACTCGAGCCTTAGGTTGCTTTTGCAATACACTCTTCACACATATGTCATGCTCCTCCTCCATCTTCCCACCCTCTAAAATATCATCTTAAGAGGAACTAAGTGTTTCATGTCAATAATCAGTTGAGCCATAATTAGATGGAAAACAAATGGTGCACAGGCTAGCCCAAAAAACGTGCCACAAAACTGATAAGTACCATCAGGCGTAATGAAAGCAGTCAGATGTCAAAAGTTTTCATCTAACACCTACTGATGATAACCAGTCCAATTACTCAATTTGGTGCACAACATTTCCCCACAGCCAGCCAATGAGATCATCAATCCTTCGTAGACAATGGCATTCTATCCATATTGTTTAGTTCAGGCTGTATAAATAAAAATATAGCCTAATTTCATCTATGACTCTCCCCGAAATAACTATGGGTGGCAGCTATAATATGGCATCCACTTGCTTAACTTCATCATATATTGACTTCAAGGTCTTTCCCAACTCAGGAGGAAAAATATAGGGTATTTTCCCAAATTGTGTTTCACAAGTAAGCCTCCTTCCTTTAGCAAGATTGTATGTAGAAAAACTCTTTAGTTGGTGCAGTCTTCAAATATATTCTCATTTGCCAGCACCTATTTCTCTTCTGATGCCTGCAAAGAAGAGACCTGGATTTAAGGCATCAAGATTACTCTAAATGTGGTTTAATATGCCAAATGAAATCAAGTATATTTAAGCCCTCCTTTAAAACATAAACCTTCCATTTTAACGTTATCCCTTTGAACTTCAACTCATATCCAATTAATCCTGAGTTTATGTCTGGTAATGTCAATTTTTTTACCTCACATTTTATCCATCATCACTTCTGTAATAGTGGTAACTTTGCGCCTCAGTGTATCATTCACTTTACTGTCATACTATGAATGAAAATCCATGCATTAAAAAAAAAGTCCTTCTCCCTCATTTCCTTCATTGTGTTTACCACCAACACTGAATTCTCTATAACTTCACTCATCCCTATTATCTCATTTGCATTGTTTTCATCTCTTCCCAAACATATTTTACAATAATGTTCCTGTATCCCCTACAAACACGTCTGAAGTATTCTGTTTATCACAGTTTTTGAATTATTTCCCAATGGCTAGGTAATTCTTCACTGTTGAAATGTGATAACATAAGTCAACCTTAAGCAAGTCACTTTATTTTTCTCTTCTGTTTTGTTTCTTCCCTCATTATGGTTTCTACTTTCTTTTGTTGTTTCCCTTCTTTTTTGTTCTTCTTTAGTAGAAATGCTGCTTGCCAGTCCTGATTTTGAATCTGACGTTTCACTCAATCTTGTGACATTTACATACTTATTTGTATATCTCTAGCTTTGTTTTAGGTAAGAGTCTACAATTTCTTTGAGTTCCCTCTATCTACAAGTTAATCCTAAATTATTTGACTTTTAGGCCCTTTAAACTCTGAGGAATTAGCTAACACCTTCCAAGCTGTGCTATATACATCAACAGAGTAGGTCCTTGAGCTCTTCTGCCTTTGTCTATGTACAACTACATTTTTATTTATTTCAAAATAAATGTCCTACTGTTTGCCTACCATGTGGAATTCATCTAATATCTCATGCTCCTCAGGTGAGCACTCAGAAACATTCTCAGAGATGTTGCCACTCTACCCCCCAAGTAATACATCATTATTATTTTCTTTCTTTTTGGTTTCAACCTCAACCTTTTATTAGTGTCCAATCAGGCATTAAAGATTCTTTACAAAGTTATCTACTGCTTCGGTTGATTACCAAACTGTGCCCTTGAGAACCAGTATGACCAACACTGCATTCGGTCACCCACCTGAGTAAGCCAGGTTCCTCCAGGACAGACCAAGTGCAGGTCTGGTCAGCTCACAGATTAAGAGGCACTCAGTTTCAGGTGTTTGCCTCCCTTTTGTTTCAACTCCTTTGCGTGACTTTGACTTCCCTTGAAGTACTGACTACTCTGCTGTGGCCCCAGCCTCAGGCTCTCTAGATTTCAGGCTCTCTGCAGGCCCCCTGCATTCTCTAGGTTTCTCTCTCCTCTTCTCCTCTTTGCGTTCTTCTTGGGCTCTCTGTGGCATCCTGCAAGAACCTAGAAGAGAGTGCATCTTTTCTTTTGATTCTCTTTCCTGTTTCTGTTTCTTTGTTATTTGTCTATTTCGTTACCCTCCTTCTGACCTTTGTTTTCCTCTCTTTCATGTTGCATGGTATCCTGCGTTCCTGATGAAGCGAGAAGCCCTGAAGGAGCTCAGGTAAGTCCTTCTATCCCTCATAAGAACACAACATTACAAATGTGAGATTTTGAAAACTTTTTATTTTCCTACCACCCTATCAAAGTTGATTCTCAGTCATAGTGCCAGGCTGTGGAAGAAACCTTAATGCCATGGTGGCCCAGGACCCATAGAAGCTAACAGAGGAATCCTGAAAGCAGGCTGCACCCACAACTGTTAGCTTAGCTACCACTTCGCCCGCATCTGCAGAGGTCCTCACAAGAAGGCAATTGCTGGTTGAGGGAACAGTGAGACAACATTACCAGGCTCATAGCGGCAGGATTCAGCACCCTGGTTTTTGGAAGTGCATTCTTTGCTCTAACTGAGCTGCAGGAAAGGAACAGGGGCATATTAGCAAGGGCCTTATCGCCGCTTTAGCGGCACTTTTTGCAGCTAAAGCGGCGATTTTTTTATCGCCCTATCAGCAAGCTGACGCTAACATGCGTCAGCGACAGCTTTCTGGTGATAGCGGCCCGTTTTCCCATCGCCTTGCATGCCAGCGATAAATATCGCTAATGACATGCAAGGTAGGCGTTCCCAACTAAAAGCGACTGAAAACAGTCGCTAACACAACTTCTCCCTATTAGCAACGCAGGCGAAGCGATAAAAAAATTCGCACTAAGCGCGAATATCGCTAGAATTTAACACCTGCTAAAAACATGACTTACCTGTTTGTACAATAGGAGGTGGATTGTCAGCCTAAGTCCACCGTGGCGTTAATGTGTGAATATCGCTGGATTTCCAGCGATATTCACACATTTAGCCGCTATCGCTGGATATTTTATCGCATTGGAGATAAACCTTGCTAATAGCATGTTATCTCCGTGAAAATATCCAGCGATAGGCGGCGTTAAGAAAATGCGCGCTAAGCGCTGTTAGCGATAATTTTCGCCTGTTGTTGCTAATATGCCCCACAGTTCTCAGCTAAACCTAGGCCGTCAGAGTTGCAGGCATGTCCGAGCCATTAGTGCCTCCCTCATCTCCCAGTGCATTGGTTCAGAGCCCTAAGGGTAGAAAAAAGTCGTGATCCCATTGTGAATAAACTTCTCAACTGCTCTTCTGCAGATAATTGAAGAAGTTTCAGTGCTCTCTGCTCCAGCACTCCAGTGATCCTTCTCTTCAATTCACTTGAACCCTCTCATTACCTCTTCTTCTGTTCCTGCACCTACTTTCCTACGTGAACACCCCACTAGCATCCTGTGGTGGCCAGTCTAGTGCTCCTAGCCTTCCTCTGCTGCTACCAGCCCAATTGACAGACGGGTATTTTCCCACCCTTCTTCTTGCTTCTGAATCCACCCTCATGTGGCCAAGTTGTTCAATCGGCTGCCCAGCCTTCTCAGCTTATTGTCCAACTACTGTGATGCCATCAGCCTCAGCAACTTCATTTACACCTACTCCTCATCAAGATGTTGTGCATCACTCACTCTTGGACTGTGTGTTTCCACTAGAAGTGATCTTAGAACCACAATGGCGTTTGCTGTGTCAAATCTGCCCGACCAGATACATAAACATACAACTGTGCCCAGTAGCAAGGGGAAGGGAAGAAAAATGAAAGAAAGTGGAATGTAAAAATGAAAAATTGCACATAATGTTTTGGGAAAATGGTAGGTAATATACAACTGAATATCCAGATTTTTAACTTCCCGTCACACACATAGGGCTGTAGCAAAGAAACTACCAATATATGTTGAAATGTTTTGCCACTATTATGAAAGATTTTCTTGGGGAGACAGAACCCCAAATAGTCCTGGGGAGAATAAGGCTTGGTTGATACACCATGTATTAAAATATATCATAGTACGTCATCGGAACTTCTTGATGTTTAGGCAATTTATGTGTAGATTTGGCCCTGATCTTTAGAAGAATTTCTTTGAAGAAAAACCATTTATAAACACTTCCTGAAGCACAATGCGCATTCTATTGGACAAATAATTTAAGTGAATATTTTTTTAATTTTGTGAAAACTATAGAAATTAGTCTGTGATTTGCAAATGAAATTCAAAGACTTTTAATACATTTGTTCGGCTTCAAATTGTAATACAAATAAACCTGTTTTTGGGCACTGGTGAAATGTTCATAATAATGTACAATATCTCAAATTGTAAGAATTCCGTTTACGTTTCTGCATAAAATGACTGTTCTGCATACGACTGCAGAGAATTCTTGTGGCCTTGGTATGTGCAATGTCCATTCACCCATTGAATTGTAAGCCTTAAACCTTTAATCCCATCTCAATTATCAGCAATATCTATACGGTTGTGCACATTAATATAGTAGGAGTGGTGAAAGCACGCAGCTGTATTTATCTGTATGTAATATTCCCAGTCTCTGCAAATGGTAAATCCAAACAAAGCTTTATGATTTACAATAACATTAAAACATCATTTAGAAAAAAGATCAGAAAATGCTATTTGGAGAAAAGCTATATAAAGCATAGTGATGTTTTATATCTACTCTCTTTAAGAAGCTTCCATTTAGCAGAAAAATGCGCTCTGAAAGAGACTGGAGGTTGTGTCACAAAAATGTCTTCAGAGCACAGCAATGCGAGCAATGCCCGCAATTCTGTGGCTGAGGAATGTTAAGGGGTTTACATTGGTCAAAGGTTAACAGGTCATATTAACTTGGAACAAAACATTTTATGTGCAGAATCAATTAGGAATGCCCCATGTTTGTGGATTCTTTTATCTTTAAGAGTTGAGAACCTGATAGGTTAGGTTTTTCTTCGTTTATTGTCAGGGCCTTGCCTCTGTGGCATGGTGACCTTCAATCGGCAGGGTAAATACCTCTTTATCCAGGTGTATTTTGTTAGCTTTTGGAAGGATGTCTGTGACTATTAACAAGCCCGGCAGGAAAAGCTTCTCCTGACGGATGGATGCTTGTTTACTCTGACTCTGCATGAATGTCCCCCTAATAAAGCATACCTGATGCTCCTGCTCACAGGCTGTTCTCCTCTTCTTTTGCTTTATGTTTACGTTTATTCCGCTTTTCTAGAGTGCTAATCAGTATTTCATTATTTGTTGTCCTTTTTGTTAGCGCATGGGTTGTGTGTTGCAAGACATTTTGTTACCTTACAGTGGGTTTGGAGTCCATTCATTGCTTAACAGTGGTTGGCTTCAATGTCACTGTTATGTGCTTGCTTCTTATTCATCAATTGTTATAGGCTTTCCTTCCTCTTCCTGTGTTTCCCACTCCTCTGAAGCATGGACGCATTACTTGTATCCTTCCACTGCTCATTTTTCAGGTGCTACTTCTTTTTCTTTAAGCACTCTAAGAGAGTGTGAATGTTTTCGAGATGTCCCCCTCCTGTCGTTCTCCCCCCGTGTTCCACTTTCTCACCATTGATCCAGTGGCAGCGGTGTAAAATTGTGGGCTGAAACATACGTTTCCCACCACAATCTCAATTCTTAGAAACACAAATCACAACAACACAGAGTTTGGCCAATAGAAAGTCCACTTACAAACACAACCCATAAGGCCCTCCGATTGATCTTTGTATGAGCTAATAGGGACTCACATAATTAGAGAAGGAAAAGCAACTCCTTCATGAGGACCTGTAATAAATAAGTGCCTGTCTAGTAAACCATATTCAAAACATCAATAATTAAGGACAAACGCAATGAAAGTTATCAAGAAACCTTTATCTAAACTTTAAGATGAATGGTCGGAGCACAAAAATACATTAGAATCATTTAATAATGGTTATTCATTAGCAACACAGGTAATTTCACAAAACATTCACAAAACATCACAGTTTAGAGCAAAACTTCATCAATAACACCTGGTGAGAGCGAGGGAGAGAGAAAAACATTGCAGATTAAACAGATGCAATTTGAGAATCATACAAACCAAAGATTCGATTGTAGATTTAACAGGACCGGAACACGAGATGGACCCTGAAGGGGGTTAAGGCACAACGTGCAATAGCCAGAGTCATTAACCTTTGAGCCAAAAGGTTTGGCCTGCTGAACTTCACCAGCCAGTACAGTGCAGGAGAGTCAGGAGAGTTCAGTTCAGAGGGAATCAGAGTTCAAACTGACAGTATGTCAGGCCCAAAGATTGCAGAGAAAAAGCAGCACATGTCCTTTTCCCACGGGGCAATTATGCCTTCAAATATTCACAGTTCCTGCCCACAAAGTGTCTTTTGCACCTTTTGCATGATTCTCATTTGTCAAAATCTGTGGTCCGACCATGGTGTGATCGCTCTCTAGCCCAAAATTCATCCGGAACCATACGTAATACCATTGTCCAGTGTTCACTGTTTTCTAAGAACATGCAATAACACTTCTTCGGAAATAGGAAAATACATTTGTAACATAGCATGTCTGCTCCACACGCTCTCTTCCGAGCTTGCAACAAGGTTGTCACAAATTTTACACAAATGGAGAGGATGTCCATTATTCAAACTGTAGAAAGGAAACTTTCAGTGATCATACTCGCAGCTACAGTGCAATCAGGTCAGCAATTTTAGTCTACTCGAAGGAAATAGTGAAGGACAAATTACATTCTGAGGCCTAGAAGACAAAACCACTAAATCACCATTGCTAAAGAAAAAACATGCTAAATTGGAATACATTAAAGAAATCGAGGTGCACTAAAGAAATAGTATAAGAACACCCTCTCATTATACTTGTCAGCTTAGTCTGGATTACATTTCATCAATTAACGAGCAACTGCTTTTCTTTCAGATCTATATGTCAAGAAAAGAAACATAAGCAAAAATCATTACTCAAGCATTTTCATATTAATATTTTTCAGGAAACTACAGACCTCACTATTCTGTTTCACACTAGTGTCATAACTCATTACATTAGTAAGTTTCTCTCTCTTGTCATGAGCAACTTTGCCTCAAACCAGTTTGCAACCTTTCTGCATGCTTTTACATTGCAGTTTACATGTTTTCACGTGTCATTCTGTTAGTCAGGTTTCTTAAGAAACGTATTAGTAACACACCCAATGAGCAGGAATTGATCGAGCAAAGCACACCCAAATAATCATGCTCCATCACCATCCCTCAGTTACTGTTCTTGCTTCCCCACCACCCCCTCATATATTTGCTCTCCCAATACAAGACTCCCACCTGCCATTGTCCGTTTGCTTGTCCAGCCCCTCCCACCTTCCATTGTTGGCTTGCTGGCCCAGTCCCCGCTCACCCTTCGTTGTCACTTTGCTTCCCTAGCTCCTCCTGTCTGCCTTTCGTTGTCAACTTGCTGCCCCAGCCTCTACCATTCACCCTCCATTGTTAGCTTGCTTCCCAAACCCTACAACCCACCCCAATGTCAGCTTGCTACTCGATCTAATCCTGCCCACACTCCATTGTTATTGAAAGCAGACACCCAGAGATTGCAAAACAGTTTTTCAAAATTTCATCATAAATTGGATAATTTTATAAATGTTTATGCATTTGTTCCTTATATAATAGAGTTGCTCAAAAATGAATAAAAAAGTGATTGAAGAGAGCGCTCGTGAAAGGGATAATGTGAAGGGTAAAGATTTGAGTGCCAATATACTATACATAAAACCAATATATACACATTTTTACAGATAAAGCCTGTATGGTTTTCCCAATACTACTGATTTCAAATGTCTTAGTTAGCACCCTATCTTGTGCAACAGAGATAAGACGAGAATCGTATATCCGGTACAGGTAATTTATACTGATAGAGGACAGGCCAATTAATTCCTTAGGTGGGGATCTTCATCAGAACAGGGCAACGAGCAATCTAAACACAACCGGTCGAAGACTGTTGGGGGGGCCTCACGATCAGAACCAGCCGGCTCCTGGGGGCCCGTAAATCAATACACATAAAGGCCCCCAACAATGATTGCGTATCCAGGTGCACTGTAAAGTCATCATTTACTGTACTTTAAAACCTAATACAGTTGAATATATCAATATTATGTGTTGCAGAATGCACCATTTTTACCATCTTTCCCAAACGTTCTTGGGGGAGAACCCCCTTCAAGCCCCCCATTTTTGTGGTCCGGCTCGCTATATACAGGGGCTGGTCTGACAACATTTGCCAGGACTGCTCGGGGTCCCTAGTGACAATTTAGGTCACTTCTCTAGAGTAAGGAGGTTTCAGCTGGGAAACATGGTGCCTGGCTATGAACCCCTTGTTTGTTTATATTTCCCTTCTACTGTCTCTCTAATGTATGCAATAACTCAGACAGTTCTGTGTTGTAAATCAAGTGCACAGCTTTAGGCTATTGCCCCAATGATGGCTTGCATGGCAGTGAAAATTGGTCATGGACACATTTTGGTCAATCGCGGAATCAGCCACAGTTGCTTTGGTATAACAACAGATATCAAGAATTATATTTAGGTTCTCACTTAAGGTTTCAAGTGTACAGTCTCTTGGACCAGTGTGCCTATCTTTTAACCATCTGTTTTATGCTCTTCTTCCTCACAATCTGCTCACTTACCCGACCCCAAGGTATAGTATCTTCTGTCCTTCTCTGTTCTTTCTTGCTTCTACTAAAGCAATTTTCTCACTCTGTTTCTTCTCCTCTCCCTCCCCAGTCTTTCAATTCTTCCCTTTGTTTCTCTCTTCCTTCCTTCATTTCTTCTTTCCTTCACCCATTCCAACCATTTCTTTCCTCTCTTCAGTCCTTCCGTTCTTGTATCGTTTGAACCATGCAACAGTTAGGTCACAAGTGGCACTGGCGAAATGCCATGGAAAGGGATGTTATGGGTGGGATACATATCTGCCTCACTTAAATACAGTGAGTCAAGGAAGTAGACAGAAATACCCCCCACTTTGAACCAAAGCTTAGATAAAAACCATTCCAAACAAGTGAAGTAGGTGTGCATGTCTCTCTGCAGAAGAACTCCCTTGTTTCTTCATCCAAGCAATTATCCATTCATCATTTCATGTTCTAGTATTCTTCACCCTTTGATACCCACCATTTATGCTTTACATTCTCTCATCCAGTCTTTCACCATTGATTACTATTCATCCATATATATACATCCATCACTTCATTCACCTATCCTGTCTTGTAGTTCCTATATATAACTTATACAGAATCTGCGCGTTCGGATAACATGAACTGTGGGCTTGGTGGCAGACTGATTCTGAACACCCCCACCGAAAATGTAAGCCTGTTTGCATTAGCTAGCTCACAGTGCCACTAGTGTCTCTTCTTATCGGGGAGAGAATAGTTTCTGGCAACCATAGAACATGACAACCCTGATCCCTCAGGATCGTGGAAATAATGTACTACTTTTCGCTCAGTCACTCGTGCTCACTTATTCGGTCTCAGAGAGTTACACAGAAGAAGCAGTCGGGCGTGTTACAATAAGTATTTATTGTACAGTTGTTCTTCTAGTGTAAAATAGATGTGCTGCAATAATTGTAAGACAGTAGCAGAGATATATAATCAGCAGTATAGTGAATATAAATGGATAGTACAGCTCTACCATTTTGCAACAATCATAAATGCATACATGGATATAAAATGCATGATAAAAGAAAGCGCGTACTCCTACAATGTCTATCTAGATGTACCTAAGTGTACCTAGCACATGAGTAGGTGTGAAGCCAAGAATTCCTCTAGGATTTAGTCGAACCCCATTACCTGAAGTGTGAGAATGTAGGACCCCTTCTTGGTCACGAGTTGGACACCCCGCGAGGGATGTTCAGACCACTGTCAGCTGGAGCGTCTGCATGCAGGAGCCTCAGCGTCTCTGGTCAGTGTGTCGGCCTGGGAGTCTCGGTTCCCTCTAACTAAGACTATCAAGATGTGCTGTATTTATACAGAAAGTATCTAGGGTTCCTTTGTCCCTTGTTGCTTGTATTAGCCATTGTTGGATGTGAGGATGACGTATGGGATGAACCGTGTACGTAGATATGGGGAGGAAGGTGGTGTAGCCCCAGCCTGGTTTCTAAGAACCCTTATGAATATTCATTCATACTGTGTGAGTCTATTGATGGAGTTATAGGACTCTATTGTTTAGGAGAAACCCTTCTTCTGCACCCAGGACTAGAACTAGGTAAGGGTTCGATCTTAAAAGGCCTGTTACAGTGTAGGGGAGGTAATGTAGGTGAAGGGGTATGATGTTACCCGGGCCTATATTAGGGTACCTATATGGAACATAACAATCCATGGCTCTCAACCATTCTTTCGCCAATACATCCATATCCCACCCACACCTCTTTCACCCATTCACCCTTTCACCCATCCTGCACACCCGAGAATTCCTTTCACCCATCAACCATTTCACCCACCCAAGCAGGCATCATTTTACTCATCCTTCACCCAACCATGCGTCCTATCACCCACCTATGCATCCTTTCTCTCACCCACATATCATTTCACTCATATAACAATTCACCCGGCCTTTCTCCTTCCATCCATTTTTCCATTTTCCAGCAACCCATCATTTTTAGCGTTCATTAAGTGCTTTTGTCTGCTGAGTTGCAGATAGAAGAGACCAATAACTCAAACCCGCTGTAGCTGCTAAAGCGGGGGGTTCATGACGCCCTTGAAGTGAGTATACTTGTAATTGTCAATAAGCAAGCAATGTGACTTACCACCGCCCGTTCCTGCCACTGCTTGGAGTCCTCCTTCGACTGCCCCCGCGTTTGCTTCGCTGGCGCTGGCCCCGGCACTTGTGGCCCGTGCAGCTAGAAATAACATTACACATTTTAGATGCCAGAAACTCCCCCCCTTATTATTTCTTTTTTTACAAAATTCAACCACAGTACATCTGTACAGTTTGGTTGCAGTATCTTCTATCAAAAATATCACGTTGGGAATTTTGTTTGTTGGCAATGTTTGAACAGCCAGGTAATCAAGCCAACCAACATTTTTTGTAATGGAGGGGTAGAGCTATGATGACTCTTGAGTCATTGGCACGCAGTGAAGGGGAGGAATAATTGGTCAATGAAGGACATACAGTCTTGGTTGGCAAATGCAATGGGACTGTCCTCATACTAGTTTCCAGCCATGCTGTACTGATATTGAAACTGCTTGTATACTACTACTATATAAATGAACACATACACAATGTTAGGAGGGGGTCCACCCATGTCCATGGCCACTCTCTAGTTTTTGCTGTTTGAGCATGAGCAAGAAAAAGAAAGCCTTCTTGTTGGACTTGGCCCTTTTGGCAGGTTCACCCCTAAACCTTTTGCCTTTTCTCTGACATGGTGTTGGTGGTTTTAGACCTCTGGGCACTTTAGCACTGTGGTCCAGTGTAAAGTGCATGCGCTCTCGGTGTACATTGGTGAGATTGGCCTGCCCTCCCATAGGAATGCATTGGGATTCCCTGATTAAGTGTGTCAGTGGCAATTCCTGGAATGGGAGGAGCAGCGTGGTCAAGTTTAGTATGTATGAAATTGTGAGAATAAATGCTGCACAATGGTGTGCGCAGATTTATTATGACTGTTGGAGAAATGCCACTTTTAGAAGTTGGCATTTCTGTGTGCTATGTGTCTGCCTGCTTGATGTGAATTGCATGTCTGGCTTGTGAGTGACAGGGGCTGAGAGGTGTGTGTGGCTCCAGGAGGGGCAGGGTGAGTCAGCGCTAGGCTGAATGGGACATCTGCAGTAGGAGTAGTGGGAGGAGTAATCCCTGACCCTGAATAGGACTGTGCCCAGCCTGCACAATGCTGGCTCCGCCCCCTGTGGTGTGTCTGATCACCTAGCCCCCACCTGACAAAGGGGAAGAGGAGCTTGGAAAACAATGTGCTCCAAATCCCCCCTGAACCAGTTGCATCTGGTTCCCCCATGCCCTGTACTGCAGACAAAGGAATCCTGAGTATAAGTATAGGGGCTGTGACCCCATGAAGTTGTTCAGTGCTATGCTGGTGTGCTGTACCTGACTTGGGGGCGTGCTGCTGCTGGGGCCCAGGAGGAACCGCCATGGGGGCTTACCTCCCTGCTGGAGGGCCCTGTGTGCTGGCCTCCCTGGGCCCAGCTGTGCCCCTGGACCTAGAAGAACATTTCTGCTTGGACTTATGCTTTTTGATGAAGGACTCATGCTTCTAGCGCCTTGTGAGTGCTTTATTTTGATCTGATAAAGACAAGGAGCACGAGGGCTCCGCAGCGCTGCGTTGCGATTTTTCCTGACGGAATCCCGACGTTGGGATTCCCCCTAATGGAGGGGAAAGAAGTGGGAGCCCACCCCGCATTTTGCCTGCTTAGCGGGAGCCTACCCCGCTTTATGGATATCGAGAATTGCGGGTGCCCACCCCGCTTATGATTTTAAATATGCGGGTGCCCACCCTGCGTTGTTGGCCTTAGCAGGAGCCCACCCCGTGTTGTCCTGTTGTGAATCACCGCCGCTGCCCCATTCAGCGCCGGAAGTCAGGCATGTCTGCCTGGCCTGGGGCGGAGCCTATGGCAGGGAGGAGGAAGTCCCGCCTGCCGAGCAAAGCCTGTTGGAGCCTCGCGGGCTCCACGCTGGATTCCCGTGTCCCTGGAGAGGACCGGGTGAAGGAGAGCCTGGTCGGGGCCGGCCTGGGGCATCAGCCGGCCCGCCTTCCACCAACCCCAGAAGAGCGGAGTCCAGATAAAGCGAGAGAGCCCCCGAGGAGTGGGGGCTCTCCTGTGAATGCTGCCCGGGACCGGAGGAGTATCCAAAGGAACTCCGGTGAGTGGGGATGCATGCGGGCACCTTACGAGTGCCAGTCCTTGTTTGTTCTTTACAACTGCACCGCAATCACGGGCAGTTGCATCTTGGGTGCATTTCTCGGCACTCGGCTGATAGTGTCCGTCAGTACCGTGCCTATTTCCTGAGTGGACCCGCCGTTGCGGGCCGCTCCAACGATGGGGGCAATTCTTTCCTAGAGTCCCTGAGGGGAGGGGCGCATCGGGGCACATTGTCGGTGCCCGCCCTCCGTGGCCACATTGTTGTTTGAGGGCCCAGAGGGGCCCCTGTTCTCCCCAGTTTGGCCAGTTTACAGCTGCCCCGCTTGCTAGAGGGCAGCTGCACCAATGGGGGCAATTTGTTTACAGAGTCCCAGAGAGGGGCTCAGGTGGCACGTTGGTGCCAGGGTTAATTTGTACACAGCTGCCCCACCGGACAGTGGGCAGCTGCAACGTTTTGCATATTTCTTCAAAGGGCACAGGGAGTGCCCAGGCCCACGTTCTGTTCACAGCTGCACGGCAAGTAGCATCAGCTGCTACGTTTAGGCCAACAGTTCTTTGGGGGCATTCTGGTATGAGATAGGAGTGAGATGCACTCCTCTGCCCCAGCGCAATTGCGCATGTGGATTCTGCTGCATTGGCAGCTGCCCTGACTTTATGGACATAGGGCATTCGAGCCCTCTGAGAAGACCAGTTGGCCAGGGGGACTGTTAGTTTGATAGGGCTCCAGGCCCTAATATGATTTATGTGGTGCGCAGGAAATTTGATTCATGTACTGTGTTTTATGCACTGTGATTGATGCCTCTACTGTGGTTTATGGTATGAGGTTTTGCATACTGTGGTTTATGCTAGTGAGATTATTCTCTACTGAGAGTTATGCCCCTAATGTGAGTTATGCTTAGGAGGTTATGGTCTAATATGTTTAGGCTTATGAGGTTGGCGCAGAATGTATTTCACGCCTAATGTGATACTGTGCATAATATGATTTATGTTGCAGGATAATGCTGAGTACAGTGTTTGCCAGTAATTACTGGTTGTGTTCTACGTTTATGATATGTTCTACATTTACTAAGTTCACTTTGTGATGGTTCTGACAGTGGCCCAATTGTCCCTGTCATGTGTATATAATCCCCTGTAAATATTGCCTAGTGCCAGTTGGCACAGTGTATATTGTGTGATTACTATTCTAATGTGTTTATGATAATACAAAGGCTTTTTTTTATATATAACCTTGTGTGGAGTTCCTTTTGTGGTGTGCCTAGTATGTTGTTGCTGTGTGTGGGTTGCGCAAACGCTTTACACATCGCCTCCGGAATAGGCCTGACTGCTCGTGCCAAGCTACCAAGGGGGTGAGCAGGGGTTATCTTCGGCGTGTAACTCCCTTGCCCTGACTAGAGTGGTGGTCTCTGCCTGGCTTTGGCGCAAGCCTTAGCCAACCAGAGATCCCATTTCTAACACTTCTCAATGAATATGCGTAGAATAAGAATAGCTTACTTGGGCATGCAATTTTCACAGTAGAGTACGTGTCCTAAAATCGGTTATCTTAGTCTTACAGTACCAGTCCACAAAATATATAAGGAGAGAGGGAAATCTTGCTGACAAAGCAGAATAAAGGAAACTACAGGCAGACTAGTACAGACAGGAGTAAGTCAACTACAGAAACTTGAAATATTGAAAATATCTAAGATAATGCAAGGATAACAAGAATTTAACAAACATTAGTTGGAAGTAGAACGAAGATGAGTTTACAAAAAGAGTTAGGAGACAGGCACAGTACACAAAAATAAAAAGGAAAAATTATTCTATATGTGAAGTGGTAAAAGTTAGGGAAATAATTATAATATTAAGAGGAGGAATTACTGGGGCCTGCAGATCCGTCGGCATCGGCCACGGAGCTGGTGGTAGTGGTGGAGGTGGAACTTTCACCTGCTGCGGCACTGGTGGTGACACCCCTGTCTCCCTGACCCGCATTCGTGCTGCTAGCCCTCTTCTTGACCCTGGGTGCTGATGTAAGAAATAAAAGAAATTAAATAAGAAAGATTAGTCGTACAGTTAATAATCTCCCCAAACATATTTTAACTGGTAAACACAGTAACATTGTACATTTCTATATCAGATCACCTATACTATTATTAGTATCGAGTTGAGCTATTCCTAATTTCCTAAACCTAAGCTCTAATCCAAATTGACTAAACTACGTTTTGGAACTACTAATGCATTGCAGTGAATGATCTTGCTTTTCATCTCATTCTCAATCTCAACCCCCAGATGCATACTATACAGCAATAGGAGATTGTTTGGGATTGTACGAGCTATATAAAGAAAGGCACAGAGACCACTAACTCACTGATATTACTACTACTACCACTATCTTAGTGACAGGACAGAGGAGTCTCCATGAATTCTTAAATAATTAGCCCAAGCAAGCACCAACAAGTACAATTAGGTAGTGCCAAGCACCTGGATGGATCACATAAAATTAGTAATGTAAACTTAACTTACCTCTGAGTGTGAGCAGCATGCTATTTGGCAAAAAAACAAATATTAGCATAGAAAGAACACAACAAATAAATAGTTACTCACCAAGCCTCTCATCCTCAATGCCCAGCAGGTCGAGCAGATCCTGCTCCCTGACCATGATATTGGCCCAGCAGTGCATCTACTGCTGCTGAGTGTGCTGGACACCAGAGTTCCAGTGCACAAACAGGCACACCATTCCCCACAGGAGCCGACGCTCTCGCCGGCCGTACCCACTGCCAGGCCTACCGCCTGCTGCCAGCTTGGAGGGGAGGTGGCACTGCACATTAAAAAGTAGTGCAGCCATGTTAGAAATGGGGGGCTCTAGTTGGCAGGGTGTTACCCAGTCCAAGTAGGAACCCTTCTTCCTAGTCAGCATAAGGGGGATACACTACTGAAATAACCCCTACTCACCAACTTGGTAGCCTTGCACGAGCAGTCAGGCTTATCTCAGAGGCAGTGTGTAAAGCATTTGCACATAACCAACAGTAATACAGTGAAAACACTACAAAAGGACACCACACCACTTTTAGAAAAATAACCAATATTTATCTGTGTACAACAAGACCAAAATGATAACAAGCCAACATACAATAATCAGAATATGCACTTTGCAAAAATATCCTTAGAAATGCAGTTCCTTGAAGTCGGTAGCTCCATCCGGTGCTACAGAGGTGCTAAAAACAACCAGATCCAACAGTTTTGGTCGACCGCGTCGGTGCGGTCTGTCATCGGTGTCAGAAGACTTGTAAACAGTACCTTTTGTTCCAGCCGACTGTGGCGGTGTGATCCTGCAGTGGTGGTTGTGAAGGCTGCGTTGTGAAGCGGAGCGGTGCGTCGTGCTGTGCCCTCAGGTCATGGTGCAGGCAGTGGCCAGGTGGCGGTCATCCAGAGGTGTAGGTGAGACCAGGGCTGCGGTGCGAAGCGGGGCAGTGCTCGTCACGGTGCTGATGCCCATGGTGCAAGTGGCGGCGTCCGTCGAAGATTGGCGTCAATGGGGCTGGTGTCAGTGGGCAGCAGTTGCGGTGTGGGACTGGCGGTGCTTCGTGTAGCTTACGAGCGGTGCCCCCAGAGCACAGTGAGGACCACGGCGGCATTGTCAGCTGGCAACAGTGTCGTCGGTGAGACCAAGGTGGCAGAGTGAAGCGAGGCAGTGCAGAGTGTGGTGCCCACAGGTTGCGGTACAAGCAGCGGCTTGGTGGTGGCGGCGGTCGTCGGTGAGACCAGGGTTGCAGTGCGAAGTATGGCGGTGCCCTCTGCAGTGCCTTCAGGTCACGGAACCGCTGGTGGTCTTAGTGACGGCGTTAGGTTGCGGTTTCCCTCTGTGGCAACTGAGACATGCAGTCCCAGATGCAGAACCCAGAGGAAGGTTAAGTCTTTGCTGTTCCTAAGACTTCTTGAACAGGGGGCAAACTCTACCTCAAGCCCTTGGAGAAACTCAAACAAAAAAGTTGCAGAAAGTTCAGTCCAGTCCTTTATCTGCCCAAGACAGAAGCAGCCACTGCAGGCCAACAGAGCAAAGCTCACAGCAAAGTGGTAGTTCCTCCTCACAGCTTCTCCACCTTTTCTTCTTGGCAGAGTCCAAAAGAGTTCTAAAATTCTGGGGCCTGTGACCCAATATTTATACCACATTTCCTTTGTTCTGTGGTGGCAAAGAGTCTCTGTGCTTAGTCCAAACCAGTTCTGTCCTCTCTGGCCCAGCTTCCTGGCAGGAGGTGGAGACAGCATTGTGTAAGGCAGACCAGGCCTATTCAAGTGCAAGGAAATCTCCTCCCACTACTCTAAATGCAGCCCAGGTCTATTCAGCAGAGCCCTGAGTTATCCAGGAAAGACAGGACAAACCCCCCCAGTGGCTGTCTACAGTGAATGCACATCCCCAGCCCCTGTCACTCCAAAGCCAGACAGTCAATCCACAACCCAGCAGAGGCACACAGGATGGTTAAGCAAGAAAAAAGCCACTTTCTATAAGTGGTATTTCCAAACACACAACATAAAAATCATCTCAACTAAAAGATGCACTTTTGCAATCTGAGTTCAGGCATACTAAACTCCATTTCTCTATCTTGTCCCAATGGGAAGTTATACTTGTAAGATGTTACAAAGTATCGCCCATTCTATCCTATGGGACAGATAGCCTTTCAATAGTGAAAAACGAATTACACTGTATTTCACTATCAGGACATGTCACACACACCAGTACATGTCCTACCTTTCACATACACTGCACCCTGCCCATAGGGGTACCTTGGGCCTACCTTAGGGGTGACTTAAATGTCAGAAAAGGAAAGGTTATGGCTTGGCAAGTGGGTGCACTTCCCAAGTTGACATGGCAGTAAAAACTGTGCACAGACACTGCAGTGGCAGGTCTGAGATACCTTTACAGGGCTATTTCTGTGGGTGGCACAATCGGTGCTGCAGGCCCACTAGTAGCATTTGATTTATAGGGCCTGGAATTCCCAGTGCACTTATCTAGGGACTTACCAGTAAATCAAACATGCCAATCATGGAATCACCAATCCCTAACATAATTTACAGTAGGAGCACTTGCACTTTAACACTGAACAGCAGTGAGAAAGTGCAGAGAGACACTAAACCAGCAAAAACAGAGCCAAAACCAGGAGGTCAGAAAGCAAAAAGGCCGGAGAAACATGCCAAAAGATGCCAGGTCTAAAAAGCCACCTCTGAGAAAATGGCGTGGGCTGCACCCCTTGGGGGCGCCAACGACCGCAAAGTGTGAGGATAGCAGTTGCCCTAGCGCCACCAGTCCCTCTCTTGCCCTGCTCTGTCATGGCACTGGGTAGTCAAAAAACAAACAAAAAGGAGACATAGGAGACGGAAGAAAGGAAAAACTAAAGACCTAAAGGGAAAACAAAAAAAAGTGCAAAAAGTCATGAAAAACACAAAAAAAGACAAAAACATCAAATAAATAAACGCAAAACACACACACTGATACAATAAAGGAAAATGAGGGGTGGATGAGTCAGATAGGGGAGCATTGAAAAGATTAAGGGTGAATTCAGAAACAGACCTTTATGAGAAAGCACATCTGCTCGAAAAGAGACATTGTGACATGCTTGGAGATAATATATACTATATATTATAATGGAGTTGTTCATCGATATTAATGAATTGAATTCAGCATTTAGCTTGACATAGGTACTATACCGACAAGTGATTAATTATTGGCAATACTTATTGCATGTCCATTGAATTATGGCAATAGAATAAAAGCAAAAATTACGTATTGATGAACCACAACAACTAACTGTTAATAATATTAAGCTGGGCACCATATGGTATAGTAGACACTAAAAAGGATATGTTTTATAAACAAGATGGCACAAATTGTGAATGACATAACGATATTGGTGAAAGATACACATAAGTAATAAGGCCTCTACAACTCCCATCATGCCTCATAATGGGCAAATGATGGAAGAGGTATAAAAACAATTGTGAAGAAAGACTCCCCTACCATGACAAAGACCCTGTGAGGTCAAAACGCGTTGGTGGAGTAGCAGTGTTCTAAATAAAGAAGAATTATCAACGATTTATTGAGTGCTGCGTATTTTTGGATTATCTATGGGCTCTATGGTTCAGCCCCACGCCAGCACCCGCAGCCGAGAACGCCACGTATGAACCTAATTGTGGACAATATATATATATATATGTATGTGTATATATATATTCACTGAAAAAACCGTAGGTTTCAGGCACGTTATAGTTAGAAATTAGCATTTAAAAACCTTAGAAATTCACTGAAAAAACCATAGGTTTCAGGGGCGTTATAGTTAGTTGGACATTTCACTCGTACAAAACCATAGAAATTCCCCCGTTATAGTTAGTTCAGCTAACTATAACTCGCGCGCCCGCAATGCACTGCTGATGACGTCACATATTACATCACTCATGACATGGTCAGTGACATCACTCATGACATCACTGATGACATCTCAAATGACATCACTGATGACATCACTGATGACATCATCCTTGTGATAGAGTGGCAGACCTCCTCTCACCCTAATATAACCTTCGATACACACACTCAAAAATACAAACTAACATTTTCAAAACAATGGACATACCAATACCAGTTACAACACACCTATTCAGTAATTCCAAGATCTACACACACATCCACTCATTCACCAACAGTCCCTATACAGTCACTCATACATGTACTCACTCATCATATGTACTCATACACCTATACATCCTGTTACACACCGCCACTCATCCATAGAGTTACTCACACACATAGTCACACATGCAAACAAAGTATCAAACATCCATTTACTTGCATATACAGTTATACACACACTACCACACTTACTTCTACAGAAACTTACACATACTTACTCTCTTAAACAATCACTTATAGAAACACCTACTTATTTGTACAGGAACTCTTCCAATCTCTCACTCTCACATATACTCACTTATATACACCAATACTCACATATACTAGTTTAAAACATATGTAGTTACTCATAAAGACACTATTGAGACAGTCATTCACTCACTAACACACCCATACACATACTCATCCACCTATACAGTCCTGCACACATGCTGTCTTCAACACATACAAACAGTGAGTCACTCATTCATGCATCTATGCACTAAGTAATACCCCCACCGAACCATACAGACACTCAGACACTCATACTGATACTCAAAAAACCAACTAATAACCCATATAGATACTCATGTAGCTACTCACCAACCCATGCAGCCACTTATACACAAAGTGAAAGACTGATACAGATATTTTCATATTTAAACATTACTCACTAACCCATGTATTCACTAAGATACACTTAGTCAGTTATACAATCAATTTTACAAAAGAAATCATCCATTTAGACACTTATATACCCATTTATTCTTCCATCGACCTTCAGATATACATATATAAAACATATTTAATTTTCAGAAAAACACACATTCACTGGATGATGTCATCAGTGATGTCATCAGTGATGTCATTTGAGATGTCAACAGTGATGTCATGAGTGATGTCACTGACCATGTCATGAGTGATGTAATATGTGACGTTATCAGCAGTGCATTATGGAGCGCGCGAGTTATAGTTAGCTGAACTAACTATAACGGGGAATTTCTATGGTTTTGTACGAGTGAAATGTCCAACTAACTATAACGCCCCTGAAACCTATGGTTTTTTCAGTGAATTTCTAAGGTTTTTTAAATGCTAATTTCTAACTATAACGTGCCTGAAACCTATGGTTTTTTCAGTGAATTTCTAAGGTTTTTTAAATGCTAATTTCTAACTATAACGTGCCTGAAACCTATGGTTTTTTCAGTGAATATATATATATTTATTATACTATGTATACATGTGAAAATGTCTCGGTCCCCTGTTTGCCTCGGTGGCACAGAAAAATGGGTGGAACTGACGTCAGCACGCCGACGAGGTCCTCTTATGGCTCCGATGACATCATACGGTGTCGCGAGCGGAGCCGTGCTCGTTGACGTGGGAGAGCTAGGAAAGAATTTCCGTGGAATGCTGGTGCAGGGGATATTCACCTAAGTGTTCAGGCTAGTCCTTTGGGAGCAACTGTTTATGTTGCCACTCCAGAAACCGAAACCAGTGATCCGAGGGCAGAGGCCCTGCAGATGGCACACGAAGTGGGGTGCCCAGTCGTGTGCACCGGCGGGGCTGCGAAGTGACAAGCACCACAACCCACAAAAAAGGTAACGAGGGCACTGAATAACACAGGATCTTCTCTTTGTATCTGGCAGGAACAACAAAGTTAAAATGCCCTAGTACCAAAATGTAGAATTAGTGCTACAACGGTCTTCAAGAGGACCTGCGATGCCGCTTCTGCCTCCCGTACCCTGGAGGCGGCACATGGGTCACGCGGTACGGTCATACTGCGGTGGGACGCACACTCGTTGACCTCTCATGGCACTGCTCCACACTTCAGGGAGGACGCTTTCCATTAGCTATGTTTTCTGATGACATGTCGCGCCGGCCCTGTCCAACAACAGAACTCCTTTAGATCCAAACAGACTCTTCCACTCTCTCACCGGAAGTGAAACCAGGCCACGCGGACACTTTCACAATACAACAGACGGGAATGCACTTTTCGGTAAAAACCACATTCCTTCCTCCTAATTAATCAAATAAACGCCTCACTGAAGAACAGGGACCAGCTTCGATCGGTAAACAGCCGTTACAACGACTTTTTACTTTGCGATACCATTACAACGCATGCATTACCACGCATGCGTTGTACATCACGAAGTCATTACTACGCATTTTTAGAACGCATGGTCATTTACCACGCATGCCTTTACAACAAATTTTGTTGTAAAGGTATGTATGGTAAATGACCATGCGTTCTAAAAACATGTAGACGATCCATGTCGTTGTAAGGAAACAGAGGCTGTTCCGTTTCCTCACAATGACGTGCACCGCCCTCAGAGATGACGTGAAGCAGGAACCACGAGGAGAGAGGAACCATGAGGAGTGAGAGGTAAGGGGGATTGGGCATGGGGTGGGGGTTTCTTTTCTAGGGTTTAGGGTAGTGCAGTGGTGTTTGGGTGGTGTAGGGGGTCATGCTGGGGTAGTGTTTTAGGGTTTAGGGAAGTGCAGTGGTGTTTGGGTAGTGTAGGGGGTCGTGCTGGGGTAGTGTTTTAGGGTTTAGGGTAGTGCAGTAGTGTAGGGGGTCGTGCTGGGGGTAGTGTTTTAGGGTTTAGGGTAGTGCAGTGGTGTATGGGTAGTGTAGGGGGTCGTGCTGGGGTAGTGTTTTAGGGTTTAGGGTAGTGCAGTGGTGTTTGAGTAGTGTAGGGGGTCATGCTGGTGGTAGTGTTTTAGGGTTTAGGGTAGTGCAGTGGTGTTTGTGTAGTGTAGGGGGTCATGCTGGGAGTAGTGTTTTATGGTTTAGGGTAGTGCAGTGGTGTTTGGGTAGTGTAGGGAGTCGTGCTGGGGTAGATTTAGGGTTTAGGGTAGTGCAGTGGTGTTTGGGTAGTGTAGGGAGTCGTGCTGGGGGTAGTGTTTTAGGGTTTAGGGTAGTGCAGTGGTGTTTGTGTAGTGTAGGGGGTTGTGCTGGGGGTAGTGTTTTAGGGTTTATGTTAGTGCAGTGGTGTTTGGGTAGTATAGGGGGTAGTGCTGGGGTAGTGTTTTAGGGTTTAGGGCAGTGCAGTGGTGTTTGTGTAGTGAAGGGGGTCATGCTGTGGTTAATGTTTTAGGGTTTTGGGTAGTGCAGTCGTGTTTGTGTAGTGTAGGGGGTCGTGTTTTAGGGTATAGGGTAGTGCAGTGGTGTTTGGGTAGTGTAAGGGGTCATGCTGGGGTTAGTGTTTTAGGGTTTAGGGTAGTGCAGTGGTGTTTGGGTAGTGTCGGGGGTCGTGCTGGGGGTAGTGTTTTAGGGTTTAGGGTAGTGCAGTGGTGTTTGTGTAGTGTGGGAGGTCATGCTGGGGGTATATTTAGGGTTTAGTGTAGCGCAGTGGTGTTTGGGTAGTGTAGGGAGTCGTGCTGGGGGTAGTGTTTTAGGGTTTAGGGTAGTGCAGTGGTGTTTGGGTAGTGAAGGGAGTCGTGCTGGTGGTAGTGTTTTAGGGTTTAGGGTAGTGCAGTTATGTTTGGGTAGTGTAGGGTGTCGTGCTGGGGGTAGTGTTTTAGGGTTTAGGGTAGTGCAGTGGTGTTTGGGTAGTGGAGGGGTAGTGTTTTAGGGTTTAGGGTAGTGCGCCCAACCAGCCACAATATCTGTGGACAAAGGGGATCCTGACTCTTTGGAACGCTCCGTCAATTGAATAATTTGGGTCAAGGGCCCTACCACGTCCAAGACCTATCAATTCCTTTCTTGGGATCCCTCATATACTTGGAGAAAAAGGTACATAGTTTCTCATCAATTTCAGGCGTGTGTGCCACCTTCCCCTTCAGTGAGGGCCTGGGGCATTCTCCCTCATCCTATTCCTGACCTCCCTTTCAAGGGGTTGATGGATTTTACCCACCACATACTCTGCCACTTTGGCGTCAGGTGTCCACTCTGCCGACCTAGGATGGTAAATTTGGGTAGGCTCGAACATGTCCGAGTGGACCCCGTCCCCAACCGGGGACTGAGAGGAGTGGGACTCTGGACACCAGGGACGCCCCGAGTCCTTATCCTCATCGGAGGAGAAATCGTCCTCCAATACACCCTCTCCCTCTAAGGGAAACCCGCCGTCGGGGTCTACAATAGTGGTGACAGTGTCGCAATTTTCTCCGGGCCTCTCCTCCTCCCGGCAGGGTGCATGTTTTAGCATTCACGCACACTTGAGGAAGGTCTCCGTAAGTTTATCAAATCCTTCCAAGTGCCCCGCGTTATGCTTAACGGCCCTTTTATTTCCCATCTGGGAGCTACTTGGACCCGCCACCACCAGATCTGGGTCACTGAACACCCCAGGGATGCTTTTCGCCAGCTTATCAACCTGATCCCTAAGAGGAGCCAGCGCCCTAGAAATAGCCAGAGAGAGGGCTTGGTCCACTGCTGGAGGGAGAAGTTGGGGGGCCATTCCTCCTCCACTTCCTGGTGGGAGGAGTAAAAATGGTCTTCTGGAGAAAACATGATAGCAGAGGGTGTGAGCACAGAATAAATGCCCTTAAAATCCTTAAGACAGCCCCCTCGCCGGTGCTCCAACAGCTGGGCTTTCCCCGAAGCTGTTATAAGAATAGACTGAGGCGCAATACCAATTACCACCACCAGGTGGCGCTGGTCACTAACGTGGCCGTGTGGGGAAATCACCGTGTAGCGGTGTCAAAATTAGGCGAGGGTTGGCCGGGAATCAAGCGGACACTAAAGGAGTGACCGGATTCCCAAACGTGCGTAAAGAACAGCGGGAGCGCTCGACGGAGCTGCCTCGCTCGGACCAGACGCGCCTGACAGGATTTCACCGCGCGCAGAGCACACAGCGGGAGAAACTGCGAGGGGAGAACGCGCTCGGTCAAGAGCCTGCTGCGCAGGGAATATGAAACAATACCAAGGCAATAATGCTAATAACGTGCACAAGAAACCGCTATACAAACAGCAACAACGTCAGATTAAGCCAAGAATGTAAGGAATGCACTTAACTGACGAGCAGTGAAGAAAGAGGAAGCGGAAGGGACGTCACGATATTATATACGATGGACTGTGATATGATTGGACTATCGTTGCCTTGGAGACTACCCCCCTAATGGTTCATGGGTTGTGTAGTCTTTTATTTAATGATTGTTGTTTTACGTTTTCTTTGAACTGCTATGCAAATAAAGTGAGGAAAGATATGCATAATACTCGCCTCCGTCCTGCCATAGAATTCATTAAACTTTATTTGATCTGATTTAGAAACATAGATCATAAAAGTGTACATAAAAACAGTAAATCCTCTTTCCTAATACAATACAGTGATAATTAATTAAAACCAGTAGGTAAAAACGGGTGTTACAAAGCCCGGTACAGAGCAACTTCAGGTTAACAGAATCGTAAAGTTCAATGTTTCGCAAGATCAATCTCATGTACTTCGTGCAAAATACGCAATAAGGGGTCCAAGTAAGATGTAACGCTCCAATACCTGAGCAGTTTGCACTATATAAAACTGCAGAAAAACTAAAAATAAAAAGTGTTTTGCACACTTCTGTCATTGGGCTATATGTGGGCTACATCTGGGTGATATTTGTGCTACATTTGGGCTCGTTTTTCTCTGGTGGCCATCTTGGGAGACTTATTTGTTAGGAAGTTTCCTAATTTCGTCATTTACTGCAGTCTCCTCAGTAGGAAATGCTTTCAGTTTTTACTTTGATTCCATCAAGAAGGCATTCAGATGTGTCACACATTTGCCATAAATTCAGAATGTTAGCACTCTAGTTGTTCATTAGATCACTGTAGTAAAGCTACTGCTCACCAGGGAGTTAACTGGAAGTCTACTGCTGGTATTGAAAGTGATTGTTTCAGTCTGCATGTCAGAATTTTCTAATGAAATAGAAGAGGATTTGAGATCTCACTTAAAACATGCCCTAAATTTTCTTTCTGCAGCACTAACCATAATTTATATGGCAAAATGAACCCCCTCATTTTGTTCCTTTTTAAATTAAATGTTTTAAGTGTTACCAGTTTATTCCAATCAAGATGGCTTCAGGTGTGCCATACTTTTGTCATAAGTAAGACTGTTAGCGCTCTAGTTGTTCTTTAGAACACTCTGGGAAGCTGCAGTAGAACACAAAGGCATCAACTGACATGCTGCTCCTGTTGAAATATAACAGGAAGATATTTGAGATCACACTTGAAACATGTCCTAATTTTTCTTTCTACAGCACTAACCATAATTTCTATGACAAAATGAACCCCATCATGTTGTTCCTTTTTAAATTAAATGTTTTAAGTGTTACCAGTTTATTCCAATAAAGATGGCTTCAGTTGTGCCATACTTTTGTCATAAGTAAGGCTGTTAGCACTCTAGTTGTTCTTTAGAACACTCTGGGAAGCTGCAGTTGAACACGAAGGCATCAACTGACAGGCTGCTCCTGTTGAAATATAACAGGAAGATATTTGAGATCTCACTTAAAACATGTCCTAATTTTTCTTTCTACAGCACTAACCATAATTTCTATGGCAAAATGAACCCCCTCATTTTGTTCCTTTTTAAATTAAATGTTTTAAGTGTTACCAGTTTATTCCAATCAAGATGGCTTCAGGTGTGCCATACTTTTGTCATAAGTAAGTCTGTTAGCACTCTAGTTGTTCTTTAGAACACTCTGGGAAGCGGCAGTAGAACACAAAGGAATCAACTGACAGTCTCTGCCCTTGTTGGATGTACATGTTTTACTGAGAATGTCAGACTTCATTCTCACATGACTGAGAAAGATAATGTGAATTTACAGAAAATATGCTCTCATTTTAGCTTCTAGATCACCTTCCAAACCTCAATGGGAAAAGTATGAGAAAATAGTTTTCTCTCAAACATGATTCATGATATCCCAGCAGAAGGATTTTTCACAGGGTAAAATCACCTTAGAACACACCACAATTCCTAAAATTAGTATGGTACCATCAACAAATGAATTCTAATGTAACTAAAGTCTGTTATCACCCTTTATAGTTCTCCTTTTGGTAACCCTCAAAATCTTCGATTCACTACAATGCATTTCAATGGGGTACTTTCATTTATATTGGTCCCAAGATGGCTGCCAGCAATTCCAGGATGAAGTGCTGACAGCCAATCAGATCTCACGATGAAATGTGTGGTTAGGCTCCGCCCAGATATATATGTGTTTTCTTTTTCAAATTTCTCAGGAACTACTAAACGGATTTACACCATTTAAGCAAAAGACACGACTCTGAACCAAGGGCTACCTTTTTGCCAAATTTGGTGTAATTCCGTTCAGCAGTTCGGGCTGTAGCTGCGATGAAAGGTTCCTATGGAAAATTGCATGGGGAAAACACGTTTTGGGACCCCCCTTTTTTCTTGGCCCCCACTTGACGAATCACCCCGAGACTTTCAGTATAGGAGCGGACCGGAGCGGACCACGAGTTTTGAAAATTTTGCGAAGATTCGTCAACCGGCGCCAAAGTTATTTCAAATAGAATGTTATGAATTTCCTATGGAAAATAGGTCCTAACTATAACTATCTACTGGCGACCGCCAGTAGATAATAATCCAGCTCTAAAAAATATATATATATATATGTATGTGTATATATATAGCATTTTTTGACTTGCCTACATCTTTGGTGCCATTTGAGTAACCGTCCCGGTTTTTCCAGTAAAAGTGACCCTGTGATTCTTGTTGTGCATGGAAAGATTCTGGGGCGATTTGTGAAGCAGAGGCTGAGAAAAATGGGTTTAAAGAAAGGGTGCGTGTGCTATGTTAATTCCAATAGAACCTGTCAACACGCCTACAATCTGAACCACTGAACGGAATTACACTAAATTTGGCAGAAACCTAGATTTGGTTATGCAGATCATGCTTTCAGTTATTTGCTGTAAATCTGTTCAGTAGTTTTTGGGAAATGTAAGAATCAAAAGTTAGTGATATCTGTGTTTGAGGATTTTTCACGTCTACGTCAGACACTGATACGCTCACTGAGATACCCACTCAAAGACTTAGATACCCAGTTACAGACCCATTCAGAGACTCATGCACCCACTCACACACCTACTCAGAGAATCATGCACCCACTTGCAGACCCACTGAGAGTCTCACACACCCACTGACAGACCCACTGAGAGACTGACACACCTACTCAGACCCACTCAGATACTTATGCACCCACTCACACATCTAATTAGACACTGATGCACCCACTAACAGACCCAGTCAGACACTGATGCACTCATTGACATACCCACTCAAAAACGTATCTACCTAGTTACAGAACCACTCAGAGAGTCATGCATCCATTCACACACCCACACAGAGAGTTATGCAGCCTCTCACAAATTCACTTAGACACTGTTGCACCTCAGTCACAAAGTGAGTCAGACACTAATGCACCCAGTGACAGATCCACTCAAAAAGTCATACACACTGTGAAAGGAGCATTGAGACAGTCATACATGTTTTTTTAGACTTATTTAGATAGAAATATATATATATAGTGGGATGGTTAGAATTAATTTTTTGTTAAAACTTTTGAATGTGCTGTTGACCATTGAATATCTGCTCTTGGTTTGTGATTTCCCAACATATTCGCGATTATCACTACGTTGTCGTGCATATTTTGAGAATTTTAAAAACTGATATGTGTAAAGAAAATTACGAATATTTTGGGCACTTGAGTGGCTCTGACAAGAGTCTTTGTGTTGATTGTGTGTAAATGACAACTATACATAGGACCGGATGCAGAGTTTCAGGTTGGTTAGAAACACTCTGTTGCCTTAGTCTGTAAAGTGCACTCCATCACTTCTATAGGTTGCATGCATGTCAAAAAAGCAGGTTGTTATTGTAGATAGACCCCATGTTATGGTCTCTGAGGAATGCTGAAACTTTTTATTAATATGGTTCCTGGCTTTGTAAATCTGTGGACAGAATTGATTAGACTACTTCCATTTCTGTCTCTGGCATTTGATGGAGTACACCAAGACAGTGTGAGGGAAAAGAGTCAATAATTGTGTAAAGGTATCGTTCATTATGATTTCCAGTTCTACCCCAGTCAGTGTGCCTAGGTCATTGCCACCACAGTGCACAATCATGAGAACAGGGGGATGAGAATCCATAATTTTAACCAAAGGCAGCACTTGATAACACTTTAACTCTCTCTGGCCAATCCCTTTAATGTCCACATTAGCCAAACCCAAGTCTCTGTCAATATCACCCTTTCTCGCCCAGAAGATATAGCTGTGGCCCACAATCCGCACTCTAACCATTTTGAAGTGAAGCAGCAGTAGTAGACAGGAGAAGGCTGGAGCTGAATGAGGCAGTTTTCCAAATGAAAGGCAGTTAAAACTGAGGTGTTTCCCCTTGTTTAAAAAAAGCACATATTTGATTGGATGTTGTGAACAAGCAGGTGGTTAAAATTAGGTAGCGTGTGGAGTGACTAGTAACTACATCTGTTATTGGCTCTGGGAAACATATGTAATAGAGACATTGATATGTTTTTTTAATGTGTACAGTAAACTGCACTTGCTGCAGCTGAATTTGTAACAAGTATGGTCCTTTTAAAATGTGGTATGAACTTGTGACCTACTGGGTCTAGTGGGTTGGTATGGAGACTATGCTAAGAGTGTATTGGGGGAAGGGTGTAAAAGAGAGAGGTTACTAATTCTTATAAATGTGAGGTGTTTAGACTAATTTTAGTGTAAAAAGAGTGTTATTTCCTTGTGAGGGCTTGCAAAAAAAGTGTACTGTACTGCTAAAGTTGTAAAACTATAAAGGCAAATATGTTTTTGGACTCCCGCTTTTTTTTCTGTGGATTCATCGTGACCATCGCGATGAAGTTGCTATCATCAGCAAAAAGGCATCCGTTTTGGTAGTCTTCATGAAAAGGAGGGAAAGGGTTAACATATACTAACCATTCAGAAGTGCACTCACAACACTAAAATATGAAAGGAATGTTTTCATTTGGTGCCTTCTACAGATAGCGAAAAGTTGAAAAGGTTGCCACTTATGGTTGCTTTGTATGAGCGTGATGTGCCATTGTTGTGCTTAGTTTTCACAAATCCTAATACTATTGCAACTATCTAATAATAGTGAAAAAAGCTATTTGATCAAAAACTCAATCTCATGGTATATGAATTATGTTTCTTTTTAACTAAAAAAGAATTGATTTAGAAGGTATATGTGTATGTGAGGATTTTAAAAAAAGACTGAAATTCATACAACACTAAAGAAAATGAGATGGTTTATGAGTGGTAGTGTATACATGATGTAGTCGTTAGAGAGAATAATTTGTTTTGTGTTCTGGGCCTTGTAGCCATATTTATTTAATTGTAAAACAGAATAATAAGAGTTATAGTTGAAATACAAAAAATGCACTGTAGGTGTATATAAAACACAAATCTTTGAAACTTGCCAGGTATATCTTTCTTATTCTTTATCGTAGCTCTTTCTAAATTATAAAGCAGGTTTGTTTATGCTTAGATGGTGAGATATGTTCTTTTAGCTTGTACTAAATCACATGTGTACTATGAGACTCCTAGGCATACTTAAGCATGCACTGTTTAAAGATGGGTTAGGTTTTTATTCTAGACTCTGTTTCTGGAGTGTCACTATGAGCTTGACCTTGTATATAGCATCTGTTTCTGAAGTGGTAAATACATGTTTTACAACAGATAATTCACCTGAGAGATATGCTATAGGTATGTCATAAAGCATGGCTTTTGGTGCTTTTAAAAGGGAAAGTTGCTGTTTTGCGTTTTAGTAACTTAGTTATGTATGCACACACTGTTATTATAATCCCTATATGTGCTATACCATGTATAATGCATGTAATATAGATGTTTGCATATATATACTCTCTCTGTCACCCACTGATAGACTAACAAATGGAGCTATACCTTCACTAACTTACTCCTGAAGTAGTTATATATGCAGGTTATACGGTAACAGATGTAGTCTGAACTTTCAGTGAGCTAAATGCAGTAGTACAGATCCATGTGCCTAATTATACATGCACCCTGCCACTCAGACTTTAATCTGCCATACCTAAAGAGAAAAGAAGGCAGACACTTAAACATGCAGTAAAATAGTGACAGAAGCAGCTAAAAATGTATTCGCACAGAGGCACAAATGATATGTATCAAGTGCTAAGAGAGGTAGTTGTGCATACACTTCAAAAACCGTATACTCACTAACACAGTGAGTAGGCTAATCATGCAGCCCATTTCACTTCATTTTAAAGAAGCAGAGAGGTCACAAACAGAGGCACTCATTTACCCACAAGCTTACTTGTATATGTAATAGCAGGCACAGAAACACTCATTTGTATATGGAGTAAGGAAGCAACATTTTCTACTCTGACATGCAGACAGGTTGCCCCTCCATCTTCTTTGAGGCCTTGTACCTTTCAATCAGTGAATGTAGTTTTTGCAGCTAGGCCTACTGTCTTATTTGAAAGTTGTACACAAGACTCAAACTGCTGTTCTACTATGTATAAGTGACCACTGAGGTAGCCTGCAGCTACACTATAGCTCATAGTGATATGTGCTTAAAAGGTAGCACATGCACTCTGTATGTTCTATCAGCTACATACACTTGTACAGATACATGGGCCAAATTATACATCCACCTTGTTACCCAGACGTTAATCTGACATACCTAAAGAGAAGATGAGTATCCAGTAAAATAGTGACAGGAGCAGCTAAATATTTACTCGTAGAGAGAGGCATAACTCATATGTACCTAGTGCTAAGGAAAGGAGTTGCACATTGTTAGACTTGGCATCTTTTGGTGTGTTTCCCCTGAGTTTTTGCTTTCTGACCTCCCGGTTTTGACTCTGTTTTTGCTGGCTTAGTGTCTCTGCGCACCTTTCTCACTGCTGATCAGTGCTAAAGTGCAAGTGCTCCTGTTGTAAACTGTGTTATGGATTGGTGTTTCCATGATTGGCATATTTGATTTACCTGTAAATCAAATGCTGTTCGTGGGCTGCAGCACTGGATTGTGCCACCCACACAAACAGCCTGTAAATATAACTCTGGCCTGCCATTGCAGATCCTGTGTGCAGTCTGGGACTGCCATGTCGACTTGGCAAGTGTACCCACTTGCCAAGCCCTAACCTTCCCTTTTCTTACATGCCAGTCACCCCTAAGGTAGGCCCAAGGTACCCCCGTGGGCAGGGTGCAGTGTATGGGAAAGGTAGGACATGCCCTGGTGTGTGTGGCATGTCCTGATAGTGAATTACTGCCAATTTAGTTTTTCACTATTGCAAGGCTACCTGTTCCCATAGGACAGAATGGGGAGTTTGTTTATAACATCTTATAAACATAACTGGCCCTGGGAACTAGGTAGAATAATTAAGTTTAGTACGCCTGAACTCAGAATCTAAAGATGCATCTTTTAGTGAAGGTGATTTTTACATTCTGTGTTTGAAAATACCACTTTTAGAAAGTAGGTATTTCCTTGCTCAGCCATCCAGTAGGCCTCTGCTGGGGTTGTGGATTGACTGTCTGGGTTTTGGATGACAGGGGCTGGGGAGGAGCCGTGGCTCCAGATAGTCTAGGTGGGTCATGAAAGGGCTGAATAGACCTCGGCTGCATTTAGAGTAGGGGGAGGAGATTTCCTTTCATATGAATGCGCCTGGTCTGCCTCTGACAATGCCGTCCCTACCTCCTGCCAGGAAGCCACACCAGAGAGGGCAAAACTGGTTCTGGCTGGGCACAGACACTCTCTGCCTGAAAGGACAAAGGATTTTGGGCTATGAAAAGTGGGGCCCAAACCCCTGAACTTTAGAACTCTTTTGGACCAAGAAGACTGCCAAGAAGAATTGCAGGAGAAGCTGTGAGGAGGAGCTACCACTTTGCTGTGTGCTTTGCTGTGTTGGCCTGCAGTGGCTGCTTCTGTCTTGGGCAGTGGAAGGACTGGAATGGACTTTCTGCAATCTATTCTTGTGAGTTTCTCCAAGGGCTTGAGGTAGAGCTTGCCCCCTGTTCAAGGAGTCTCAGGAACAGCAAAGACGTCAAGTTCTTCTGCCCTCAGCACTGAGGACTGTGTGTTTTGTGCTGCAACAGAAGAAAAAGCAACCCGACGCCGTCTATGACGCCGCTGCCGACTCTGCGTCCTGAAGGCACCGCAGAGGGCACTGCCACAATGCCGCACCGTGACCCTGGTCTCACCAACGACGCCTGCTGACGCTGCCACCGAGCCGCTGCTTCCACCGCGACCTGTGGGCACCGCACTCCGCATCGCCTCGCTTTACGCTGCCGCTTTGGTATCCCCGACGACGCCGCTCCCCGCCGAAATCGACGCCGCTGCCTGCACCGTGGTTCGAGGGCACCACTTGTAAAGTTACACAGCGCACCACCCTCATCCCGCACCGCAGCCTTGGCCTACCGACGCCGGTGCCATCGACTCCAGTTCGTCAGCCGACAACAGCGCTTCAGCAACGACAATGCTGCTGCTTGCACCATGACCTGCCAGCACCACGACGAGCACCGCATCACTTCACACCGCAACTGTGGTCTCACCGACGACGCCATCTGACGCCGCCACCGAGCCGCTGCTCGCACCGCAACCTGAGGGCATCGCACGCTGCACCGCTGCACTTCGCACCGCAGCACCCGACGCCAGCCGACGCCAGTGCTCCTGACTTCAACCGCGAGGAGTTCGATCTGCAACGGGTGTGACTTCAAGGGCCCGACGACTCCTGAACAGACCTCCGGAACCGATGCCTGCGGACGCCGTGCTTTCGGAAGCTCAACGAGAGATCTCTGATGCCCTGCATTTCTAAAGGTACTGTTTTGCGGGTCTTCCCAACACTGTAGCTGGCCCGCGACGCCACGGTCAGCCAGAACTGTTTGGATTTGTCTGTTCACAACGCTGTGATAGCCCCAGAGGGAGCTATTGACTTCAAGGAACTGTTTTTCAAGGTTATTTTGATAACTGAAGATTTCTAAGTATTGTATTGTGTATTTTTATCGTTTTTGGTCTTGTCTTAAGTATATAAAAATATTGGATATTTTTCTAAACTGGTGTGGTGTTCTTTTGTAGTGCTTACACTGTATTACTGTTGGTTATGTGCAAATGTTTTACACACTGCCTCTAAGATAAGCCTGACTGCTCGTGCCAAGCTACCAAAGGGGTGAGCAGGGGTTATTTTAGGAGTGTAACTCCCTTATCTTGACTAGGAAGAAGGGTCCCTATTTGGACAAAAGTACCTACCACTGACAACTAGAGACCCCCATTTCTAACACACATAGACATCAAGAAGCTCAAACTTACTCTCACACCTAGGACACAATCTATGCAGGACATTTTATTCAGTTTTACATAACCTGAGAGGCTACAAATTGAAGCAGTCATTTGTCCAGAAATGTACTTGCACATGCAATCAAAGCCCCAAATAGGGGCTGAGACACTCATTCAGATATAGGCTAAGGAACTGACACTTTCTAGTGTAATGTACATAGTAGAAGCCCTTTTATTATGTTTTAAGCCTTTTACACTTCTACTAGTGCATGCACTTTCACAGCTAGGCTGACCTTGAGATTTTAAACTCGTGCATAAGGCACAAAGTGTTCTTTTACCATCTATAAGTAACCACCGAGGTAGCGTCCATGTAGGACATAGGGGAGAGTACTATGTGCTTAAAAGGTAGCACAAGCACTCTGTATGTTCTATCAGCTACATGCACTTGTACAGATTCATATGCCCAATTATACATCCACCCTGTCATCCATACTTTAATCTGACATACCTAAACAGAAGATGAGGCAGACACTTGAATGTCCAGTAAAATAGTGACAAGAGCAGCTAAATATTTACTCATAGAGAGAGGCATAACTCATATGTACCTAGTGCTATGGAAAGGAGTTGCACATAGACGTCAAGAAGCTCATACTTACTCTCATACCTAAGACACAATCTATGCAGGCCATTTTATTCAGTTTTACATAACCTGAGAGGTTACAAATTGAAGCTGTCTTTTGTCCAGAAATTTACCTGCACATACAATCAAAACCCTAAATAGGGGCTGAGACACTCATTCAGATATGGGCTAAAGAACTGACACTTTCTAGTGTAACATGCATAGAAGTAGCGCACCTATTATGTTTTGGGCCTATTACACTTCAGCCAGTGCATGTACTTTCACAGCTAGGCTGACCTTGAGACTTAAAACTCCTACATAAGGCATGAAGTGTTCCTTTACCATCTATAAGTCATCATCGAGGTAGTGTCCTGGTAGGACATAGGGGAGAGTACTTTGTGCTTAAAAGATACTACATGTACTCTCAATATTTTCTAAAGGAACATGCACTCATAGAGATCCATGTGCCCAATTTTACATCTACCCTGCTACCCAGGTTTTAACCTGACATACCTAATTAGATAAGGAGGCAGATACAAAAACACTCAGTGAAATAATGTCAGAAACAACCAAAGATTCACTCATACAGACAGGGACAGCTGATCTATATCCAGCGCTAAGGGAGGTAGTTGCACACACACTTCAAAAGTCCTATACTTACTAACTCAGTCAGTAGACAACTATGCAGTCCATTTCATTTCATTTCATTTGAAAGAACCAGAGAGATCACAAACTGAGGCAGTCATTTACCCACAAACTTCCAGACATATGTAATCACAGGTTCAGATAGGGACAGAGACACTCATTTGGATATGGACAAACAAGTGACATTTTCTACTCAGACATGGAGACAGGTTGCCTTTCCATCTTCTTTGAGGCCTTGTACATTTCAGTCAGTGAATGGAGTTTTTGCAGCTAGGCAAATGTCTCATTTGAAAGTCCTACACAAGACATAAACTACTCTTCTACTATGTATAAGTGACCGCTGAGGGAGCCTGCAGCTAGAGTATAGGGCACGGTGCTATGTGCTTAAAATGTAGCACATGCACTCTGTGTGTTCTCTCACCTACATGCACTTGTGCAGATCCATGTGCCCAATTATACATCCACCCTGCCACCCAAACTTTAATTTGACATACCTAAACAGAAGAGGGGGTAGACCCTTGAATATCCAGTGAAATAGTGACAGAAGAAGCTAAACATTTACACGTACAAGGAGGCATAACTCACATGTTCCTACTGCTAAGGAAAGGAGTTGCACATAGACTTCAATAAGCTAATACTTACTCGCACACCTAGAACACAGTCCATTTTATTCTGTTTTACATAGCCTGAGAGGTTACAAATAGAAACAGTCATTTGTCCAGAAATTTGCCTGCACATGAAATCAAAGGCCCAAATAGGGTCTGAGACACTCATTCAGATATGGGCTGAAGAACCAACACTTTCTAGTGTAACATGTATAGAAGTAGCCCCTTTATTATGTTTTGGACCTATTACACTTCAGCCAGTGCATGCACTTTCACAGCTGGGCTGACATAGAGATTTAAAACTTTTACCTAAGGCATAAAGTGTTCTTTTACCAGCTATAAGTCACCACCAAGGTAGCGTCCAGGTAGGACATAGGGGAGACTACTATGTGCTTAAAATATACTATATGTACTCTCAATATCTTTTGAGCTACATGCACTTTTAGAGATCCATGTGCCCACTTTTACATCTACCCTGCCACCCAGACTTCAATGTCACATACCTACATAGGAAAGGAGGCAGACACAAAATCACTCAGTGAAATAGTGATAGAAACACCTAAAGATCAACTCATACAGACAGGCACAGATGATATGTATTTAGTGCTAAGGGAGGAAGTTGAACACACACTTCAAAAGCCCTATACTTACTAACTCAGCGATTAAACTAACTATGCTGCCCATTTCATTTCATTTTAAAGAACCACAGAGATCACAAACAGAGTCTGTCATTTAACCACAAACTTACATGCACATGTAATCACAGGCCCAGATAGGGACAAAGACATTCATTTGGATATCGGTAAAGAACAGACATTTTCTACTCTAAGATTCAGACAATTTGGCCTTTTATCATGTGTGCGTCCTCCTATACTTAAGCCAGTGCTAGAATTCTACATCTAGGCCAACCGTCTGATTTAAAACTGCTACACAAGGCATAAACTACTCTTATACTATATATAACTTACCACTAAGGTACTCTGCCGCTAGGCCATAGGTCAGGGTGTTATGTGCTTAAAACGTACCACATGTATTCTGTATGTTCTCTGAGCGATATGGATACCTACAGACCCTGTTTGAAATTAATAATATAATATTAGATATAGTAGGCAAATAGAATTGTTTATGATTCTAGTTAAATACTTGAAAAATATAATCTCATAGGGGCAGATTTACAAGCCCCTTGCGCCACTTAGCGCCGCCGTTGCGTCACTTCTGTGACGCAACGGCGGCGTAAGCTCAGCGCCATGCTGCGGGGTATTTACAACGTGACGCATCTAGGGAGATGCGTCACGTAGTAAGCCCTGCGCCACATGAAACCTGCGTCAGGTTTCATGTGGGCGTTCCCGAGCAGGGGGCGTTCCGGCGCAGGAACGCCTCGCAAAGTGGCTGAGTGAAATCTACAAGATTTCACTCAGTCACTTTCCGGCGCCGCTGCGACGCAATCCTTACGCCTGCTTCAAGCAGGCGTAAGGAGTGGCGCACCACGTTAGGTATGGGCGGCCCACGAGCATTGCTGGAGTTGCGTCGCGCTTGCGACACGACTCCAGCAATGCGCCGCCCTTGCGCCACAGGATGCGACACGCATCAGCCTTTCCTTGCGCCACGGTGCGCCGCATTGTAAATGCGGCGCTTCCGTGGTGGCGCAAGGAGAGAATTGCGTGTCGCAACTATTCTGGCGCATCCCTGCTGATTTGCAGGGATGCGCCAGAAGTTGTAAATCTGCCCCATAGTACTTAATTAAAAAGTAACTCTGCTTATGTTGTTTTTTCTTTTTAGACATCAATTTGAAATTAACTTCAGACACATAGAATGCCATCAAAATGTGTGAGAAGAAAAAAATAACAGCAAAAATATCATGTTCTCATAACTCCCTCATAACTCATAACTCACTCACAATTCCTGCCCTGGCCCTCCCTATAGGCTACTCGATGCTCGCACAGAATAGACCTAGCGGCAGGGGAGGTGGTTTAGCTGTGATATTCAAATCTGCTTTTTCCTGCACTCTCTCACCCCAGGCTATCCCTGATTGCGAATGTGCCCTGTTTAAAATTATTATATCACACAATTTCACTCTCACTGGGCTTCTCATTTACCGCCCTCCAGGGCCGGCCAGAGCCTTTCAGGAAGCCTTAGCTCACACCACATCTACTCTTGCCCTAGAGACAGCTAACTTTAGCATTATAGGCGATCTTAATTTACATCTGGAACGCCTTGACTCCCAGGAGATCACCAACTTTCTGGGAGACATGGATGCCTGTCAACTAACTCAACTAGTGGAGGGCCCATCACATCTCGCAGGCCACCTATTGGATCCAGTATTCTCCAATATCCGGTCTCTCAAAGTCCACGACCCCCTTCCACTAACTTGGATGGATCATTTTCTTATCCATATGTGCCTTGGTCTAGCTGGTGCTCCCCTACAGACTTCTCATTCACCTTCTATGAAACGTCCCCGGCACAAACTGGACGCACCTAGCTTTGTGTCCAGTCTAAAATCATCCCGCCCCGACTGGCCCACTGACCTGGAGGAAGCGGATAGAGCATTCAGGGGTTGGATTAACAACTCACTCAACCACTGTATCCCTAAGAAACTGACCTGCGTCAAGCGCACGCAATCGCACGCCTGGTATAACGAGACCTTAGTGATGGAAAAAAAACACTGTAAAACTCTGGAACGTACCTGGAGGCGTACCTACAACCCTATAGCTAAAAAGATCTACATGCAGGCTATTAAAGCCTACCACAAACTTGTACAAAAGTCTAAAGCCGCATTCTACACTAATTTGATCACACTGAGTCCTAACCCTTCCAAAACCATTTTCTCTCTTATAAATGACTTGACAAAACCCCCGGTAGGAACTAATAATATCATATCTACCAACCTGCACTGCGAATCTCTGGCACGCTACTTCATCAACAAAGTTGAGTGTATTTACAACTCACTCGACTCCAGAAGGGCCGCCTCTAAATCGTGGCCGTCTAACTGCTCACTTGATCTTCCCTACTCTCTACAATACCTACCATCTATGTCCTTTAAAGACCTGGAAACTCTGGCAGCAAAGGTGAAATCAGGCTCTCCTGATGATCCAGTAAAACCGGACAACTTTAGGAAATTCCAGGACTGTATTCTGTCTGAGGGTAGGGAATTGATCAATAGATCGATCCAGTCGTCAGTAATTCCCAAATCTTGGAAACATGCCAAGGTTTTTCCCTTACTGAAAAAGCCCGCACTGAATGCATCTTTGCCGGAGAATTTCCGGCCAATTTCTCTACTTCCTTACTTGGCCAAGGTTATGGAATCCCATGTTAATATCATCCTGACCAAGTATTTGGAAGCCAATGAGATTTTGGACAGGTCACCAAACGGGTTCCGGCCTAAGCATAGAACGGAATCCGCCCTGTTGGCAGTTACAGAGCAGCTGAGGGCATCGCTGGACGTGGGCAGCACCTCGGTACTGATCTTACTCGATCTGAGTGCGGCCTTCGACACGGTCTCCCATGAGATTTTGCTCCAACGACTCGGGGAGATCGGGGTCAGTGGTAAGGCCTGGGCCTGGTTTGCGTCTTTTCTACCCTATCGCTCCTTTCAGATCCACGCCCCTCCCTACCTGTCCAGTACCTACCCCCTTAGCAGTGGTGTCCCCCAAGGCTCTGCTCTGAGCCCCACGTTGTTTAACGTGTACGTCCGCCCCTAGCCCTCTTGGCCAAAGCCCGGAAGATTAACATGATATCATACACGGACGGCACGCAATTGATATTCACTTTCACCAATAACCCAGCCCAAGACCAACTGAAATTCCGTGAAGATGTCCTGGCCATCTCAGATTGGATGGCGGATAACTATCTTCAACTTAATTCCTCAAAAACTGAGGTGCTTCTGGTAGGCCGGGATTCCCATAAATGGGACTATCAGTGGTGGCCTGCGGCACTGGGCACTCCTCCCCAACCGAAAAGCGCAGTTAAGAATCTGGGGGTCCTGATGGACAACTCCCTCTCTTTTGAGCTTCATGCCAAAAAAGTGGCAGGCACATGCTTTGGCCACCTACATGGTTTGAAACCCATCCTGGGTTTTTTTGACGCTTCCACCCGACAAGTGATTATTCGGTGGTTCTGTCTAACCCTGGGCATAGTTCGCGTAGTCGCGCTACGCGAAGCTACGCGAAGACGTCGGGGCGCTACGCGAGGTACGCGTGGCTACGCGAGCGTGCATAGCTGCTTGTCGCGCCCGTTCGCGATGCATTTTTCTTGCTCGGGAACGCGTTGTGCGTGTTCGGGACGCTGGGCGCGAACTTACCCATGCGGTCGCCTATGGGCGCGACCATTTTGTTTTTCACTTGTCCCGCCCGTTCGCGATCCCTTATTTCCTGTTCCGGGTCGTGTATAGCGTGCTCGCGATGCGCATTCCATGTTCGGGAACGCGTTGTACGTGTTCGCGACGTTTTCTGCGTGCTCGGGGAGAAATATCACGCAAACTTACCCACACGGTCGCGATGGGCGCGGCCATCATGTTTTTCCACTCTATGCTATGGTTCTGGGCCTGCTTTTCTATCCTCCCTCAATCTTTGCAATCCTTAGTTTTTTACACTGTTTTTCAATTTTTCTTTATTTCTTATCTATCTCTCTCTCTGCCTGTCTATATTTTGCATTTTTTTCTACTTTTTACTGTGTTTTTTTAACTTTTCGACTGTTTTATATAACTTTCTTCTTTAAGCTCCTACTTCTTCCCCTAACTTTATTTTTCCCTTCTAACTTTTCTTTTCCACCTCCTCCCACCCCAGAACCATGGCGAAGGGTAGCAGCAGCGGCTCGAAGGGCAAGGCGCGTGCGCCCAAGAGCCGCCTGCCTTGCGGCAGACTGCGCCCTGCAGGGGTGCAAGCCCGCCAGCTTTCTTAGTGAGGCGGAGGTGGCCGCCCTTGTTTTTTTTGTTCAGTGCCACCTCCCCTTGACCTTGGCAGCAGGCGGCAGGCCAGGCTCTGGGTACCCGACCCAGGAGCGTCACCGCCGGTGGGCGAAGGTGCGCCGGGCAGTGTTTCGCTGCTCAGGGGTCCGGCGCACCCATAACCAGCTGGCCCACCGGTGGTCAGACAACCTCGACCGGGAGCAGGACCTGTTGGACCTGCTAGGTGTCAAGGTCGTGGGGCTTGGTGAGTAGCTAATATACATAGTAGTATAAGTATTGTGATTTGTGTATACATTTTTACAAATAACAAGAATACTGCTGCTTACATTGCAGGTAAATTACGTTTCAAAATCTTCTGTGATTGTAGGACACAGGTGCTGGGCGCTACTCTTACTTGTTTGCAACTTTGCGCTCGCTTGTCCTTATTATTATGTAAGAGTTTACTTTAGAGAACTTCAGGTAGGTAATGCTATAGCTAGAGAGACTGTAGTCCTTCCTTTGTCCTCCTGTCAAATAGTGGTGGATGAATTGATACTAGGTTTAGTTACTATTAGTTGATAATTTTTGAGCGGTCTGCGTGACGCATCCTCTGTCACTGAGTGCTGCTTACCCCAGTCCTTAGTAGAACCTTTTGTAGTTTGTTTAGTGAGTGGTACTGGTAAGCTTAGCAGTGTCAGTCAGCTGCAGAACATCAGACGCAACCAACCAACAATTTGGTGTATGCATTATGCACTTTATGCATGTGTCCTCCTTCTCATCTATGCATTTTTTATGGCTAAAAAAAATGGAAATGCAGACTTAATGAACAATTGGCCCGCCTGGAATAGGTGGGCTAGGTCAGGTGGTACTTAGGCTTAGTTAGTGTTCTGGATTTTATTTGAATCAATCAGAATGGAACACTGAATTAGTGTTCCCAAATAAGTAGACTGTCCGTGAATCCCACAAGCCAGTAGTCGATCGGATTAGATAGGTCAATTTTATTGCAATTTTTGTTTCCTAAAATGTGTGAGCGTTTTTTAGATAATTTATTTGTTTCACAGCAATCATTAATGTTTGTGTCTTTCTTTATTATATCTTACATGATCACTGATCTGCAGAACCCAGGGGCAAGAAGACCGCTCCTCTACCAAGGGCCCTGCTGCTGGTCCCAGTAAGTCCTCCAGTGGTTAATATTAACAATTATATTGCCCTAACTTTTACTGCACCTTATTTTTTCAGAACTATTAATTCTGGTTCCACTCCCTAATTCTATTTTTTACAAAAGATTCTTTGATCTTGACTTGACTATCTGTTTCTAAATTCTGGTTATCCCTGCCTCTAAGTTCTAACTGCCTCTGCTATGAATGTCTGTACTACTACTATTAGTCTGTCGCTAAGCTTGCCCAGTTTGCATTGCCACTCTTTATTGTACGGTTTTGAATAAAACTCAGATTGACCAATAGCTCTAGCCACTGAGTCCAGTCCTTTCGGTTGTCCTCTTCTAGGCTTCTTAATCTTGAGGCTTTGACAATTACCACAAACAAAAAGCCCAACCAGATATTTGACTATTTTTGATAGGATATAGTACATACTACTACTGATGTGTGGATTCTTCATAGCCCCATGCAGAACTATGCACATGGAAATAGGATGTTGGTGAGGAACTTGGACGTTCCTCACACCTCAGTCAGAAGTGAACCCACAATCCCCTGAACGACTAGCTATAGTGTCTCATTAGGTCCCCGAACCCCCACCCGAAGATACCCAATGATTATGATTACACAACCCAGAACATAACACCCTTTTGCTCACTCACTCGTGTAAGTCCACCACCACCACCACACCAAATACCACAGAGTCTATTTGTAAGTTCAAAAGGTTTATTTTCAACTAACAAGCTCTGTATGTTGTTCTATAAAATTCAGTGTACTCCAGCCAGCTCCAACAGCAAAATGCATAAGATTAAAACAATAAACATTGTTACAACAAGTGCATGATGATAGAAGACAAAAGATCAGTGCGAATTCTGGGAGACTCCTCACCGTAGAACGTAGAATTACTGGTTACATCTCATGCATCATTCATAAGCTCTGCAAATCTGGTTCGTAGAAGGAAATCTTCTGCCTGAGAAAAATGGTGCACGTTAGATAGTATAATGCAAGCATTTCTCAGTCCTGCCAAAAAAGTGTAACATGTTACTTATAGCTAAGCAATACGGACTAACCGAACTCCATAACAAAATGGCTTGTTTTTCGACCTCTTGTACGCAACGCTCAGACAGTAGCTGTATGTGCTCATGTGGGCTCAAAAGGCGTCTTACTGTTACTTACTGCACAACAAGCTGCGAGGTAACATGCGCAAAAGACATGAAGCGAAAAATGGTTGCATGGCTCAGGCTAACTTTGCAAAGAGTAGAGTATAGTATAATAAATAATGACCCTAGGGACCATAACACTACTAGTGTCTACTGACTCTAGTACCCGATTTTGACTAGTGAATGTGATGTATAATATGTATGTATTAACTTTTTTTTCAATCTTGCTAGTGAAAAAGAATAAATAGGGGAGGTGTACACAGGCATCTAAAAATGTGTCATGTTTTTATCTAGGCGTAGTAGCGACCACCAGTGCCGGCGGGGCCAGCGGCGATTCCACCATTCCGGAGAGGGCAGGAGATGCGGCACCTGCAGGAGCTACAGGGGGTGAGCCAGCAGCAGTGGCGGGCGGTGGTAAGTTATATTCATTACTTATTGACATTGCACTAGCTGGAAGGGTGTTGACTTCACTCACTGTACTGTGTTGTTGAGACTTATTAGGTATGAAGTTGTAGTGAACATTATACAATGGTTGAAGAAGAGAAGACACCCTTTACTTAGCATTAGCAATGCAGTAGCAATAGCATTACCAGCGTGACTTGATTAACCAATGGCCTCTTCTATCTGACTCCAACTCAGCTGTGAAAGTTTTATGGAGGAGACTAAAAGTCAGATCAGATGACCTTGATGGATGTGTTGAACAAAAAGGGAAAGAAGGGTGGAAGGAGGAAGGACGGCGAGATTTAATATGATGACTGGCAGAGAAGGATACGTTGGAAGCATGGATAGGTGGCTGATAGGAATCAGATGCATGTGTTGTTGAAGGATGGGTGGAAGGTGAAAGAAGAATGGATGCCTGCCTGGGTGGGCGACACAGTATGGGTGGATACTGTGGATAGCAAGAATCATCAGCGGTGTTTGGGTGAAACTCTAAGCCAAGGCAAGCAACGGAGTGAGTGGACGCATGGGTTGTTGTTGGTGAAACAAAGTAAGGTTTGTGGAGAGATTAAGAAGAATGATTGACATTTACTTAGAATGGATGGATGCCTGTATGTATTCATCAAGACTGCATAGGTGGATACTGTCACGGGATGCACAGTTTTAGTTTTAAGGGAATGTAAAACAAACCGCGCCACAGTAGCAAAGCCGATGTGGGGAGGGGCAGGGTGGGGGGTAGCAGTAAACAATGTATTACGTGCCCAAATACAGGTAACTTTACTGTAAACATAAAAATAAATAAAGCGAATTTAATTGTGCGCACTGCACCGCCAAAAGCGATGCAGTGGGCGCAACAAAATTAGTTTTATTTATTTATATGTTTACTTACCTGTAATTGCCGTAATCCATAGTTTACTACCCCCACCCTGCCCCTCCCTACGTCACCGCCCGGCAGCACTCCCCGAGTCCCACCACCGACCGCTACTGACCTTATGTCGTTGTCCCATATAAAAGCAATGATCATTGGATCAGATATATAATCTGCCCTTTTGTAGTAGCCAGGGCACTGTCAAAGTGAAATTGACCAATTGCCCTTCATGTAACAGAGAGAGTATGGCCAGTGCCACCCGTAATAGAAAAATACGAGCTTCCCCACCTGCAGACAGTAGTAAATCAAACTAACGTGAGTCTGCGTCATGAGTCAGACTCGTATGTTTGTCTTGGGTGCAAGCATTGTTGACCGAGCTGGCATGCCGGCTACTACAACCAGGTTATGTAATTTCGCTAAACTAGTAGAGATAAGAAGAAGACTGGTGTACTGTGTACTGGAGTCCATAGTGCTAGTATAATGCCTGAAACTCCCACAAATGTTACAGGCCAAGGAAGTGGGAGGATAGATAGATTATTACCAGAAATGTTATGTACTGTGCTTCTTGCTAGTGCTACAGTGCCATTATGTGTTGAATTAATTTTGTGTTCCTGTTTTGCTAAGAGTACTGGTTACAACAATATTCTTTTTCTTTCTTGATATAGATACTCCTTCCCAAGAAAAACCATGCCGGAAGGAGTTGGCAGCCAGGGCCCGGCGCCGGAAACTGGAGGCCATCTGTGAGGAGTACCGGCGGCTGGTGGCTCAGGCGGAGGAGGAGGAGGCGGCAGCAGCTGCAGCCTCGTCCGATGCCCCGGGCCCCAGCCAGGCCAGACCTCCAGTGGTACGGCGCCGCGGTCTGGCAGCCGCCTGCCGCCACAATTCTCTTGCAGCCAGCATTGCTGTCCCCCACCCTGGATGCCACTGCAGGGCATTTCGACACAAGATTCTTCTCCAGGTGGCACGGCTAGAGAATCAACTAGAGGAGCGTGTAAAAATTCTGGTGGACAAACACCTTAAAGCCCGCCGAATCTAATAGGACCCTGTTGCCTTGCCCCTTTTTTATTCCTTTTGTTGGTGGGTGGGAATTGGGCGTTGGGGTTTCTGGACATTCTTTGGACTTTTTTCGTTTTGGACATTGGTTGGGGTTAGGGAGAGGGGTGGGTCAGGTGTGGGATAGTTTATTTTTGTTAGGGTAATAAATTATATTTATACTTAAACATACAATGTTAATGTTTTGTGGGGGGTTACTGTTTTACGAATTAACGTGACATGTTTTCCTTGCTGCTGCAGGGCCGCAGCCAGTGTTTGATTTAAATGATCTGCCGATGATGTAACACAAACAGATAGATGCGGTACCCCTCACTGAGTTATTTGTCCTACTAGTACTGTCAGTCTCTCCTCCTAGTCCATTATACCTCCCACCAAACTTATCTTACCTGTGATTGATGATGATTACGTTCGGCACAGTGATGGCTGCATGGTTTCCCAAGAGAATGGAGAAGATGCCATGGTTGTGGTGGTAGTAGTAGAGTAGACACTGGCAGCAGCATTTGCTAAAAAATAAAAAGAGACAGTCACTTGCCTGAAAGCGACTGTGGGAGGAGTAGTAGAACGAAGTAAAATACAGTACAGAAGAAGACTGGCAATTTTGGCAAACAAACAATATTGCATTTGCAACTGCTAAAGTCAAATAAAACATAATGGTGGCGGGGAGTGGGACAGCCTAGTACAAGAAGTTACAAACTGTAGTTGTGTCGAGTGAGTCACTTAACTTAACACAATCGTAATTCGTAACCTTTACTGCTGTGTGGTAGGAGTTTGATGATGAATCCAATCAATGCTGGCAATTAATTATGATGTACTATTAGCCGGTGACGGCTTGCACATAGACTGAGCATGGGTGGGCAAGCAGAAGAAGCTCCTCGCCCTGCCTTGAAATTTAATTAGTGTTGCTTTCACCACATCTGCCCCAGCAAGCGTGTGATCAATTGGTGTACATTTTATGTAGTCACACCACACCTCAATATAAATCACAGCCCGGGGAAGAGGGTCAGGGTTTGAAGAATGGATGGGAAGGGGGTTTGGGGAAAGGTTGGAGAAAGAAAAACAGTACGCATGGACAACAAAAGCAAAGCGAAATCTTGTCAGACGACCATGATCTTATCCAAAAAATCTATAAAGGGAGAAAAAGGAAATGCATGCATGATGATGAAGATAACTTGATGGTTAATGAGTAGTACTTACTAACTCCTACTAGACAATTAGACAGTACAGGGCAGCAGTATATTCTACTCAATTTGCCTTGCCTGTAATATGCCCTCAGAGAGTGAGACCCAAATTCCATGTTGTACTGGGCTTACTTTTAAAGATAGCAAAGAAAATTAAAAAATAGTTGTAGGGATCAATTAGCAAACAAACAACAACACACAACACACAGTCGTAATGATTGAAGAGAAAAAGGATTCCAATTAATTAAAATATGAATGATGAATGATACTAAAGTTACTATTATCCTGGTCAAATTGTGGAGTTGAATCTCGTCCTTCCTCTTGGTCCTATCTTCCATGGACGCTCCGCACATCAATCTTGGTGGCCTTCCTGATGCGGATTGGTAAGGTAAATGTGAGTTGTGTCTCCCAGTATAGCACAGGGTAAAGGCCGGCCTGTAACGTCTAGATGGAAAAACAAAGGGGGTATTGAAAAATCAATGAATAAAAAAACCCATCAATTATGGTGGAGTCCAAGAAGAGAAGAGAGAACACTTTCAGACTGAGGCGGCTTGGATATATCGTGTATATTCTGTTTACAGCATTAAGCTACAACAACAACAGGACAGAACAGGCCCACCACAGCACCAGCCCGTCCGTGACCCAACCTCCATTTACCTTAATTTTTGACAGAGCCAGACAAAACAAGGCATATATACACAGCAACTTAGCATTTTCAAAATTAAGTGACAAAATCTATGCGCCGCTGTCAGTCATGACTTGACTCGACTCCACCACTACATGGACATGTAGGTCTGCTGTGTTTACTGTTTACTTTCTTGTTGAATTGTTGTGTTTATGTTTACCTTATGCCACTTAGTGAAACGCAGTTATTCCTTCAATCATCTCCGATCCAAATGACTGACTGCAAAGATAGTATGGTCATCATCATGGTGTGGTACGTGGTTTCCAACTCCAACTCAGTCTGTAGTGACTCCGATTAAGTCCATATTCCATATTAAAAATTTGCAACAGATATTGGCCTGCACCTGCAGTAGTAGGAGTACAATTTGGTTATTAAACAACAAGAAGGGAAACATTGACTGTCACTGACTTGACTTGAGTCACTTTGTAGATTAACTAGTAGAGTAGAGTTCGACTTCATGCACAACATCAACAACAAACAACAGCAATCGCTCAGAGTCTGCAAGCATCCAATGCATTCCATCATTACCTGTCTTGCTCTTCTCTTTGGCTGTCAGATCATCAGATGCCTAGTTCTGACAGGTGTGTGTTTTTTTTTTTACGGGGCAGTGGCCTCATCATTACTCCAGTCCACATTCATTTTGAGTGTTAGTCGCTGTTTCGGTTTTCGTCTTATTCATCTGTGGCACTTTGTCACAGTTTAAGTTGCTTCACCTGGTCAGCAGTGCACTGTGATGATAGGCCGCGGCCTGGGTAGCGCTCAGTGCTGGTCATTTGAGTTTGCACAAATGTCAGCAAGTTTCTTCGAAGAGTCTTGTCTTTCTCTGCCAAATACCTTCTGTCCTAACAGTGAGGAGCTTTGGATGCCTGCCGAGGCTGTAGCCTTCGGACAGTGATGAGTTCACTTTTGGATGCCTGCCCAAGTTCTGACAGTGAAGAGTTGTGGACGCTGCAGAGGCGGTAGCATTCGGACACTGATCAGTATCGGCTCGGAAACAAAACGGAGGATAGCTATAGTCACGTTTCACTTCTTATGGAGGGACTGTTAAAGGCAACATTTCTTGTACTCCAATGTCTGGCTTGATGGAAATGTACTAGGGCGAGACAGGAAGATGAAGCAGGACTCTGAAGAGTGGACAGTTAAATGCACAGACTTGCAACTCCAATAGGGAAATAAAAAGAGAAGACGGTGGTGATGGATTTGTTGTGATTTGATTTGAACCAGAAAGACAGATACACAGACACATAAAGGAAGGAAGAAAGTAACAATTTGAAAGCCTAGTTGTCAGGGAAGAGGAGCTCGTCCTCAAACTCTGGTGGTTCGGACAGAAGTAGGTCCTGTAACGCACTATTTACGTCATCCAAGTCGCTCTCCTCTTCCTGCTGTGATTCACGTATTTTGTAATCCGGTGGTATAAAGTGCTGATTCATTTTGAACATGGTTAACCTCTCCACGCTTTTGGGCGAGAGACTGGTCCTTTTCGAAGTTACAATGGCACCAGCAGCACTGAAAACACGCTCAGAAGAGACACTTGCGACAGGGGAAGCCAGATACTTTATCGCCAGCCTGCTGAGCACTGTCCATTGGCTTCTTTTCCCATACCAATACACCAATGGGTTTCGATCCATGAAGGCCTCTGTTGGGTCATCCAGATAGGCCTGGACCGTCCGCTCAATGTTCAGGGGTGCTCCGATGTGCTCAGCCTCTTTTGCCTTTGCATCAGCGCTGGACTTACCATACCCCTGCCGTAGAAACCAATCAGTTGCAGATTGTACTGTGGATGATCCTGTTCTTGCTGTTGTTGATGTTATTGTTGGTGTAGGTGACTGCTGGGAGGCAAACGCACTGCCCTCAGGCTCCGAAGTAGAACTTGACTCTGGATGCCCTGTAGTACTTGTTATGGCCTGGGGTGGGGGCCTGTAATTAACAGCCGTTCGTTTTCGAAAATAGTGGCTTCCTTAGCTATCAAAGTTTTGTAGTTGGCAACATCCACTTCCGAAAAAGGAATTACTGCCTTGCTGTTCAGAAATACTTTGTATCGTGGATCCAAAATTGTGGCACTAATGTAATGTGGATGTGACAAAATGTTATTTTGAATCCTTGTATTTTCAGATAAGCGAGCGGCTAAGGTCTCCGCCAAATGATATGCGTCTTGTTTGTCATCCACACCTGCGTACGTTTCAGACACCTCCTTCAGCTGTTGCTCTAGCATGTGCAACAATGGGATAGCTTGGCCCATAGTACAGTCCTCCCTGCTGACTTCACGTGTGAAGATCTCAAAAGGAAGTAGCATCTCAGTCAGGCATTTAATGAGGTCCCATTGACCCATCTCAACGGTCATGCCTCTCACAGTAGGTTCCCCTAATCTTTGCATGACATAAGCATTGAGTGGTATGTACAGTTCAAACAGACGATCAAGCATGTAATAAGTTGAGTTCCAACCTGTTGGCACCTCCTGGGTGAGCGCTTTGACTGGCATTTTATGCTCACGTTGAATGACCCTCAGCTGCTTCCGGGCTTTAAAAGAATGGCTGAAATGTGTGCATATTCTTCTGCAGGTGGCCAGTAAGTTGCTGACTTTGGATTCATTTTTCAAAAGTCTTGAACAACAATGTTAATGCAGTGTGCCAAACACGGGACCCTGAAATAGCCACCATTGCCCATGGCCTTAACTACATTACTGCCGTTGTCCGTGGCAACAAAACCAATCATAAGCCCTCTTGGGCGCAGCCACTCAAAGACCTTGGTGTTAAACTCTTCCAAAATGTTTGCAGCAGTATGAGATTTCTCCATGGCAAACATGGCTACAGTTGCATGTTTGCGAGTGGCATGAAAAATCTCAGCAGCGTCAACACCAGCAGATATCTGTTCTCTAACCCCCGCAAAGAGATCCAGTGTGCAGTGATGCACATGTAATCTGTGGCTTGGCAACTGGTCCACATGTCTGTTGTCAGGTGGATACTGTGACCAGCACTCTGCTTCAAGGCTTTTCCAAGCAATTCCAGCACGTCGTGATGTTGTGCCGGAACAGCAACTCTGGCAAAATAGTAGCGGCTGGGAACATGCCATTTTGGACAGATGGTTGACACAAATTCCAGAAAACCCACCCCTTCAACAAAAGAAAAAGGGAGAAGGTCCAGTGCTAACATTTTAGCCAGCTTCGCATTGTACAAACGTGCTATTGGGTGGTTGCGTTCGTACTGCCCCTCCCCCCCAAACATGCTGATAATGGTAGGCTGCATGGCTTTCCTTTCTCTTAGGCTCAACAACGCACTTTTTGGGGTTGCGGACCTGGTACTCCTTGGTGTCTCAGGCTGACTCTTACTCTTGTGCCACTGAGATGTTGCTGAAGATGTGGGCGACGTTAACACTGCACTGCTGGGGTCAGGGACACCTTGTGTACCACTACCAGAGAGAATGTCTCCCTGTCGTTCCTCTTCCACCGTGATCGGATCTTCTACTCCTCTATCCCCACCAACACCAATGGTTGCAGTTTTTTTTATGCCGCGAAGGTGGTCCTCCCAGCTGATCAAGTGGTGTTTTTTCAGATCGGTCATTTGGCCTCCGGTACCATAGTTTGTACCAAGCTTACCACGACTAACAGAGCTATTACAAATGGAGCATATAGCAATGTTCTCCTCCTTTTCGCTAACCGTAAAGAAGTCCCAAACTGGGGAGCTTAACTTTGGCCTCCTGCTGGAGGGGCCACTTCCAATGCCGGATGAACTGGAGGGTGTGTGTTGAATTTGACTCTGTGCTGCTGTACCACTACCTACTCCTACTGAGGTGGTGGTTGTGCTGGGTGTAGGTCGCTGCCGGGCCTTTGCTAATGCAAATATGGAAGCTGTAGGTCATGTTGGTGTTACCTGTGGAGGTATGCGTGCTACATCCCTCGCAGCGATTTTGGATAGGGTAATAATGTTGGTTTCCATCTCCTCGGGCCGGGAGTGATGTTCGTGATGACTGGCTCATCATCATCATCCTGCTGTTCTACATCGACCTCCATAAGTGTAAGGCTTTCTGGAACCTTCCTTTTCCCTAGCTTGGTCTTGGAACGTGGCTCCCTCTCAGACTCAGTTTGTGGCTTCCAAGTGGCATCTAGATCATCAGAAGGGGGGCTTGGTGAAGAACTTGATGGACTACCCCTCCTTTTCCTTGCTGGAGATTTGGAAGACAATGGATCTTCTGAATGAGTGGCTTCTTCTTCTACCTCTGCATGAGGCTCAATTTCCTGAACTGCCCCTACTTCAGGAGGAACAACAACTACTATTGCGGGCGGTGGTTGCGGCTGTTGTTGTTGACCACTTATCTGCTGTGTTTCCTCCTGCGTTGATTTGTACTACTTTGAGATAGCGATAAGTTTATCTCAGGCTCAGCATCACTGCTTTCCACCATTAGGCTGTCTACCTCTTCCACACTCATGTGCTTGGGCCTGGGTTGGTGGGTTGGGCCCACTGATGCGGAGGTGCTGCCCCCAGCTTGCCCCCGGACACCGCTGCTGCAGGCGTAATTTTTTTGCCCAAAAAGGTATTGGCCGGCACACCAGACTTAAGTGTCACTTCCTTCTTCTGTTCCTTCTTCTTCTCAATAGCAACTTTCTTGGTACTGGAGGACCTGGTACCTGCTTTCTTTGGGCCCATCTTCTTCAGATATCAGCAGCACTCAGTTGCAGAGATGTCTGGTCAGGTCACACGTCACGTTGTGTTGTGTGTACAGCAGCAGGATGTCTGTCTGGCAGTGCAACGGGCAATGATGAGAGACACACCTCCTCCTCAGTCTTTGTGCACCTAAAAGCAAAAAGGCAGAACATCAGTCAAACATAGCACAAATCAAACAAATATAATATAGAACTTAGTGTGTGGTGGCCTCAATTATTAAATTTTAGAAACTCGGTGAACAACAACACACAGTGTAGCCATTTATGAGACGTTGACAACAAGGCCAGGGCTTTCCTGGCTACTGTGTAGTGCTAGTGTGTACACTCTGGAAGAATAAGAATAGTAAAGACCAAAAACTAAAATGTAGTGGAGCATGTTTGGCCTAAATTTGTGCATCACGTGGGATGTATGTAGCAGCATCAGGGAGCTGCAGCTGGCAATGGGGATGGATTTGGAAGCAGTAAGACAAGAGGAACAATGGAAAGACACGCAGGCCTATGTGGCAAAAACAGCACACTACTAACTACCACCACAAAATGGCCCCCAGCAACATGGTGACTCACAGGCACAAGGCACGGCAAACAATGAACTCAAGCAGGCCTATATATGGGCAGACAAAGGATGCCTTATAAAACACACACAGCTTTAATGCAAAAACTAAAATCCACATGGCTAAAAACACTTTTGAAAGTTAGACAACCACTACAACAACACATAATTATAATTACACACGCAAAAAAGTCATTTATTTAACACACCCAAAAAGTGAAATAGACCCTCCAAAAAACCCACATTTTGCAATTCAATTCAATGCCATCCATGGCCTAAATGATGTCAAAATTCCACAGACAACACAGAAACAGTTTTTATGCACCCATGATGACTACCTCTGGGCCTACTGGCAGACTAGGCCGCAAGCTTGGAGGCCTATGGCAAAAGCACAGTGGCTGGTCCCACAAAATGGCCGCCACCACATGGCCAGGCCACCCAACAACTTCCTTCCTGTTGAAAAAAATTGTAAAACAAAAAAAAAGTGACTCCTTGCTCACCAAACTACATCTAAATGACAACCTGAGGAGTTTTTTGTGCAAAATGAACTAAATCATCATTTTCGAGAAGGTTTTATGCTGCTCGAGAGATATTCTTCGACAGATTGTAAATTCTGCGTGTTCTGCATCACGATCGTCACAATAAGTCATTATCGCACGCGCGAAAACGTATATTGAGCGTGCGAAGAAGATAAAAAGTGTAAGTCCGCGTTGTCGCGCAGTGCGGAGTTGCCCAAAGTCCGCGAGCTGAACGCCCAGGGTTACCTACTGGCTGAAAAGGCCTATTTATTTAACAAACACCCAAAAACTGAAATACCACCCCAAAACCCACATTTTGCAAATCAATCCAATGCCATCCATGGCCTAAATTATGTTACAATTCAACAGACAACACAGAAACAGTTTTTATGCACCCATGAGGATCACTACCTCTGGGCCTACTGGCAGACTAGGCCGCAAGCTTGGAGGCCTATGGCAAAAGCACAGTGGCTGGTCCCACAAAATGGCCGCCACCACATGGCCAGGCCACCCACAACAACAAGAAAAGGAACACAAGACAGACAATGCAGGCCTATGGCAAAAGCACAATGCCTGGCTTTACAAAATGGCCACCACCCACATGGCCAGGCCACCCAAAATAACAAGAAAGTGAAGACAAAGGAGTGGACAGGAGTCAGACCAGGCAGTTGGAGACTCTGGGCAACTTCCTTCCTGTTGAAAAAAATTGTAAAACAAAAAAAGTGACTTCTTGCTCACCAAACTACATCTAAATGACAACCTGAGGAGTTTTTGTGCAAAATGAACTAAATCATCATTTCCGAGAAGGTTTTATGCTGCTCGAGAGATATTCTTCGCCAGATTGTAAATTCTGCGTGTTTGGCATCGCGATCATCACAAAAAGTCGTTATCGCGCGCGCGAAAACGTATATTGAGCGCGCGAAGAAGATAAAAAGTGTAAGTCTGCGTTGTCGCGCAGTGCGGAGTTGCCCAAAGTCCGCGAGCTGAACGCCCAGGGTTACCTACTGGCTGAAAAGGCCTATTTATTTAACAAACACCCAAAAACTGAAATACCACCCCAAAACCCACATTTTGAAAATTAATCCAATGCCATCCATGGCCTAAATTATGTTACAATTCAACAGACAACACAGAAACAGTTTTTATGCACCCATGAGGATCACTACCTCTGGGCCTACTGGCAGACTAGGCCGCAAGCTTGGAGGCCTATGGCAAAAGCACAGTGGCTGGTCCCACAAAATGGCCGCCACCACATGGCCAGGCCACCCACAACAACAAGAAAAGGAACACAAGACAGACAATGCAGGCCTATGGCAAAAGCACAATGCCTGGCTTTACAAAATGGCCACCACCCACATGGCCAGGCCACCCAAAATAACAAGAAAGTGAAGACAAAGGAGTGGACAGGAGTCAGACCAGGCAGTTGGAGACTCTGAGCAACTTCCTTCCTGTTGAAAAAAATTGTAAAACAAAAAAAGTGACTTCTTGCTCACCAAACTACATCTAAATGACAACCTGAGGAGTTTTTGTGCAAAATGAACTAAATCATCATTTCCGAGAAGGTTTTATGCTGCTCGAGAGATATTCTTCGCCAGATTGTAAATTCTGCGTGTTTGGCATCGCGATCATCACAAAAAGTCGTTATCGCGCGCGAAACGTATATTGAGCGCGCAAGAAGATAAAAAGTGTAAGTCTGCGTTGTCGCGCAGTGCGGAGTTGCCCAAAGTCCGCGAGCTGAACGCCCAGGGTTACCTACTGGCTGAAAAGGCCTATTTATTTAACAAACACCCAAAAACTGAAATACCACCCCAAAACCCACATTTTGCAAATCAATCCAATGCCATCCATGGCCTAAATTATGTTACAATTCAATAGACAACACAGAAACAGTTTTTATGCACCCATGAGGATGACTACCTCTGGGCCTACTGGCAGACTAGGCCGCAAGCTTGGAGGCCTATGGCAAAAGCACAGTGGCTGGTCCCACAAAATGGCCGCCACCACATGACCAGGCCACCTACAAGTTCACAACAAGCATAAGCCAAGGGGAACAAAGAAAAGACATGCAGGCCTATATGGAAAAAGCAGCACAGTACTAAAGTACCCCCACAAAATGGCCCCAAGCCACGTGGTCACTCACAGTCACAACAGGCCATGGAAAACAATGAACTCAAGCAGGCCTATAATAATAAATATGACCAGACAAAGGAGGCCTGCAGTGCTAAACAACACAGCTTTAATACAAAAATGCAAAAACGAAAATCCACAGGGCTACGAAAGGTTGGAAAGTTACACAACAAGCACACACCCACATCCAACAAAGGTATATATATTACACCCAAAAAGTGAAATACACCCCAAAAACCACATTTACCAATTCAATCCAATGCCATCCATGCATGCCCTACATGATGTTTAAATTCAACAGACACCACTGAAACATGCACCCATGGTTACCTCTGGTTCTAGTTTGGGCCTACTGGCTGAAATTCCAATCAAAGAAAAACAACTAGGCCCCTGCTGAAACTACAGGTCACAACAATAAATTTTTAAAACTATGGAAATCCCCCAAAAAATGTAGGTACAAACAAGCCCCAATCAAACAAACAAGTACACCAATTCTCCAACTTACTTGTAAAATCTCAAATCCAAGAGTCCTCAAATCCAATCCAATGATATGATGCAGCAGACAGACACAAAAAGTGATCCTTCCAGCTCCAAATCCAAATGAAAGTGAACAGCACATGGACAAAGCACTGGGAGGAGCCTGCTGGACAGGAACAGGAAGTTTGAGAATCAGGGGCACTTCCTTCCTCTTGGGGAAAAAAGTAAAAAAGAAAAAGGACTCCTTGCACAAAAACTACAGCCAAATCACAATCTGAGGAGTTTTTGGAGCAAAACCATCATTTTCGAGAAGGTTTTATGATGCTCGAGAGATATTCTTCGCCAGATTGTAGTTTCTTCGTGTTCGGGATCGCGATCTTACCAACACTGCCGCCAGAAGTCAGATCACGCGTCCGAATTACGTGTTCGCGTTCGCACACTCTCGCGGGATCGTGCGGCTGGATTCCAAATCTCGTGGCGCCCGCGAACGGATAGGAAGTCGCGTCGGCGAACGCAGAATCACGGTAGGTCGTTACTGCGCGCGAGAACGTATATTGAACGCGCGAAGAAGAAAAACAGCTACGCTACGCCGCAAATTGCGTAGTGCACAGTAAGTTCGCGTTCTACGCGAATCGCGAAGTTACCGAAACTTCGCAAGCTCCGCGAGCGTAGCGTAGTTCACCGCCCAGGGTTAGTTCTGTCACGTCTCGACTAATGCAACAGGCTGCTACTGGGCGTAAATAAAACTGTCACAAAGAGACTCCAAAGGGCACAGAATGCGGCAGCCCGCATTCTTTTTGCCCTCCCTAAGCACTGTCACACCTCCCATCTCCTGTACCATCTACATTGGCTGCCTATCGAACAGAGAATTCAGTTCAAAACTCTCTGCACCACCCATAAGATCTTACACGGCCAGGGCCCCCAGATACTGCAGGAGCTCTGCACAATGTATGTCCCAACGCGAGCACAGCGCTCCGCAGACCTGCATCTGGCCTGCACTCCTAGGGTGCGCAGGAGCAGAGCGGGGGGTGCTCTTTTAGGTCCCTGGCCCCTGCCCTATGGAACTCTATTCCACTCACAGCGCGCAGCACACAAGATCACTGGGCATTTCGAAAACAGATCAAAACCTGGCTGTTTTCATCCGTCTAGCACTCGTGTGTGTGCATGCTGCGCTCTTTTTCCCTTGGCTTTTAGAAACAGACTATACCTGGCTTTCTTTCCATCTGGCAAGCATCACTTTCCCTGGTCATCCGTCCTCGAGCGCTGGGACGCCCCGATGTTGGGGCAGCCATGCGCTATACAAGCACTTCTAACATAACATAACATAACTGAGAAACAAAAGGGGCAAAATGCAGAAAAAGTGGTAAAAGAGAAAAAAAAGCTGCTGGTAAGAGGACAAAAACGTTTGCTAAAATAGTTTGTGCTCAATTGGAAAAGTGGAGAATAAAGTAAAGAAAAAAGGAAATGTCAGATACAGTAAAAAAAAAAGTGAAAAGATACATGGAAAAGACTGAGAAACCTAACAGAAAAGGCCTGACTTTGTAGGAGGCAGAAGCAGTTTAAGGAAATTAGGGGCATATTAGCAAGGGCTTTATCACCGCTTTAGCAGCACTTTTTGCCGCTAAAGCAGCAATTTTTTTATCGCCCTATCAGCAAGCTGTCGCTAACAGGCGTTAGCGACAGCTTTCTGGTGATAGCGGCCGGTTTTCCCATCGCCTTGCATGCCAGCGATAATTATCGCTAATGACATGCAAAGGTAGGCGTTCCCAACTAAAAGCGACTGAAAACAGTCGCTAACACAACTTCCCCCTATTAGCAACGCAGGCTAAGCACGAATATCGCTAGAATTTAACACCTGCTAAAAACATGACTTACCTGTTTGTTGAATGGGAGGTGGATTGCCAGGCTAAGTCCACCATGGCGTTAATGCGTGAATATCGCTGGATTTCCAGCGATATTCACGCATTTCGCCGCTATCGCTGGATATTTTATCGCATTGGAGATAAACGTTGCTAATAGCGTGTTATCTCCGCGATAATATCCAGCGATAGGCGGCGATAAAAAAAACGCACTACACGCGGTTTGCGATAATTATTGCAAGTTGTTGCTAATACCCCCCTTAGTCTTAGAATGTTCCATAGTAGAGTAATACAAAATGTATGAAAAAGTATAAAAGAAGAACAGGAGCAGTGAGACAAAAGGAACGTGTTAAGAGTGTAGTCGATAAAGCCTTTGCTCGCAAGAGGAAACTATTTGTTTTGATACTAAACAGAATGAAGACACTTGACAAAATAGTATTGTCAATTAAAAGGGGAAGCCAAAAGAAAAGACTTGTCAATAGAACAAACATTCGCCAGGTTTTTAGTGGTGAATGGATTCATACTTCTAGCACTGAGCCATTGTTTAATAAAGAAGGCTACTTGCAAGACAGCACATTAGTGCATGCATTTGATGAATATTAACAATGTTATTAGATGAAGAATAGTACTCCTATTCCAAAAGAAGTAATGGTACGTAGAAATGTAGACGAAGTGTTTGCTGAAGAGGTGGAAGGAAGGTGTAGACAGGCTCCTGTGCACAAATGGAATTGTAGTAGTGTTTGCAGTATTCAACAGCAATCAATTGATATATTGAGAAAATTCTTACGTACGTTTTTAAGGAAGTCTAAAACTGAAAATTATGGCTTTACAAGGTTTAGATCCATGCAAACTAATTTACAGGGACACTCACTAGCATGTCTATCAAAGAAGGTGTGCCCAAAAGCACCTTTCATCATTTCAGAATGTTAGGGGACACCACTCAAAAATGCGATCTTTCGTTAGGAGGTTTTACTTTGTTACTTTGTTACTTTGTTAAAACTCCTGCTCTATGTTTAGGAAGGAGAAATGAATAGAGCGCTCTTGCATGGTACTGTAGTAGCTGTCGAAAAAATTTGGGATGATGATGTGCAGTTTTGTTTCTTTGGTCCCGAATGGTGTTAGGTTTTAAAATACCGTCCCTGCAATGTATTCCTTTCACGTTATATTAGGTTAGCAATCTGTGGCTAAATAGATGCCAGTTGTATTTAAGTTATGCAACCCACTGAGTTATCCCCGTAATGTGCAGGCTTCAGTTAGCGAGTGCGACTCCATTTTGTTTTTTGCAATCCTTATTAGGCAGCTTAGAATGTGCTTGAGTTAGGCCTCATGGCTCGTAATGCTTGCCTCAGCAGAACACTGTATTTCGTTATTATTTTTCCTTCCTGCTCAAGGCTGTTTCCCGACCTGCTAATAAGGAGACAATTCAGCTCTCACATACCAATCTAAGTGTGTAGTTCTGCTCCCACGTTAGGAGACGTTGAGACCCGGCGCAGTGGCGCAGTGGCCTTGGGTTTCTGATAACATGTACCCATCTGGCAGGTGGTAGCTCATCTCCCTGTGCCTCCTTTGTTCATGTCCGGCTCAGGCCGGTAGTTTTCCATGGTGGGCGGGGTTGGAGGCTCCGGGGGAAGAATGATTACTCACTGTAGATTGTTTCGGGGGGCAGTCCCTCGGCAGACATCTTAGGGTGCAGGTCATGATGGACTCCTCTGCAGAGCATTTCTAATAAACATGTAAGTTTGTATTCTCTACTGTCTGACCGACTCTTCATTCTTGGGAAGGCATAGCAGGTGGTTGTGAGAAAATCCGAGTGGCCCTGGCGGGCCACTTCCTTCAGTTGGCGCCCGAACAGGGACCCCGCAAGGTGATCCGACTCGCCCGTAATCGGGTTGTAGGGTCGGGGTGCGTTTGGTCGGTTGGGCGGATCGGGGTACCCCACACAAGACCGAGCTTGGTTCTCACAGCTGCCCCGCCCAGCTGATCGGGCGCCCCTTCGTCTAGTGGTCACCAGCTGGGGTCCTGAGAAGGCGAAACCTTGGAGTTGACCGTTTGGTCCGAAGAGTCGGCAGTGGAGAATAGCTTGACTCGACCTGTGTGCACCAGGTGAGTGATTTGATTCTTGGAAAAAATGGCCCCATTCTTGGACGACACAAGCCTGCGAGCTGTGTCTTGATGCAGTCTCCGGACTGTCTTGTTTGCAGTTTTTGAACTGCCTTGCTTGAACGAAAGGAGTCGACGGGCTGTGTCTTGGTACGGTCTCCGGACTGTCTTGTCTTGAACTGGGTGGGTCTGCGGACCCTTGGAAAGTCACAGAGTGTTTGCGAGCAGTTCATTGGAAATTTGGCCCGTGCTTGAAAAGGCCCGGGATTTCCCGCAAACAATATGCCAGACCAACTGGTAATTTGGCTAATGCTCGAAAAGGTCTGGGGCTGGAGCCTGTCTTCTTGGATTTGAAACAGTCTCCTGACTGTAGGGAGTGTTTTTGTTTGGCTTTGTGACTAATATTTGTTACTTTATTTTGTCTTTGTTTGTCGATTGTTGGTGTTATACTTGTCCGTTAGGGACAGTGCCTGTGTCTTATATTAAGATGCCTTGTTTCAGCAAATTGGGGTGTTTTGGATGTCGATGTTGTTCCACTGATGCTCGACTGGAAGAGAGCCAGCCGGCACCTCCGGAGGGTTCTCCAAATTTTGACATTTATGTTAAACATGGTATTGGCACTGTTATGTTTAGCACATTGTGGCATAAATATACGAGGGACAATGCTGAGTTACAGTGGCCACTTACTGGCTCATTTGATGAACAGAAATTGAATTTCTTGAAGGACAAGTTGTTTGCTAGGAGGAGCAGACAGTTGACGTTTGATTCTCTGAGAGTATGGCAGAAAGAAGCAAAGCAGCGACACATGAGGGCAGAGAAAGAGGCCCGGAAGAGGCAGATGCAAACGATAACACAGAAAGCAGTAGCTTATGAAAGAGCAAAGGTAGAGAAGGGTATAGAATGTGCAGATAGAAAGTTTCGGTTACAGACAGATAAGTGCTATGTTGCTAGGGAGGAAGGTGATGATTTCGTCGAAGAACTATTGGATTCTCGTCCTCCTCCTCCTTATGCCCCTGAACGGATATACCCGACAGTCCCAACCTCTCAGTCCTTGGCCCCTAGTGCCGCCACTTCTAGCATTCCTGTTTCTGGTACTACCGCTTCAGCCCCGGCCCCTCTTGCTTCTCTTCTATTCACACTAGCCACCGGGCGGGTGCTGTTAGCTCCCCTGCCCAGTCTGTTAGTTCTGTGTCGACTGCTACTCCCCCTTTCACCCCTATCGCCCTGTCTCCCTACCTGATGGTACCTGTCTCTCCATCCGCTCCCTCCCCCGTGAGTGTGACACACCAGGCAAAGTTGAATGTGGAAACTCCTGTGCGTGGAGTGCATGATGTGAACTGGACAGCTGCGCGAGATCGAATGGATAAAGTGTTGGTGCGTTCTGCGGTGGGTGATGAGGAAAAGAAAATGGTGGCGAATCAGGCAGCTCAGTGGGCTCGGCACCCGATCTATAGTGTGGAGGATGTGTGGAGTGTGATGAAAGATTACGAGCCGTTTATACAGCAGCATGCCCTTAAACACATGTCAGCGATGCTGATAGAGTTGTGGGAACAGTGTTTTCAAGGTGTTGGACCGCAAATAATATATGACATACGGGATAGGGTATATGCTGCAGGTATGGCTCCTAATGAGGTCTTTAGCAATATAACGACATTAGTCGGTTACCGAGGTAGATTGCTCCAGGAGATTCCGACAATGGGGACACAGTCCCATGAGGGAAGTTCATCCCATTTACCACCCTGAAATTCCAGAACTACGCGATTCCACCAATGCTGTGATTAGACAACGGGTCGACGCTCGGTTTCAGGAGCAATGGATTTATACTCCTTGGAAGAGGAGTGAGGTCCTATCCTTAAAGGGCCAGCTGCCGGACCCCCGATAAAACCCTACTGCATATTATAAGGAATTGACGGAGGCGGCCTCCTCTACAGTAATGACGTTAGCTGATATAGAGTTGTTTTTCGGCCTGTTGGTACCAGTGGACATATGGAGGCAAGTCCATATGCAGGATCATGCACTAGAGTTGGGGGGAACATGGGATGAGATCATGGCTTGGGATAAGGAGCGTAAGCCTGGAGACAAGCTGAAAGCGGAGCGCCTCGCTTTGCCAGGGCGTATTATCACATACATGCATTCACTTATCCCGCCAAAGAGGGTGGATTGGGATAAGTTGACTGCGTGTCGCCAGAAGAAGGATGAAAGTGTGTCGGATTTCTTTACTAGATTTGAAGGGGTGTTCTTAGATTTTAGTGGACAGGACCTGTCGCAGGAGGGTGGTGTTCGTTTATTTGTCAACAGATTTGTCACTAACTTACTTCCCAAGATTGCAACACGGTTGCAGGCTTCGGAAAGTACTTGGACGACATCATCCCCATCTGTGATATTGAGTATGGCACAATATTACAAACATAGAGAGAATGAGGACAAGGAAAGGGTGGAGAAAAAGTCAAAGGATTTGAAGACGAGGGTATTGATGCAGCAGGTTGCAAGGGGAAATGGACGAGGTAGAGGTTCGGGTTCGGCCCAGCAGCGGTCTGGCAGAGGTGGCGCGTCACACGCGCCCCTCGGGCTCAACCAATGTGCGTACAGCAAAAAGGAGGGACATTGGCGGAATGAGTATCCGGAGTTGTTACAGAAGGGTGAGGCCCCAAGGGGTCGAGGTTTTCGAGGACGCGGGCGAGGAACAGGAGGTAGAGGGGGAATGCAGTCAGAAGATACATCACATAACAGGCAGAGCGGGAATTATTTCGATGACCCCAGAGGACGGCAGTACTATCATGACGATTATGACATGGACGATGTGGCGGGGTTGTCTCATTGCTAGGACCGCCGAGGACAGGGTAAGGGACCAGTTCCTGTGCCTATAGATCAGAATGGACCTTATGTCACTACTGATTTACAGGGTACTACTGAAAAATATTTAGTTGATACAAGGGCTATGAATAGCTCTGTTTCCCGTTCACTGGTCCCGGGGGTAGCTGTTTTGGTGGGTTTCTCAGGGGTGCCGGTCATTATCCCCATTTCCAAGCCTCTTGCTTTGACTATTGGCCCCTTTACGGTCGATTCACCATTTTTACTGACGTCAAATCGCGGGGAAAATTTGTTAGGACTCGATATATTGAAACAGTTGCATGCGACAATCTTCTGTTCTCCAGACGGTGTTTACATGACTATTGGACCGCAGGTTGCTCGTGCCAAACAGTGCTTTGCGAAAGATGCCCCCCTTCCAGCTTAGTTTAGAGATGTGCCACGTATGTTATGGGCTACAGGAGACACAGATGTGGGGTTACTCCAGATCCCGCCTGTTTCTATACAGATCAGAGACAATGCTAAATTGCCACGTATTCCCCAGTACAAGATATCCCAGGCAGGTGAAAAGGCCCAATTGCAAATAATACAGGATGTGATTGAGTCTGGTGTGGTTGAGGAGACTACGGCAAATGTGTGTAATAGCCCTATTCTTCATAGCCTTAAAAAGGCCCCCTTGGATTCTCCTGATGCCCACCCTGATGTTTTCTGTTTTGTGATTGACCTCAGAGAAGTTAATAAGATCGTAGTTCCCCAATACCCTGTGGTTCCGGACATTACAGCGAACTTAACAATGATTCCCCCAACAGCGAAATTTTTCTCTGTAATTGACTTGAAAAATGCTTTCTTCAGCATACCAATTCATACAGGTAGCCGATATCTGTTTGGATTCGTAATAGCCGGTCGGAGCATTAGATTCTGGCGTGCTCCACAAGGCTATACTGAAAGCCCTAGTATTTATAGCCAAGCCTTGAAAGCTCAATTAGATTCTTTGGAGCTTCCCCCTGATAATGTGCTGTTGCAGTATGTTGACGACCTCCTTATTGCTTCGGACAACGAGGATGGTTGCAAAGACTCCACACTTAAATTATTGTTGCATCTGGCGCACCATGGACACAAGGTGTCGCTTTCGAAATTCCAGTATTGTCGACAGGAGGTCACCTATTTAGGTCACCTACTGTCGAAGGAGGGCCGCAGACTAACACCTGAGCACATAGCTATCATCACTAGCATGTCTGTCCCTAGAACCCAACGCGAGGTAAGCGCGTTTATAGGGATAACATCGTATTGTCGGCATTGGATCCCTAATTACTCCCTACTAACAAAGCCCCTTCTTTACCTGGACACCTGCATGCCAGCAAGCTTTTGAGCAACTAAAGACTGCGCTTTGCTCTGCTCCTGTGCTTGGTACTCCTGATTACCAGAAGCCTTTTTTACTCTACGTGCATGAGGTGGACGGTTGCACGCTTTCTGTTGTAACACAGGGTTTCGGTGATAAGCAGAGACCCTGCACCTACTTTTCTGCCATGCTTGACAATGTCGCCAGAGCGCTCCCGAGCTGTCTGAGAGCTGCCGCGGCGGTGGCAGTTTCTATCAGACAATCGGCAGGGCTCGTCCTTGATACTGCTCTCACAGTAATGCTACCCCATGCTGTGGATACACTATTGAATAAGACAAAGACGCAGCATCTTACCAGTGCGCGTCTGACTGGCTATGAACTGACCCTGTTTGCTCCGCACATTACCATCAAAAGATGTGCCACTCTGAACCCGGCCACGTTACTACCCCTCCCTTCGGAAGAAAGGGGCAATGATGTCCATGATTGCTTATTTCGGACTGAGGAAGAAACGAAGGGACGGGTAGACCTGACTGATGTTCCCTTATCTGAATCCCAAAGGGAACTATATGTCGATGGCTCTTGTTTCAAGTTACCAGATGGCACCACCACTGCAGCCTATGCAATAACAACGTTACACACTGTAGTTGAGACATCCCGTATCCCACACCAATCGGCCCAAGCTGCAGAGTTGGTTGCCCTTCTCAGGGCTTGTGAGTTAAGTGAAGGACTGGCTGTTAATATCTACACCGACAGCCAGTACGCATTTGGGGTGGCCCATAATTTTGGGCGCCTCTGGGCGGAGAGAGGGTTCTTGACTTCGCATGGACTGCAGATTCAGAACGGGCCATTGATACATAGATTGCTGTCTGCATTGACACTTCCCAGTAAGTTAGCAATAGTGAAATGTAGCGCTCATAAGGCTATTACAGATGATGTGGGGAGAGGAAATGCTTTCGCAGACCAGACAGCTAAGGAGACAGCTCGATCAAAGATGACACAGATGTTGGTGACAGGTCCCGCTAGGTGGGTCCCGGACAATGGAATGTTCGAGGACACATTGGAGAATGTCAGGGAAATCAAGGGTGAGGCGACTTTAGATGAGTTAGCAATGTGGGAGGAGAGAACAGGTAGCTTGGATGAGGATGGGTGTTGGACTGACTTGTCAGGGAAGCAGCGATGGCTGCTGCCTAATGCATATGTGCTCCCTGTTGTTACCATGGCCCATGGCCCGGCGCACATTAGTGTCAAAGGAATATGCAAGTTGCTGGACCCAGTATGGCAGAATGACAATGTCGCTAAGACAGCCATGCATTTAGTGAAGCACTGCATCATTTGTCTGAAGCATAACCCTGGGAAAGGTACCACTGGTAATTTCGCACCACCCTCCTTCCCTTTCGTGGTTCTCCAGATGGATTTCATCAAAATGGAACGAGTTAATAACCTCAAGTATGTGCTAGTAGTGATCTGCCCATTCAGTAAATGGATTGAGGCTTATCCCACCAAAGAGAATACAGCTATGGTGACGGCGAAGGCACTTCTAAAAGAGTACTTCCCGCGCTATGGATTGCCACGCGTGATCTGGAGTAACAACGGAAGTCACTGTAATGCAAAAGTCATTGAATTGGTGTGCACTGGTTTGCATATTAAACAGAGGTTTCATGCAGCGAATCATCCCCAGTCGGCAGGCCTGGTTGAGAAGTACAATGGTACTCTCAAACTGAAGCTAGCAAAGATCCAAGAAAGCACAGGACTGCGATGGCCAGATGCATTACCCTTGGCTTTATTATCTACCAGAGCGACAGCGCATTCTAGAACAGGGTTGTCCCCTTACGAGGTCGTCTTCGGACGCCCTGCTAATGTTTGGGGCGTCCCCAGACCCAACCGCTTTTCCGAGATAGAGTACCCCTTGCTTGTAGACTACCTGTATGAATTGTCTAAAGATTTTCGTTCTCTTCATCAACAGATACAAGCCACATTGCGGCCAGTACCAGAGGGGCCCGGGCATTGCATACAGCCCGGTGATCACGTGATGATAAAGAACGTCCAACGGAAGAGCAGCCTGGAGGCGAGGTGGAAGGGGCCAATAATCGTACTCCTTGCCACTAGAACGGCTGTAAAGGTGGATGGCAGAAAGCACTGTATTCATACATCTCATGTGAAAAGGGTGCCTCTCCCGCTTCCGTACGACCGTTGAGTCAACGAAGGCATCCGTGATCAGGAGTGTGAGAAGGTGCCACGTTTCGTTCCTTTCTCTGACGCCCGAGTGAGGTGGGCGTAGACAGACGAAGAAAGTGATGCAGTTCTGTCTGAGGTGATCCCACTGGAGATAAGGGCTGCCCCGGATAACACCGTCTCTAACAGAATGGAATCTGAATCTCGATGCCCATCTGATCCTGAGTTTTTGCCCCTTTTTGTTGATGAAACAGTGCCTGGAGTTACCAAGTATAATTCGAGGCCCCGGAAAAAGGACGGTGCACCAGCCGAACAGTCTAGGAGTTAGGGAAGGACTTGAGCTTAGGGCGCAGGTGCTGTGCCTAAGGTGCCTGTATTAGACTAGGGCGAACAACACTGGTGCATTGCCTTGGACACTGGACAGGATAGTTGAGGGTATTTGCCCAGGAGGGAGGGTGTCCTATCCTGAAAGAAGAAGGATTTATTTGCTGCAAGGGCTGCGATCACGCAGTTCCTCCGTGGGAGTGCTTCATAGCACCTTCTTTGATGAACAATAGGGGCTCACCAGCGGGGCTCTGAAAAGGACGCTGGGTGACTTGTGCCCCCTGGTTCCGTGGTTGCAATAAGTGGCTCTAGGCTGTGGACTTTTCTTTCCCTCTTGACACCTATAAGTTGCCCTTGAGGTTTCCCAAATGTATCCTTTTGGTCGTCCTATCCCTGACGAGGAGCAGCCCTTTGCGGCTCCGCGTCCCACTTCAGATGGCCCCGTTTGGTCCTCTTGGTCTACTAAGAGTAAAATGGTGTTTGTTGTAATAATTTTGCTTTCTCTGATGATCGTATTTGGGGTGGTCTGGTACTTAGAGGAGCAACATCCTGTGCACACCTTGATAGGGACTACACCAATTCCAGCAGAGCAATCATTTGTCACACTGGTCCCGCATAAGGAGAGACATAGACAGACTTATGCACAAAATGCTTTTGTTCAAATGCTTCATCAGGTACACAGTACTACTAATGTCACCAATTGTTGGGTGTGTGGGCTACTTCCCTCAGTCCCACGATTTGCTGGTGTCATTGCCCCTGTCATATTTGGGTAGCTGTGAAGCCTGGTTCCAACTGCTCTCTATGGTGTACATGCATTATCATGCTGACGCTATGAAAATGGTGCAAGCACACTACGACGCAGAATTGGAGTTTATAGCGGTACATCAGGGATATACACAAGGGATAGGTGGCAAGGAGGGTACCCTGCATCCAGAGGCTTGTATGAATGTGTTCGCAGTTCACGAAAATGTCACTTGGTTACGAAATGAAATGTTAGATTTCCAAGGATTTAATGTCACTGAATACATTAAATGTTTCCAGGAGCGCAATATCACTGAAGACAAAGCCATGCCTGTCCCTGTGATTAATGCAACAGCCAGTTTCTGTGTTGAAGGAATAGGGAACATTTCAGTAGGACAGAGTCATTGTAACTACACATACCGATTGAACACTACTAGTAGCCCATTTTTGCTTACACCTCCGAATGTATACTTCATCTGTGGGGAACAGGCTTATACCTGGCTTCCGAGAGGGTGGTTTGGCCGGTGTTACATATCCTTTCTCTTGCCCCCCGTTTACATTGCACCGTCCAATTACCACAAGGATCATAGACTACAGCGTAGGGGTCTTCAGGTACACCGGGTTAGGAGAGTGGTTGATCCAGACGATATTGATCAGACAGATACTTCCCTGCAGCAATTTACCAACATAATGAAGGGCATTCTGCCGTTCTGGGGTCCCATGTTCAATAGTCGTAACATTCGTCGCCTTGCTAGGGTAGTTGAAGGAGTTATCAATACAACTGCAGGTATATTGACTAACATCACAGTCGAGCTTCAGGCTACGAGGCTTGTTTCTCTTCAAAACCGGATGGTTTTAGACGTCATTCTGGCTGACAGGGGTGGAGCCTGTTGCGTCATCGGCAGCAGCTGCTGCGTGCACATTCCTGATAGTGCCCCTAATGTACTCCGCAATACAGAAATTACACAGACTTGCCTCAGATATCCATCAGGATAATGGTTCATGGTCCCTTACTGGGTGGCTCTGGGGTCTAGTGACATCATGGGGTTGGAAGATATTACTTGTCCTAATAGCCATTGCAGGAGTCATCTTTACCTGTTGCTTATGCATTAACTATCTCCCAGCCTGTTGCACCTATTGTATGAGTAAAATTACCCCTACTCCTACATTGCCAAGAGGTGACAACAAAATTCCTGTTATGATGATGCAGGAGATTCAGGATCTGATGCTCATTGATGAGGGCATCTTTGAATATTAAATGATTTCAATGATCATGTGTTGCTTGTTTTTCCCTTGTTACCTGAGTGACTATGTAATTCCTTCCTCTCCCTTAGAATTGTAAAGACCCTACCGGATAGCAATAAAGCAATGTGTGGCTAAATAGATGCCAGTTGTATTTACGTTATGCAACCCACTGAGTTATCCCCATAATGTGCAGGCTTCAGTTAGCGAGTGCGACTCCATTTTGTTTTTCGCAATCCTTATTAGGCTGCTTAGAATGTGCTTGAGTTAGGCCTCATGGCTCGTAATGCTTGCCTCAGCAGAACACTGTATTTCGTTATTATTTTTTCCTTCCTGCTCAAGGCTGTTTCCCGACCTGCTAATAAGGAGACAATTCAGCTCTCACATACCAATCTAAGTGTGTAGTTCTGCTCCCATGTTAGAAGAAGCTGAGACCCGGCGCAGTGGCCTTGGGTTTCTGATAACATGTACCCATCTGGCAGGTGGTAGCTCATCTCCCTGTGCCTCCTTTGTTCATGTCCGGCTCAGGCCGGTAGTTTTCCATGGTGGGCGGGGTTGGAGGCTCCGGGGGAAGAATGATTACTCACTGTAGATTGTTGGGGGGGCAGTACCTCGGCAGACATCTTAGGGTACAGGTCATGATGGACTCGTCTGCAGAGCATTTCTAATAAACATGTAAGTTTGTATTCTCTACTGTCTGACCGACTCTTCATTCTTGGGAAGGCATAGCAGGTGGTTGTGAGAAAACCCGAGTGGCCCTAGCGGGCCACTTCCTTCAATGGGAGTGTAAGGGAAATGAAGCGTTGGTAACAGCAGGAGCTGCAGAACAGGAGACAGGTATTACTGTTGGTAGTTTTGAAAGAGAGATTATACACTTTATCACAGTGTGATCAGAGAAACCAAACTGTGTTTGTATATGTTGTTGACGCACTCACTACAAAAGTCAAAATCGGAATGTTGATTTGTACATTAAAAGTGATAAAGAAAATAATGATAAGTGCGTGAATTTACTGTTGACTTATTTGTAGAGGAACAGTTTGACTTGACACCCGACAAGTTATATGTAAAAGCTGCTATAATGAGTTAGAGGAAAATTAAATGCTTGCTAGAGCAGTACAGAACAAGTTAGAAATAGTACCTATTCCAGAAGTACTTAAAGATTTGAATGTTTATGAATCCATACTAATCCAATGTATACATCCATTTCAAGCTATAGTTCGTAGGGAGCCAAAGACAGGGAAACTACCTCCAACTGAGCTCCAGAAATGTCTCAAAGGTAGAGTTGTATACTTGCCATTAGATTTTAAGCAAAATATTGAAACTGTAGGAGTGCAGAGAGATTTGGAAGAAGGTCTTGATATTCTAATAAATGGTGTCCTTACCAAGAGTAAAAAGACATGGCAAGAGTTAGTAGATGTTACTAAAGTTAAAAAGGCAACTTTATATCTGGCACAAAATAACATATATTATAGAAATGTAGAAATTCTTCAAGATATCACACATAAGGAGGACAACACATCACCATCGACAGGCCAGATATAAAAAGTGGATCGATCCAGATCCAAAGAAATTTATTAACATTATAGCATCCATCCCCTACATTCTCAAGAAATTATTGGTGATGCTATTGATCCGTATCAATTGAAAGAAGTGAAAGGAGCTCCCTTAAGTGTGTGGGAAAAAGGTTTAGAAGCTTTCTGTTTCCCCCATCTCTTTCCTGCTCGACTAGGTGGTAGGTATGATGACCGCCCTGTACAAATACCAGTGGCCAAGTACAGATCAACTAGACTTTACTCAGAGGACCCTAGATTTTGCCAGTGTATCCTTTACATGCTTCATCTACTATTTGAAAATGACTTGTCTGTGTTGTCTTATGCCCTAAATCACATTGAAAACAGATGTGAATCTGCAAAAATCTATCAGCATGAGAATTTGTTAAGAAAGTTCAAGGAAAAGATAAACAGCTGGATTACAACTTGATTAATCTCATGGCATGTCAATGTGGGACCAACGAGTATTGGTATCATCGTCATGGTGAGCTGAAATGCATGTTGAGAAACATAGGAGCACCTACATGGTTTCCAACACTCAGTTGTGCTGAGTATGCATGAGATGACCTGCTTGAATTTATGCCAGAGCAAATTCAAATATAAAAGACATCAATCTAAAGACTCTAGGAGAACTCTGCTCACTGGACCCTGCAAACGTTTGCAGATATTTTAACCACAGATTTCAAGCCATGATGGCTTTTATCAGCAACAAGACTAATCCTGCTCTCAGTGAAGTGACTGATTTTTTTTGGCACAAAGAGTACCAAGCAAGAAGTGCTCTGCATATTCACATGCTGCTATGGGTAAAAGATGCCCCAAAGTTTGGAACAGATACTGTTGAGTCTGTGTTGTCTTTCATAGAGCAGTATGTCACTTGTTCAGTCCCAAAGGACAGTGGTGATAAGATCTTAAAACAGCAAGTTCCACCATTTCAAAATCATAGGTGTGGAAAGTACTGTAATCAAAAATACAGATGCAATGGAACATTTTATATGAGATGTCGTTTTGGATTCCCACGACCTATCATCTCAGAAGGAAGAGTGAACAGCTTTTTGTCTGCAGTCAGACACACCCTTACATGAAAATCACCAAAAAATACATAGACCTAAGAAGAACAGAAGCCTCCAAGTACATCAATGACCACAACCCTGTCATTCTGAAGATGTGGAAAGCAAATATGGATCTACAATTTGTTGCAGACAACTCTATTGCTCGCTACATCACTTCATACATAACAAAGTCAGAGATGAAAGAGATGTGGGAGGAGAGATTTCAGCTGAAAAAAGTCTTACAAGAAAATTGTACAGTTCTAGTTTGAAAATGCTTTCCCACAGAGAAATATGTTCATATCAATGCTCGGACAGATTAAGCTCAGCTAGTTTATTCTCTAAGTCAAGAGGATTTGTGTGGGTGAGCCTAGGGCTTGCAAACAGTCATAACAGAGTATTAAAGTCTTTCCCGGAAATACAAGATCATGCTGAATTTGAACCTGAGGGTAGAGATATTCTAAAAACCAACATGCTAGATACATACTACCTAAGAAGAAGTACACATCTTGAAAACATGTGTCTATATGGAATACTTCAGCACTATACTTATAGAAGTAATGCTACTTAACACATAGAAGAAGGAGGATATGCATTGTATTGATGTGGTGGTTGTTTGGTGAGAAATAAAAAATGAAATCTAATCAACCACAGAAAGCTGAGTTTCCACACACCAGACAAGAAAGAGTTTTTCAACTTGCCACTTTTGCAGTTTTTCAAGCCATGGCGTGCAGAGTCAGAATTACATGGACAGTATGTCTATTATGAAGATTCTTTCAATGCTGTGAAAGATACCATTGAATACTCACTGGGGCATATTCTCAAGGAGCTACAGCCGAGTTATCGGCACTTTAACACATCCAAAGTCGCGCTAAATTTATCGCCCCATTAACAAGCTGGTGCTAACAGCCCATAACACCAGTTTCCCTGCGCAAGCAGTCGCAAAAAACATCGCCACAGATGACCCCGGCAACTAACGCTAATGAGATGCAGAGTAGGCGTTCCCGAGCAAAAAGCTGCGAGAACACCACAACGCAACATTCTCAACGACCAGCCACATCTGCGATAGGAACACAAAACAGGCGATACGGCGAGTTACGAGCCGGAAATTAACACCTGCTCTGACCTGGTGCAAAGTCGGACGTCAACCTGCACAAGAAAAGGGAGCCCAGCCCACAGCCACACCTGAAGAACAACAGATGCCATGGAGCCACTCACCATGCACCCCGGAGCCCCCAGAGGGCAACAACACCCACCGCCACTACCCCAGGACCGCCACCCCCCACAACGGACCCCCCCACTCCCCCCCGGACCACCACAGAGGCAGCGCAGACAAAGACAGCAGACCTTCAGGAAATGCACCAGCCCCACAGACCTAACACCAGACAATGCCAATGCCCACTACAGGCCCAAAAGGACAACCATCCTCCGCATCCTGAACATCATTGCCCACAGGCTGACGGTACCAACACAGCGGACAACCAACATCCCTCCGCAGACAAAGCTGCTGGCTGTGCTGCACCTGTTGGCCTCTGGTATCCTCCCAAATAACAGCCACCTGAGTCGGAGGAGTCTCACAGCCAGCCCCATCCAAGTTCCTCACACCTGTCCTGGATGCCCTCACCAGCTAGGGACCCCAGCACCCATACGTCCCCCACAATGCGCAGGAACAGCTGGAGATGAAGCAAGGACTATACGCCATAGCTGGATCCCTGCACGTGTTGGGGGCAATCGACTGCACACTTGTCCCACTTGTGCCCCCTGCCAACACCGCACACAAGTACCGCAACAGAAAGCACACGCATCCCATCAACATGCAGGCAATAGTGGACCACAGGGGACTCCTCCCCAATGTCATGGCCAACTACCCAGGCAGTGTGCATGTTCCCTTCATCTTCCGACAGTCCAACAACAACCAGCGCTGCCAGGATGGCACCCATGGGACTGCACTGCCCGTTGGCAAGTACCAAATGAACACACCACACACCTCAACCCCACAATCATGCAACTCAGAACTCTGGCACTGCACACGTCACAAAACCACATACAACATGCCAAACAACAAGCCCCCCCACCAGACACGACAGCACAACTTACTGTGGCAACCTTGGTCAGCCATGTACATGAGCCATCGACGCCATGGCACCTCAGCCACACAATACCGGAATGCGGGGAGAGGTGGGAACCAGGCATGTGCGAAGGAGGCAAGTGACCCATGAATGAGTATGTACACAATGCCAAGTGTGGCGGTGATGTGCTGGACAGACTGCAGTATGCAGACCACAGACACAGCCATGTCTCCATCACTGCTGGTGTTTGGAGTGTCGTGGACAGTGGACGCAACCATGTCACCCCAGCCAGTGGGGAAGATCGCGGAAATCTAGCTTGTGACGTCCCCCCCTTAAGTGTGTGCGGAGTGGGCTGGCCCGGCGTACGCCAGGCCAGCGCAGGGGTGTGAATAAAAAGCACGTAGCACTGGGCGTGGTTCTCTTCCGGAATGCCCAACACGTCTGCCAGGGCGGCGCCTCCCACCCCACCACGAGGCTGACGCTGTCACCGTGAGTGGTGTGGCCTGCGATCCTGAGAGCCTGCTGCACCCCGGGCCGCTGGTCCCCGGAGCCGTCATTCACGCCCCCTGCGCAGCCAGGCCTCACTGGTCACCTGCCGACACCGGCGTGTGTCAAAGAGGGCCCACCACGTGCCGGCGCAAGCTCCAAGCCCGAGGCCCGTGACCTTCGCAGCCTCCTCAGACCATCACTGCCTCCGCGACACAGGCCCGCTTTACTCCTTTTTCCTCCTTTTTCGTTAACGTACACCACCGCTGCCTCCGGCCTACACTACACTCAAGTAGGTCACACATTTGGAACTGAGTCTTGATTACACAATGGCCGAGAACACACTTTATGGCGGAGTTTATATCACTATCCTCCCTTCGATGTAGTGACACAAAGTATGTGCATGGCATCCCAACCACACGTGTCTGTGGGCCCTTGATGACTATGCCTTCGGACTACACTGCGGTCCAGCAGGCCCCACACAAATCCATGCCAGTCCGTACCAGGCAGGACACGGCATTGTCGCAGGCCAAACACCCGCTCAGCTCTGTCGCTACTGTCTCGGTCAACCACGAGTCATCCCCACATGCCATTTCAACGCCGTGTGTCAGTGTTCCAGGAGGAGCTTGCTGAACAGCGGTTGGCCCGCGTTGGCCGCTGCCTCCGGACTACACATCGGGCGAGTAGTGCACACATTGGGAACTCAGTCATGATTCATTTATGGCAGACCTGATATCATTGTACTGGCCTCGTCACAGGCTGCATCCCCTGTCAGCTCCGGTACCACTAAGTCTGTTCCCCGACAACCATGGACACTTTCTTCTTGAGATTTGTTGGCGACTGAGTCCATGGACTGGGGGTTGTCTTCATCATCATGTCGGTGATACTGACTATGTGGCCAAAACGGGGCTGTAGCATTCCACGGTGCAACTAGCGTGTGATAACTAATCAGCCCGATATGGAGGCAGCTTGGCAGTGCCACGGAAGTGGATTATTTATTTGCGTTGAGCAACAGGGCATTATTTGGGGGCCTGGAGCCGAGCAGACAGGAGCGTCCTGCTGCTGCTGTGGCAGCAGCAGGACGCCAAGCTGCCAAGATGCCAAGCTGCCTCCATATCGGGCTGATTAGTTATCACACGCTAGTTGCACCGTAACCCTGCATAACTAACCTGAGTAATGCTGTAACGTGCCTTCTACACCTTTAAGCACGCCGATTCGTTTTCTACGACTGACGGTTTTAGACTTCTATTGAATGCCTCTGCGCACCCCCTTGAATCATTGACGCTAGAACTTTGTCAGCCGGCCTGAAAAACCTCACTCTGTTGACACCAGATTTATTCTGTCCTTTAAATTCAGCTTGCTCACCTTGTCCTGAAGATGAACCCCAGTAATTGGGTTCAAAACGCCGTCGACCACCCAACAACATGAACTCCTTTTGCTATGTATAAATCATTTGTGGAGTTCTTAATACTGTTGTCAATGCGATGTCTCTTTTTTTAAAACTTCACTATCACCAGTCACATCACGCTTTTTTCACTTTATATGTGAGCACCAATTTGTAAATAAATGCTTGTCATTCCATGACCTTCTTGACCCTCTGAAAATCCTTTCTTTTGCTCCTACCTAAATTAATTTCATATCCTTAGAACTCGGTGCCCCCTCTGGGGTACTTCTTGCTTTGGACCTTTAAGGCCACACCTGAACCATTGTTCTTTATTTATATCCTACCACCCCAGGTTCACATATTGGGGTACCCTTGTCTTCTTAAAAGCCTTCCTGTTGGCAGCGGGATTCTGCTTGGTTTGGCTTTTGATATCGTGCCAGCGCATCTTGGCCTCCTGGGACTGCATTCATGATGGGATGCCATTTTTCCGTCTGTATTGCCAATGACACGGTGGTGGTGACGGACAGTTGTTGGTGGTGCTCTGTCACCTCCGTGACGACGATCAGGTTTTCCTGCGGACTGTATCCCGTCTTCCTCTTCCTCTTCTCCTTGGCCTTTCCCGCCCCCGAGGTTCATTGCTGGTGGACTGTGGGGCTTGTGGGGTTTGCGTTGACCTGGGCACTCGTTCCGGGTGCATCCATGTTGCGTGACGCAGTTTGATTTGTTTATGGTGTGTTATTCTTGTTCAGCTTTCATGGTGCATTTTCCCGCCAGACGCGTGGGGATTGCAGGCCTATCGCTGGTTGTCGCTGTTTTTTTTTTCCGTGGTTGGCCTCATCGCAACTTTATTCGCATTGGTGTTTCGCATTTTTTCGGCGTCGCGTTGTTTTTAACGCCGTCATTTGGCGCGTTATTGTGGGACTATCGCATGGTGACACCAGGTTGAGAATGCAACGTTAACACAGCGTTGTTTTCCCGCGATGGACTTCGATGTGAGAAGTTGCGTTAAGCTAAACTTGCGGTGGTTATCACACGTTCTTGTGAATATGCCCCATTATTTCCAAATTACCTTCAAATGTTGAGAGATGAGGTCTAACAGGAGGAAACAATTGCTGCTGAGATAGCCAGGGAGAGTTCTCAGAGCAGCCAAAGTTCCACACCAGCAAGTCAAGATCCTCTTGGAGAGCCAGTGATTTAAAATGAAGCAGATATAGCTATGAATGAGGTGGGAAATGCAATGCAGCATGCAAGAGCTGAAACTGAGGACTTCAAACAGTTACCTCCTCAACTGAATAATGAACAGAAACACATTTTTAACAAAGTTAAAAATAAAATAGAAGCATGGATACCTTCATGAGAAGAAACAGTGTGATTGTTCTTCAGTTAAACCAGTTCTACTATATATAAGTGGTCAAGCTGGCACTGGAAAAAGCTTCTTAATTAAAGTACTCACCAGTTACCTACAGAATACCACAGATTCAAATTTGTCATGTCTAGTTACTGCACCAACAGGATTAGATGCACATAACATTAAAGGAATTACTCTTCATCGACTATTATTGCTACCTGTGGAACATGATAACAAACTGGAATACCAAAGATTATCAGGCGAAGTTTGTCATGAGGTAGCAAGAGTTTAAAAAAAACTGAAGCTTCTAATTATTGATGAAGTCAGCATGGTGTCAAACCTAATGCTTGACTTCATACATTTAAGAATGCAGCATATATTGAAAACAAACTATGACGTACTGTTTGGTGGCAAATATTTAATTGTATTTGGTGACGTTCTTCAACTAACACCTGTCAAAGGACAACCTGTTTTCAAGACACTTCTACATAATGAAACAAGAAATTCTTTAGGAAGTATTGGAAACGTGAATATTTGGCAATACATTTAAGAATGCAGCAGATATTGAAAACAAACTATGGCGTACTGTTTGGTGGAAAACATTTACTTGTATTTGGTGACCTTCTACAACTAACACCTGTAAAAGGACAACCTGTTTTTCAAGACACTTCTATGTAATGAAACAAGAAATTCTTCAGGAAGTATTGGAAATCATGAATATGTGGCAATACGTTGAATACAAAGAATTAGTGAAAAATATGCGGCAAGCAACAGATGTGGAATATGGAGATATAGTAAAGGACATAAGAATAGGAGTTCTGACAAAACAAGGACAACATGCTTTGGAAACTCGCCTTCTCAACAAATTATTTCCATTGTATATTACACTAGCTCGATTAATGTATAATTTTATTAAAGAAAACAAGTGTATAGTTTGATTAATGCCAAACCTACAAGAGTGCTCAAACTTCAATGAACAATTACTCCAACTAGAGAAAGAAAATATTTGAGAAATTACAGCTACTGAAAAAATTGAAAATTAAGGAGGAACACTGTTACTGACAGATAAACTACAAGCAAAATTGGATTCTTTGGAAAAGTCTGTATCAAAAACTACAGGACTAGCGAAGCAGTTACATCTCTGTAAAACCTGTCGTACAATTTTACTGCGGAATCTAAATGTTGAAGAAGGGTTAGAAAATGGTGCAATGGGTAAAGTTATATATTTTGTTAATTATCCAAACACAGATGACGTGGAATATTTGCTGATCAAATTTGATGACGTTGATGGTGTCAAGCAGATTGGTCAATGCGTTGTACATTTTTTTGTTATTGAAAGACATATGTGCAGCAAAAGCAGTTTCCAATGTCACTAGCATATACTGTAACAATCCACAAATCACAAGGGTTAAGTGTAGATGCCGCTTTTGTAAATATTGGGAGTACTGTATTCAAAGAAGGAATGTCATATGTAGCATTATCGCAAATTAGAACATTGTCCAGTTTGTTTTTTGATTGACTTTGATGAGAAAAAAATGAGTGCAGATGCAAGCTGCGTAAGGGAGTACAATCGGTTAAGGAGTGTATTTGCTCCTCATTGAGGACCGTACTCTGTTTATGAGAAACGAGTAATCCATCCGAAGCGGAAGATAACAAAACAGAATATAGATGTTGAACAAAAGTAAGTACAGAAGGAAAATCACTAACAAACAAAGAAGAGAAAAGTTCTAAATGATGGAGAAATTGTAGGTTACCAGTTCGACAACACTTCAGGGGGCAAACTGCTATGCGAATGTTGTCAATTCTATTTGCCAGATGTTCTTATCGAAATTAAATGAAAAAGAGATAAGAGAACTTATTCTGCACTATATAGTTTGCTACAACGTTCACTCAGTGACAGAACAACAATACATTCTGCTTAAGCAATACAAGTTCTTGTAGATGTATCTACTGGATCAGTAGTATTTTCTCTCAATATTCAACAAGGTGCACAAGAATTTGCTATGGTGATGCTAGGAGTATTAGAGGAAGAAGTAAATATAAATGAGTTATTTGGATTAAGTTACAAATGGGAGCATAAGTGTGAAGATTGTGAATTCACCTCCAGCACTGTAATCAATTCATAACGATTCCTCTACTTAACATTACCAGATTGGAATCTGTGCCTTTTCAGCAATTGACCAAAAAAGCCAAGCAAAATATGATCTGCCCAAACTGTAGATCAAATCTTATATCTACATTGTTTCTACAAAGAACAGGAAAATATATTATAATAATGTTACAACGATGCAGACCAGATGGTTCAAATTGGATACTAAAAATTACAAACTTTGTAGCTGGACAAATATCAATTTCAGGAAGGACTTTTAATACTTTGGCAATCATCTTTCATAAAGGAGTAAATACAATGTCTGAACACTATAATGTCTATTTAAGATGCCAATCTGGATGGACAGAATGCAATGACTTTAATCGAAAAATCAAAGCAAGACTACCTAGGAGATTACCAAACTCATATCTGTTATTTCCTGAACCAAGGTTCTGAGGATTATTTTTAGATAAGAAACTGGTGTAATGTATTTTTTTATAACGTGGTTTATGGTTTATTAGACATTATTCGGCCTATTGGGGGTAATGTCTTCAAAATATTGTTGGAAACACAACAGTCCTTTTACCTTCAACAAAGGAATTTATATAACATCTAAACACTACATTCTTTATAGGGTCAGCCATACCGCCTGCAACCCAGCTCTTACCAAAATGTTTACCAAGGTGTTTACATACTGTTATTTAACCTCAGGCCATCTCCATAGGGTTGACCCGACAGAAGTGTGGGCTGTTGGAGAGAGTGAGGAGCTACAGGGACACTAGTGCATCTTTCATGCGACTGCCCATGGATTTAAACATACTGGACTCAGGTACTTGATGATATTTATCCACATCTTGACACTCAGCTTCCCTGATTTCCCTCCTACATGCTTCTAGGCTTACCCAATCCCCTCATTTATCCCTTGAGGTCTAGGCGAGGGCGACAGATAGGCCTGGCTCTAGGCGCAGTAATCCAGAACATTCTCACACATTGGGAGTCGACACACATACCCACACATCTAGGATGGCTTCACTGCCGGTGGTATATTCTCGGTATGGAAAAGGTCTCACTTTCTATCACCAACCAATGCACATCAGTTGAAGAATTTTGGCTTCCCTACTTGTCTCTCCTCTCGCAAGACTTCTAGGAACTAACATGCCCTAAATACCTTCGCATATTGTGACTACCCGAGCTTGTCCCCACAACCCGCTCAGGGGTAGACTCATAGCAATCTGTATTGTGCTGTTGTCTAGTTACCCTTATGGAAGCAATCTGAGTGACTTGGGGAGGGTGGGGGAGGGGGATTGGGTGTGAGGTTGGTTTTGTTGATTTAAGAAAATTCAACGCCAACAGATGCAGACCTGCATGAAGCTACTGTGTATTGTGTTGTACTTATTTTGGACTAAATGGCATAATTGAACTGAATAAAAAGATTTGAACCATAAACACTACATTCTGTTATTACAGTTAAATACTGAATGGATATAGTCCAATAACAGCAGCCTTAAGTTACCACCCCAAATTGTCTTCAAAAATAAAAAAAACTGTTTGTTTCTCCAACAAGAACTTCTATATACTAATGTGTGGTATTCTCTCTACATGGATCATCACCATTTCCCATATTATTTCACTTACAAGGAAGGATGTTTTCAAAAGGATCTGCAAAATTGAAGACAGCTTCACAATTATATGTCATATTGTACCAGATATAACAATATAAGAAACAGTTATAGCCTACATTTCCTCAGATTATGTAGTGAGTTTAGGAAAAGCCAAAAATTAGTGAATTGTAGAGAGCGCTATGTATAGTATTACTTATTTGTACAAGATTTACTATGCAGCATTGTGTTGTTTTTTTTTAAATCCTTTGTTTGTTTTTTCCCTCACTGTTTGTTGATGATGCTTCATACAGATCACTGTTTATGGTGAAGAAGTATGAAAGCTGAGAACAGTAAAAAGGAGAAAATAATGTTTTCGCTATGTTGTATTAAACTGTCACCGTATAAGTAAGTATGTTGGTATAATTTGTAATGTTCAAGATCAAATACTAGCATGTCTTGTCGTTGTTTTTCTTTTTCCAGACTGGGTGGAGGTCAGCGAGATTGTATGTGTCAAATAACTTTTCCATCATAGACAGATTTGTTAGTTATAAGGAAATGAATGCACCCATTCACTCACACATACAGCTACTCACACAGCCAATCACTGACCCATACAGGCACTCATCCACTGTTTCACTCACCATTATACAAACTGAACCACCCATTCAATCACCCAAACAGGCACTGATGCATCAATTCACTCACCCTTGTACATACTTATACATCCATTCACTCACTAAAACACCCATGCATGTACTCATACACCAATTCAGTTACCAATACCAGCACTAATACACCCATTCACTCAGATATACATGCACCATTGTACCTATTTACTCACTGATACAGACACTCAAGTATCCTACACTCACCAATATATGCACTCATGCTCCCATTCACATACGTGAGTGAATACTCACACTAATGCACCATTCACACTCCCATATAGACACTCAATCACCCATTCACTCACTCATACAGTTATTCATGCACTCATTCAATCATTCATGCACCATTCATTCAATCATACATGCATCAGCCATGCTGGAATTCAATCATCCATGCACCACTAATGTACTCATTGAATCATCCAAATACCACTCATCCACTTATTCAATCATCCATGCACCTCTCATGCAGTCAATCTAACATCTATGTACTGTTAATGTACTCATTCAATTATATTTGCACTACTCATGCACTCATTCTAACATACACACACCACTCATAAACTCATTCTAACATTCATGCACCGCTCATGCAGTTATACTAACATCCACATACAACTCATGCACTCATTTTAACATCCATGCACCACTTATGCAGTCATACTAACATCTATGCACCACTCTTGTACTCATTCATTCATTCATGTACCATTTATATCCTCATTCTAACATCTGTACAGAACTCAGTCATTCACTCATTGATGCACCACACATGCATTCATACCAATATCCATGCACCACTCATGCACTCATTCAGTCATTCATTTATCTCTCGTGCACTCATGCAATCATCTCAGCAACATTGATGCACTCAATCAATGATCCATGCACCACCCATATACCTCTCATGCACTCATTCTAACATCCATCCATCAGTTATGCATTGATTCTAACATTCTTACACCACCCATGCACTCATCCTAACATCCATGCACCACTCATGCACTGATTCAACCATCCATACACCCAGGGCTTTAAGTAGGATGAAAAAAAGCTAGGGGGTCTTTCAAAGGGGCGTTGCCAATGTAATTAAGGGCATGGCTTAAAAACACGTAAGCTAAAAATCTGTGCTTAGCATAGTGTGCCGCTCGACTTGTATTTGGCTGTTTCTGTCATTACATCCAGACTATATATTATACAACAAGTAACATCATACCTTCAACAAGTCAGGACTATTGGCTTTGTCAATGGTTGTTAGTTGCATAAGATAAATAAGCAGCAACTGTGGCTTGTATATAATAGTGAAAAAGCTTCCAATTAAAGCCCTGGTGAAACCATGACAATGTTGCTGCTCCTGAGTTTCAAAAAGAGAAGGGAAATCCAGAGAGAAAATGAGTCTCTTTAAAGGATTTCCCTTCCCCTACAACACTCACCTGGCATCATCATGCCGTAACTTCTCCGCTAGTGAGAAGAGAGCAGTGTGAGCATGCGCAAATCGATGTTCCTGCTGTCACTGCAGTCTGGGAAAAAATAGACCGCCTGTGCCAGGGCACAAAACAGAGCCCGATAGAGACCCGTTTCGAGGCCTCCTATAAAAGACTGCCGGTGCTCAGCACCGGTGAGACCTGGCCCACTTAAAGCCCTGCATACACCCCTAATGCACTCATTCAATTATATATGCACCTCTCATACACTCATTGTAACATCCATACAGCACTCATGCACTCATTGAATTATCCATGCACTACTCATGCACTCATTCTATCATCCATGCATTAGTCATACACCTATTCAGTCATCCATACACCAGTCATGCATTCATTGAATCCCCATGATCTACTCATGCTCTCATTCAGTCACCCATACACCACTCATGCACTCATTAATTATCCATGACCACTGATACACTCATCCAATCATTCATGCACCCTTATCATTCATTCAGTCATCTAGGCACCTCTCATGCACTCATTCTAACATCCATGCACAAGTTATACATTCATTCTAACAATCATATACCATTCATGCACTCATCCTAACATCCATGCACCACTCATGCACTGATTAAACCACCCATATACTCCTCATTCAATCATACATGCACTTCTCATACAGTCATTGTGACATCCATGCACCACTGATACACTCATGGAATCATCCATGCACCACTCATGCACTCATTCAATCATTCATTTACCAGTTATGCACTCATTCAGTCATCCATACACTACTCAGGGATTCATTCAATCACCCATGCACGACTCATTCACTTATTCAGTCACCCATCTACCACTGTTGCAGTCATTAAATCACCCATGCACTAATTATGCACGCCTGTAATAACCCATAGGCCACTCATTCAATCATCCATGCACTACTTATGCACTCATTCAATTATCCATACACCACTCATGCACCCATTCAATTATCCATTCACCACTCACGCACTCATTCAATCATCTATCTCGTACATATACACTCATTCAATCATCCATGCACCACTTATGCACTCATTCAATCATGCATGCACCACTCATGCACTCATTCAATCATCCATTTACCACTCATACACTCATTCAATCATCCATGCACCACGTATGCACTCATTCAATCATGCATGCACTACTTATGCACTCATTCAATTATGCATGCACCACTCATGTTACATTTGTGGCTTAGCTGATGAAGGTGCTTGGGTCACTGAAATGCGCGTAGACTCGATCCCACGAAGATTCATCAATGATTGAAGCCACTACATTGCCTCTCAGATCGTATATACTATTTGAGATATTCTATTATCCATTGTATTAACAGATGAAAAAACTATTTCTGATAACCGCCATGTGTGATTCTATTGGAAAAATGCCTCTATTATTGTAAGAGTTGCATCTAAATTAGCAAACAATACCATACTACATTTGTACATTGAAGTCGTATAGTCTATGCTTTGACCATGAGAGGTAGGTCTGTCATGAATTATTCTGTTTTTAACTTGTCATGTAATTGTACAGACATTGTATATCATTGATTTTAGAGATATTTTGATAGAATAAAAGAATATTTTAGTTTTGTTTCCATGTGTACGCCTAGCCATCTTAATAATGAATTAGCAATTGTTCAACACTATGCTAAGTAAATAATTAGTTGCCTAGGGATTTGAACGTACAGTTGCACCACTCATGCACTCATGCAATCATCGATTCACCACTCATACACTTATTCATTCATTTATAACTTTATTTGATTTCATAATAAAATCATAAATGTACAATAAATAACACATTCATTAAAATGTCTTATTAAAAATAAAAAACATAAGTCATACATCACTAAACACTTGATAATTTATACACTTTGTCCCAGTACTAAACAAGGGCAGGGAATTTTCTTTCTGCCATAAAAAATGGCCAAGATAAACAATGCCATACAGCAACAGATCTCCATAGTCGGCAATGATTGTAAATAAAAATAAGCAGTGCGACATTGACAAAAATTAAGCGATCCTAAAAGTGGTAAAATATAGTGCTTCCTCAGATGACAATAACATTTGCAAAAAAGAACTACATGCATGGTATTCTGTTCCATCAAGCGATCACAATGACAATTAGTTAGGTTTGTAGACCAATAGTTCATTTTGGGAAAACTAATTAGACAATAAAAAATGTCCAATCTTAAGCGGGTCAAAACAAACCTATGCCTGGGGTTTAATACGACTTTGAGGTAGGAATGCATTTCAAACGTAGTTAAAATCAATTGATTTTTTAGAACACTTGGCATTGGAATTTCAGTGATCAATCTAAGATTCTCTAAGTGCATCATGCCTTCATTTTTTAGAAGTTTTCTACTGATAAGCCCTAATGTTTCAGGCTTCTCAAAATACTCGGGTTGCCCCTAGTCGTGAACGTTGAATATATGTCAACCATGGCATGCGCGAATATAAACTGGACTTGAGGCGTTCCCTGATGATAGCACAATTTAAGCCAGTATGTTCTGAAGTCCAGACTTTATACCACAGTAAAACTGGCTGCATTATTATTAGGTCTGTGAGGAATGGAGCCCCCGGCTCAGCATGGCATACATGTACGGAAGCACCTTTGGTGGTAGCAAGAAAATGCCTACAAAATTCATTCTCTACAATTTGCAAGGCCATACATTTAGTATACCCCCACACACCCGCCCCATAAATTGCTACACTAATGCATTTAGCTTTATAGATCTTCATCATCACCTCGGCGGAATTAGAGCCCAGTCGTCTTGCAAACTTTCTATGAGCCATGCAAGCTTTATTAAATTGTAGCTTCCTACTGCCAATAGCCTGATTCCATGAGCAATCTGTATCAAATAAAATCCCCAGATATGAAAAACTATTTGTAAAACCGATGTTAGTGCCATTTATTTTTATGTCTCGATCAAGTGGCGAACTTCCTCCCACATTTCATGATAAATGTTTTTGTTTGATTAACTAACAAGCTAAGATCCTGCATATATTCAATGAAATTTGTGAGGGAGGTCTGTAGGCACAGCGGAGTATAGGCCATGAGAACGGCGTCATTCGCGTAGAGGAGGGCCGGGACAGGGCGGCTTCCCACTTGTGGAAGATCTTTAGAACATGCAGTTAGTACAGTGCCCACACTATTTATATATAGCGAACTTAGGAAAGGAGCTAGGACACAGATAATTAGTTGCCTAGGGATTTGTATGTACAATTGCACCATGCATGAACTCATTCAATCATCCATTCACCACTCATACACTCATTCAATCATCCATGCACCACGTATACACTCATGCCTTCATTCAGTCAACCATGCACCACTCATGCACTCATTCAATCATGCATGCACCCCTCATGCACTCATTCAGTCATCCATGCACCACTCATGCATTCATTCAATCACTCGTGCACCACTCATGCACTTGTTTAATCATCCATGCACAACTTATGCACTCATTCAATCACCCATGCACCACTCATGCACTCATTCAATCATCCATTCAACACTCATGCACTCATTCAATAATCCACGCACCCCTCATGCACACATTCCATCATCCATTTACAAATTGTGCACTCATTCAATCATCCATGCACCATTCATGCACTCATTCAATCATCCATACACCACTCACGCAGTCCTTCAATCATCTATTCACCTCTCATGCACTCATTCTAACATTCATACATGCCCTCATGCAGTCATTGAATCACCCATGCACCACAATGCACTCATTCTAGCATCCACACACACAGTTATGCACTCATTCAATCACCCACGCACCACTGTTACAGTCATTTAATCAGCCATGCACCACTTATTCAGTCACTCTAACATCCATTCAGCACTCATGCACTCATTCAGTCATCCACACACCACTCATGCACTCCTTCAATCATCCATACACCTCTCATGCACTTATTCAATCATCCATACACTACTGATGCACTCATTCAATCAACTGGGAGAGGAGGAATTTCAAAAATGAGCACTCAAAAATGTGCAAAAACTATGAAGGGGTAAAAGAAATCAGTATTTTATGATTTTTCACAGCAATGCGGACAGCTGGAACAGACTGCTCACTGGCACAAACCCACAGTCCATACAATATGTGGCCATTCAGGAAAACTCTGGAACCATATGTGTAGCACCACTCTGCACATGTGAAGGGACTCTCTGGCCTGGAATTGATGCTGCTGCCAATGATGTAGAGGGTCCTTCGGCCTCTTGCTGCTTCTTTGCTAACTTTAGATGATTCCCATGGAAGGTCTTGAGATAGTAAAGCATGAACCTAGTCCCACAAGAATACTTCTTGCTAGTCCCCCTAGAGAGGGTATTGTCACAAATTGTGCATTGCACAAACTTAGCCACTGTCTTGGATTCCACGATAGTATTCTGAAGAAATCCAAAGCAACACTAGATGTCTTCTGGGGAGGCCCCTCATCCTCATAATCTCTACTTGACCTCCTCCACCTCCTGCTCCTGCTCCTGCTGCTGCTCAACCTGATCCCCCTTTCCAGGTTGGGTTACAATTTTTGCAGCAAGAATGCCAAATAAATCCCTACATCAAATATCAGCCACCTGCTTATAATAAAGTTCTATGAAAGAAGATTCAAGAAAGAAAGGTGGGTGTGTACTTTCTATTCATTTAGTTGAAAACTGTGTTATCCAATGATATTGCTTTCTTTCCCGGTCACATGATCTTTGTGATGACCGACGTCTAAGCGAACACTGGAAATTGGAAATAAAAATGTTTAAAAAAAATAAGTACACAAACATAACTGTAAAGCTTACGCTAGTGAACCACAAATGTCCAATATACTCTATAATATGTGTAAATATCTGTTCACCAGTTTAAAAAAAAGATGTGCTCATCGCAGTTACTGACATATTCATGACGCGTGATGTTGACGTGGAAATGTAGAAACGTACTTCAAAGTCCTTTTCTATTACTCTCAAAAGTAAAACAGAATTTTACACTTTATACTAGTAAACCCCTTCTGTGCAGTAGATACTATAGTATGTTATAGTATGTTTATATATGTTTTACAATTTTAAAAAAAACATACACTCATCGCAGTTATCGATGTCATTGCGATGTCCAACGTCCCCGCGAATATCAAAATTCGAATTCAAAAATACTTTTTAAAGAAACTTGAATAAAAAAAAAAGGTTAAATATTATCCTAAAAACACCTAATGTCTATCCTATTGCACAATATCTATCTATATGTGTTTTACACTCCCTCGTCGCGGTAACCGAAGCAGTAGCGGGCGTCCGCAATCCCTGCGAACACCGGAAATGGTATTAAAAATAGCTTTTTTATTAAAATGAAATCAAAATGACAAATTTCAATGTTAGCTAACTAAACCCATATTATGGTAGATACATTACAATACGTTTAGATAAGTGTTTGGCACTCTTTTAAATAAGAAGCGATCTTCTGGTTCCTATGTCCCCCAGACAACCGGAGACACAGCAGAAACTAAAATTTCACTTTAAAGATAGTGTTTAGAGAAACTTCCTTAACAAACACATCCTTTTTGCAACGGCGTCACGATATGCACGATATTGCTGTGAAAAAGAAAAAACCCAACAAAAAAAAGTAGAGCATATTTGTAAACTAAAACAAATTAGGGGAACTCACTCATACAAATGCATGAAATAGTGGGTTGTTACACACCAATCATCTACAATATCAAATTGTTCATAGAAAAAGGAAAAAATGTAAGAACTACACTGGAAAAATCATACATTAAAGGGAGGTATAGTTAAAAAATAGAATTTAAAAAACCTTACAAAGTCACTGTAAAAAACAAAGCTTATAGGAATGTTTCAATTACGAAATAGAATTAAAAATACCTCGGAAATTCACTTAAAAAAAAAAGGTTACAGGGAAATTATAGTTAGGAAATAGAATTTTAAAAAACCTTAAAAATTCACAGACGAAAACAAAGGTTACAGGGATGCTGTTAAAAATGGGGGTCTCTAGTTGGCAGAGGTACTCACCTTGCCCATATAGGGACCCTTTCTTCTATTCAGTGTAAGGGGATTACACATCTAAAATAACCCCTGCTCACTCCCTTGTTAGCCTGGCATGAGCATCAGGATTATCTCAGAGGCAATGTGTAAAGCAATTGCACCTAACACACAGTAATCCAGTTTAGACAAATAGCCAATATTTATCTGTGTAAAACAAAACTAAAACAATAAAAATCCAATGTACAGTAATCAACACACAAATATTGCAGGAACTTAAAATACAGGGGCCTATTAGCAATAACCGGCGATAATTATCGCTAAGCGCAGTTAGCGCTTGGATAATTATCACCAGCTATCACAGGTTTCTATCGCGGAGATAGCGTGTTGTCAGCAACGCTTATCTCCTAAGCGCTAGAAACCCTGGAGAACAGTGTGAATATCGCTTGAAAACAAGCGATATTCACACTGTGACCAGTGTTAGCTAGGTGATAGGGCGAGGGGGATTTAGCCATGTAATCCACCTCCCATTGGATTACATGGCTAAGTCAGGTCTGGACCAGGCGTTAACAAACCAGCGCTAAACGTGTTTAGCTCTGGTTCGTTAATCACCTCCCCTGCCTCGCTAATAGGCGATAGCGAGCTTAGCGACTGTTTCCAGTCGCTTTTAGGTTGGGAATGCCTACTTTGCATGCCATTAGCGATAAATATCGCTGGCATGCAAAGCGGCACCCAACCCGGTCGCTATCGCCTAGAAGCTGTCGCTAACAGCAGTTAGCGACAGCTTGCTAATAGGGCGTTAGAATTATCGCCGATTTAGCGGGAAAAAGTCCTGCTAAAGCGGCGATAGAGCCCTTGATAATATGCCCCCGAGTTCCTTAAAGTCGACAGCTCTGTTCGGGGCTATCACCGTGTCATGAACAAACAAATCCAACAGTTCATGCCAACCGTGGTGTCGCGGACCAGCTACGGTATAGGTAACACCTCGAACAGTACCTTGGAAATGCAGGGCGTCATGGACTTTGCGATGAGCTCTCGAAAGGCAGTGTCTGCAGGCATCAGTCCCGGAGGTCTGTGCAGGACTCATCGGGCCCTTTAAGCCACACGCGTTGCAGATCGAACTCAGTGACATTGAAGTCAGGAGTGCCGGTGTCGGCAGGCATTGGGGCTGTGGTTAGTTTTTCTTCTGTTGCAGCACAAAACACACAGTTCCCAGTGCTGGTGGCAGATGCTCTTGAAGACTTTGCTGTTCCTGAGACTTCTTGAACAGGGGGCAAGCTCTACCTCAAGCCCTTAGAGAAACTCAGGAAAATAAGTTGCAGAAAGTCCAATCCAGTCCTTTCACTGCCCAAAACAGAAGCAGCCACTGCATACCAACACAGCAAAGTGGTTGTCCCTCCTGACAGCTTCTCCAGCTCTTCTTCTTGGCAGGTTCCTTAGTCCAAACGAGTTCAACAGTTCTGGAGTCAGGGCCCTGATATTTACATTACTTTTCTCTTTGAAATTTTAGGCAGTAGGTCCTTCTTGCTCAGTAGAAACCAGTTCTGTCCTATCTAGTCCAATTTCACTAAAGGGTTGGAGACAGCATTGTGCAAAGCAGACACAGTCCATTCAGGTACTATTGAAAACTTCTCCCACCACTCTAAATGCAGAAAGGTCTATTTAGCCTGGCTATGAGTCACCCAGGAAAGGCAGGACACACCTTAAGCTCCCTTGTGTCTGTCCAGAGTGAATGCACATCCCCAGCTCCTGTCACTGTTAACCCAGACAGTGAATACACAAACAGGCAGAAGTACACAGGATGGTTGAACAAGAAAATGCCCACTTTCTAACTGTGATATTTTCAAATGCACTGTTTAAAAACCACCTTTACTAAAATATGTGTTATTAAATTCTGAGCTCAGGGAACCTAAACTCTATTGCTCTATCTTTTCCCAATTGAAAGTTACACTTGTAAGATGTTACAAGGCAGCTCCAATGATCACCTATGGGAGAGACAGCATTTCAAAAGTGAAAAACGAAATGCACAGTATTTCACTATCAGGGCATGTAACACACACTACTACATGTCCTACCTTTGACATACACTGCACCCTGCCCAGGGGGGCTACCTTGGGTCAACCTTAGGAGTGACATATATACGAAAAGGGAAGGTTAGGGCCTGCCAACTGGGCGCACTTGCCAGGTCGACATGGCAGTAAAATCTGCGCTCAGACACTGCAGTGGCAGGTCTGAGACACCTTTGAAAGGCTACTTGTGTGGGTGGCACAACCAGTGCTGCAGGTCCACTAGTAGCCTTTGATTTACAGGGCATGGGCACACACAGTCAACTGTGCTAGGGACTTACTAGTAAATCAAAAATGCCAATCAGGGAAAACCAATCATAACAAAGGGAGAACTACCCACCCACATGGGAGTTCTCTTTACTAAGGCTGAAGAACCTGGACAGACCCTCAGCTTTGGCATGTTCTGTGCTACGGCGGTCTTCCACCGTAAAGCCCATTCCCTGTAGGAAGATAGAAACCTCCAGTTTTGGGGATTTCACCCCTCATCTGCATTAACCATCTGAGGGGCCTGTGGTCTGTCTGAAATCAGAAATGAGTCCCAAACAAGTAGGGTCTCAGCTTCTTCAGCACCCAGACCACAGCAAAAGCTTCTCGCTCAATGGTACTCCACCTCTGTTACCTTAGGAGTAGTCTCCTGCTAAGGAAGACGACAGGCTAGTCTAGGCCCTCTTTGTTCAGTTGTGAGAGCACCACTGCCACATCATGCTCTGAAACATCTGTCTGCATGACAAATTAATTGGAGACGTTGGGTGCCTTGAGCACGGGTGCTGTGCACATGGCTGCCTTTAAGGCATCAAAAGCCGTCTGACAGGCATCCGTCCAGATCACTTTTCTTGGCAGCTTCCTGGAAGTCAGCTCCTTCAAGGGGGCAACAATGGTGCCATAGCCCTAGACAAATCTCCTACAGTAACCGGTGAGACCTAAAAAGGCTCTCACCTCTGTCTAAGTCATGGGAGGCTTCTAAGCCAGAATGGTGTCAATCTTAGGTTGTAGGGGCGCCACCTGGCCGCTTCCTATCTGGTGCCCTAGCTACACCAGAGACCCCTGCCCTATCTGGCACTTACTGGCCTTGAAAGTAAGGCCCGCCTTCTGCAGAGTCTTCAACACTTCCCAGAGGTGGTGCAAGTGATCTTCCCAGCTGTAACTGAACACTGCAATGCCATCCAGGGAGGCGGCACTGAAATCCTCCAGTCCAGCCAACACCTGGTTGACCAACCTCTGAAAGGTGGCTGGAGCGTTTTTCAACCCAAAGGGCATCCCCCGAAACTGGTAGTGCCCCTCTGGTATTGAGAATGCAGACCTGTCCTTGGCCCCATCGGTCAAGGCAATCTGCCAGTACCCAGACATTAAATCAAACGTACTGAGGAACTTGGCAGCTACCAGCCAATCTATGAACTCATCAGCTCTGGGGATGGGGTGCACGTCAGTCCTGGTGACAGCATTGAGCCCATGGTAGTTCACTCTCCTCTCCCACCCTAATATGCTGTCGCCAAGAGCATGCTTACTTCAGACCTCTCAAAGTGAGGTTTGAGTCGGTTCATGTGAAGGAGCCGCAAAGGGTTTCCAGGAGTTTGCAAGTTCACCAGTTAGGTGACATCACTCTTGAGCTCCACTACTTCAAAAGGCCAAGTCCACTTGTCCTGAAGAGCTCAAGGCTCTACTGGGGCCATAACCCACACTTTTTGGCCAGGTTTAAACTCTACCAGAGTGGCATTCTCGTCATACCAGCGTTTCATCTCTTCCTGGCTGGCTTCTAGGTTTACCTGAGCGAGTTTCCTGAAGCATGCAGTCTGGTTTCTGAAGACCAGCATGCAGCTAAATACATTCTGGGGTCTTCCTGGGAGCTATATCCCAGCCTTCTTTCACTAGAATGAGAGGTCCATATAGTAGTTGAAAGGGACTGAACCCTAATGACTTCTGTGGTACCTTCCTGTAAGCAAAGAGAAGGCATGGCAAGAGGATGTCCCACTTATGCCTCATGGGGTTGATCAGACCTTTGATCACACCCTTCAGAGTTTGGTTGAATATCTCCACCAAATCATTACCTTGGGGGTGGTAAGGAGTGGTGAACTTGTAGGTTGCACCCCACTCCTCCCACAGGGATGTCATATACTTGGATATGAAATTGGTACCACAGTCAGATATCACCTCTCTGGAGAATGCCATTCGGGAAGAGATCCCCATTAATGCCCGGCCTACCACAGGCGCCAGCGTTGTCCTGAGAGGGATGGGTACCGGGTGGCATGGTCCACCAAGACCAGGATGTACCTGTTGCCCATGGATGTCTTGACTTCCAGGGACCCCACAATGTCCATCCCCACCCTCTCGAAAGGGGTGCCTACAACTGAAAAAGGTTAAAGAGAAGCCCTACTCTTCCTCCCACTCTTACCAGTTGCCTGGCAAGTTTGGCAAGACCTAAAATACGCATCAGACTGACTTCCCATTTTGGGCCAAAAGAAGTGGGTGACAATCCTGTCAAAGGTTTTGTCCCACCCCAAATGTCCTGCCAAAGGCACATCATGTGCCAGACCCGGTAGGAAGGTCCTAGAGTGCTGGGGTACCACCAGCATACAGGCTGACCCAGGCTCAGTGACCTTAGGCTCGCTGTATAGCAGACCATTCTCCAAGTAGATCCAGTGTGATCCAGACTGATCACTAGCTGCCTGGTTTGTAGCCTGATGCTGCAAACCATCCAGAGAATGGCATTCTCTGTGCTCCCTGCAGAACTCTTCCCTGGTGGGACTCCCTTCTTGCTGCCAATGTGCCAGCTCAGATAAGTCCCCCAGTTCAGCCACTTGTTCCCCTGTAGGTTCCGGGGTGTCCGCCTCAAGGTCAGCCTCCTCCCGGATCATGGAACTTCAGGAGCGGGTTTCCCACGCCCTTGCCCTTTCTCTTGGCAGGTACCTGGGCCACTGTTTCAGGCTCCAGGTCCTTCTGATCACCCTTCCTGGCTGCCATGGACTGAGTGGTCATGCATGCCTTCTTTGGCAACCCCAGCATCTCCAAGTGAGACCTGAGTTCCACATCCTTCAACAAGGACTGCTTTAGGTCGTTACCTAGCAGGCAATCTACAGGCATGGTAGGGCTCACAACCACCCTCAAGGGACCTGTGGACCCCCCCACTCAAAGGGAACCTACACCACCTTACAATGGTGCTCTCAGTTATCTATAGCAACTACTTGGTGGAATGCACCAGGTACTACTTACTCCTCTGATACCAGGTGACACCAAACTGAGGTCACACTGGCTCCAGTATCTCTGAGAGCCTCTACCATTTGCCCATTTATGGTCACCCAGGCACTGAACGTTTTAGTGTTCGCATGCACTAGGCTTCCCTGGACCATCTCACGGTCCCCTAGTGAGACAAGGGTCATTTTTGCAGAATCCCCACCCTCACCTGGGACCCCCTCCTCCCAAGCGCTAAATCAGCCAACACCTTAGACTGCCCACAGGTGGGTATTGTGCCCACTTGGGGCATTTGGGTTCCCCCTTGATGTGGCCCATCTGGTCAGGCGCAAAGCACTTACAGGGTCCCTTTTTTCAGACTTTCCTGAAGAGACCCATGGTTCCTCATCTCCTGGGGGCGAGAATACTTACACTGTGTATTAGTTTGGGGCCCTTTAGAGTACTCCTTTGCTTTATCCTTGTCCTGCCACACTCTGCTGCTGATGTGGACCCTGCCCAACTTTGGCGGAGTCTCACCCATACACCTTCTTGTGGACCCTGGTACTCACCGAGCGGCCCCCCTCCATAGCAAGCTTCCTGGGCTCAGTCAGCTTACTATCTGTCAAGTGCTGGCACAGCTCTGCAAAACACAGACTAGACAAGTGCCCCCATGGAATAAAATTGTCCGCCCATGAAAATCTGTAATATTACTGCCCTTCACACAACCATTCAGTAACCTGCAAAAAAATCTACACATTCTAACAATGTGTGTGCATCAGTTTTCTCACTGGTTCTAAACTGATCCCTATATTTTTATGGGGTGAGACAACACCGGGTGAGAAGGTCCTCCTTCATGTCAGTGTAGGTGAGGTTGTACCCCTTACCCAAAGCCAACAATGTGCCCCTCCCCTCTTCTGAGAAGTGAGGCCACAATCCTGCTTCCCAATTCTTCTCAGCAACCCCTTCCATGTTGATAGCTGCCTCATAGCCTGAAACCACCTTTGATTGTCATTGGCGAGGACTCCCTCCCTCTGCACCCCCTTTCAGAGTTCTGCACCCTCCCACCTGGAGTGGTACCCCCAGAAGACAAACTGGTAGGGACACTGGTTACAGATATCCTTCCCTCCAGGTCAGGCAGAACCTGAACCTGGCCTCCCAACCCAGGGACTACACCCTGCGGCTGAACACTTGCCTGGCACACCAGGACTTTGGGGGGGCACTCAGGCCCCCCAAGGGTAACACATACCTCATGTGTTGCGTGACAGTCTGCCTGGCGCTGATCTCCTGACCCCTGTCCATCTGACAGTGCGCAAAGACCCCCCAGGACAGAAGTGGTGTCACCATGGTCACTCCTAGGAGGCCCAGCCCTTATGGCTGGCCCATACCCACTAATTCTCCCACTGGGGACTCTCTCCCCCTCTCACCCCTCCATATGGACTCCTGTGCCCTCTACTCAGGAGCGGCACCGCCAGATACCAAAACTGATGGAGCTCCGCTTACAGATGCTCCAGGTTCTCCTGACACTAGGAGATCCCCCTCAACGGATGGCCTAACAGTACAGCCTAGGCTCCCCACCTGGTGTCCCCTTAGGGAACCCTCAAGGCCCTGAGACTGGGTTTTAGGCGCCTTGGGATGCATCCCATTCTCACTCCTCAGCGGAGACAGGACGTGAGCCCCTACACCCCTCCCACTACACTGGGACCTATCTGGGCTACTAAGAACCTTTCCCACCACCCTGGGCTGGGAAATACCTGAGCCGCTCCTCTTAGGGTCACTCCCCAATGCCTCCTAAGACCCTCTGGTACTCACCCAGAGGTCTGCCTCCCATGCAGGCTCCCTGGGATCAGAGAACCCACACTCCAACAGGTGTTGGCATAACCCTGGAAAACAGCAACGGAACATGTGCTCTCTGACAATCAGATTGAACAGCCCTTGAAAATTGTTTGCCCTGCTACCCATCACCCAACCTTCCAGTGCATCACAACATTCATCCACAAACTCCCCCCAAGACTGGTGAGACAGTTTCCTACTGCCCCTGAACCTCAACCTATACCCTTCAGGTGTGACACCCTCTTCCTGGGAACTAGGTACCACGCTCTGGGATCTGGGAGTGGGACTTCCTACACTGGACTCACTTTTGCTGCCACCACTGGACCCCACCCTCACTGGTGAATCCAGACCACTAAGACTACACACAGGGGACATATCCTCAAAAGCTATCCTTTCTCTGGCGAAGGCCCTCTCTGCCTCCGCCATCCTCTCCTGCGCTAAGACCCTCTCAGTCTCTAGCTTTTTCTCTTCAAGGACCAACTCCTTGAGTCTCAACTCCTGAGCCAACAATGCCTTTTTCTCCTCCACACCCAGCTGCACTATCTCCTTGGCATGCTCTAACCTGAGCCTTTCCAAAGCCAGCTGGTGCTCCCTTTCTTCCCTCCTATCTACCCACTCCTTTGGGGACAGGAAAGGGATGAGGCACTGACCCCGGCACTGGACCCAGCAATGGACTCACTCTTTATGGGGTCCTCACTACCTACTGGCGTCCCTGCCCTGTCATTTTCTTCCTCCTGTGCAGACTCTTAAGGGCCACCCTCAGACCCACCACCCTCTTGGTGTGCGGACTGGGAACCCTTCCCCTCATAGTACTCACGTCTCCATTCATCCTCTTGCCATTGGAGCAGGACTTTCTGAAGGCTTAGCTGGGTGTCTGACCCACTCACTGCTATGTTTCGCTCCTCACAGAACTCCCTCAACTCCCCCATACTGTATTTGAACAGATCACCTACAATAAAGGCAGATTCCAGTTTTGGCAAGGCACTAAGACACAAGTGCAACACAAGAGACCTAGGTGTAAAAAGCTGCAACAGGAGAACACAATAAAAAATGACTTTTGCGAGGAGAAATAATAAAGTCAGGAGAAATCCCCAAACACTTGATTGTCTAAAATGCAGAGTTTTGTAGTGCAACCATGTGTCACTGTGGTACTGCGCAAATGCAAGTCCTATCCTCACCGCTGACAACCAATGTTAGAAATGGGATTTCTGGTTGGCTAGGGCAAGCACCTAAGTGAGGCAGAAACCACCACTCTAGTCAGGGCAAGGGAGTTACACACCAAAGATAACTCCTGCTCACCCCCTTGGTAGCTTGGCATGAGCAGTCAGGCTTATCCCAGAGGCAATGTGTAAAGCGTTTGCGCAACACACACACAGCAGCAGCACACTAGGCACACCACAAAAGAAACTCCACACAAGGTTATATAAAAAATAGCCTTTGTATTACTCATAAAACACATTAGAACACAATCACATATATACACTGTGCCACCTGCCACTAGGTACGACTTTACAGGGGATTATATACACGACAGGGCCAATCGGGCTACTGTCATAACCATCACATCACAGAATTAGTAAAAACAACCAGTAACTACTGGTAACACTGCTTAGCATAAACACCTTAGGCAAACATCAGCCCACCTTTCAGCATAATCAGCAGGGCACCCTAACAAACATTTGCAGCAGGGCGCACACTAGAGAATCAACATTACGGTACATGGGGTGCCAACCTTGGCAATGCAACCCAACCTACATGTGAGCATCAGGTATTAAGAATAGCCCTCATCACCGAGCCTGATTCACAATGGGCAAAACGAACAATGCAGTTGGGCACATTTCTTACACTGCTCATGCCCACCTTAGACAACTGCCTCACTCCTAGGCACCTGACCTGTACCCCGATCTTAGGGCACAAATACAGCTGGTCGAGGGGGAGGGCAACCACGTGCCTCCCTTGCGGCTGCCACCGAATGTCCCGGCCGCCCCAGTGTCACCAGAAAGGGGGCCGGGGTGCAGCTCACCTGTTCTCTCTTACGGGAGCGTCCTTGGTGCTGCAATGAAAATGCAGCTGCCCGCGGTCGTGCGGCGCAGCTGTGTTCAGGCCAGAAATGGGGGAGAAATTTTACCTAGGGGCCTCTGTCGAGGTGTCACCCTGGGCTCCCCTCTCCTGCCCAGGTATTCCAGGACACTCACCCACGTCCTGGGTGAATCAGAATCCTTGGTCGAACAGCCCGGTCTCTGCCTCCAATGGCCTGGCAATGCCGTTCCTCCCTCGTCTCTTCATCGCGGGGAACACACAGGGCTCTTCTCTGCCTCTACCAATGCCAGCAGACACGCGGGGCTCTCCTCCTCTTACGGGGAGCCCCGCCCACAGTCAGGCAACCGCCGCCTGGCTTCCTGCTCCGGCGCTACTTCTTCCGGCTGGCCCCGACCCGGCCGCAACCGCCTGACTTCTTCTTTGGGGCCCTGGACGCCCACGAACGCGGGGTAGGCTCCCGCCTGAAGGTTGGCTCAACGGCGTCTCTCTTTCCTGTGAGAGCCACGCCTTCCACCAGTCTCAGCCTTCGCCTGGCTTCTGCTCTCCACCCACAGTTAGGCTCTGCCTGGCTTCCGGTTTTGCGGGCCATTTCTCTCGGGCACATCGCTCGTGAGCGCAAGTAAAAACGATCGAAGGGCTCTACACGCTCCTTCCCATGCCCCGCAGCAGTAGGGGATCCGAACACAGCGCTCCCCACGCTACCGGTGCCCCCAGCAGCATCCAGCCGGTCCACCACACCAGGACCGAGCAACGTTCTCCCCAAGGCAAGGGTGTTCAGTCCACTCAAGGTAGAGGGGAGAATCCAGCAAGGACCCCACGCTGGGTCCAAGGGCACACCGGGCAGAGCTGGGCACAGGCAGGCCAGCACGTAGGGATCCCCAGTAGCCAGCAGCTGGGTCCCACGGTGGTTCCTCCTGGCAGTGTGCCCCATCCAGTCCAAGTAAGGCACCAACAGCACACCGACATGGGGTCACAGCACCAATACTTATACCACACACTGTCTTTGTTCTCCCCCTGGCACAGGGCTCTGTGCCCCGTCTAAACCGGTTCTGGGGGGCACTTGATATTTTATTTACGGTGAACAAACACCTCCTTTGTCAGTGTAGGCTCTGGCCCCAGACACACCACAGGGGGGCGGAGCCAGCATTGTGAAAGGCAGGCACAGTCCCATTCAGCCTCAGGTGCTACTCCTCCCACCACTCCAAATGCAGATTGGCCTATTCAGCCTAGTGCTGACTCACCCAGCCCCTCTTGAGCCACTGCACCTCCCCTGAGCCTGTCACTCCAGAGCCAGACATGCAATACACAACAGGCAGGCACAAAGACACGTAGCACACAGAAATGCCCACTTCTAAAAGTGCCATTTCTAAAATAGTGATAATAAATCTGCGAACACCATTACACAGTATTTATTACCACTATTCCAAACAACCAAACTTGACCACTCTACTCCTCTCAGGTCAGGAATTACCACTGAAGCACAAATCAGGGAATCCCCCAATGCATTCCTATGAGAGGGCAGCCTCACAGTAGTGAGAAACCAAAATGGCTGTTTGTCACTACCAGGACATGCCACACAGTTAAGGCACATGTCCTACCTTTTACCTACATTGCACCCTGCCCATAGGGCTACCTAGGGGCTACCTTAGGGGGAACTGATATGTAGTAATAGGGGAGTCACAGACGTGGCACCCACTTTATGTGCCACGTCACAGCGGCAGTAAACTGCGTGCACAGGCCCTGCAATGGCAGAGGCCTGAGACAGGTTTGAACGGCTACTTTGGTGGGTGGCGCAATCAGCGCTGCAAGCCCACCACTAGCATTTAATTTACTGGCCCCGGGTATATGATATACCACTTTACTGGGGAATGATAGGTAATTTAAATTAGCCAAACAGGTGTAGACCAATCTTACCAAGTTTACCATAGAGAGCACATGCACTTTAACACTGAACAGCAATGATAAAGTGCCCAGAGTCCTAAAACCACCAACACCAGGTCAGAGAAAATACCAGGAGGAAGCAAAAAGTTCAGGGATGACCCTGCAAAAGGGCCAAGTCCAACAGTACTCTTTTCCTACATTGTTGGGAATGTATACTATTCTATCTGAGTGCACTGAGGTATTACTGCCACCATCTGGGCTGGACCTACTCCTCTGATTCAGCTTCTTTACACTAACATCATGGTCTAACATAATTCTTTTCTCTTCCACTGCTAGCTTGAGCATCTCCAGCTCCATTGCATCTCTCCTAGCTTCTCACCTGTTCTTCAGCTCCTCTGGGGACAGACTACTGCTACCTGACCTGGAGGGTTCCTCCCGTCCCAAAAGCACATCAACCCTTTGAATAGGGTTCTCAGCCTCCACACAAGATCTCCAGACTGCCCACTGGCATTTCTGGCTGCTACCCAGCGCCTTTTGTAGCTGTTCCTTTTTGGTAAGGCCTCTAACTTGGACTCTGAGGTTTTTGCAAATTGCCTTCAGTTCCTTTACGGTGTAGGATTTCAGCCTCTCCTCCTCAAAAGCCACTTCTAAGAATGCAACTGATGTTGCTCTTGACTCAGGCATGATGTAGTAGAAAGTTCAAGCTCAAACAAATGGCAAGATCAAAAATAGACCAAAAAGGAAACAGTATGTGGTACGTAGTGGTCTGCGATATGGTAGTAGTGTACACCAATCACTGTAGGTCAAGTGCAAACGTAAGTCCCTTCCTCACCGGTGACAACCAATGCTAGAAATTGGGGTCTCTAGTTGGCAGAGGTATGCACCTTGTCCAAGTAGGGACCCTTCCTTTTAATCAGGGTAAGGGGATGACACGTCTAAAATAACCCCTGCTCACCCCCATGGTAGCTTGGCACGGGTAGTCAGGCTTATCTCAGAGGCAATGTGTAAAGCCTTTGCACCTAGCACACAGTAATACAGTGAAAACACTAGAAAAGGACACCACACCAGTTTTAGAAAAATAGCCAATATTTATCTTTGTAAAACAAGACCAAACAATAAAAATCCAGCATACAGTAATCAAAATACGAATATTACAAGAAGAGACTTAAAATACAGTTCCTTGAAGTCAATAGCTCTTTCCAGGGCTATCACGGCATCGTGAACAAACAAATCCAACAGTTCAGGCCAACCGTGGTGTTGCAGACCAGTCACATAGTTGGGAATACCTGCAAGCAGTACCCTGGAAATGCAGGGCATCGTGGACCTTGCGATGAGCTCCGGAAAGGTGGCGTTGGCGAGTGTCAGTCCCGGAGGTCAGTGCAGGAGTCGTCAGTCCCTTGAAGTCACACGCGTTGCAGATCGAACTCCGTGAGGTTGAAATCCAGAGCACCAGCATTGACAGGCATAGGGGCTGTGGTGTGAAGTGGAGCGGTGCGGCGTGCGGTGCCCTCAGGTCGCGGTGCAGTCAGCAGCTCAGTGACGGCATCCAGCAGCATCGGTGAGACCAGGGCTGTGGTGCAAAGTGGGGCGGTGCTCGTCGTGGTGCTGGAAGGTCATGGTGCAAGCACCAGCATTGTTGGTGCTAAAGTTATGTTGTCAGTAGACGATCTGGAGTTGATGGCGCGGGCGTCGGGGGACTAAGGCTGCAGTGTGGGATGGGGCGGTGCGTTGAGTAACTTACGGGCAGTGCACCCAGGCCACGGTGCAGGCAGCGGCAGTGAAGTCAGCATAGAGCGGCATTGTCGAGGATACCAGAGCAGCGATGTAAAGCGATACAGTGCGAAGTGCATTGCCCTCAGGTTACGTTGCAAGCAGCAGCTCGGTGGCGGCAGTGATGAGATCAGGGTTGCGGTGCGAAGCGGGGTGATGCTCTCTGCGGTGCCAACAGGTCACGGAGCCAGCAGCGACATTGTTGATGCCGTCTGGTTGCTTTTTCTTCTGTTGCAGCACAAAATACATAGTTCCCAGTGCTGGTAGCAGATGATCTTGAAGTCTTTGCTGTTCATGAGACTTCTTGAACAGGGGGCAAGCTCTACCTCAAGCCCTTGGAGAAACTCAGGAAATAAGTTGTTAAAAGTACAGTCCAGTACCTTCACTGCACAAGAAAGAAGCAGTCACTGCAGGCCAACACAGCAAAGCACACAGCAAAGTGGTAGTTCCTCCTGACAGCTTCTCCAGCTCTTCTTCATGGCAGGTTCCTTAGTCCAAATAAGTTCTAAAGTTCTCTGGTCTGGGCCTCAATATTTATACTACTTTTCCCTTTGACTTTTTAGGCAGCAAGTCTCTCCTGCTCAGTAGAAACCAGTTCTGTCCTCTCTAGTCCAGTTTCTCTACAGACGGTGGAGGTAGCGTTGTGCAGAGCAGACACAGCCTATTCAGGTACCAGCAAAAACTCCTCCCACCACTCTAAATGCAGAAAGGTTTATTCAGCCTGACTATAAGTCACCCAGGAAAGGCTGGAAACACCTCAGGCCCCCTTGTGACTTTCCAGAGTGAATGTACATCCCCAGCTCATGTCACTCCAAACCCAGACAGTGAATACACAAACAGGCAGAGGTATACAGGATGGTTGAGCGAGAAAATGCCCACTTTCTAAAAGTGCCATTTTCAAGCACACAATTTAAAAACCACCTTTACTAAAAGATGTGTCATTAAATTCTGAGCTCAGGGACCCTAAACTCCATTGCTCTATCTTTTTCCAATTGAAAGTTACACTTGTAAAATGTTACAAGGCAGCTCCAATGATCACCTATGGGAAAGAACCTTTCAATAGTGAAAAATGAAATGCACAGTATTTTCACTAACAGGGCATGTAACACACACTACTACATGTCCTACCTTTCACATAAACCGCACCCTTTCCATGGGGCCACCTTGGGCCAATATTAGGGGTGACATATATAAGAAAAGGGAAGGTTAGTGCCTGGCAAGTGTTTTCACTTGCCAGGTCGACATGACGGTAAAAATTGAGTGCAGACACTGCAGTGGCAGGTATGAGACACCTTTGAAAGGCTACTTGTATGGGTGGCACAACCAGTTTTGAAGGCCTACTAGTAGCATTTGATTACAGGCCCTGGGCACACACATTGTACTGTACTAGGGACTTACTAGTAAAGCAAATATGCCAATCAGGGAAAAAAATCATAACACAATCTACAGTAGGAGTACTTACACAAAGTGCACAGAGACACTAAACCAGCAAAAATGGAGTCCAGCATACCATAAAAAACAGGAGGTCAGAAAGCAAAAAGAAAGGGAAACAAGTCAAAAGAGGCCAGGTCTAACAGACATTATTGTTAGGTTCAGATTTCACTCGTACAAAACCAGTGAACAGCAGTTATCGTTTACCTGAGCTAACTATAACTCAATGCCCCCACAATATACTGCTTATGACTTCACATATTATATCAGTCATGACATGGTCAGTGACATCACTGATGACATCTCAAATGACATCACTGATGACATCATCCACAGAACCACTCACACACCCACTTACATCACTATACAACATCTTATACCCCCAATCCCACACAACCACTCATATGTCCATTCACAGACCCATACAAACACACACACCACCTCACTGATCCATAGAGGCACTCATACATCAACTCATCTCTACAGCCACTAATGCAACCACTAACTTACTTATACAATTCAATTCAATTCAGTTACTTTATTTCGACTTCAAGTCATAAAAGTTTCCATACAAAATAGTGATACAGTAAAGTGCGAGTCTTAATCCAAGGCCTGTTAAAATCCTAAAAGTGTGCAATAGTAATGTTTCAGGTTCCATCATTTATACATTGTCTCTTGGCAATCTAAAAAATCCATGCAATTTCTGCAACAACCTATTTAAAGCCAATAAAATGGATGACAACAGTATTCGGTTGGCCTTGAATAAAGTGCGTAATTTTGCAATGAAAATATTTACACTAAATACAATCAGTGGTCTCTCCAGTACCATCCAATGGATCGTTTTATAATAACAAAAATAATAGATGTAATATAAGATTATTAAAACCGTACTAAAATGCACCTGTGTATAGAATTCATCAAGTTCAATAAAACAATCATTAAACGATAGTAAGAACACCAAAATACAAAAGATGAAAAATACATCTTGTGCAAACACAGATATCGCCTTCTTTAGACGTTTTGGACAACTAAAACCTAGAAAATTTGGTTAAGGCTTTACTTAGTGTTCGCCCTCTGGACCCTGCCTCTAATGCCCCACGTTTGGCTCCAATCTTTTGCCACCACATAAGCAAATAGTGGCCTGGCATCAGACTTCAGGATCTTCAGTACGACTCTGTGATTGTCAATTCCCAGTAGTTTGCAAATTGGAGGAAGCCAATTTTTCCTTGGCATCACATACGATTGACAGGCAAACATCACATGGGCTAGGGTCTCTTGGTAATGTCCACAGCCAGGACAGCTGAGAGCAACCCCATTCCTACAGGGCCATTTCCAAGTAAAGTCATTCAGGGGCAATGTGCCAAACCTGAACTGGATAAACAATTTCCTATCCCTCGGGTGTTCCATGAACTCAAGATATCCTTCCAGGGAGCGGTCTAATTTGTGGGCCATGAAATCTAAAGTGAGCTTCCCCCGAACCCCACTACTCATTTCCTCCTCAATTACCCACCCCCAGCAGGCTTTCTTCACATCACATTTCCGGGGAGAAAAGTGGGATCATTGGCCTCTCATACATCACCCATCCCAATAGCTGTAAGCAGGTTCTAGACACCTCTTAACCATCTGATCTTATTGGCTATATCCCTGCGTTTTACGTCCTCCAAAGCACGTGCGTATGGCAAGAGTTCAGGGGTAGTCTTAACCCTCAGCCAAAACAGCAAAGGACGCAATATAGCTTTGGAGGCAAAAGAGTGTCTTCCCATGTCTAACATGAGTGGAACAACAGGAGTACTTTGGGGTAGCATCCCTAGGCTTCTTAAAAATTTAAAGTCTAGGCTACTAAGCTCCTCTATGCATTCCAAGCCCCATAATTCTGCACCGTACATCGTAGAGCACGTCACTTTAGCATCATAAGCCTGCAGAGCTGGCCCAATTGGTTTGGTGTATGATAATCGGTGTTCTCTCCCTAAAATACCGGCCAACTGTTTATGCTTCAGGACCATCTTATTAATATGGGGTTTCCATGACAGATTATCCGCTAGCTTTAAGCCTAGGTATTCAAAGGCGCTGACCCTCTCGAGTTGTGTGCCTCCAAACCTGGGGCAGCCCCGATAGGATTTGTGAGGGTTCAGGGCCATAAATTTGGTTTTAGTTGTATTAATTATTAAACCTTTGGTGTCACAGAATTCTTGGAACTGATTTAGTAGCAATGAGTGATAGAGTGACTACATCCCCACCCAATGTAGGAGCATACACCGGTTTTGCGCTGAGGAATTATACCACATTATTAATAAATAATGAAAAAAGTGTTGGGGCCTATACACCGCCTTGGTGAACACCTTTATTAACAGAGATTGGATTGGTAAGCTGGTCTTGCAAGCCCCAACGAACCCTAGCAATATTTCTTTTATGCAGGCGAATAAGTAGGGCTACAATTTCCTCCAGCAGGCCTAAATCTCTAAGAGTTTGCCACAGATTCTGCCTGGGTACTAGGTCAAATGCCGTCTTGAGGTCTATGAAGGCTACATACAAGCTACGTTTCCCAATTGTCACGACTTTCCAGCAAAGGAGAAGAAACCAAAACACTTGATCTATGGTACTTCTTTTCTCTCTAAACCCTGCTTGGAACGGGGACAAAATTTCATTGTCATTAGCTCATTCCTGCATTTTGCCCAGAAGAGCCCTACTGAAAACCTTCTGTATTGCATCAATGAAGCTAATAGGCCTATAGTTACAGTGAGAGGACCTGTCGCTTTTTTAAAATACTGGTACAACTTCTGCTCCTTTCCAGGAATCTGGGATAGGGGCACCGTCAACTATAGCATTGAATAATATATACATGTTTTGCGTCCAACCAGGGATATCCCAAAGGAAAAGGTCACCTGGTATCCCATCCGGGCCAGGTGCTTTAGACAAGACGATAGTGCTAATTGCAGGCGAGATATCTTGCTTAGAGAAAAAGAAGGACCCTATTAGTTTAAGAGTTCTTTCTAGGTGGCAATATGGGTGACGGGGGTACTTCACAATCAGTGTACAAGTTGGAGGGATAGGTGTGCCAAGCGGAGGAGGGGATATGATTATCTGGTTCAGCGTAGCCTGTCACGTCGCTCCACGCCATTAATGACCAGAAATTTTACTGTCTCTGGATTGGCATGCATCCTTAAGGGACTGCCATTTAGCTTCATCCCAGTCCCTCTTGGCTTTCAACAGTTCCAGCTTGTAGGCCTTCCTAGAATTTCTTATCCCCTCTAGGTCTTTAGCTTTAACTGCATGTAGTAATAGCGTTATAGAGTGTCTATAAGCCTTATTGTACCATGTCTGCTTCCTATTCTTAGAAGACCTCTGAACCTTAGTATGCTTTGCAACTGTGAAGTGATGGCCCAATCAATTGACGAAGCGGCGGTGGATACTTGTTACTTCCAACCTCCCTTCTTCTGCTGCCTTCAATGCTGCAGCTTCAGCTGTAAATGTCACCAGCTCACTCTGTATGCCCCTTAATTTATCCTGGTCAATAGCTAGCTTGTGCCCTTTGAGACGGCGCCTATCGTTGGAAGGACAAACATTTTTGGTTATCAGCCCCTGAGTCTCAGGCAAAATTGTTGAGATACCCCACAGTGATAGCATTGATAGGCAAAGAGGGTTATGGTCACTATTTAATGTTTCATCAACCACCATATCTTTTACCTTGTGCCATATCTTTAAATCCAACAAGATGTAATCAATACGGCTTTGGCCTCCCAAACTATTAAAGGTGTTAGCTCCGGACTTATCTGACTTAGTCCTACCATTGGCTGCCCTGAGGCCAAACTCAATGGTCATAGCTTTAACTTGTAGCACTATTTGAGTCCACCTTTTAAATAATTTCAGGTCCAGAGGAGGGACCTTCCACTTCTTCTCTTCGTCTACGGCTTCTGGCAACTCATCTCTGTCTAGCGGTTCGCAGGTTGTGTTAAAGTCCCCTGCGATTATTAGGGGAGGGAAGGAATTTCTCTAGCTCAAGAGCTCCTCCAGCGATATAAGGGTCGCTGAAGGTCTGCCCCCTCTGGTACCTCTCACATAAATGTTATAGATGTCGATGATATTAGTCATGCATCCCTTGAGGTGAATCCCCATAATGTCTGGGTTATTCACGGGTAGTTGTGATATGCTACTACAGAGGCCTAGCTTAACCCATATTAGTAAACCCCCTGCATGACGACCCATTTTGGTTTTAATTGCAAGTAGCCAGAAACTAGCAAAGCCTGCCTTATATACTGGAGTTGTACTCCAAGTCTCTTGGAATAGGCATACATCAAAGTTCTCTATGATCTCATTCCCATGCGGGTGCATAACTTGCTCTTTATGCCAGCCACATTCCATGAGATCATCGCAAATGATGAGGGTACTCCCTCGTTCATTTGGTTGTTTGGGCTTGGCATCGCCTTGATATTTCTACTGCTACCTGCGGGAGTAGAGCCTTTTTCTGGTTTATTCGGATGTGGGGTTACTGAAATGATGTAAGGTGAGCCCAGCAGCACCTCCTTATTCCTGTTGCCTATGGAATAGCTGGCTACTCTTGATGGCTTTGCTGGATATGGAGTAGCCTGTGGCGACATGGGAGAACCAATCATTCCATCTTGATTTACTCTGAAAAGGTGGCCGTCGAACCGCCCACATTGCGCAGCGAGTCAATCTACCACCCTCAGTGATGACTCAAGTGACAATCCCTTCATGCTACAAGTGGCCAACGGTAGTTGATCTGCAGATAATGGGACTTGTCTGAATTGTATAGCCGAAGGTGCTGGTGAGCAAGTTCTAATCTCTAAAGCTATTAGGTTTTCAGCCAATCTTTCATTAACCATAGTCAGTTCTAGACAGTCGTGGGAGGAATGGGGGATCTTGTGCCTTTTAACCCTGACAATATCCTCCCTGATTAGAGACCTACATCCCCTCACATGCCTTATCCAATGAATCACCTTGTTTCTCAGGTAGTCTTCACCCTCAAAGCCAAATTGTGGGGCTAGTTTTTGGACATTGGTCATAAACACTTTACAGGGATTAGCAGTTGTTGAACACCAATCAGGAGGGTCTTTACTCCTTGCATATGCTGGTTGACTGCCCACCAAACCCGGCCCTCCTTGATCCAGTAGAGAACTCCGGCCCCGTTCCCCGCTCACCCCAGTTTGAATTAGATGGAAGTTTCTTTTCCATAGTCCTATGCACTGAGCCTTTGCTCTCCGATACAGTCTCATAGTTTAATGAACACGAGGACAAAACAATCTGCCCACTTCCCTCAGATGGTTCATAATTTAACCTACTAACAGGTTGATTAGACAGGTTGGTCTGCACCTTCGTACACAAATATGTAGATTTATTTAGGGCCATTAGTTCTCTCATCATCCCCTTCAGATCACTTATCGTGGATTTCAAAGCAGTTACCTCTGCTTTTAATTCATTAACACAATCAAGGACGCTTGGAGTGGGAGCTATGATGTTATTAACTAGGGTGGGCAAAGAGTTCTCAGTACATCTTTCTCTGGTTTTAGTGGGGCTCTGCAATGGGGCAAAACGATTGCTGCATACAATAGACGAGTCGACAATGTCATTGGGGTCCAGTCAGGATATATTTCTGAATGAATTGTCACTGCAGCTTCTAAATGGGTGCTCAGCCGTTTTGTTGCAGGTGTAAAGTCCTTTGTACTCTTGGGCTTCAAGAACATTTTAGGGATAGTTTGGTATAGTTTGGGATATGCTGAAATTGGTGGAATTAGAGGGGCTATTAGAACTGGTAGAGCCCACCTCCACCCCAGGTGCATCAAAAAAAAACTTGCATTCAACCTAAAGACTGTCTATGCGATCCAGGACACAATTACTCCCTGGATGCCTAAGTAGTTTCTTGGCTTTCTTGGATTTTAACCAGCCTGGTCCGCCACCACCCTCCACCGCCTTCCTTTTGGCCATTGCGCAGGGGGAGAGCTGTCACAAAAGGGGACCTTAGCAGTCAGCTGCTGGACCGGTTGGTCAGTCTTAAAATTGATATACTTTGCTGGTCTTGACAGCCTCCCGTTAGATAGTACGCGGGGTTGGGGTAAGTGAGCTTGAGATGACAATACCTTAAGATCCAGATAGCCAATGTTAGGGGGGTGGCCCAGCTCAGACTCTTCCGGGCTCTGACGGGCACAGATGGGCCCGCTCCTGGTCCGGTCTTTGCTCGGGCATGTGCCCAGGCATGCCGTGCGCAGCAGTGGCCCACAGCAGGTAAAATAGGTGCCTCCTGGTGCCTGACGGCTGGCATGGTGTGGCGCTGCCGCTGGTAGTGCTGGGGCTTCTGGTTCTGCCACTCTCTCCTCGGTAACGGGCCCCCATGCAGCGGGGGCCCGCACAGGTAAAATACGTGTCTCCTGGTGCCTGATGGATGGTGTGGTATGGTGCTGCTGCTGGTTGTGCTGGGGCTTGTGGCCCTTCCCCTCTCTCCTCGGTAACAGGCTCCATACATATACAACCACTGATGGACCTACTCACTGACCAGTACAGCTCCTCAGACATCCAGTCATGCAGACATACAGACACTTATACACCCAGTCATACACCCATACATTCACTCACACACTGAATCAGTCACCCATACAGCTACTCCCACACCTACCAATAGTTACTCACACACCCTCTCCATCCCTCATAGATGTACTAACACATGTACTCACACACATATAGTCACTGACATAAGCATATACTGTCCCATACAATCTCTCTCTCTCTCACACTCACTTACTCAACTATACAACCACTCACATAGCCATTCACTCACCATACAGCCACTCACACACCCACTCAATCACCCATCTATCCACTTACACACCCATTCATGTACCCTTACAGCCAATCATATCCCCTCTCACTCACCGATACACACACTTATATACATGTTCACTAACCCTTACACTCACTCATGCACCCTCTCAGTAACCATTTACAGCCACTGATACATCCACTCAATCACATATAGAGGCACTCATTCACCCACTCATTCATCATTGCAACCACTTACACACCCACTCACTGAGCCATACACATACTCACACAGCTACTCACTAACTCATACACCGACGGACACATCCAGTCGCTCACCCATAGAAAAACTCACACACCCAGTCACTCATGTATACAGCTTCTCACATCCCCCCTCACATTTCTACACACCATATACCCACCCATGCAGACACTCCTTCAGCCACTTACCTTATTATATATATTTAACAGGTCAGTAAGTTTTAGAAAATACTCACAATCACTTGATGATGCCATCAGTGATATCATCAGTGATGGCATCAGTGATGTCATCAGTTTTGGCATCTGAGATGTCATCAGTGATGCAATCAGTGATGTCATATGAGATGTCATCAGTGATGTCATCAGTGATGTCACTGACCATGTCATGAGTGATGTAATATGTGAGGTCATAAGCAGTGCATTGCAGGGGCGTGAGTTATAGTTAGATCAGGCAACTAGAACTGCTAAATTTCTCTGGTTTTGTACGAATGAAATCGTAGCCTAACTATAATGTCACTGTATCTTTTGGTTTTTTAAGTGAATATATATATATATATCAAACAATTCCTTAGTGCACTTCACACTAAACAGGACAAGGACTCCACGAATTGCGGTGCTCAAAATACGAGTTTATTTTCTTCACCCAGCATGTTGCCCATTATGCGTTTCGACTACTTGCTGTAGCCTTGATCACATGATCGCGCTACCCAATAGTGCAATATTTAAAGTGACGACATCACCCGTGTCACATGACCTCCATAGTAAATTAAATAAAGAATACACTTTAACTATCGTAACGCTATGGGATTAAAGCAGGTAACTCGGCTGACAGGTCCGTGATTACGCGAAGGTACATAATATATCTCTTATCCATTTGGTACATCAAATAACAGTGCAAATACAGAATATGATCTCAGGTAATCAAAATCAGCCTTTCAAGTGTGATATAAATATACTATCATCTGGCAATGGTACATAATTACTCATGGTGAAAATCAGCCTTTCAAGTGTAATATAAATATACTATCATCTGGCAATGGCAAATAATTACTCCTTGTAGCAGGCAACAACCAATAAACAATTTTTCAAGAATATTAAAAATATTTAAAAATACCGAGATATCAAAATACTGAGATATTTAAAAATATTAAAAACATTCAAAAATATCTACAATTATTGCACAAATGCATTGGGGGCCTACTACAATTCACCATACTATATATCAATGATATATCGAATGCAAAAATCTTAAATGCATAAAATGACTGTGCAAAGTTGCAATTCAAGGAACATACCTATAAAGTGCATGAAATGACTGTGCAAAGTTGCGCTTCAAATATAATATCCATTCTGTACCATTGTTATTGCACCTTAAATATACCTTCAAAAGAGGCCTATCTCACACACACTTATATATATATAACGTGGGGAAAAGGTCAACCCAGAATACAACTAGAAGAAAAAGGAGAGGGGGCAAAAAACAAAAAAGGAAGAGGAAAGACAAAGTCAAACTGAAGAAAAATCATGACAAAGAACAATCTAGTAATAAACATCTCAGATAAGATCTTGAGTGAAACACAAATATCATTACTGAATAAGGGACTCACATTTTGCCCCAATAAAGACATGAACAACCCAAATTTGCGCATTGACCTATACAAATTTTGTAGAAAAATTAAACTAAAAAAATATTTTGAAGAAAAGACATCTATCCAACAATCTAGACCAACTGCCGGCCTGGCAACATCAAAGTTAAATCAAAAAGATATATCCACCCTTAGAGTACTGGCGGATCTACAAGATGAAGATGAGTCCACACAAGGGCAACAGCAACTTTCCTCGGAAACAGATAAGGAGTTCAGCCATAGAATGGGGATTGAAACCAACAAGGGGGGGCAACAGTGGCCTGAAACAGCAATCCACTTTTTGCCCACAATTCCCAGCTGGTAATAAAATCGATTTATTTCAGGAGATCATTGTGGATGAAATCAATAAAATGACCCACAACACATCGTGTCATAACATAAATACAATGGAGAATGGAAATAAAAGAGAAATAAAAAATCATGGAACCTAACAGCTGGTGAACAACAAGCCCTCAAAGATCTACGAGAGGATACAACAATAATCATAAAAGCCTCTGATAAAGGCGGCAATATTGTGATCCAAAACCGCAAAGATTATGTAGCTGAAGCTGAAAGACAACTTAACATGAAAGAGCATTATTAAAAATTGACATCAAATCCCATGGAGAGTTGGACCAAGGAATACAATCAAATGTTATGTGCCTGGAAAGAAAGAAATCTTATTGACCTGGAGGAGATTTTATATCTGAAAACTGACCATCCGGTCATGGCAACAATCTATTTCCTCCCCAAGGTCCATAAGTCACTCACGAATCCACCAGGTAGACCAATTGTGAGTGCCATTGGTTCTCTGCTAGAATGCACTTCCCGCTTCTTGGATGTTTTTCTCATGAATTATGTCATGTCACTTCCCTCATATCTGCGGGATACAATGGACTTTCTGAATAAAATTCAAATGATCCAGTGGAGAGAAGGTTTCTTGATGGCAACGATCGATGTCTCATCGCTTTATACATCAATTATCCATTCGGATGGCGTAGGTGCTGTGAAACACTTCTTACAAACAAGATCCATTAGCTTTCTGGAGCACTCTGAAATGTTGGTTGAAATGTTGACATACTGCTTGACACACAATATCTTTCTGTTCCAAGGTGACATCTTCCTGCAAAAACAGGGGACTGCCATGGGTACATCATTCGCTCCAACGTACATGAATTTACTCATGGCAGTCTGGGAAACTGAAGTATTGGAGAAAAGGAATCATCGAAACATCAAATTTTGGTCAAGATTCATTGACGACCTCTTTATAATCTGGGAGGGTGAACACACAGACCTCCAAACCTTCATCCATTCTCTAAATGTCAACAAGTACAATCTCTCCTTCACATCTACAATAAGCCCCACAAACATCATCTTTTTGGATGTAGAAGTGTTTATAAAAGACCATAGGGTTTGCACGAAAATGTATAGAAAGCCCACCTCGTGTAACAGCATCTTGCACGCAAATAGTGGACATCCAAAAAATCTTAAATGGTCAATACCCTATGGAGAGATGCTCCGGGCGAAGAGAAACTGTTCTGAAGTGGAGGATATTGAACTTCAATTGAATGAAATGAGCAAACGCTTTTTAGAACGATGATATCCTGAGGAAGTGCTTGTAACAGCAAGAACACGAGTTACTCAGAAAGCTAGGTTAGAACTATTAACACAAAAACGGCCTCCGATGGATAGACATCAAGAAGACACAACCATTCGCCTCATTGGGGATTATAACAATCAGAGTGGGGAATTGAAGAAAATTGTAAGAAAGAACTGGGGTGTCCTACTGCTAGATGAAACACTGCGATGAGTTTTGTCCCCTCATCCTAACATCACGTATAGGAAGACAGCATCTCCGGGGGACATTCTCACAAAAAGCCTTCTTGAACCTTTAAAATCTACTAACTCGCACTGGCTCAATAAACCAGGCTTCTGGAAATGCTACAAGTGTAAGGCGTGTGAACATGGTCAAAATGCAACATCATATAAATTGCAGAATGGTCGAACTGAATCAATCAAAGACCACATCACATGTAAATCCAAGTTTGTTGTATACCAACTAGAATGCTCCTGTAAAAAACGATATATAGGAAGTACAATCAACAAACTAAAACTGAGGATATTGCAACATCTACGTGCTATTAAAAACAAAGACTTCACTTATCCAATGGCCAAACATTTCCATGAGTTTCACTCGAGTGATTGTCAACATCTCAAATATTGTGGCATCAAAATTGCGAAACAAAAGAGAGAGGTGGAAACAGAACATTGGAGTTGCGTAAAATGGAATCTAAACTCATTCTAGCAACTGGTACTGAAAGTCCATTTGGCCATAATCTGGATGCAGAACTATATGTTCATCTGCAATAGAACATGGATGAAATCGAAATTGGAGTTGCATAATAATAGCACCATGGTTGTGGACAACTGATAGCCTTAGAAAATGTAATGAAAAAACAAATGACTGCATTTCATAAATATTGACCTTAATGATGTTCTGTATCCGATTTTGTTGCATCAGAAGAGCAGGAAGGACAAAAGAAAAGAAAAAAAAGAAAATAAGAGAAGAGAAGTAAAACACGAATGGGATCACACTATTTTTAATTTGGAGATCCGGCAACTTTAAAATCTATAGCAGAAATTAAGTCCAATTGAAATAATGATCAGAGCTTTCAGGGGTCTTAGTGGTTAGGATCATGATGGAATGAGAGCACTGAAGTGGTATGCACTTTATTAATGTCTTTACTTTAATGTAAAAATGTTATGCACTAGTCACTTTAGAATATGCAAATCAGTATCTTTGCCTTGAATTTATACACATTTTTTAAATATTAGAAATGTTAATCTTGGAAGGGAAGGATATTTTTAACAACTGCTCTGTATCATATGAAAAACATACTAAAGACAAAATGTACCTTACAATTGAATTTTATTCTTTTCCTAAAAAAATCTCCCCTATGCACTGATCTATTGATAATGAAAATGGACTTTATTCTGCCCATAATGAATGCACTGCACTTATGTACTTCACGAATAATCAGTGGCTTTTACTCCATTATGAATGCAAATATGTAATAGCATGATTAATCCCATTTGTGGTTTTAAATTATGCTTTCTTTTAGAAAATCTCTGCTTGATTTGCACATTTGCACACATACACTTTAAAACTTTGGTTTTAATTTCATAAATCTTTGCAAACCATTTACATGAAATCAGCCAAACTAACAACTAATTGTAAAAAAACTGTACCTCTTAAGGATTATGTATAGCCTAGTCTTTCTTTTAATGAAAACAGAAAAAAGAAACGTAAAATTGCACTGGCACTTTAAAAGAGATTTTCTAGGCCCCAGGACTCTATGGTCCAGTAGAAGGCTGTGAGCCGAAACGCGTAGACCGTCCTCTACCGTTTTGTTTATGCACCTGGTTTAATGGGTTAATAAATAATCACTGAAGAAATACCTTATGTGCATGGTGCTGTGATCTTTCGCCGATTCCCTTGCTGAAGTCGTGTTTGGGAATGGAGGTCGGAGGAGTTTGGAGACATATATATATATATATTATCTACTGGCGGTCGCCAGTAGATAGTTATAGTTAGGACCTATTTTCCATAGGAAATCCGCAACATTCTATTTGAAATAACTCTTGCGCCGGTTGACGAATCTTCGCAAAATTTTCAAACTTTGTGGCCCGCTCCGGTCCGCTCCTACCCTGAAAGTCTCGGGGTGATTCGTCAAGCGGGAGCCGAGAAAAAAGGGGGGTCCCAAAACGTGTTTTCCCATTCATTTTCCCATAGGAAACTTTAGCCACGGCTACAGCCCGAACTGCTGAACGGAATTACACCAAATTTGGCAAAGAGGTAGTTCTTGGTTCAGAAAGAACCCTTTTGTTAACTGGTGTAAATCCGTTCAGTAGTTCCTGAGAAAATCAAAAGGAAAATCACATATATATCTATGGCCGCGTCGGATTCGGGCACCCTGAGCGCACCCTGCGCGCACCCTCCCGATCACGAGCTGCATGCTAATTGGCTTTCAAGTGGCTGTCAACACTCCAAATCAGGAAGTGTTGGCAGCCATTTTGTCCCTCGGTTGAACCGAGGCACAAGAAACAAGTGCGCAAAACGCACAAAGGGGGCAGGGTAGAAACACCCTGACCCCCTAGGTCTGCTCAGGGGCAGAAAAAAGCATTTTTTTTTTTAATTCGGCAGGATGCGCTCAGGGTGCGCGGATCCTGCCGAAAAAATCGAAGCGCGGTCTCCGCGCTCGATGCAAATTGTACCCGGGTGGCCCAAGTCCCGGGGGCATGCGGGGGGGTGGGTTTAATGTTTATATGGGGGCCTCTAAGGCCCCCAAGCCCGGGACGGCCACCCCGAGGCTTAATTTTAAAAATGGTGCGGGAGGGCTCTCCTGCCCTCCCGCAGCCCCGGGGACCGCCACCCCCGGGGCTTCTTTTTAATTTTAAGTAATATGTGGGGGCTCCAGCCTCCACATGCCCCGGGACCACCACCTCCCCGGGGCACATAGAAAATAAATGTGGGGGTCCGTTACGGACCCCCAGAGCCCCAGGGACCACCACCTCCCCGGGGCTGTGCAATTCAAGGGAGGGGCCGCGCGGCCCCCTCCTGGAAGCCCTTGATGGCCCTGGGGACCGCCACCCCCAGGGCCGGCTCCTGCAGTGTCCCGGGGTGCCTACCCCCGGGACACTGTAGCTTGCTATGACAGGACGGGAGCCTCGCGTCTCCCGTCCTGTCATAGCTAAACTTGTTTGCATTTTGAAGAGAGAGCAGGAAACCTGCTCTCTCTTTCAAAATGCAAACCCAATTGCTTTCCACATGGGGAGCAGCTCCCAGCAGGAGGCGGGGAGCCGGCTGGGACTGTGGGGGATTGGGGACCCCCACAGTCCCCAACCAGAGGCCAGGCCCCGGGGATGGGGTCCCCGGGCCATAAGTGGCCAGGGAGGGGGCCACGCAGCCCCCTCCCCAAATTAAAAAAATTAAAAAAAATAAAAAGGGAAGGCCGGCCCCGGGGGATGGGGTCCCCGGGGCCTTAAATGGCCTGAGGAGGGGGGCCACGCAGCCCCCCTCAAAATTTAAAAAATAAAAATCGAGGGCATGCCCCGGGGGATGGGGTCCCCAGGGCCAAAACAGGCCCAGGGAAGGGGGGCCACGCATCCCTCTTCCTGTTTTTTTTTTTTTATTTAAAAAAAAAAATGCTCAGGCCCCAGGGGATGGGGTCCCGGGGCAAAAGTGGCTGAGGGAAGGGGGCCACGCAGCCCCCTCACAATCAAAAAAAAAAAGGACCGGCATCGTGCCGGAGGCCCCGCCCCCTCCCTGCAGTACTCTGCAAACGCGCCCCCTGGCGCGTTTTAAGAAGGGTAAGTAATTCCCCTTGAATACTGGGGGTCCCTGGGGGCCAACTAGCCCACCAGGAACCTCCAGTATGCGCCAGGAGGCTGCGTTGCAGAGAGGTGTACAGAGGCCACGCCCTTTACACACCTCTCTGCAACGCAGCTCTGTGACGCTTTTAGAAGTACATGGTGGGCTAGTTGGACTCCAGAGACCCTCAGGATTCAAGGGGACTTAATCCCCCAACTTAAAACGTGCCACGGGCGCGTTTGCACAGTGGTGAAGGGAGGGGGCGGGGCTTCAGGTGACATGTGTGCAAACAGGCCCCGTGGCGTGTTTTAAGATGGGGAATTAAATCCCCTTCAATCCTGAGGGTCCCTGGGGGCCAACTAGCCCATGATGCCCCACCGCAAATTATTCCATTGCGAGTCATTTGACCGGCCCATTCAGGGGGCGTGGGATCACGTTCTTAAGCAAGGGAACTGTGACGGCAGCACGTTATCTTTCCAATCGACCAGCCTCTGAAGAAGAAAGGATTCGATACGCGTCAGGCGAAGGACATTGGAACGGCTGTTTCATTGTATCGGCAGACTGTGTAAGTCCATACCCATCAAAGGCTTGAAGCTTTCAGCTCGTCCTGAGTGCAACTCACTGCTTGGGCAGACTTGGAGCACGATGTTTTGGCGGCCGCCCTGCCGCCGAGTTTGCACCACCCCGTGGACTTAGGGGGCCACTAGGTGTGGATGTTACCGCACCACTTCAGTGGATCACGAGTGCGGGATTTAGGACGGACACCCTCTGCTGAGGCCCATCCATGGGCTTTGAATTTTACAGGAATTAGTGCAACCATTTGGGGTTTTATTAAGCCGGAATACAGCTCCCATGATGCCCCACCGCGAATTATTCCATTGCGAGTCATTTGACCGGCCCATCAGGGGGCGTGGGATCACGTTCTTAAGCAAGGGAACTGTGACGGCAGCACGTTATCTTTCCAATCGACCAGCCTCTGAAGAAGAAAGGATTCGAAACGCGTCAGGCGAAGGACATTGGAACGGCTGTTTCATTGTATCGGCAGACTGTGTAAGTCCATACCCATCAAAGGCTTGAAGCTTTCAGCTCGTCCTGAGTGCAACTCACTGCTTGGGCAGACTTGGAGCACGATGTTTTGGCAGCCGCCCTGCCGCCGAGTTTGCACCACCCCGTGGACTTAGGGGGCCACTAGGTGTGGATGTTACCGCACCACTTCAGTGGATCACGAGTGCGGGATTTAGGATGGACACCCTCTGCTGAGGCCCATCCATGGGCTTTGAATTTTACAGGAATTAGTGCAACCATTTGGGGTTTTATTAAGCCGGACTACAGCTCCCATGATGCCCCACCGCGAATTATTCCATTGCGAGTCATTTGACCGGCCCATCAGGGGGCGTGGGATCACGTTCTTAAGCAAGGGAACTGTGACGGCAGCACGTTATCTTTCCAATCGACCAGCCTCTGAAGAAGAAAGGATTCGAAACGCGTCAGGCGAAGGACATTGGAACGGCTGTTTCATTGTATCGGCAGACTGTGTAAGTCCATACCCATCAAAGGCTTGAAGCTTTCAGCTCGTCCTGAGTGCAACTCACTGCTTGGGCAGACTTGGAGCACGATGTTTTGGCGGCCGCCCTGCCGCCGAGCTTGCACCACCCCGTGGACTTAGGGGGCCACTAGGTGTGGATGTTACCGCACCACTTCAGTGGATCATGAGTGCGGGATTTAGGACGGACACCCTCTGCTGAGGCCCATCCATGGGCTTTGAATTTTACAGGAATTAGTGCAACCATTTGGGGTTTTATTAAGCCGGACTACAGCTCCCATGATGCCCCACCGCGAATTATTCCATTGCGAGTCATTTGACCAGCCCATCAGGGGGCGTGGGATCACGTTCTTAAGCAAGGGAACTGTGACGGCAGCACGTTATCTTTCCAATCGACCAGCCTCTGAAGAAGAAAGGATTCGAAACGCGTCAGGCGAAGGACATTGGAACGGCTGTTTCATTGTATCGGCAGACTGTGTAAGTCCATACCCATCAAAGGCTTGAAGCTTTCAGCTCGTCCTGAGTGCAACTCACTGCTTGGGCAGACTTGGAGCACGATATATATATATATATATATATATATATATATATATATATATTCACTGAAAAAACCATAGGTTTTAGGGACAGTTATAGTTAGTTGGACATTGCACTCGTACAAAACCCGTGAAATTCCCCTGTTATAGTTAGTTCAGCTAACTATAACTCGCGCCCTGCAATGCACTGCTGATGACGTCACATATTACATCACTCAGACATGGTCAGTGACATCACTCATGACATCACTCATGACATGGTCAGTGACATCACTGATGACATCACTGATGACATCACTGACGACATCATCCAGTGACTGTGTGTTTCTGTAAAGTTTAAATATGTTTAATATATATAGGGAAAGGCGTATTGAAGAATGAGTGGGTGTATAAGTGTCTGAATGGATGATTTAGTACGTGAGTGACTGACTCTACAAGTGAGTGATTAAACGTATCTTACTGAATGCATGGGTTAGTGACTAAACTGTGTGAATGTCTGTATCCGTCTGTTTGTTGGTGTGTAAGTGGATGCATGGATTTGCGAATAGCTACATGAGTGTCTATATGGGTTATTGATTGGTTCTCTGAGTATCTGTATGGCAGCCTGAGTGTTTGCGTGGGTGGGGTGTGTGTGACTCTATACATAGATGTGTGAGTGGGTGATTCACTGGGTGCATGATTTCAAGAGTGCATCTGTGATGGACTGCTTGGGTGGGTGAGTGTGTGTATGGGTGTGTTAGTGAGTGAATGTATATCTCAGTGGTACATGTGCGAGTAACTACATATGTAAAAGGCAGTATATATGTGTGTTAGAGTATTTAAATGGCTATAAGTGAGAGTGTGTTATTGTGAGAGTGGCTGTATGGATGCGTGTGTGCTTGTATCAGTTATTGTATAAGAGCGTAAGAATGTGCTAGTATTTGTATTGAGTAAGTGAGCTGGTGTGTGTATAACTCTATAGGTGAGTAAATGGGTGTGTGATTAATTTTTTGCATGACTGACTAGGTGTGTGAGTACCTCTATGGATGAGTGGCGGTGTGTGAGTGTTTATATAGGTGTATGAGTGCATATGATAGTCCTGTACTGAGTGACTGTAAGTATGAGTGACTGTACAGGTGAGTGAGTGGATGTGTGTGTAGACCTAAGAATCAGTGAGTGGGTATGTAGTTTTTGGTGTTGGAGTGTCTATGGTTTTGAGAATGGCAGTCTGTAATTTAGAGTGGGTGTATCAAAAGTTATATTAGGGTGTGAGAAGATGCATGAAATTATCACATGGATGATGTCATCAGTGATGTCATTTGAGATGTCATCAGTGATGTCATCAGTGATGTCACTGACCATGTCATGAGTGATGTAATATGTGACGTCATCAGCAGTGCATTGCAGGGCGCGAGTTATAGTTAGCTGAACTAACTATAACAGGGGAATTTCACGGGTTTTGTACGAGTGCAATGTCCAACTAACTATAACTGTCCCTAAAACCTATGGTTTTTTCAGTGAATTTCAAAGGTTTCTTTAAATGCTAATTTCTAACTATAACGTGTCTGAAACCTATGGTTTTTTCAGTGAATTTCAAAGGTTTTTTAAATGCTAATTTCTAACTATAACGTGCCTGAAACCTATGGTTTTTTCAGTGAATTTCAAAGGTTATTTAAATGCTAATTTCTAACTATAACGTGCCTGAAACCTATGGTTTTTTCAGTGAATTTCAAAGGTTTTTTAAATGCTAATTTCTAACTATAACGTGCCTGAAACCTATGATTTTTAAGTGAATTTCAAAGGTTTTTTAAATGCTAGTTTCTAACTATGCCAACAGAGGTAGGACATGTGAAGAAAGAAGAAAAAACGCACAGAAAGAAGCAAAAGATGTGCAGAAAGAACCAACAGAGGAGCAGAAAGAGGCCTTGTTGCAAAATCATCCTGTGCCCACAACTTTTTCAGACGGGTACTGGTGGTAACTGACTCTGACTAACCAGAGCCAGTGCGCGTTTGCACAGTGGTGAAGGGAGGGGGCCTGAGGTGACATGTGTGCAAACGCGCCCCGTGGCGCGTTTTAAGTTGCGGGATTAAGTCCCCTTGAATCTTGAGGGTCCCTGGGGCCCAACTAGCCCCCTAGGTACCTACAGTTAGGACCACAGAGCTGAGTTGCAGAGAGGCGTTCCGAGGCCACGCACCTTTTTCACCTCTCTGCAACGCAACTCTGTTGTGCTTACTGAAGGTACCTGGTGGGCTAGTTGGCCCCCAGGATTCAAAGGGAATTAACTCCCCAACTTAAAACGCACCACAGGGCGTATTTGCGCACATGTCACCTGAGGCCCCGCCCTCCCTTCACCACTGTGCAAACGCGCCCGTGGCGCGTTTTAAGTTGGGGGATTAGGTCACCTTGAATCCTGAGAGTCCCTGGGGCCCAACTAGCCCACCAGGTACTTCCAGTAAGCACCACAGGCCTGCGTTGCAACGCCTGTAACAAATTGTGCAGTTGTGTTTAGGTAGTGAAGAGGGTCGTGCTGGGGGTAGTGTTTTAGGGTTTAGGGTAGTGCAGTGGTGTTTGTGTAGTGTAGGGGGTCATGCTGGGGGTAGATTTAGGGTTTAGGGTAGTGCAGTGGTGTTTGGGTAGTGTAGGGAGTCGTGCTGGGGGAGTGTTTTAGGGTTTAGGGTAGTACAGTGGTGTTTGGGTAGTGTAGGGGGTTGTGCTGGGGTTAGTGTTTTAGGGTTTTAGGGTTTAGGGTAGTGCAGTGGTGTTTGGGTAGTGTAGGGGATACTGCTGGGGGTAGTGTTTTAGGGTTTAGGGTAGTGCAATGGTGTTTGGGTAGTGTAGGGGGTACTGCTGGGGGTAGTGTTTTAGGGTTTAGGGTAGTGCAGTGGTGTTTGGGTAGCGTAGGGGGTACTGCTGGGGGTAGTGTTTTATGGTTTAGAGTAGTGCAGTGGTGTTTGGGTAGTATAGGGGTTCGTGCTGGGGGTAGTTTTTAGGGTTTAGGGTAGTGCAGTGGTGTTTGTGTAGTGTAGGAGGTCGTGTTTTAGGGTTTAGGGTAGTGCAGTGGTCTTTGGGTAGTGTAGGGAGTCGTGCGGGGGGTATTGTTTTAGAGTTTAGGGTAGTGCAGTGGTCTTTGGGTAGTGTAGGGGTTGTGCGGGGGTAGTGTTTTAGGGATTAGGGTAGTGCATTGGTATTTGGGTAGTGTAGGGGGTCATGCGGGGGTAGTGTTTTAGGGTTTAGGGCAGTGCAGTGGTGTTTAGATAGTGTAGGGGGTCGTGCTGGGGGAGTGTTTTAGGGTTTAGGGCAGTGCAGTGGTGTTCGGGTAGTGTAGGGGGTCGTGCTGGGGGAGTGTTTTAGGGTTTAGGGCAGTGCAGTCGTGTTTGGGTAGTGTAGGGGGTCGTGCTGGGGGAGTATTTTAGGGTTTAGGGTAGTGCAGTGGTGTTCGGGTAGTGTAGGGGGTCATGCTGGGGGTAGTGTTCTAGGGTTTAGGGCAGTGCAGTGGTGTGGGGCAGTGTAGGGGGTCATGCTGGGGGTGGTGTTTTAGGGATTAGGGCAGTGCAGTGGCGTTCGGGTAGTGTAGGGGTCGTGCTGGGGGTGGTGTTTCAGGGTTTAGGGCAGTGCAGTGGTGTTCGGGCAGTGTAGGGGGCTGTGCAGGGGGTGGTGTTTCAGGGTTTAGGGCAGTGCAGTGGTATTCGGGCAGTGTAGGGGGTCGTGCAGGGGTGGTGTTTCAGGGATTAGGGCAGTGGTGTTCGGGCAGTGTAGGGGGTCATGCTGGGGGTGGTGTTTCAGGGTTTGGGGCAGTGCAGTGGTGTTCGAGCAGTAAAGGGGGTCATGCTGGGGGTGGTGTTTCAGGGTTTAGGGCAGTGCAGTGGTGTTCGGGCAGTGTAGGGGGCGGTGCAGGGGGTGGTGTTTCAGGGTTTAGGGCAGTGCAGTGGTGTTCGGGCAGTGTAGGGGTGGTGTTTCAGGGTTTAGGGCAGTGCAGTGGTATTCGGGCAGTGTAGGGGGTCGTGCAGGGGTGGTGTTTCAGGGTTTAGGGCAGTGCAGGGGTGTTCGGGCAGTGTAGGGGCGGTGCAGGGGTGGTGTTTCAGGGTTTAGGGCAGTACAGTGGTGTTTGGGCATTGTAGGGGGTGGTGCTGGGGCTGGTGTTTCAGGGTTTAGGGCAGTGCAGTGGTGTTCGGGCAGTGTAGGGGTCATGCTGGGGCTGGTGTTTCAGGGTTTAGGGCAGTGCAGGGGTGTTCGGGCAGTGTAGGGGGCGGTGCAGGGGGTGGTGTTTCAGGGTTTAGGGCAGTACAGTGGTGTTTGGGCATTGTAGGGGGTCATGCTGGGGCTGGTGTTTCAGGGTTTAGGGCAGTGCAGTGGTGTTCGGGCAGTGTAGGGGGTCATGCTGGGGCTGGTGTTTCAGGGTTTAGGGCAGTGCAGTGGTGTTCGGGCAGTGTAGGGGGTCTTGCTGGGGCTGGTGTTTCAGGGTTTAGGGCAGAGCAATGGTGCTCAGGCAGTGTAGGGGGTTGTGCTGGGGGTGATGTTTCAGGGTTTAGGGCAGAGCAGTGGTGGTAGGGCAGTGTAGGGGGTCGTGCTGGGGTGGTGTTTCAGGGTTTAGGGCAGTGCAGTGGTGTTCCGGCAGTGTAGGGGGTCGTGCAGGGGGTGGTGTTTCAGGGTTTAGTGCAGTGGTGTTCGGGCAGTGTAGGGGGTCGTGCTGGGGTGGTGTTTCAGGGTTTAGGGCAGTGCAGTAGTGTTTGGGCAGTGTAGGGGGTCGTGCAGGGGGTGGTGTTTCAGGGTTTAGGGCAGTGCAGTGGTGTTCGGCCAGTGTAGGTAGTCTTGCTGGGGGTGGTGTTTCAGGGTTTAGGGCATTGCAGTAGTTTTCGGGCAGTGTAGGCGGTCGTGCTGGGGCTGGTGTTTCAGGGATTAGGACAGTGCAGTGGTGTTCGGGCAGTGTACGGGGGTGTGCTGGGGCTGGTGTTTCAGGGTTTAGGGCAGTGCAGTGGTGTGCGGGCAGTGTACGGGGTTGTGCTGGGGCTGGTGTTTCAGGGTTTAGGGCAGTGCAGTGGTGTTCGGGCAGTGTAGGGGGTCGTGCTGGGGGTGGTGTTTCAGGGTTTAGGGCAGTGTAGTGGTGTTCGGGCACTGTAGGGGGTCGTGCTGGGGCTGGTGTTTCAGGGTTTAGGGCAGTGCAGTGGTGTTCGGGCAGTGTAGGGGTCGTGCTGGGGCTGGTGTTTCAGGGTTTTGGGCAGAGCAGTGGTGTTCGGGCAGTGTAGGGGGTCGTGCTGGGGGTGGTGTTTCAGGGTTTAGGGCAGTGCAGTGGTGTTCGGGCAGTGTAGGGGGTCTTGCTGGGGGTGGTGTTTCAGGGTTTTGGGCAGTGGTGTTCGGGCAGTGTAGGGGGTCTTGCTGGGGGTGATGTTTCAGGGTTTAGGGCAGTGCAGTGGTGTTCGGGCAGTGTAGGGGGTCTTGCTGGGGGTAGTGTTTCAGGGTTTAGGGCGGTGCAGTGGTGTTCGTGCAGTGTAGGGGGTCGTGCTGGGGTGGTGTTTCAGGGTTTAGGGCAGTGCAGTAGTGTTCGGGCAGTGTAGGGGGTCGTGCAGGGGTTGTGTTTCAGGGTTTAGGGCAGTGCAGTGGTGTTCTGGCAGTGTAGGGGGTCATGCTGGGGGTGGGGTTTCAGGGTTTAGGGCAGTACAGTGGTGTTCGGGCAGTGTAGGGGGTCGTGCAGGGGGTGGTGTTTCAGGGTTTAGTGCAGTGCAGTGGTGTTCGGGCAGTGTAGGGGGTCGTGCTGGGGCTGGTGTTTCAGGGTTTAGGGCAGTGCAGTGGTGTTCGGGCAGTGTAGGGTGTCTTGCTGGGGGTGGTGTTTCAGGGTTTAGGGCAGTGGTGTTCGGGCAGTGTAGGGGGTCTTGCTGGGGGTGATGTTTCAGGGTTTAGGGCAGTGCAGTGGTGTTCGGGCACTGTAGGGGGTCTTGCTGGGGGTAGTGTTTCAGGGTTTAGGGCAGTGCAGTGGTGTTCATGCAGTATAGGGGGTCGTGCTGGGGATGGTGTTTCTGGGTTTAGGGCAGTGCAGTAGTGTTCGAGCAGTGTAGGGGGTTGTGCAGGGGGTGGTGTTTCAGGGTTTAGGGCAGTGCAGTGGTGTTCGGGCAGTGTAGGGGGTCTCGCTGGGGGTGGTGTATCAGGGTTTAGGGCAGTGCAGTGGTGTTCGGGCAGTGTAGGGGATCATGCACGGGGTGGTGTTTCAGGGTTTAGGGCAGTGCAGTGGTGTTCGGGCAGTGTAGGGTGTTGTGCTGGGGCTGGTGTTTCAGGGTTCAGGGCAGTGCAGTGGTGTTCAGGCAGTGTAGGGGGTCATGCTGAGGCTGGTGTTTCACAGTTTAGGGCAGTGCAGTGGTGTTCGGGCAGTGTAGGGGGTCGTGCTGGGGCTGGTGTTTCAGGGTTTAGGGCAGTGCAGTGGTGTTCGGGCAGTGTAGGCGGTCGTGCTGGGGCTGGTGTTTCAGGGTTTAGGGCAGTGCAGTGGTGTTCGGGCAGTGTAGGGGGTCGTGCTGGGGCTGGTGTTTCAGGGTTTAGGGCAGTGCAGTGGTGCTCGGGCAGTGTAGGGGGTCGTGCTGGGGGTGATGTTTCAGGGTTTAGGGTAGTGCAGTGGTGTTCAGGCAGTGTAGGGGGTCGTGCAGGGGCTGGTGTTTCAAGGTTTAGGGCAGTGCAGTGGTGTTCGGGCAGTGTAGGGGGTCGTGATGGGGCTGGTGTTTCAGGGTTTAGGGCAGTGCAGTGGTGTTCGGGCAGTGTAGGCGGTCGTGCTGGGGCTGGTGTTTCAGGGTTTAGGGCAGTGCAGTGGTGTTCGGGCAGTGTAGGGGGTCGTGCTGGGGCTGGTGTTTCAGGGTTTAGGGCAGTGCAGTGGTGCTCGGGCAGTGTAGGGGTCGTGCTGGGGGTGATGTTTCAGGGTTTAGGGTAGTGCAGTGGTGTTCGGGCAGTGTAGGGGGTCGTGCAGGGGCTGGTGTTTAAGGTTTAGGGCAGTGCAGTGGTGTTCGGGCAGTGTAGGGGGTCGTGCTGGGGCTGGTGTTTCAGTGTTTTGGGCAGAGCAGTGGTGTTCGGGTAGTGTAGGGGGTCATGCTGGGGGTAGTGTTTCAGGGTTTAGGGCAGTGCAGTGGTGTTCGGGCAGTGTAGGGGGTCATGCTGGGGGTGGTGTTTCAGGGTTTAGGTCAGTGGTGTTCGGGCAGTGTAGGGGGTCTTGCTGGGGGTGATGTTTCAGGGTTTAGGGCAGTGCAGTGGTGTTCGGGCAGTGTAGGGGGTCTTGCTGGGGGTAGTGTTTCAGGGTTTAGGGCAGTGCAGTGGTGTTCGGGCAGTGTAGGGGGTCATGCTGGGGCTGGTGTTTCAGGGTTTAGGTCAGTGCAGTGGTGTTCGGGCAGTGTAGGGGGTCGTGAAGGGGGTGGTGTTTCAGGGTTTAGGGCAGTGCAGTGGTGTTCGGGCAGTGTAGGGGGTCGTGCTAGGGGTGGTGTTTCAGGGTTTAGGGCAGTGCAGTGGTGTTCGGGCAGTGTAGGGGGTCATGCAGGGGCTGGTGTTTCAGGGTTTAGGGCAGTGCAGTGGTGTTCGGGCAGTGTAGGGGGTCATGCAGGGGCTGGTGTTTCAGGGTTTAGGGCAGTGCAGTGGTGTTCGGGCAGTGTAGGGGGTCGTGCTGGGGGTTGTGTTTCAGGGTTTAGGGTAGTGCAGTGGTGTTTGTGTAGTGTAGGGGGTCATGTTTTAGGGTAGTGCAGTGGTGTTTGGGTAGTGTAGGGGTCGTGCTGGGGGTAGTGTTTTAGGATTTAGGTTAGTGCAGTGGTGTTTGGGTAGTGTAGGGGGTCGGGCTGGGGGTAGTGTTTTAGGGTTTAGGGTAGTGCAGTGGTGCTTGTGTAGTGTAGGGGTCGTGCTGGGGGTAGAGTTTTAGGGTTTAGGGTAGTGCAGTGGTGTTTGTGTAGTGTAGGGGGTCATGTTTTAGGGTAGTGCAGTGGTGTTTGGGTAGTGTAGGGGGTCGTGCTGGTGGTAGTGTTTTAGGATTTAGGTTAGTGCAGTGGTGTTTGGGTAGTGTAGGGGGTCATGCTGGGGGTAGTGTTTTAGGGTTTAGGATAGTGCAGTGGTGCTTGTGTAGTGTAGGGGGTCGTGCTGGGGGTAGTGTTTTAGGGTTTAAGGTAGTGCAGTGGTGTTTTTGTAGTGTAGGGGGTCATGTTTTAAGATGCAATGCTCCAATACCTGACCAGTCTGCACTACATAAAACTGCAAAAAACTCAAAATAAAAAGTGTTTTGCACACTTTTGTCATTGGGCTATATGTGGGCTACATCTGGGTAATATTTGTGCTACATTTGGGCTCTTTTTTCACTGGTGGCCATCTTGGAAGACTTCTTTGTTATGAAGTTTCCTAATTTCTTCATTTACTGCAGTCTCCTCAGTAGGAAATGCTTTCAGTTTTTTACTTTGATTCCATCAAGAAGGCATTCAGATGTGTCTCACATCTGCCATAAATTCAGAATGTTAGCACTCTAGTTGCTCATTAGATCACTGGAGTAAAGCTACTGCTCACCAGGGAGTTAACTGGTAGTCTGCTGCTGGTATTGAAAGTGATTGTTTCAGTCTGCATGTCAGAATTTTCTAATGAAATAGAAGAGGATTTGAGATCTCACTTAAAACATGCCCTAATTTTTCTTTCTGCAGCACTAACCATAATTTCTATTTCAAAAAGAACCCCTCATTTTGTTCCTTTTTAAATTAAATGTTTTAAGTGTTACCGGTTTATTCCAATCAAGATGGCTTCAGGTGTGCCATACTTTTGTCATAAGTAAGGCTGTTAGCGCTCTAGTTGTTCTTTAGAACACTCTGGGAAGCTGCAGTAGAACACAAAGGCATCAACTGGCAGGCTGCTCCTGTTGAAATATAACAGGAAGATATTTGAGATCACACTTGAAACATGTCCTAATTTTTCTTTCTACAGCACTAACTATAATTTCTATGACAAAATGAACCCCATCATTTTGTTCCTTTTTAAATTAAATTGTTTAAGTGTTACCAGTTTATTCCAATCAAGATGGCTTCAGGTGTGCCATACTTTTGTCATAAGTAAGGCTGTTAGCACTCTAGTTGTTCTTTAGAACACTCTGGGAAGCTGCAGTAGAACACAAAGGAATCAACTGACAGTCTCTGCCCTTGTTGGATGTACATGTTTTACTGAGAAAGTCAGACTTCATTCTCACATGACTGAGAAAGATAATGTGAATTTACAGAAAATATGCTCTCATTTTAGCTTCTGGAGCACCTTCCAAACCTCCATGGGACAAGCATGAGAAAATAGTGTTCTCTCAAACATGATTCATGATATCCCAGCAGAAGGTTTTTCACATGGTAAAATCACCTTAGAATACACCACAATTCCTAAAATTAGTATGGTACCATCAACAAATAAATTCTAATGTAACTAAAGCCTGTTATCACCCTTTATAGTTCTCCTTTTGGTGACCCTCAAAATCTTCTATTCACTACAATGCATTTCAATGAGGTACTATCATTTATATTGGTCCCAAGATGGCTGCCAGCAATTCCAGGATGAAGTGCTGACAGCCAATCAGATCTCACGATGACATGTGTGGTTAGGCTCCGCCCAGATATATATGTGACTTTACTTTTGATTTTCTCAGGAACTACTGAACGGATTTACACCATTTAAGCAAAAGGCACGACACTGAACCAAGGGCTACCTCTTTGCCAAATTTGGTGTAATTCCGTTCAGCAGTTCGGGCTGTAGCTGCGACTAAAGGTTCCTATGGAAAAATGAATGGGGAAAACGCGTTTTGGGACCCCCTTTTTCTCGGCCCCCGCTTGACGTATCACTCCGAGACTTTCAGGATAGGAGCGGACCGGAGCGCCCCAACAAGTTGGAAACTTTCGCGAAGATTCGTCAACCGGCGCCAACGTTATTTCAAATAGAATGTCGCGGATTTCCTATGGATAATAGGTTTTAACTATAACTATCTACTGGCGACCGCCAGTAGATAATATATATATATATGCCAAGGTGTATTGAAGAATGAGTGGGTGTATAAGTGTCTGAATGGATGATTTAGTAGGTGCGTGACTGACTGTATAAGTGAGTGATTAATCGTGTCTTACTGAATGCATGCGTTAGTGACTAAACTGTGTGAATGTCTGTATTAGTCTGTCAGTTAATGTGTAAGCGGCTGCATGGATTGGTGAGTAGCTACATGCATGTCTATATGGGTTATTTATTGGTTGTCTGAGTATCTGCATGGGTGCCTGAGTGTCTGTGTGGGTGGGTGGAGGTATTTGACTCTGTGCATAGATGTGTGAGTAGGTGATTCACTGGGTGTATGGGTTCAAGAGTGCATCTGTGAGGGGCCGTATGGGTGGGTGAGTGTGTGCAAGGGTGTTTTGGTGAGTGAATGGATGTCTCAGTGGTACATGTGTGAGTAACTACATATATGAAAGGCAGTATATGTGAGTGTTGGAGTATATAAATGACTATATGTTAGAGTGAATGATTGTGAGAGTGCTGTATGGATGAGTGTGTGCTTGTATCAGTGATTGTATAAGAGAGTAAGTAGGTGTTACTATCTGTATGAATAAGTGAGGTGTTGTGTGTATAACTGTATAGGTGAGTAAATGGGAGTCTGATTGATTCTTTGCATGACTGACTAGGTGTGTGAGTAACTCTGTGTGAGAGTGGCAGTGTGTGAGGTTCTGTATAGGTGTATGAGTGCATATGATAGTACTGTATTGATGAGTGACTTCATGTATGGGTGAATGAGTGGATGAGTGTGTAGACCTAGGAATCAGTGAGTGGGTATGTAGTAACTGGTATTGGTGTGTCTATGGTTTTGAAAATGGTAGTCTGTATTTTAAAGTGGAATGTATCAAAGGTTATATTAGGGTATGAGGAGGTGCATCAGAATATCACGTGGATGATGTCATCAGTGATGTCATCAGTGATGTCACTGACCATGTCATGAATGATGTAATATGTGACGTCATCAGCAGTGCATTGCAGGGGCACGAGTTATAGTTAGCTTAACTAACTATAACGGCCGAATTTCTCTGGTTTTGTACGAGTGAAATGTCCAACTAACTATAATGTCCCTGAAACCAGTGGTTTTTTCAGTGAATTTCTAAGGTTTTTTAAATGCTAATTTCTAACCATAACGTCCCTGAAACTTGTGGTTTTTTCAGTGAATTTCAAAGGTTTTTTAAATGCTAATTTCTAACTATGCCTACAGAGGTAGGTCATGTGCAGAAAGAGGAAGAAAGGCGCAGAAAGAAGCAAGAGAAATGCACAAAGAGGCAACAGAAGTCCAGAAAGACGAAGAAAGGTGCAGAAAGAAGCAAGAGATGTGCACAAAGAACCAACAGAGGAGCAGAAAGAGGCCTTGTTGCAAAGTCATCCTGTGCCCCCAACTTTTTGCTGACGGGTACTGGTGGTGACTGACTCTGACTAACCAGACCTAGAGCCAGTGCTATGCTAAAAGACACTTAGAATGAAGTGAAAACACCTACATACACTAGGGAACACTATGCGTTGGGGTTCCTCCAGTGATTAGCATGACCTCCTCTGTAAGGCCCTAGTACATAATAGGGCAGGGGGATTAAAACTACCTCTAAGTCAGAGGTGCAGAAAGATACTTCTTTAAGTAGTAGTCACGTTTGCAGAGTGGTGGAGAAAGGGTACTGGGCCTCCGACCAGCGCTCAGGAATTCTGCTGCATAGGACTTAGAGGAGGTACCAGGAGGGCTGCTTGGCCCCCAAAGTCCCTCAGGAGTAAATTGCACTTCATCCCCCATCCCGTAGTCTGCCAGGAGGCGCGTTTGCAGAGTGGTGGAGAAAGGAGTGCATGTCCTCCGAAGACGTCTTAGCAATCCCACTGTGTGGGACTTACTGGAGGTAACAAGAGGGGTAGTTGGCCCCCAAGGACAACCTTGGGGGCCAACTACCCCTCCTATTACCTCCAGTAAGACCTACACAGCAGGATTGCTAAGTTCTCATAGCAGGCCACGTCCCCTTTGCCCACCACTCTGCAAATGCGCTCCCTGGCGCTCTTGGATGGGGCTTGAAGTCCCATTTGCTGCTGGGGGTCCTTTAGGGGCCAACTAGCCTACCTCTTACCTCCAGTAAGCCCCACACAGTGGGATTGCTGAGAGGTGGACAAAGGCCATGCCCCCTTTCCCCACCACTCTGCAAACACGCCTCCTGGCGCGTTCTAAGTTGGGGTATTAAGTCCCCTTCATTCCTGAGGGTCCCTGGGGGCCAACTAGCCCACCAGGCACCTCCAGTAAATGCCACACACCTGGATTGCTGAGAGTGGTCCGAGTCCACGCCCCCTTTTTACACCACTCTGCAAACGCAGCTCCTGGCGCACTGCTGCTTGGGGGATGAAGTCCACTTGTGTCCTGAGGTCCTCAGGACACAAGAGGACCTCATCGCCCCAGCAGCAGTGCGCCAAGAGGCGTGTTTGCAGAGTGGTGTAAAAAGGGGCGTGGCCTCGGACCACCTCTCTGCAAACCAGCTATGTGGCGCTTACTGGAGGTACCTGGTGGGGTAGTTGGCCCACAGGGACCCTCAGTATTCATGGGGACTTAATTTCCCAACTTACAATGCGCCAGGGGGCGCGTTTGCAGAGTGGTGGAGGGAGGGGGTGGGGCCTCCGGCGTGATGCCGGATTTTTTTTTTTTTTTTAGAAGGGGGGCTCTGTGGCCCCCCTTCTTTTACTATTTTTGGGGCCCTGGGGACCCCATCCCCCAGTGCCTGACCCCTTTAAAAAAAAGAAAAAAAAAAATCGGGAAGGAGCCACGCGGCCCCGGGCACCCCATACCCCGGGGCATGGCCACATATACAATTTTTTTTTACTTTTAATGAAGGGGGGCCGCGTGGCCCCCCTCCTGAGGCAATTATCTGCCCCGGGGACCCCATCTCCCAGGGCATTACTTCTTTTTTTTTTTTAATTATTTGGGAGGGGGGGCCACGCGTCCCCCCTCCCAGGCCACTTCTGGCCCTGGGGACCCCATCCCCCGGGGCCCGGACATTTTTTTTTAAAGTAAAGGGAGTGGGGCCACGTGGCCCCCCTGCCAGGCCACTTCTGGCCCGGGGACCCCAACCCCAGGGCCTGGCCTCACCGTTGGGGACCGTGGAGGGAGCCCCAATGCCCCCACGGTCCCGCTGGCTCCCCACCTCCTGCGGGAGCCGGCATTGCTTTTGAGCAAGGGGAGCTGCTGACATGCAGCTCCCCTTGCTCAAAAGCAATCCTGCTTTGCTTCATTGAAGCAAGAGCAGGTTTCCTGCTCTCGCTTCAACAAAGCAAAGCAGAGTTTGCTATGGCAGGGCGGGAGGCATCCTCCCGCCCTGCCATAGCAATAAGCAATGTCCCGGTGGTGGGCACCCCGGGTCATCGCAGGAGCCAGCCCTGGGGGGTGGCGGTCCCCAGGGCCATCGAGGGCTTCAGGAGGGGGGCCGAGTGGCCCCCCTCCCATCATTTAACATAGCCCTGGGGAGGTGGGGGTCCCCGGGGCTTGGGGGGGCATGCGAGGCCCTCCCACAAATAATTGAAGAAATCCCTGGGGAGGTGGTGGTCCCAGGGGCTTGGGGGGGTCCGTGAGGCCCCCCCACCCACATTTTTAACAAAAAGACATTTAAGCCCCAGGGAGGTGGCGGTCCCCGGGGCAGCAGGTGGCCGCGTGCCCCCGTGCATATTTAAATAAAGCCCTGGGGAGGTGGCGGTCCCTGGGGCTTGGTGGGCCTGGGAGGCCCCCCACCTCTTATTAAACAAGCCCTGAGGAGGTGGCGGTCCCCAGGGCTGCGGGGGGCCACGTGCCCCCGCATATAATTAGTATAGCCCCGGGAGGTGGCAGTCCCCGGGGCTGCGGGGTCCCCCACGGACCCCCTCTATATAATTTGGCATTGCCCCCAGGACCTGGCCCACCCGGTAGCTTACAAATAACGAAGCGGAGTCCGCGATTCGTTTAAAAAAAAAATATGTTTTTTTGGGGCCTGGATGATGTCATCAGTGATGTCATCCGTGATGTCATTTGAGATGTCATCAGTGATGTCATCAGTGATGTCACTGACCATGTTATGAATGATGTAATATGTGATGTCATCAGCAGTGCTTTGCGGGGGCGCGTGTTATAGTCAGCTCAACTAACTATAATGGCCGAATTTCTCTGGTTTTGTAGGAGTGAAATGTCCACCTAACTATAACGTCCCTGAAACCTATGGTTTTTTCAGTGAATTTCTAAGGTTTTTTAAATGCTAATATCTAACTATAACGTCCCTGAAACCTATGGTTTTTTCAGTGAATTTCAAAGGCTTTTTAAATGCTAATTTCTAACTATAACGTCCCTGAAACCTATGGTTTTTTCAGTGAATTTCAAAGGTTTTTAAATGCTAATTTCTAACTATAACGTCCCTGAAACCTATGGTTTTTCAGTGAATTTCAAATGTTTTTTAAATGCTAATTTCTAAGTATAATATTCAAAAAATAGCTTTTCTTAGTTCTTTAATTCTTTTAAAAATAATAAAATGTTTTCTCTTTTCTAATATACATAAATTTATATATATATATTTTTGATTAAAATAAAGTGGATTCGTGTACCGATCATTTACCTGTCTCGGTAGGTGCACGAATTCAAGCCACCATATTGGTTAAGTTGTGTAGAATGCGCGCTCGTTAAGCGACGGGTGGGCGAATTTCCGCCCCGCGTAACGTGACGTATGCAGTTCCGGCGGTCGCGCCGGCTGCGCGAATCCATCGTAAATCTTTAAGTTTTAAAAGTATATTTATATAAGTTTAATATGTATATTATAGCAAGAGATTATTTAAACTAATTATAAAAATCATATATTTGTAACTGAAATATTGATAAATTATTGATAAATATATTTTGTGGGAGTCGCACCGGGTGTGCGCCGGGTGCGCGATTCCCATGTGACTTTAAAAGAAACAATTTGATTGGATGAGAACCTTTTCATTCTAGAACTTGAAGGACCCCACCCATTTTTTTCTTTCCTTTCAGAGCATCTCAGAAAATAGACCTACTGTTTTCTGATCCTCTTTTTTACCTTTTGTTGGTGTTTATTTTCCTAATTCAAAAATGGCAGCTGCAAATGTTCCACAGCAAATTCCACCTGAGGAGGAAGAAGAAGAGCTGGAGGAACCACATAAAAAAGATATGAGAGTATCGTATGGGTATTTTTCTCAATTCCTGAAGGAGAAAAAAAGTCAATGCCCGAAAAGTTACCTGCACCATCTGCAAAAATATTCTGTCACGTGGGTCAGAAAAAAAATTGTCTTGTGGCACATCATCGATGCTGAAACACTTGCAAACTATTCATCCTCGACAACTAGCGAGAGAACAGCGTCGACGAGATGAAGAAAAGCGTCGAACTGAAGACAACACTGCTGGACCAAGCACATCATCTGGTTCTACCACAGCTAGCATTCCCAACATCCTTCCTGATTTTGCTAGCCTGGAGCAGCGTTGTGCGAAATGTCGCAAAACTCTATGTTTTGGAGAACAATCGGTAGATGCCATCCTCTTTGCTGTTAGGAGCCACCATTGTTAATTTTTTTTTTTTTTTTGTAATGCAATGACATCCTAATTGCATAATTTGTTGATCATTTTTGCTGTTGGTTCTGTTTAGTTTTTCTTTTTTTTTTTTTAAAACACCAAAAAAAGTTAAAAAGAGTTAAAAAAAACAAAAAATATATAAAAGAAAAAAAGAAGAAAAACTTGGTTTAAAAAAGAAAAATTAGTAAGTGTTGGATGAATTGTGGTAAGTGGAATATATGGAGAAGTGTACAGGTAGTGTATATATGATTGAAGGAGTGCATGGGTAATGCCTAGGTGATTGCAAGAGTGCAGAACTAATGTCTGGGTGATTGCATGTGTGCATAGCCACTGCCTGAGTGTTTGTGTGAGTGGAGAGGTAAAGTGTGCATGATTGGAGGAGTGCATGAGTAATGCGATTGTATGATTGTAAGGGTAGTGTCTGGGTGATTGGGTAGTGTATGGTGATTTTCTAAATGCATGGGTTATTCCTGCGTCATTTCCTGACTGCAGACCTAATCTGTGGGTGATTGGAGGAGTGCATGGGTAGTGCCTAGGTGATTTTGTAAGTGCTTGGTTACTGCCTTGGTGATTGCATGAGTGCACAGGAAAAGTATGTGTGATTGGAAGAGTGCATTGGTAATGCTTGACTGATTACATTAGTTCATGGGTAATGCTTGGATGATTGCATGAGTGCATCGGTAGTGCCTGGGTGATTGTAAGATTGCAAGGGTAGTGCGTGGTGATTGTATAAGTGCTTGGGTATTGGCGGAGTGATTGGATAAGTGCATGGGTACAGGCTGAGTGACTGGAGGAATGCATGGGTAGTGCACGGGTGATTGGAGTAGTGCATGGGTAGTGCCTGGGTTATTGCATCAGTGGATGAGTAGTGCCTGGGTGATTGGAGGAGTGCATTTGTAATGCATGGGTGATTTTGTAAGTGCATGGGTGATTTTGTAAGTGCATGGGTAATGCCTGGGTGATTGCATGAGTTTATGGGTAATGCCTGGATGATTGCATGAGTGCATGGGTAGTGCCTGGGTGATTGCATGAGTGCATGGGTAGTGCCTGGATGATTGCATGAGTGGATGAGTAGTGCCTGGGTGACTGGAGGAGTGCATTGATATTTCCTGGGTCATTTTGTAAGTGCATGGGTATTGTTTGGGTGATTTTGTAAGTGCATGGGTAATGTTTGGGTTATTGGAGGAGTGCATGGATAGTGCACGGGTGATTGGAGGAGTGCATGGGTACTGCCTGGGTGACTGGAGGAGTGCATGGGTATTGCCTAGATGATTGGAGGAGTACATGGGTAGTGCCTGGGTGATTTTGTAAGTGCATGATTATTACTTTGGTGATTTTGTAAGTGCATGTGTAATGCCTGGTTGATTACATGAGTTTATAGGTAATGCCTGGATGATTGCATGAGTGCATGGTTAGTCCCTGGGTGATTGCATGAGTGCTTGGGTGATTGAAGGAGTGCAAAAATAGTGCATGGTGATTTTATAAGAGCATGGATAGTAGCTGAGTGATTAGAAGAGTGCATGGCTACTGGCTGGATAATTGAAGGAGTGAATGAGTAGCGTCTACGTGATTAGAGGAGTGCATGGGTAGAGCATGAGTAATTGGATGAGTGCATTGGTAGTGCCTGGGTTATTGCATAACAGGACGAGTAGAGCCTGGGTGATTAGAGGAGTGAAAGGGTAGTGCCTGGCTGATTTTGTAAGTGCTTGGTTAATGTCTGGGTGATTGCATGAGTGTAGAGCTAATGTATGGGTGATTGGAGGAGTGCAAGGATACTGCATGTTGATTTTATAAGTGCCTGGGTAGTGACTGGGTGATTGGAGGAGTGCATGGCTACTGGCTGGGTAATCGAAGGACCGAATGAGTAGTGTCTGGGTGATTAGAGGAGTGCATAGGTAGTGCACGGGTGATTGGAGCAGTGCATGGGTAGTGCCTGGGTTATTACATGAGTGGATAAGTAGTGCCTGAGTGACTGAAGGAGTGCATTGGAAATGCCTGGGTGATTTTGTAAGTGCATAGGTATTCTTTGGATGATTTTGTAAGTGCATAGGTAATGCCTGGGTGATTGCAAGAGTGCATGGTTACTGCTTGAGTGATTCCATAAGTGGAGGAGTAATGTCTGGATGGTTGAAGGAGTGCATAGGTAATACCTGGGTGATTGCAAGACTGTACAAGTAATGTCTAGGTGATTGCAGGAGTGTATGGGTACTGCTTAAGCCTGGGCGGTGAACTAAGCTACGCTCGCGGAGCTTGCGAAGTTGCGGTAACTTCGCGATTCGCGTAGAACGCGAAGTTACCGTGCACTACGCAATTTGCGGCGTAGCGTAGCTGTTTTTCTTCTTCGCGCGCTCAATATACTTTCTCGCGCGCGCGGTAACGACCTACCGTGATTCTGCGTTCGCCGACGCGACTTCCTATCCGTTCGCGGGCACCATGAGATTTGGAATCCGGCCGCACGATCCCGCGAGAGTGTGCGAACGCGAACACGTCATTCGGACGCGCGATCTGACTTCCGGCGGCAGTGTTGGTAAGATCGCGATCCCGAACACGAAGAAACTACAATCTGGCGAAGAATATATCTCGAGCATCATAAAACCTTCTCGAAAATGATGAATTAGTTCATTTTGCACAAAAAACTCCTCAGGTTGTCATTTAGAGATGTAGTTTGGTGAGCAAGGAGTCCTTTTTCTTTTTTTCCAAGAGGAAGGAAGTGCCCCTGATTCTCAAACTTCCTGTTCCTGTCCAGCAGGCTCCTCCCAGTGTTTTGTCCATGTGCTGTTCACTTTCATTTGGATTTGGAGCTGGAAGGATCACTTTTTGTGTCTGTCTGCTGCATCATATCATTGGATTGGATTTGAGGACTCTTGGATTTGAGATTTTACAAGTAAGTTGGAGAATTGGTGTACTTGTTTGTTTGATTGGGGCTTGTTTGTACCTACATTTTTTGGGGGATTTCCATAGTTTTTAAAATGTATTGTTGTGGCCTGTAGTTTCGGCAGGGGCCTAGTTGTTTTTCTTTGATTGGAATTTCAGCCAGTAGGCCCGGACTAGAGCCAGAGGTACCCATGGGTGCATGTTTCTGTGGTGTCTGTTGAATTTAAAGTTTAAACATCATGTAGGCCAGGCATCCATGGATGGCATTGTTTTGAATTGGTAAAAGTGGTTTTTGGGGCGTATTTTATTTTTTTGGGTGTTTGTTAAATAAATAGGCCTTTTCAGCCAGTAAGTAACGCTGGGCGTTCAGCTCGCGGACTTTGGGCAAGTCCGCACTGCGCGACAACGCGGACTTACACTTTTTATCTTCTTCGCGCGCTCAATGTACGTTTCGCGCGCGATAACGACAATTTGTGACGATCGCGATGCCGAACACGCAGAATTTACAATCTGGCGAACAATATCTCTCGAGCATCATTAAACCTTCTCGAAAATGTTGATTTAGTTCATTTTGCACAAAAACTCCTCAGGTTGTCATTTAGATGTAGTTTGGTGATCAAGGAGTCATTTTTTTTTGTTTTACAATTTTTTCCAAGAGGTAGCAAGTTTCCCAGAGTCTCCAACTGCCTGGTCCTGTCCTTTGTCTTCACTTTTTGTTATTTTGGGTGGCCTGGCCATGTGGATGGCGGCCATTTTGTAAAGCCAGGCATTGTGCTTTTGCCATAGGCCTGCATTGTCTGTCTTGTGTTCCTTTTCTTGTTGTTCTGGGTGGCCTGTCCATGTGTTGGCGGCCATTTTGTGTGAACAGCCACTGTGCTTTTGCCATAGGCCTCAAAGCTTGCGGCCTAGTGTGCCAGTAGGCCCGGCGGTAGTCATCCTCATAGGTGCATAAAAACTGTTTCTGTGTTGTCTGTTGAATTGTAACATAATTTAGGCCATGGATGGCATTGGATTGATTTGCAAAATGTGGCTTTTGGGGCGTATTTTATTTTTTTGGGTGTTTGTTAAATAAATAGGCCTTTTCAGCCAGTAAGTAACCCTGGGCGTTCAGCTCGCGGACTTTGGGCAAGTCCGCACTGCGCGACAACGCGGACTTACACTTTTTATCTTCTTCGCGCGCTCAATGTACGTTTTCGCGCGCGATAACGACAATTTGTGACGATCGCGATGCCGAACACGCAGAATTTACAATCTGGCGAACAATATCTCTCGAGCATCATTAAACCTTCTCGAAAATGTTGATTTAGTTCATTTTGCACAAAAACTCCTCAGGTTGTCATTTAGATGTAGTTTGGTGATCAAGGAGTCATTTTTTTTTGTTTTACAATTTTTTCCAAGAGGTAGCAAGTTTCTCAGAGTCTCCAACTGCCTGGTCCTGTCCTTTGTCTTCACTTTTTGTTATTTTGGGTGGCCTGGCCATGTGGGTGGCGGCCATTTTGTAAAGCCAGGCATTGTGCTTTTGCCATAGGCCTGCATTGTCTGTCTTGTGTTCCTTTTCTTGTTGTTCTGGGTGGCCTGTCCATGTGCTGGCGGCCATTTTGTGTGAACAGCCACTGTGCTTTTGCCATAGGCCTCAAAGCTTGCGGCCTAGTGTGCCAGTAGGCCCGGCGGTAGTCATCCTCATGGGTGCATAAAAACTGTTTCTGTGTTGTCTGTTGAATTGTAACATAATTTAGGCCATGGATGGCATTGGATTGATTTGCAAAATGTGGCTTTTGGGGCGTATTTTATTTTTTTGGGTGTTTGTTAAATAAATAGGCCTTTTCAGCCAGTAAGTAACGCTGGGCGTTCAGCTCGCGGACTTTGGGCAAGTCCGCACTGCGCGACAACGCGGACTTACACTTTTATCTTCTTGCGCGCTCAATGTACGTTTGCGCGCGCGATAACGACAATTTGTGACGATCGCGATGCCGAACACGCAGAATTTACAATCTGGCGAACAATATCTCTCGAGCATCATTAAACCTTCTCGAAAATGTTGATTTAGTTCATTTTGCACAGAAAACTCCTCAGGTTGTCATTTAGATGTAGTTTGGTGATCAAGGAGTCATTTTTTTTTGTTTTACAATTTTTTCCAAGAGGTAGCAAGTTTCTCAGAGTCTCCAACTGCCTGGTCCTGTCCTTTGTCTTCACTTTTTTGTTATTTTGGGTGGCCTGGCCATGTGGGTGGCGGCCATTTTGTAAAGCCAGGCATTGTGCTTTTGCCATAGGCCTGCATTGTCTGTCTTGTGTTCCTTTTCTTGTTGTTCTGGGTGGCCTGTCCATGTGTTGGCGGCCATTTTGTGTGAACAGCCACTGTGCTTTTGCCATAGGCCTCCAAGCTTGTGGCCTAGTGTGCCAGTAGGCCCAGAGGTAGTCATCCTCATGGGTGCATAAAAACTGTTTCTGTGTTGTCTGTTGAATTGTAACATAATTTAGGCCATGGATGGCATTGGATTGATTTGCAAAATGTGGCTTTTGGGGCGTATTTTATTTTTTTGGGTGTTTGTTAAATAAATAGGCCTTTTCAGCCAGTAAGTAACCCTGGGCGTTCAGCTCGCGGACTTTGGGCAAGTCCGCACTGCGCGACAACGCGGACTTACACTTTTATCTTCTTCGCGCGCTCAATGTACGTTTGCGCGCGCGATAACGACATTTTGTGACGATCGCAATGCCGAACACGCAGAATTTACAATCTGGCGAACAATATCTCTCGAGCATCATTAAACCTTCTCGAAAATGTTGATTTAGTTCATTTTGCACAAAAACTCCTCAGGTTGTCATTTAGATGTAGTTTGGTGAGCAAGGAGTCATTTTTTTTTGTTTTACAATTTTTTCCAAGAGGTAGCAAGTTGCCCAGAGTCTCCAACTGCCTGGTCCTGTCCTTTGTCTTCACTTTTTGTTATTTTTGGTGGCCTGGCCATGTGGGCGGCGGCCATGTTGTTAAACCAGCCACTGTGCTTTTGCCTTAGGCCTCCAAGCTTGCGGCCCAGTATGCCAGTAGGCCCAGAGGTAGTCACCATGGGTGCATAAAACTGTTTCTGTGTAGTCTGTGGAATTTTGGCATCATTTAGGCCATGGATGGCATTGAATTGATTCAATTGAATTGCGAAATGTGGTTTTTTTTGGAGGGTCTGACTATTTCACTTATTTGGTGTGTTAAATAAATGCCTTTTTTTGCGTGTGTACTGTGTAATTATAATTGTGTTGTTGTAGTGGTTGTCTAACTTTCCAAAGTGTTTTTAGCCATGTGGATTTTAGTTTTTGCATTAAAGCTGTGTGTGTTTTATAAGGCATCCTTTGTCTGCCCATATATAGGCCTGCTTGAGTTCATTGTTTGCCGTGCCTTGTGCCTGTGAGTCACCATGTTTCTGGGGGCCATTTTGTTGTGGTAGTTATTAGTGTGCTGTTTTTGCCACATAGGCCTGCGTGTCTTTCCATTTTTCCTCTTGTCTTACTGCTTCCAAATCCATCCCCATTGCCAGCTGCAGCTCCCTGATGCTGCTATATAATACATCCCAAGTGATGCACAAATTTAGGCCAAACATGCTCCAGTACATTTTAGTTTTTGTTCTTTACTATTCTTATTCTTCCAGAGTGTACACTAGCACTACACAGTAGCCTGGAAAGCCCTGGCCTTGTTGTCAACGTCTCATAAATGGCTACACTGTGTGTTGTTGTTGACAGAGTTTCTGAAATTTAATAATTGAGGCCACCACACACTAAGTTCTATATTCTATTTGTTTGATTTGTGCTATGTTTGACTGATGTTCTGGCTTTTTTGCTTTTAGGTGCACAAAGACTGAGGAGGAGGTGTGTCTCTCATCATTGCCTGTTGCACTTCCAGACAGACATCCTGCTGCTGTACACACAACGTGACGTGTGACCTGACCAGACATCTCTGCAACTGAGTGCTGCTGACATCTGAAGAAGATGGGCCCAAAGAAAGCAGGTACCAGGTCCTCCAGTACCAAGAAAGTTGCTATTGAGAAGAAGAAGGAACAGAAGAAGCAAGTGACACTGAAGTCTGGTGTGCCGGCCAATACCTTTTTGGGAAAAAGAAATTGCGCCTGCAGCAGCGGTGTCCGGGGGCAAGCTGGGGGCAGCACCTCCGCATCAGTGGACCCAACCCACCAACCCAGGCCCAAGCACATGAGTGGGGAAGAGGTAGCCAGCCTAATGGTGGAAAGCAGTAATGCTGAGCCGGAGATAAACTTATCGCTATCTCAAAGTAGTACCCAATCAACGCAGGAGGAAACACAGCAGATAAGTGGTCAACAACAACAGCCGCAACCACCGCCCGCAATAGTAGTTGTTGTTCCTCCTGAAGTAGGGGCAGTTCAGGAAATTGAGCCTCATGCAGAGGTAGAAGAAGAAGCCACTCATTCAGAAGATCCATTGTCTTCCAAATCCCCAGCAAGGAAAAGGAGGGGTAGTCCATCAAGTTCTTCGCCAAGCCCCCTTCTGATGATCTAGATGCCACTTGGAAGCCACAAACTGAGTCTGAGAGGGAGCCACGTTCCAAGACCAAGCTAGGGAAAAGGAAGGTTCCAGAAAGCCTTACACTTATGGAGGTCGATGTAGAACAGCAAGATGATGATGATGATGACGACGAGCCAGTCATCACGAACATCACTCCCGGCCCCGAGGAGATGGAGACCAACATTCTTACTCTATCCAAAATCGCTGCGAGGGATGTAGCACGCATACCTCCACAGGTAACACCAACACGACCTACAGCTTCCATATTTGCATTAGCAAAGGCCCGGCAGCGACCTACATCCAGCACAACCACCACCTCTGTAGGAGTAGGTAGTGGTACAGCAGCACAGAGTCAAATTCAACACACACCCTACAGATCATCCGGCATTGGAAGTGGCACCTCCAGCAGGAGGCCAAAGTTAAGCTCCCCAGTTTGGGACTTCTTTACGGTTAGCGAAAAGGAGGAGAACATTGCTATATGCTCCATTTGTAATACCTCTGTTAGTCGTGGTAAGCTTGGTAGAAACTATGGTACCGGAGGCCAAATGACCCATCTGAAAAAACACCACTTGATCAGCTGGGAGGACCACCTTCGCGACAGAAAAAAACTGCAACCATTGGTGTTGGTGGGGATAAAGGAGTAGAAGAAGAAGATCCGATCACGGTGGAAGAGGAAGGACAGGGAGACATTCTCTCTGGTAGTGGTACACAAGGTGTCCCTGACCCCAGCAGTGCAGTCTTAACGTTGCACACATCTTCAGCAACATCTCAGTGGCACAAGAGTAAGAGTCAGCCGGAGACACCAAGAAGTACCAGGTCCGCACTACCAAAAAGTGCGTTGAGCCTAAGAGAAAGGAAAACCATGCAGCCTACCATTATCAGCATGTTTGGGGGTGAGGGGCAGTACGAACGCAACCACCCAATAGCACGTTTGTACAATGCGAAGCTGGCTAAAATGTTAGCACTGGACCTTCTCCCTTTTTCTTTTGTTGAAGGGTTGGGTTTTGTGGAATTTGTGTCAACCATCTGCCCAAAATGGCATGTTCCCAGCCGCTACTATTTTGCCAGAGTTGCAGTTCCAGCACTACATCACGACGTGCTGGAATTGCTAGGAAAGGCCTTGAAGCAGAGTGCTGTTCACAGTATCCACCTGACTACAGACATGTGGACCAGTTGCCAAGCCACAGATTACATGTGCATCACTGCACACTGGATCAGTTTTGTGGGTGTTAGAGAACAGCTATCTGCTGGTGTTGATACTGCAGAGATTTTTCATGCCACTCGCAAACATGCAACTGTAGCCATGTTTGCCATGGAGAAATCTCATACTGCTGCAAACATTTTGGAAGAGTTTAACACCAAGGTCTTTGAGTGGCTGCGCCCAAGAGGGCTTACGATTGGTTTTGTTGCCACGGACAATGGCAGTAATGTAGTTTTGGCCATGCGCAATGGTGGCTATTTCAGGGTCCCGTGTTTGGCACACTGCATTAACATTGTTGTTCAAAAGTCAGCAACTTACTGGTCACCTGCAGAAGAATATGCACACATTTCAGCCATTCTTTTAAAGCCCGGAAGCAGCTGAGGGTCATTCAACGTGAGCATAAACAGCCAGTCAAAGCGCTCATCCAGGAGGTGCCAACACGTTGGAACTCAACTTATTACATGCTTGATCATCTGTTTGAACTGTACATACCACTCAATGCTTATGTCATGCAAAGATTAGGGGAACCTACTGTGAGAGGCATGACCGTTGAGATGGCTCAATGGGATCTCATTAAATGCCTGACTGAGATGCTACTTCCTTTTGAGATCTTCACACGTGAAGTCAGCAGGGAGGACTGTACTATGGGCCAAGCTATCCCATTGTTGCACATGCTAGAGCAACAGCTGAAGGATGTGTCTGAAAACGTACGCAGGTGTGGATGACAAACAAGACGCATATCATTTGGCGGAGACCTTAGCCGCTCGCTTATCGGAAAATACAAGGATTAAAAATAAAATTTTGTCACAAAAACATTACATTAGTGCCACAATTTTGGATCCACGGTACAAAGTATTTCTGAACAGCAAGGCAGTAATTCCTTTTTCGGAAGTGGATGTTGCCAACTACAAAACTTTGATAGCTAAGGAAGCAACTATTTTCGAAAGCGAACGGCTGTTAATTACAGGCCCCCACCCCAGGCCATAACCAGTACTACAGGGCATCCAGAGTCAAGTTCTACTTCGGAGCCTGAGGGCAGTGCATTTGCCTCCCAGCAGTCACCTACACCAACAATAACATCAAGAACAGGATCATCCACAGCACAATGTGCAACTGATTGGTTTCTACAGCAGGGGTATGGTAAGTCCAGTGCTGATGCAAAGGCAAAACCGGCCGAGCACATCCGAGCACCCCTTAACATTGAGCGGATGGTCCAGGCCTATCTGGATGACCCAACAGAGGTCTTCATGGATGGAAACCCATTGGTGTATTGGTATGGGAAAAGAAGCCAATGGACAGTGCTCAGCAGGCTGGCGATAAAGTATCTCGCTTCCCTGTCGCAAGTGTCTCTTCTGAGCGTGTTTTCAGTGCTGCTGGTGCCATTGTAACTTCGAAAAGGACCAGTCTCTCGGCCCAAAGCGTGGAGAGGTTAACCATGATCAAAATGAATCAGCACTTTATACCACCGGATTACAAAATACGTGAATCGCAGCAGGAAGAGGAGAGCGACTTGGATGACGTAAATAGTGCGTTACAGGACCTACTTCTGTCCGAACCACCAGAGTTTGAGGACGAGCTCCTCTTCCCTGACAACTAGGCTTTCAAATTGTTGCTTTCTTCCTTCCTTTATGTGTCTGTGTATCTGTCTTTCTGGTTCAAATCAAATCACAACAAAACCATCACCACCGTCTTCTTTTTATTTCCCTATTGGAGTTGCACGTCTGTGCATTTAACTGTCCACTCTTCAGAGTCCTGCTTCATCTTCCTGTCTCGCACAAGTACATTTCCATCAAGCCAGACATTAGTACAAGAAATGTTGCCTTTACCAGTCCCGCCTCCATTAGAAGTGAAACGTGACTACTATAGCTATCCTCCGTTTTGTTTTCGAGCCGAAACTCATCAGTGTCCGAAGGCTACAGCCTCAGCAGGCATCCAAAGGTCCTCACTGTCAGGACAGAAGGTACTTGGCAGAGAAAGACAAGAGACTCTTCGAAGAAACTTGCTGACATTTGTGCAAACTCAAATGACCAGCAATGAGCACTACACAGGCCGCGGCCCATCATCACAGTGCTGACCATGGGAAGCAACTTAAACTGTGACAAAGAAGTGCCACAGATGAATAAGACGAAAACCGAAACAGCGCCTAACACTCAAAATGAATGTGGACTGGAGTAATGATGAGGCCACTGCCCCGCAAAAAAAAAAAAAAAATGTCAGAACTAGGCATCTGATGATCTGACAGCCAAAGAGAAGAGCAAGACAGGTAATGATGGAATGCATTGGATGTTTGCAGACTCTGAGCGATTGCTGTTGTTTGTTGTTGATGTTGTGCATGAAGTCGAACTCTACTCTACTAGTTAATCTACAAAGTGACTCAAGTAAGTCAGTGACAGTCAATGTTTCCCTTGTTGTTGTTTAATAACCAAATTGTACTCCTACTACTGCAGGTGCAGGCCAATATCTGTTGCAATTTTTTAATATGGAATATGGACTTAATCGGAGTCAATACAGACTGAGTTGTAGTTGGACAACACGTACCACACCATGATGATGACCATACTATCTTTTCGCGCGCAGTCATTCAGTTGGATCGGAGATGATTCAAGGACTAACTGCATTTCATGAAGTGGCATAAGGTAAACATAAACACAACAATTCAACAAGAAAGTAGTAAACACAGCAGACCTACATGTCCATGTAGTGGTCTAGTCGAGTGTAGTGATGACTGACAGCGGCGCATTGATTTTGTCACTTAATTAGGAAAATGCTAAGTTGCTGTGTATGCCTTTTGTCTGGCTATGTCAAAAATTAAGGTAAATGGAGGTTGGGTCATGGGCTGGTGCTGTGGTGGGCCTGTTCTGTCCTGTTGTTGTTGTAGCTTAATGCTGTAAACAGAATCTACACGATATATCCAAGCCGCCTCACTCTGAAAGTGTTCTCTCTTCTCTTCTTGGACTCCACCGTAAATGATGTTTTTTTTTTATTCATTGATTTCTCAATACCCCTTTTGTTTTTCCATCTAGACGTTACAGGCCGGCCTTTACCCTGTGCTTGCTATACTGGGAGACACAACTCACATTTACCTTACCAATCGGCATCAGGAAGGCCACCAAGATTGATGTGCGGAGCGTCCATGGAAGATAGGACCAAGAGGAAGGACGAGATTCAACTCCACAATTTTAGCATGATAATACAGTAACTTTAGTATCATTCATCATTCATCTTTTAATTAATTTGAATCCTTTTTCTCTGCAATCATTAGGACTGTGTGTTGTGTGTTTGTTTGCTAATTGATCCCTACAAATGTTTTTTAATTGTCTTTGCTATCTTTACAAGTAAGCCCAGTACAACATGGAATTTGGGTCTCTGAGGGCATATTACAGGCAAGGCAAATTGCATAGAATATACTGGTGCCCTGTACTGTCTAATTGTCTAGTAGGAGTTATTAAGTACTACTCATTAACCATCAAGTTATCTAATCTTCATCATCATTAACGCATGCATTTCCCTTTTCTCCCTTTATTGATTTTTTGGATAAGATCATGGTCGTCTGCCAAGATTGCGCTTTGCTTTTGTTGTCCATGCGTACTGTTTTTCATTTTCAAACCTTTCCCCAAACCCCCTTCCCATCCATTCATCAAACCCTAACCCTCTTCCCCGGGCTGTGATTTATATTGAGGTGTGATGTGACTACATAAAATGTACACCAATTGATCACACGCTTGCTGGGGCAGATGTGGTGAAAGCAACACTAATTCAATTGCAAGGCAGGGCGAGGAGCTTCTTCTGCTTGCCCACCCATGCTCAGTCTATGTGCATTGTGCAAGCCGTCACCGGCTAATAGTAGTACATCATAATTAATTGCCGTCATTGATTGGATTAATCATCAAACTCCTACCACACAGCAGTAAAGGTTACGAATTACGATTGTGTTAAGTTAAGTGACTCACTCGACAGCACAACTGCAGTTTATAACTTCTTGTACTAGGCTGTCCCCGCCACCATTATGTTTAATTTGACTTTAGTAGTTGCAACTGCAATATTGTTTGTTTGGCAGTCGTCTTCTGTACTGTATTTTACTTCGTTCGACTACTCCTCCCACAGTTTTTCTCAGGCAAGTGACTGTCTCTTTTTATTTTTTTAGCAAATGCTACTGCCAGTGTCTACTCTACTACTACCACCACAACCATGGCATCTTCTACATTCTCTATGGAAACCATGCAGCCATCGCTGTGCCGAACGTAGTCATCATCAATCACAGGTAAGATAAGTTTGGTGGGAGGTAGAATACTAGTAGGACAAATAACTCAGTGAGGGGTACCGCATCTATCTGTTTGTTATACATCATCGGCAGATTATTTAAATCAAACACTGGCTGCGGCCCTGCAGCAGCAAGGAAACCAATGTGACGTTAATTCGTAAAACAGTAACCCCCACAAAACATTAACATTGTATGTTTATGTATAAATATAATTTATTACCCTAACAAAAATAAACTATCCCACACCTGACCCACCCCTCTCCCTAACCCCAACCAATGTCCAAAACGAAAAAGTCCAAAGAATGTCCCGAAACCCCAACGCCCAATTCCCACCCACTAAAACAAGGAATAAAAAGTGGCAAAGCAACAGGGTCCTCGATGTTATAATCGGCGGGCTTTGAGGTGTTTGTCCACCAGGATTTTCACCCGCTCCTCCATTTGCTCCTCTTGCCGTGCCATCCGGAGGAGAATCTTCCTGCGGAATGCCCTGCAGTGGCATCCACAATGGGGGACAGCAGTGCTGGCTGCTAATGAATTGCGGCGGGTGGCTATCAAACCGCGGCGCCGTACCGCTGGAGTTGGGGCCTGGCTGGGGCCCGGGGCATCGGACGAGGCTGCAGCTGCTGCCGCCTCCTCCTCCTCCTCCGCCTGAGCCACCAGCCGCCGGTACTCCCGGCATATGGCCACCAGTTTCCGGCGCCGGGCCCTGACTGCCAACTCCTTCCGCGATGGTTTGTCTTGGGAAAAGAAAGAAAAAAAATATTGTTGTAACCAGTACTCTTACCTAAACAGTAACACAAAATTAATTCAACACATAATGGCACAGTAGCACTAGCAAGAAGCACAGTACATAACATTTGTGGTAATAATCTATCTATCCTCCCACTTCCTCGGCCTCTAACATTTGTGGGAGTTTCAGGCATTATACTAGCACTATGGACTCCAACCAGTACACAGTACACCAGTGTTCTTCTTATCTCTAGTTTAGCGAAATGACATAACCTGGTTGTAGCCGGCATTGCCAGCTAGGTCATCTATGCTTGAACCCAAGACAAACATACGAGTCATGACGCAGAGTCACATTAGTTTGATTTACTACTGTTTGCAGGTGGGGAAGCTCGTATTTTTCTATTACGGGTGGCACTGGCCATACTCTCTCTGTTACATGGAGGGCAATTGCTCAATTTCACAGTGCCTTGGCTACTACAAAAAGGCAGATTATATATCTGATCCAATGATCGTTGCTTTTATATGGGACAACGACATAAGGTCAGTAGCGGTCGGTGGTGGGACTCGGGGAGTTTGGCCGGGCGGTGACGTGGGTAGGGGCAGGATGGGGGTAGTAAACTATGGATTACGGCCAATTACAGGTAAGTAAACATATAAATAAATGAAACTAATTTTGTTGCGCACACTGCATCGCATTTGGCGGTGCAGTGCGCACAATGAAATTCACTTTATTTATTTGTATGTTACAGTAAAGTTACCTGTATTTGCCCGCGTAATACATTGTTTACTACTACCCCCACCCTGCCCCTCCCCACATCGGCTTTGGTACGCTGGCGCGGTTTCTTTAACATTCCCTAAAACTGTGCATCCCGTGACAGTCTCCACCTATGCTGTCTATGATGAATACATACAGGCATCCATCCATTCTAAGTAAATGTCAATCATTCTTCTTAATCTCTCCACAAACGTTACTTTGTTTCACCAACAACAACGCATGTGTCCACTCACTCCGTTGCTTGCCTTGGCTTTGAGTTTCACCCAAACACCGCTGATGATTCTTGCTATCCACAGTATCCACCCATACTGTGTCTTCCACCCAGGCAGGCATCCATTCTTCTTTCACCTCCCACCCATCCTTCAACAACACATGCATCTGATTCCTATCAGCCACCTATCCATGCTTCCAACGTATCCTTCTCTGCCAGTCGTCATATTAAATCTCGCCCGCCCTTCCTCCTTCCACCCTTCTTTCCCTTTTTGTTCAACACATCCATCAAGGTCATCTGATCTGACTTTTAGTCTCCTCCATAAAACTTTCACAGCTGAGTTGGAGTCAGATATAAGAGGCCATTGGTTAATAAAGTCACGCTGGTAATGCTATTGCTACTGCATTGCTCATGCTAAGTAAAGGGTGTCTTCTTTATTAACCGTTGTATAATGTTCACTACAACTTCATACCTAATAAGTCTCAACAACAGTACAGTGAGTGAAGTCCACTCCACACACCCTTCCAGCTAGTGCAATGTCAATAAGTCATGAATATAACTTACCACCGCCCGCCACTGCTGCTGGCTCACCCCCTGTATCTCCTGCAGGTGCTGCATCTCCTGCCCCCTCCGGAATGGCCGCAACGCCATCGCCGCTGGCCCCACCGGCACTGGTGGTCGGTAGTACGCCTAGAAAAAACATGACACATTTTTAGATGCCTGTACACCTCCCCCTATTTATTCTTTTTCACTAGCAAGATTGAAAAAAAGTTAATACATACATATTATTATTATAAATCACATTCAATAGTCCAAATCGGGTACTAGAGTACAGTCAGTAGACAGACACTAGTAGTGTTATTATGGTCCCTAGGGTCATTATTATACTATACTCTACTCTTTGCAAAGTTAGCCTGAGCCATGCAACCATTTTTCGCTTCATGTCTTTTGCGCATGTTACCTCGCAGCTTGTTGTGCAGTAACAGTAAGACGCCTTTTGAGCCCACATGAGCACATACAGCTACTGTCTGAGCGTTGCGTACAAGAGGTCGAAAAACAAGCCACTTTGTTATGGAGTTCCGTTAGTCCGTATTACTTAGCCATAGGTAACATGTTACAGTTTTTTGGCAGGACTGACAAATGCTTGCCTTAACACGCACCATTTTTCTCAGGCAGAGGATTCCCTTCTACGAACCAGAGATTTGCAGAGCTTATGAATGATGCATGTAACCAGTAATTCTACGTTCTACGGTGAGGAGTCGCCCAGAATTCACACAGATCTTTTGTCTTATATCATCATGTACTTGTTGCAACAATTTTTATTGTTTTAATCTTATGCATTTTGCTGTTGGAGCTGGCTGGAGTACACTGAATTTTATAGAACAACAACATACAGAGGTTGTTATTTGAAAATAAACCTTTTGAACTTACACATAGACTCTGTGGTATTTGGTGTGGTGGTGGTGGTGGACTTACACGAGTGAGTGAGCGAAAGTGTGTTATGTTCTGGGTTGTGGAATCATAATCATTGGGTATCTTCGGGTGGGGGTTCGGGGACCTAATGAGACACTAGCTAGTCGTTCAGGGGATTGTGGGTTCACTTCTGACTGAGGTGTGAGGAACGTCCAAGTTCCAAACTCGCATCACCAACATCCTATTTCATTGTGCATAGTTCTGCATGGGGCTGTGCAGAATCCAAGTAGTATGTACTATATCCTTTCAAAAATAGTCAAATATCTGGTTGTGCATTTTGTTTGTGGTAATTGTCAAAGCCTCAAGATTAAGAAGCCTAGAAGAGGACAACCGAAAGGACTGGACTCAGTGGCTAGAGCTATTAGTATTGGTCAATCTGAGTTTTATTCAAAACCGTACAATAAAGAGTGGCAATGCAAACTGGGCAAGCTTAGCGACAGACTAATAGTAGTAGTACAGAGTACAGACATTCATAGCAGAGGCAGTTACAACTTAGAGGCAGGGATAACCAGAATTTAGAAACAGATAGTCAAGTCAAGATCAAAGAATCTTTTGTAAAAAATATAATTAGGGAGTGGAGCCAGAATTAATAGTTCTGAAAAAATAAGGTCCAGTAAAAGTTAGGGCAATATAATTGTTAATATAACCACTGGAGGACTTACTGGGACCAGCAGCAGGGCCCTCGGTAGAGGAGCGGTCCTCTGGTGGTTGTCCCGCTGACTCGGACCCCGTCTTCTTGCCCCTGGGTGCTGCAGATCAGTGATCATGTAAGATATAATAAAGAAAAAGAAAGACACAAACATTAATGATTGCTGTAAAACAAATAAATTATCTAAAAAAACGCTCAAAAACGTTTTATGAAACAAAAATTGCAATAAAATTGACCTATCTAATCCGATCGACTACTGGCTTGCGGGATTCACGGACAGTCTACTTATTTGGGAACACTAATTCAGTGTTCCATTCTGATTGATTCAAATAAAATCCAGAACACTAACTAAGCCTAAGTACCACCTGACCTAGCCCACCTATTCCAGGCGGGCCAATTGTTCATTAAGCCTGCATTTCCATTTTTTTTTCCATCAAAAATGCATAGATGAGAAGGAGGACACATGCATAAAGTCAGTGCATAATGCATACACCAAATTGTTGGTTGGTTGCGTCTGATGTTCTGCAGCTGACTGACACTGCTAAGCTAAGCTTACCAGTACCACTCACTAAACAAACTACAAAAGGTTCTACTAAGGACTGGGGTAAGCAGCACTCAGTGACAGAGGATGCGTCACGCAGACCGCTCAAAAATTATCAACTAATAGTAACTAAACCTAGTATCAAATCCATCCACCACTATTTGACAGGAGGACAAAGGAAGGACTACAGTCTCTCTAGCAATAGCATTACCTAACTGAAGTTCTCTAAAGTAAACTCTTACATAATAATGACAAGCGAGCGCAAAGTTGCAAAAAGTAAGAGTACCGCCCAGCACCTGTGTCCTACAATCACAGAAGATTTTGAAACGTAATTTACCTGCAATGTAAGCAGCATTATTCTTGTTATTTGTAAAAATGTATACACAAATCACAATACTTATACTACTATATATATTGGCTACTCACCAAGCCCCACGACCTCGACACCTAGCAGGTCCAACAGGTCCTGCTCCCGGTCAAGAATGTCTGACCACCGGTGGGCCAGCTGGTTATGGGTGCGCCGGACCGCGGAGCAGCGAAACACTGCCCGACGCACCTTCGCCCACCGGCGGTGACGCTCCTGGGTCGGGTAACCGGAGCCTGGCCTGCCGCCTGCTGCCAAGGTCAAGGGGAGGTGGCGCTGAATAAAAAAACAAGGGCGGCCACCTCCTCCTCCGTAAACAGCTGGCGGGCTTGCACCCCTGCGGGGCGCAGTCTGCCGCAAGGCAGGCGGCGATTGGGCGCACGCGCCTTGCCCTTTGACCCGCTGCTGCTACCCTTCGCCATGGTTCTGGGGTGGGAGGAGGTGAAAAAGAAAAGTTAGAAGGGAAAAAGAAAGTTAGGGGAAGAAGTAGGAGCTTAAAGAAGAAAGTTATATAAAACAGTTGAAAAGTAAAAAAACACAGTAAAAAGTAGAAAAAATGCAAAATATAGACTTAGGCAGAGAGAGAGATAGGTAAGAAATAAAGAAAAATTGAAAAACAGTGTAAAAACTAAGGATTGCAAAGATTGAGGGAGGATAGAAAAGCAGGCCCAGAACCATAGCATAGAGTGGTAAAACAAGATGGCCGCGCCCATCGCGACCGCATGGGTAAGTTCGCGCGATATTTCTCCCCGAGCACGCAAAAAACGTCGCAAACACGTACAACGCGTTCCCGAACATGGAATGCGCATCGCGAGCACGCCTATACGCGACCCGGAACAGGAAATAAGGGATCGCGAACGGGCGGGACAAGTGAAAACCAAAATGGCCGCGCCCATAGGCGACCGCATGGGTAAGTTCGCGCCCCGAGCACGCAAACAGCGTCCCGAACACGAACAACGTGTTCCCAAGCAAGAAAAACGCATCGCGAACGGGCGCGCCAAGCAGCTACGCATGCTCGCGAAGCTACGCGAAGCTCGCGTAGCGCTCCGACGTCTTCGCGTAGCTTCGCGTAGCGCGACTACGCGAACTACGCCCAGGGTTAGTACTGCTACAGTGATTAAAGGTGTGGATTGGTAATGCCTGGGTGATTTTGTAAGTACATAGGTTATGCTGCAGTGATTGAAGGAGTGCATGGGTTCTGCTGAGGTGATTTGAGGAGTGAGATGATTGTGTTTGAAAAAATGAATGACTGCAATAAAAGTGACTGTAAACATTACTTCATATTATTATGCTTATTACATTATTTTATCTTACCTTTTTTATTGAAGTAGATATCAAACTCTTTGAAACTATTTTACGGTTGTTTCATTGTAAACTAAATTTAAAATATTTTCAAACTTTAGTACTACTTTCTGTAAAAGAGAAGAAAAAATACTGTTATTGCAAATAATATTATAGTTTTAAGAACACAACATAATTTTAGAATTACATAACATATTCAGGTTCTCTTTTTTGCTGTTTTCAGATTCTATTGAATGTCACCATACACAGTGATTTCAATGTTGATCATCATATAACAGCGGGGAAAAAAATACAATCAATAAGATTGTAAAAAAAAAAAAATCTGCGTTGAAAATATTTACAACAAATTCAACTATATGTTTACCTATCTACAGTTTCTAAATTACATTATTCAACTACATTAAATCATTTATTACTCTAAAGTACAATTTTTATAATATACACTCTCATATACATCGTGTATAATATAAAGATCAAATATATCAACTAGTTCCTTCAAACACAATTTTGCAAATGGAATAATAAATAGTAGAAACAATAATCCAAATACTAATTGTTCACATCTTCCCAATAGGCCGAATGATGTTTCCAAAACCATTTGTATTGAAAATATCCAAAATAAACTCATGTTTTTGTGTTTACATCTTCCCAATAGGCCGAATGATGTTTTCAAAACTTTGGCTTCAAAAATATCAGATAACAATCTTGTAATTCGAAAGGCAACCTACATTTAAATTCCAAATGTGCATCATTGCAATGTGTCCATCCTTTATTGCACTTTAAGTACACAGTATAGTGTCCAGATGTTGTAGAAGGTCCATCATGAAAAATAATAGCCACAGCTTTAAAATTTCTTCCTGAAATTGATAGTTGACTTGCCACAAAATCTTTAATTTTGGTTTCCAATTTTCTTCCATCTGCTCTACAACGTTGTAGCATTAAAATCAGATATTTTCCATATCTTTCTATGTCTAATGTAGGTAACATTTCTGATTTACAATGAGAGCATGTCATATTTTGATTAGCTGTTTTTACTAATTTGTTAAAAGACACTGATTTGCAATCTGGTATCGTCAAATATATGAATCGTTCAGTGTCTATTTCAGTGGTTGAAAAAAATGAACACTCTTCACATTTATGATCCCATCTGTAACTTAGTCCAAATGAATTTTCAATTTCTATTCCTTCATCTTCCAATACTGCAACCATAAACATAAGAAATTCTTGTGCATCTTGTTGAACATTAAGTGTAAATTGCAAAGAACCAGTACATATATCTAAAAGATGCCGAATGCCAGAAGCAGTATGGATTTTAGTTCTATCAGTTACCAACTTTTGAAAAATATAATGCAGTAAAGCACAAAATATTTTCTCTCGATTTTCCATAATTTGAAGATGAAGATCTTCCAGATAAAACACAACATTCACAATTACATTAGCATAGCAGTTGATACCCGAACTATTTTCTAACTGGTATCCTACAATATCATCAACACTGTCCATTTTTCTTTTCTTTGCAGCTTCATCATTCTCTTGAATTGTTTTCTTTTTGCCAACCTCACTAGAATGTTTGTCATATTTTCGTTTTGGGCAGACTACACGCTTTTCATATACAGGATATTCACCTAAGCTAGGAGCATACAGTCTTCTTAACCGATTATACTCTCTCACACAGTTTGCATCAGCACTAACCTTTTGCTCGTCGAAATCAATCAAGTACAAACCAGATAATGTTCTTACTCGAGACAATGCAACGTATGCCATGCCCTCTTTAAACACTTCCAATATTTACCAAAGCATTATCTACACTTAAACCTTGAGATTTATGAATGGTTACAGCATATGCTAAAGAAAGAGGAAACTGTTTTCTACGAACGTACAAGTCTTTTACAAGCAAAAAACGAACAGCACAACGTCCAATCTGTTTTACCGCTTCAATCTGATCAAATTTAATCTTCAAAAATTCAATTCCATCTCTCTTCTCATAATTAACAAAATCAACAACTTTTCCCATTGCTCCATTTACTAAACCTTTTTCTACATCCAAATTACGCCGTAAAATTACCCGACAGTTTTCACATACATATAAAGTCTTTTCTAAACCAGCAGTCTTAGATACAGACTTTTCCAAAGAATCTAATTTTGACTGTAATTTCTCTGAGAGAAGAATAGTAACTCCTTTGTGTTCCATTTTATCAATGGCTTCCATTTTCACTATTGGTTATTTCTCCAGTTTCAAAAGTTCTTGATTGAATGTAAAACACTCTTGCAGTGTTGGCATAAGGCAAACTATAGACTTCTTTTCTCCAATTTTTTTGTACATTATTTCAGGTGCAATATTTTTATTTGGAAACAAGTTTGTTAGTAGCCGACTTTGTAAAGCTTCTTTACCATGTTTTGTCAAAACACCAATTCTAATATCTTGAAGAATGTTTCCATAATGTTCATCACTTGCTTGTCGCATATTCTTAATAAGTTCTTTATTTTCAAAAAGAGACCAAATGTTTACATTTCCAATACTTCCCAAACATTTTTTAGTATCTTCATGGACTGGTTGTCCTTTCACAGGAGTAAGTTGTAGTAGATCGCCAAATACAATTACATGTTTTCCTCCAAATAAAACATCATAATCTGTTTTTAAAATCTGTTGCATTCTTAATTGTACAAAAGCAAGCATTAAGGGGGTCATTATGATGGCGGGCGGATCACCCCCGCCGGGCCGGCGGTCGTCACCGCCAGCCCGGCGGGGGCGATCCGCCCGCCATCCACACAGCAAAGACCCCCGCCATATTATGAAGGCTGGGGGGTCCGCGGCGGACGGAAAGACCGTCCGCCGCTTTTCCGCCGGTCGACTCGTCGACCGGCGGAAAACAAGGATAATATGGTGGCGGTGTCTCCAAGACACCGCCATCCATATTATGATGCCAGCGGAGATCAGCCTTTCCATGGCGGCGTTGCCGCCATGAAAAGGCCTACGGTCTTTGCATTTGGGGGCCCGTTGCCGCCCCCAGGATGTTGGGGGGGTGGGGGGTGCACATGGGGGGTACCTGTGGTACCCCCCTGCATTTGTATGCACAAGGTGGCAGGCACCGCGCGGAGCCTGTCACGTTGTGCATGCAAATACATGACGTGCATTCACAGCATTGTGGCGGGCGGTGCGGTGAGCACCGCCCGCCACAATGCTGGGAATAGGGTGTCCCACTGCAATGGTGGCGGTGGCATCCTAATGTCAGGTGCGGGATCGCCGCACCCCTTGCAGACGGTCCCGCATTCGGATACGGTGCGCCCGTCATCGTAATGACCTCCATAGTTTGAGACCATGCTCACCTCATCAATGATCAGAAGTTTCATTTTCTTGAGTACTCTTGAAACTTCATAACAAGCTTCTCCAGATAGCTTGTGATATTCCAACTTATTTTCATGTTCAACTGGTAGCATGAGTAATCGATGTAATGTAATCCCTTTAATGTTATGTGCTGCTAACCCAGTTGGAGCGGTTACAACACAAGATAAATGTGATTCAGTGGTTCTATGTAGATAACTGGTCAAAACTTTAATTAAGAAACTTTTTCCTGTTCCAGCTTGCCCACTGATTTACATTCGAATAGGTTTAAATGATGTGCATTGGCAATCTTTGTTTTCATGCAGTAAACCATGCTGTATCTGTTGTGTCACTTGCTGATATATTTCTTTCTGTTCAATATTTAGTTGTTCTTCTAACTTTTCCAACTCAATACTATCCTGTTGGGCTTGTTGCATTGCCGTTTCTACTTCACTCATGGCTATTGCTGCTTCATTTTCAAGAATTGGTTGTCCTAGTGGATCTTGACTTGGTGCAGCAGAACTTTGACTATCTTGAGAACTGTCTCTAGCTATTTCAGCTGCAATACTAGTTTCTTGTTCAATCTCTTCATTCAACATTTGCAGATAATTTGGAAAAATTGTACATTCAATGCTATCTTTACATGCATTAAAAGAATCTTCATAGCAGTCAAAATCTCCAAGTAATTCCATTTGACTACGCCAAGGCTTGAAGAGTTTCAGAAGTGCTAAATAGAAAAATTCCCTTTTATTTGGAGTATCACAACTGAGTTTCCTGTGATTAATAAGATTTCCTTTGGCATGTTTTACCAAACATCCATCATATCCAATTACTGCATATTTTTCTTCATTTATATTTTCTATAACATTTCTCACAAAAGCTGTAATGTTGCAGTACTTCATAGAGACATATGTTTTCCAGATGTGGACTCCTTTTGGGATAGTACGTATCCAACATATTTGTTTTAACAATATCTGTACTTTCTGGTTCATTCAATGCTAAGTATTCAGGGGCATATTATCAAGCGGCAGCGATAATTATCGCTGGCCGCTGTTTGCGCGAGGAATCTTATCGTCGAGTTATCGCTGGAAATTATCGCCATGCTAGCGTTGTATTAACAACGCTTAGCGCAAAGGCGATAATTTTCCAGTGATAGCGATGTTTTCCATGGAACATCGCTGGTTTTCCAGCGATGTCCCATGGAAAACGGCGATATCCTTGGTGATAGGGCCTGTGGTCTTAGCCACACAATCCACCCCCATGTTAGGTATGCCTTAGTCAGGAATTTAGCAGACGTTAAATTCCTGCGTTAAGGCATACTTAACGCGATTGAAAATATCGCTAACCCACGTTGTTGATATGGCGATACCTGGGTTAGCGATATTTCCCCATGTTGTTTTCACAGGCACGCCTCCTTTGCATCTCATTAGCGATGTGATGGGAGGCGTGCAGAAAACGGACGCTAATGCAGGAATCACGCGCTAGCGTGTCCTTGTTAATTAGGCGATAGAATTATCGCCGCTTTTCGTCCGAAAACGGACGCTAAAGCGGCGATAATTCATTAACGCCGCCTTGATAATATGCCCCTCAATTTCTTGTACAGATTTTAATACTCGATTTTGTGTTGCAGCAAGACCTAGACTTACCCAAATGATTCCTTTTGACTTTGAATATAAACTTGCAGAGGTCAACTGATCCGAACATTCGTAGGATCCAATCTCTCGATGAGAAAGCATCTTCAAACTAAAGCTGTACAATTTGTTACTAAGAGTCTTCTCTTGTGAAATTTCTTGCCACATTTCTTTCAACTCCGTCTTCTCAGATTTGGTTATATATGACGTAACATAGCGAGCAATAGCAATCGAATTATCTGCAACATAGTGGATATCCATATTTGCATTCCACATCATCAAAATCACTGGATTGTAGTCATTAATATATTTTGAATCTTCAGCTCTTTTTATGTTGTAAGTATTATTTGGAGATTTCCGAGTTATAGTATGTCTTACTGACGACATGAAACTGTTCACTCTTCCTTTTGAAATTACTGGACATGGAAATCCAAAACAACATTTTGTATAAAATATTCCCTTTGACTTGTATTTTCATCGACAATATTTACCACATCGATGACTTTGAAACCGTAAAACTTGTTGTCTCAAGCTGTTTTCTTCTCCTTCTTTTGGTATGGCACAGGTAACATATTCTTCAATGAAAGACAAAACACTTTCATCAGTATCAGTTCCAAACTTTGATGCATTCTTGATCCATAACAGCATGTGAATATGAGGTGCACCTCTGGCTTGGTACTCCTTTCTCCAAAAGAAATCAATAACTTCTCCAAGAGGTGGATTATTTTTATTGCAGATGAAAGACATCATAGCTTGAAACCTATGTTTAAAATATCTGCACACATTTACAGGATCCAAGGAACACAGTTCTCCAGCTGTTTTCAATTCAATGTTTTTTACATTTGAATTTGCTTCTCGTAGAAATTCAAGTAAATCGTCCCATGCTTACTCAGCACAGCTAAGTGTAACAAACCATGTAGGGGTTCCTAAGTTCCTTAACATACATTTTAATTCTACGTGACGATGATACCAATACTCATTAGTACCACATTGACACGCCATCAAATTAATTAACTGAGATTCTAAATGATCGTCTCTTTCTTGAACTTTGTCCAAACATTCCTTTGCAGAAAGATGTCTAAGATGAACTCCTGTTTTTAATATGTGGTTCACTGCATATGAAAGTCCAGACAAGTCACTTTCAAACAGAAGATGAAATAAATATGGAGCACACTGTCGAAATCTTGGATCTTCTGAATACAATCTTGTTGAACTTATATTCGGAATCTGGAATCTGTACTGACCGTTCATCATATCGCCCACCTTTTCCAGTGGGGAAGAGCTGTGGAAAACAACGGCTTCTAAACTTCTTTCCCAAACACTCATAGGAGTTCCCGTCGATTTCTTCATTTGGAATAATTCAATATTATTTCCAATCACTTCTTTTGAATGTAAAGGATGAATACTATAATGTTCATAAATGTCTTCACTCCTGGAGCTGTCCACTTTTTCGATTTGGCCAGTTGAAATTTCTTTATCATCTTCTAAAGAGATTTCTGGTTCTTCAAGATATACATTTTTATAATAAATATTGTTTTCTATGAGATATAGCGTAGCCTTTTTAACTTTGATGACATCTACCAACTCTTGTCATATTTTCCAACTCTTTGTAGGTACACCATTAACTAGAATAACTACAGGTTCACTTTCCTCTCTCTCTATACCAACAGTTTCAATATTTTTCTTGAAATCTAAAGGTAAATACACAACTCTTCCTTTTAAACCTCTTTTAGAAATCTGTTGGAGGCAGCTTACCTGTCTTAGGCTCCATACGAACTATAGCCTGAAACGGGTACACAGATTGAATAAGAATACACTCATACGTATTTAAATCTACCAGTTCTGGAGGAATGACTACCAACTCTAGGTTATTATGTACAGCTCTAGCTGGCATTTTGTTCTCTTCTAGTTTGCTGTAACAATATTTACAACTACGTTGATCACTACCCAACTCAAAACGACCTTCCCCCAACAAATAAGCACCAAATTGCTTCCACTTTTCATTGTTTTCCTTTTCACTTTTTAAATCCACATCAACATTCCTAGTTTGACTTTTATAGTGAGTACGTCGACAACAAATACAAACAAAGGGGCCCATTACGATCGCCCGCCACCGTAATGGAATGCGGGACCGTCCGCAAGGGGTGCGGCGGTCCCGCACCTGACATTAGGATGCTACCGCCACCGTGGCGGTGGGACACCCTATTCCCAGCATTGTGACGGGCGGTGCTCACAGCACCGCCCGCCACAATGCTGTGAATGCACGTCGTGCATTTGCATCCACAACATGACAGGCACCGCACAGTGCCTGCCACCATGTGCATACAAATGCAGGGGGGTACCATAGGTACCCCCCATGTGCACCCCCCAACTTCCTGGGGGCCTGCTACGGGCCCCCGAAGGCAAAGACCACCTGCATTTCCATGGCGGCAACGCTGCCATGGAAAGGCTGATCACAGCAGGCATTGTAATATGGATGGCGGTATCTTGCAGACACCGCCACCATATTAACCTTGTTTTCCGCCGGTCGACGAGTCGACCGCGGAGCAGCGGCGGACGGTCTTTCCGTCCGCCGCGGACCCCCAGCCATCATAATATGGCGGGGGTCTTTGCTGTGTGGATGGCGGGCGGATCGCCCCCGCCGGGCTGGCGGTGACTACCGCCGGCCCGGCAGGGGCGATCCGCCCACCATCATAATGACCCCCATAGTTTGGTTTTTCACAACAAATTACCTTAAACTTTGTAATTTCTTCTACAAACTTCTCAGTAGTTCTTTCTTCCACCTCTTCTTCAACACCTACACTTATCAAACTGTCACTTTCTCTACACTCCTCTTCAGGACCAAAGAAACGAAACTGTATGTCATCACAAACTTTTTTTACATCCGATATTAAACCATGTAAAAGAGCTGTGTTTATTTCACTTAAAAATAATGCAGGACTTTTTACATAGTTCAATCTTCTTACTAACATCCGCGTTGCAGAGTGATGTTCTGCTAACATTCTCAAATGATGAAAAGTATTTCGACACACTTTTCTAGAAAGACAAGCCAGAGAATGACCCTGCAACCCAGTATTTTTTCTCACTTTACAAGGATCTAGTCCTTGCAACATCTTAATCTTCTGTTTAACACTTTTTTTAATATACTCTCGTAAAAAATTTCGTAAAATATCAATAGATTCCTGTTGTATACTACAAATACTACTACAATCCCACGTATACACTGGAGCTTGAGAACGTCTCCCTTGAATTTCTTCTGCTATTACTTCTTCCACATTTCTAGCAACCATCTTTTCTTTTTCAATTGGACAACCATTTTTTACCTCAAAAGAACGACCACTGGTATCAACTGCGTGAACTAATGTATTTTGTTGAAAATAGCTTTCTTCATTAAAAAAAGGTTCTGAACTAGAAGTGTGCTTCCATTCACCCGAATTTTTTTTGCAAAAGTTAGTCTATTAACCAATCTTTTTCTTTTACTTTTCTTCTTCATAAACTGCATTGTTTTATTCAACGTCTTCATTCTTTTTAATACTAATATAAACAATCTTCTTTTCAATTCAAAGCCTTTTCGACTATACTTTCAATCTGTTGTTTCTTCTTGTAAAATACAGATCTTTTTTTATATTTCTTGCAATCTTTCAATACATTTTGTAGTACTCTACTTTTATACATTCGTTTCCTAATGTCCTTATATTGTTTCATCCTTCTTTCAACATTTATTGTTTTCTCATAACCTGACTTTCCGTTAATTTGTCCTTTTTTCATTTCATTCTTCTTGGTTCTACAACTTTTCTTTCCATTTTCCACATTTTCAAAATTCATTCCAGTCCTTAAAAGTCTTTTAACAAATTCTCTAGTTCTCTTACCAGAAGACTTTTTCTTCAATGTCACATGTTGTACTTCATCTAATTTCTGCTTTTCTCTCTCCTTTAAATAGTACTGTTTTTTTGTTCTCTTTTCTTTTGCGCTTTTCTTGTCATACTGAATCTTTCTTAATAATAATGGAGAATATCTAAAAAAAAAAAATTTAATAATTTAATATTATTAAAATAATTATATACAAATATTCTTATCTATTACTAAAGAAACACCTTCTATTTAACCCCTTCGCTGCTAGGCCTTTTCCCCCCCTGTGCTAAGCCTTTTTTTGGCTATTTGGGGTAGTGCGCGCTTAGGCCCCTGTAACTTTTTGACCACATAAGGTATCCACGCCAAATTTGCGTCCTTTTTTTCTAACATCATGGGGATTGTAAAGGTACCCAGGGTTTGTGGATTCCCCTGGAGGGGACCCAGAAATTAGCCAAAATACAGCAAAATTTTGGTTTTTTGGGGAAAAATTCGAAAAAAGGGCTACAGATGAAAGCGTCTTGTTTTTTCCCTGAAAATGGCATCAAAAAAGGGGTTGTGGTGCTGAAATCACCATCTTCCCAGATTTCAGGGACAAGCAGACTTTTGTCAGAAAACCAACTTTTTTTACACAGTTTTGGCATTTTTCTGGGACATAGCCTATTTTTGCTATTTTTTGTGCTTTCAACCTCCTTCCAGTTAATGGTAGAAATTGGTATGAAACCAATAATGGATCCTGGAAAGCCATACATTTCTGAAAAGTAGACAAGATTCTGAATTCAGCAAGGAGTCATTTGTGTAGATCCTTAAAGTTTTCCTTATAGAAACTAACAGTTAAATAAAGGAAAAATTGAAAATTAGTTGAAAAAAACTGCCATTTGTGCCAACATTTTCACCTGTAACTTCTTCTAATTATGACAGCTATTTGAAAGCAATATACCGTTATATCCACTGGACTTTTCTGGTTGTGGGGATATATAGGAATTGTAGGTTCACCAAGAACCCGACGAACCCAGAGCCAATAACTGAGCAGCATCTTGCAATGGTTTTTTATTATGTACCGGGTATGTAGCAATTATTTTGGGAAAATGTATACATGGAAAAATTGTTATGAAAGACACCTATGTATTTCTGAAATGGGAACAAAATGTAGATTTTAGAAACAGTAGATATTTGCACATTTCCGAAATTGGGAGTACCCATACTAGCATGAGAATTATAGGTCATTTTCCAAAATGACTTATTTTTTACACATTGTCTTTCATTTGGAAGGCAGAAATGCATCGAAAGTCAATAGGTAATAACAGTTGCTCTACAATTCTGTATTACCCTAAGACTCCCGATAAAAATGGTACCTCACTTGTGTGGGTAGGCCTTGTGCCCACAACAGGAAATGGCTCAAAATGCAACGTGGACGTACCACATTTCCACAATGAAAAATTACCCTTTTTTTGCAAAGTGCCTAGCTGTAGTTTTTGAACCCTAGCTCTGCCGGCACTTAGGGAAACCTAGCAAACCTATACATTTTTGAAAACTAGATACCCAGGGGAATACAGGATGGGGTGACTTGACTGGCTCTCACCAGGTTCTGTTACCCAGAATCCCTTGCAAACCTAAAAAATTGGCAAAAAAACCACATTTTCCTTCTTTTTCTGTGGTGGAAAGTTCTGGAATCTGCGTGGATCCACAAAATTCCACCCACCCCGCGTTCCCCAAGGTCTTCCAAAAAAAATGGTACCTCACTTGTGTGGGTAGGCCGAGTGCCCGCGACAGGAAGCAGCGCAAAACGCAACGTGGACGCACCACATTTTCACAGTGAAAAATGACCCTTTTTTTGCAAAGTGCCTAGCTGTAGTTTTTTAACCCTAGCTCTGCCGGCACTTAGGGAAACCTAGAAAACCTATACATTTTTGAAAAGTAGACACCCAGGGGAATCCAGGAAGGGGTGACTTGACTGGCTCTCACCAGGTTCTGTTACCCAGAATCCCTTGCAAACCTAAACAATTGGCAAAAAAAACACATTTTCCTCAATTTTCTGTGGTGGAAAGTTCTGGAATCTGCGTGGATCTACAAAATTCCACCCACCCCGCGTTCCCCAAGGTCTTATGAAAAAAATGGTACCTCACTTGTGTGGGTAGGCCTAGTGCCCGCGACAGGAAGCAGCGCAATACGCAACGTGGACGCACCACATTTTCACAGTGAAAAATTACCCTTTTTTTGAAAAGTGCCTAGCTGTGGTTTTTGAACCCTAGCTCTGCCAGCACTTAGGGAAACCTAGCAAACCTATACATTTTTGAAAAGAAGACACCCAGGGGAATCCAGGATGGGGTGACTTGACTGGCTCTCACCAGGTTCTGTTACCCAGAATCCCTTGCAAACCTAAACAATTGGCAAAAAAACCACATTTTCCTCACTTTTCTGTGGTGGAAAGTTCTGGAATCTGCGTGGATCCACAAAATTCCACGCACCCCGCGTTCCCCAAGGTCTTCCGAAAATAATGGTACCTCACTTGTGTGGGTAGGCCTAGTGCCCGCGACAGGAAGCAGCACAAAACGCAACGTGGACTCACCACATTTTCACAGTGAAAAATGATCCTTTTTTTGCAAAGTGCCTAGCTGTAGGTTTGAACCCTAGCTCTGCCGGCACTTAGGGAAACCTAGCAAACCTATACATTTTTGAAAAGTAGACACCCAGGGGAATCAAGGATGGGGTGACTTGACTGGCTCTCACCAGGTTCTGTTACCCAGAATCCCTTGCAAACCTAAAAAATTGGCAAAAGAAACACATTTTCCTCACTTTTCTGTGGTGGAAAGTTCTGGAATCTGCGTGGATCCACAAAATTCCACCCACCCCGCGTTCCCCAAGGTCTTCCGAAAACAATGGTTCCTCACTCGGGTGGGAGGCCCAAGTACCCGCGACAGGCTAGGGCCCACAACGTATTGAGGCGACCTCAAAATGGCCTATCACAAAACGACCTGGTTTTGCAAGGGGGGTCCCATGAGGTTTTGGCCCGGGGCTCGGCGGCCACCTAGGGAAACCTACCAAACCCACACATTTCTGAAAAGTAGACACCCGGGGATTCCAGGGAGGTATGGCTTGCGTGGATCCCCCAACATTTTCTTACCCAGAATCCCTGCAAACCTGACATTTTGCTGAAAAAATCCCTTTTTCACACATTTTTGTGTGGTAAAGTTGTGGCATCACGGGGCTGACACAAATTTCCTACCACCCAGCGTTCCCCAGGTCTCCCGATAAAAATGGTGCCTCACTCGGGTGGGAGGCCCAAGTACCCGCGACAGGCAAGGGCCCACAACGTATTGAGGCGACCTCAAAATGGCCTATCACAAAGCGACCTGGTTTTGCAAGGGGGTCCCATGACATTTTGGCCCGGGGCTCGGCGGCCACCTAGGAAACCTACCAAACCCACACATTTCTGAAAAGTAGACACCTGGGGATTCCAGGGAGGTATGGCTTGCGTGGATCCCCCAACGTTTTCTTACCCAGAATCCCCTGCAAACCTGACATTTTGCTGAAAAAATCCTTTTTCACATATTTTTGTGTGGTAAAGTTGTGGCATCACGGGGCTGACACAAATTTCCTACCACCCAGCGTTCCCCAGGTCTCCCGAAAAAATGGTGCCTCACTCGGGTGGGAGGCCCAAGTACCCGCGACAGACAAGGGCCCACAACGTATTGAGGCGACCTCAAAGGGCCTATCACAAAACAACCTGGTTTTGCAAGGAGGGTCCCATGACGTTTTGGCCCGGGGCTCGGCGGCCACCTAGGGAAACCTACCAAACCCACACATTTCTGAAAAGTAGACACCCGGGGATTCCATGGAGGTATGGCTTGCGTGGATCCCCAACGTTTTCTTACCCAGAATCCCCTGCAAACCTGACATTTTGCTGAAAAAATCCCTTTTTCACATATTTTTGTGTGGTAAGTTGTGGCATCACGGGGCTGACACAAATTTCCTACCACCCAGCGTCCCCCAGGTCTCCCGATAAAAATGGTGCCTCACTCGGGTGGGAGGCCCAAGTACCCGCGACAGACAAGGGCCCACAACGTATTGAGGCAACCTCAAAATGGCCTATCACAAAACGACCTGGTTTTGCAAGGGGGTCCCATGACGTTTTGGCCCGGTGCTCGGCGGCCACCTAGGGAAACCTACCAAACTCACACATTTCTGAAAAGTAGACACCAGGGGATTCCAGGGAGGTATGGCTTGCGTGGATCCCCCAACGTTTCTTATCGAGAATCCCTGCAAACCTGACATTTTGCTGAAAAATCCCTTTTTCACACATTTTTGTGTGGTAAGTTGTGGCATCACGGGGCTGACACAAGTTTCCTACCACCCAGCGTTCCCCCAGGTCTCCCGATAAAAATGGTGCCTCACTCGGGTGGGAGGCCCAAGTACCCGCGACAGGCAAGGGCCCACAACGTATTGAGGCGACATCAAAATTGCCTATCACAAAATGTTTTGGGCCCTTGCCTGTCGCTGGTACTTGGGCCTCCCACCCGAGTGAGGCACCATTTTTATTGGGAGACCTGGGGGAACGCTGGGTGGTAGGAATTTGTGTCAGCCCCGTGATGCCACGACTTTACCACACAAAATATGTGAAAAAGTGATTTTTACAGCAAAATATCAGGTTTGCAGGGGATTTTGGGTAAGAAAACGTTGGGGATCCACGCAAGCCATACCTCCTGGAATCCCCGGGTGTCTACGTTTCAGAAATGTGTGGGTTTGGTAGGTTTCCTAGGTGGCCGCTGAGCCTCGGGCCAAAGCGTCATGGCCCCCTTGCAAAACCAGGTTGTTTTGTGATAGGCCATTTTGAGGTCGCCTCAATAAGTTTTGGGCCCTTGCCTGTCACGGGTACTTGGGCCTCCCACCCGAGTGAGGCACCATTTTTATCGGGAGACCTGGTGGAACGCTGGGTGATAGGAAATTTGTGTCAGCCTGGTGATGCCACAACTTTCCCACACAAAATTGTGTGAAAAAGTGATTTTTTTCAGCAAAATTTCAGGTTTCTGGGGATTCTGGGTAAGAAAACGTTGGGGGATCCACGCAAGCCATACCTCCCTGGAACCCCCGGTATCTACTTTTCAGAAATGTGTGGGTTTGGTAGGTTTCCTAGGTGGCCGCTGAGCCCCGGCCAAAATTCATGGGACCCCCTTGCAAAAACAGGTCGTTTTCGATAGGCAATTTTGATGTTGCCTCAATACGTTTTGGGCCCTTGCCTGTCGCGCATACTTGGGCCTCCCACCCGAGTGAGGCACCATTTTTATCGGGAGACCTGGGGAACGCTGGGTGATAGGAAATTTGTGTCAGCCTGGTGATGCCACAACTTTCCCACACAAAATTGTGTGAAAAAGTGATTTTTTCAGCAAACTTTCAGGTTTCTGGGGGATTCTGAAGAAAACGTTGGGGATCCACGCAAGCCATACCTCCCTGGAATCCCCGGTGTCTACTTTTCAGAAATGTGTAGGTTTGGTAGGTTTCCCTAGGTGGCCGCTGAGCCCCGAGCTGAAATTCATGGGACCCCCTTGCAAAACCAGGTCGTTTTGTGATAGGCAATTTTGATGTTGCCTCAATACGTTTTGGGCCCTTGCCTGTCACGCGTACTTGGGCCTCCCACCCGAGTGAGGCACCATTTTTATCGGGAGACCTGGGGGAACGCTGGGTGGCAGGAAATTTGTGTCAGCCCGGTGATGCCACAACTTTCCCACACAAAATGTGTGAAAAAAGTGATTTTTTCAGTAAAATTTCAGGTTTCTGGGGATTCTGGGTAAGAAAACGTTGGTGGATCCACGCAAGCCATACCTCCCTGGAATCCCCGGTGTCTACTTTTCAGAAATGTGTGGTTTGGTAGGTTTCCTATGTGGCCGCCGAGCCCCGGGCCAAAAAGTCATGGGACCCCCCATTGCAAAATCAGGTCGTTTTGTGATAGGCAATTTTGATGTCGCCTCAATACGTTTTGGGCCCTTGCCTGTCGCGCGTACTTGCCATTTTTCTCGGAAGACTTTGGGGAACGTGGGGTGGGTGGAATTTTGTGGATCCACGCAGATTCCAGAACTTTCCACCACAGAAATGTGAGGAAAATGTGGTTTTTTGGACACATTTTTAGGTTTGCAAGGGATTCTGGGTAACAGAACCTGGTGAGAGCCAGTCAAGTCAGCCCATCCTGGATTCCCTGGGTGTCTAGTTTTAAAAATCTATAGGTTTGCTAGGTTTCCCTAGGTGCCGGCAGAGCTAGGAACCAAATTCAACAGGTAGGCACATTCCGAAAAAAGTCAGTGCCTAGTGGGCTTTCTGCCGCCCTGGGGAGGGGGAAATCAGGGGCTATTGCCCCGATATGCCCCCGAGGGGGCAGAAAGACTGTGGCTATTCTTTTGGGGGGTCGGGGGCATTGGGATGCCCATTCTGGTCAGCCCCCACCACTGCGTATAAAAAAGCCAGCATAATCGCTGGCACATAGTGGGCAGATCAGGGGCTACTGCCCCCATCTGCCTCCTGTGAGGGGCAGAAAGACAGTGGCATCTTTTTTGGGGTGGGTGGGGGCATTGGCATGTCCATTCTTGGCAGCCCCCACGCCGAACTTTGTAAAAAAAAAAATCCCTGGTGGCTAGTGGGCTTTCTGCCCCCCCGGGGGGGGTGCAGATAAGGTGCTATTGCCCCATCTGCCTCCCAGGGGGGGGCAGAAAGACTGTAGCATTTTTTTTGGGGTGGGGGCTGCCCAGAATATATAAAAAAAAAATCCCTGGCGCTTAGTGGGCTTTCTGCCCCCTCCCCGGGGGGGGGCAGATCAAGGGCTATTGCCCCCATCTGTCTCCTGGGGGGTCAGAAAGTCTTTTTTCTTCTTTGGGGGTTAGGGTGGGGGCATTTGCATGCCCATTCTGGGCAGCCCCCACCCCGGGCCTATAAAAAAAATAATCCCTGGCATCTAGGGTGTTTCTGAACTCCCGGGGGGCAGATTGGTGGCCACTGCCACCATTTGCCTCCCGGGGGCAGAAAGACTGGAATTTCATGGGGGAGGGGTGGGGGCATTGGCATGCCCATCTTGGGCAACCCCACCCTAAATTTATCGAGGGGAAAAAAACCCTGGTGTCTAGTGGGCTTTCTGCCCCCGGGGGCAGATTGGGGCTACTGCCCCATCTGCCCCCCAGGAGGCGCAGAAAGACTGTACCTTTGCGTCAGGGGTGGGGGTATTGGCATGCCCATATTGGGCAGCCCCTACCCCAAATTATAATTAAAAAAAAAATCCTGGTATCTAGCAGGCTTTCTGCCCCCTGGGGGGGCAGATTGGGAGCTATCGCCCCCATGTGCCACCCAGGAGGGGCAGAAAGACTGTACCTTTGTAGCGGGGGGTGGGGGCATTGGCATGCCCATATTGGGCAGCCCCCACCCCTAACTATAATTTTTTTTTAAATCCCTGGTATCTAGTGGGATTTCTGCCACCCCGGGGGGCCAGATTGGGGGCTACTGCCCCATCTGCCCCCCAGGGGGGGCAGAAAGACTAATTTTGTGGCCAGGGGGGTGGGGGCATTGGCATGCCCGTTTTGGGCAGCCCCTACCCCTAATAAATATCCGATAAAAAATCCCTGGTGTCTAGTGGGCTTTCTACCCCCCCGGGGGGGCAGATTGGGGGCTACTGCCCCCATCTACCCCCCGGGGGGCAGAAAGACTAATTATGCCAAACTTTTTATGGGGGAGCAAAGGCCCTTGCCCAAGGGGCCGCTCCCCCTCCCTGGTGCCTAGTGGGTGGATCTCTGCTTGGGGATCGCCCTCCTGGGGCGATCCCCAAGCAGGGATCCACTAGGGAGGGTACCATTGGAAAGGGGAGATTCTCCCCTTTCCAACGATACCTCTCCTGGGTTTCTACGTGCTCAGGGGGCTGGGATAGCCCCCTGAGCACGTAGAAACTGAAACTGAAATAAGCCTCTTGGCTCATTTCAGTTTCAGTTTCACTGAAATGACATCAGCGCGACGTGCGTGCCGATCGTCATTTCAGGGAAACCAGGGGGGGGGCCCTCGGGAGCTGGGGAAGCTCTTCTCCAGCTCCCGAGGCTTTAAGGGAGGAAAGGGAATCCCTCTGGTGCCCGCACCAGAGGGATTTCCTGTGCTGGGTCCCATGACGAGCTGGACTCGTCATGAGCACACGACCACTGTGTGCCATGACGAGTCCAGCTCGTCATGAGCATGGAAGGGGTTAAAAGCTACAAACAAATACATATATGGTTTTCAGAATATGATGAGACTTACACCTGAGACATGTTATAGGCTTTTTTTTTTTGCCTAGGCCCAACACTTTGAGCATTACTAGAATAGTAAAGCAGAAGGACAAAAGTGACGTTTCAGTCATGTTAGAAAATGGACTGCAACCGAGGTTCAGAAAGAAGCAAGAACACTGCAGTAAGAAACAACAGAGGTACAGAAGAAGGAAAGAGATGTGTAGAAAGAGGCAAGAGCACTACAGAAAGAACCAATACACGTGCAGAAAAACGGAAGAAGGATAGAGAAAGAGGCTCGAGGGGTACAGTACGAAGAAAAAGAAGTGCACAAAGAAGCAAAAGAGGTGCAAAAGAGGCAAAAGGGGTGCAGAAAAAGGGAAGACAACTGCAGAAAGAACTAAGAGTTGTGCAGAATGAAGCAACAAACATGCTGAAAGAGGCATGAAATGTGCACAAAAAGGGAAAAAAAAGTACAGAAAGAGGCAAGTGAAGTGCTGAAAGAAGAAAGAGGGTTGCAGAAACAGGCAATAGAGGTATAGAAAGAAGAAACTGTGGTGCACAAAGAAACAACAGAGGTGAAGAAAGATGCAAAACAGGTGCACAAAGAGGCAACAGAATTGCTAAAAGAAGCAACAGAACTATAGAAAGAAGCAAAACAAGTTCTTAAAAAGGTAAGTGAGGTGCAGAAAGAGGCAAGAGAGGTGCAAAAAGTGACAAAAGAAGTGCAGAAAGAGCCAAGAGGGATGCAAAAAGGAAAGAAGAGTGCAGAAAGAAACAAAAGAAGTGCAAAAGAAGGAACACAGCAGCAAAATAAGGGAAGTGGGGTGCAGAAACTGAGAAGAGGAGTGCAGAAAGAAGCAAAAGATGTCAACAAAGTAAAAAAAGAAGTAGGTAAAAAAGGAACAGAGGTGCAGAAAGAGGCAATAGGGGTGCAAAAGAGATGCAGAAATTTGGAAAAGAGGAGCAGGAAGAAGCCAGAGCAGTGGAGAAAGAACCAACAGAGGTGCACAAAGAGGGAACAGGTGGGCAGACTAAGGCAACAAAGCTACAGAAAGAGGGAACAGGGCTGCAGAAAAAGGCAAGAGGGATGCAGAAATTTGGAACAAAAGAGGAGGAAGAAGCCAGAGCAGTGCAAAAAAAAAACAACAGAGGTGCACAAAGAGTCAAGAGGGGTACAAAAAGAGGCAAGTGAAATATAGAACGAACCAAAAGAGGTGCAGAAAGAAACAAAACAACTGCAGAAACAAGGAACAGAGGTGCAGAAAGAGGCAACAGGGATGCAGAAAAAGGGAAGAGAAGTGCAGAAAGACGTAAAATGAGTGCAGAAAGAAGCAACAGATGCAGAAAACACAAAATAAAATACTAAAAGAAGGAACAGAGGTACGGAGTCCATGCGTACTACCTAAATAATTGAAAGAGTGCATTGGTAATGCCTGGGTGATTGCATAACTGCAGGGGTAATGTCTGGGATATTGGCGGAGTGTATGAGTACAGTGTGTGTGATTGCATGAGTGCAGAAGTAATGTGTGGGAGGTTGTATGAGTATACTGGTAGTGCGTTGGTGATTGAAGGACTGCAACGGTAGTCCCTGGGTGATTATATAAGTACATGAGTAGGGCCTACATGATCGAAAGAGTGCATGGGTAATACCTTGGTGATTGCAAGAGTGCATAGATAGTGCCTAGATGATTGCATCAGTGCAGCAGTAATGCCTGAGTGATTACAACTCTGCATATGTACTGCCTGCATCATTGGAAGACTGCATGGCGAGTACTTGGATGTTTTTAAAACTGCATGAGAGTTCGGCCTAGCCAAATATAAAGCAGCAGGCTATTACATGACTCAACTATAAGTCTCTCCATATTGTTACAAGCACACATATGTCTCTACCTTTTCAAATCATCATGATATCTAAAAGAAATATGTATACAATATTTCTGGAATATAGTGAAACCTTGAAACTGAGACATATAATAGATATTTTTTGAGTGATTGCATAACTCCATGGGTAGCGCTTGGGTGATTGTATGAGTGCAAAGGTAGACGCTGGGTAATTGCAGTAGAAGATGAAAAGTGACTGGCTAATTGCATGAGTGCAGACATTGACGTTGACTGCACGGATAAGTGTATAAATACCACCTGAAGGCATAGATGAGTCATTAAGTAGTGCCTAGGTGAATAGATGAGTGCAACAGTACAGCCTGCATGATTCTATGACTGCATAAGTAGTGTGTGGGTTCTTACATGAGTGCATAGATACACCCTGCATGATTCCATAACTGCAGGGGTAGTACATAACTAGTGCCTAGGTGATGGCAAGAATACCCGGAGGATTACTGGAATACATAGCAAGTGACTGGGTGATTTTATAAGTTCATGAGTACCGCCTGAGTGATTACTGAACTACTAAGATACTGCCTGAGTGATTACAGGAGTGCAAAGGGAGTGACTGGGTGATTTTAAAAGTACATGAGTACTGGCTGAGTGATTACATAAGTACAAGAAAAGTGCGTGCGTGATTGAAAGAGTGCAAGGATAGTGTCTGGGTGATTGAAGCACTGTATAGCTAATGCATTGGTGACTGATGAGTACAGGGGTAACGTCTGGGAGATTAAAGGAGTACATAGGTAACACCTGGGTGATTGCATGACTACAGCGGTAATATCTGAGGATTTACATGACTAGATAGGAAGTGACTGGTTGATTTTATAAGTGCATGGGTACTTCCTGGGGGATTGCAGGACTACTGAGGTAGAGCCTGAGTAAATGAAGGAGTGCAAAAGTAGTGCCTGGGTGATTTTATAACAGCATGACTACTAGCTGAGTGATTACATGAGTACAAGGGTAGTGCCTCCGTGATTGAAGGACTGCAACAGTAGTCCCTGGGTGATTATATAAGTGCATGAGTAGTGCCTACATGATCGAAAGATTGCATGGGTAATACCTTGGTGATTGCAAGAGTGCATAGATAGTGCCTAGATGATTGCATCTGTGCAGCAGTAATGCCTGAGTGATTACAACACTGCATATGTACTGCCTGCATCATTGGAAGACTGCATGGCGAGTACTTGGGTGTTTTTAAAACTGCATGAGAGTTCGGCCTAACCAAATATAAAGCAGCAGACTATTACATGACTCAACTATAAGTCTCTCCATAATGTTACAAGCACACATACATATGTCTCTACCTTTTCAAATCATCATGATATCTAAAAAAATATGTAAACAATATTTCTGGAATATAGTGAAACCTAGAAACTGAGACATATAATAGATCTTTTTTGAGTGATTGCATAACTCCATGGGTAGTGCTTGGGTGATTGTATGAGTGCAAAGGTAGACGCTGGGTAATTGCAGTAGAAGATGACAAGTGACTGGCTAATTGCATGAGTGCAGACATAGATGCTGACTGCACGGATAAGTGTATAAATAATACCTCAAGGCATAGATGAGTCATTAAGTAGTGCCTAGGTGAATAGATGAGTGCAACAGTACGGCCTGCATGATTCTATGACTGCAAGAGTAGTGTGTGGGTTCTTAGATGAGTGCATAGATACACCCTGCATGATTCCATAACTGCAGGGGTAGTACATAACTAGTGCCTAGGTGATGTCATGACTACAGGGGTAATATCCGGAGGATTACTGGAATACATAGCAAGTGACTGGGTGATTGTATAAGTTCATGAGCACTGCCTGAGTGATTACTGAACTACTAAGATACTGCCTGAGTGATTACAGGAGTGCAAAGGGAGTGACTGGGGGATTTTAAAAGTACATGAGTACTGGCTGAGTGATTACATAAGTACAAGAAAAGTGCGTGCGTGGTTGAAAGAGTGCAAGGATAGTGTCTGGGTGATTGAAGCACTGTATAGCTAATGCATTGGTTACTGCATGAGTACAGGGGTAACGTCTATAAGTGTATGAGCAAGTAGACACATATCTCAGTCACAACACCATGCACAGCTCAAAACTTCACAGAGTACATTTCAATATTCAAACAGACACTGAATATTATGCGGTATATATGAAATATAACTTTCTTCACATCATACAAATTACTCTAATAAATAACATCTCTACAAACACCTCAAACGTCACTTTCAGGCTACTGCTTAACCATTCTACAACTACTTATAGTATCACACCTACCCAAATACAAAGAAGGAACCCTTCACAAATCTTTAGTAAAACTCTCACCATATTACTAAAACCATACATGAATATGTCTGTACCATAACACTAGCCAAACCTTAAAAATTCACAGAACAAACTTCCAATTTCAAGCCAACATCAAAAATTATGCGGCATACTTCAACAGTACCTCTCTAGAAATTTTTAAAAAGATGCCTAATTAATAACACCTTATGTCAGCATCTTTTACACCACACTTTTGTGCTGCATCTTCACCATTCTACTAATACTCACAGTCTTCAGCCTACCACATAAAAAGCAACAACGCCTCTTTGTTATACATCATGCACCTTCAAATGTATAAAACTTATAAAAATACATATACAAGTAGAAACATACTTGAGACAGAAGTCCATGCACACCTTAAAACTTGACAGACTCCACCTCCAAATTTAAAGCAACAACTAAAATTATGCGGTATACTAAAAATGTACATATCTACACACTAAATCCAACTACCATAATCACTAATCCATATTCCAATATACACATACTACTATACAGAATCTATTTCAAACAACATTTAACTACTATAAAACATACTACAATAAACATCTCTACATTTTAAAATATATATATATTATATATATATATATATATATATATATATATATATATATATATATATTCACTGAAAAACCATAGGTTTTAGGGACAGTTATAGTTAGTTGGACATTGCACTCGTACAAAACCCGTGAAATTCCCCCGTTATAGTTAGTTCAGCTAACTATAACTCGCGCCCCGCAATGCACTGCTGATGACGTCACATATTACATCACTCATGACATGGTCAGTGACATCACTGATGACATCACTGATGACATCTCAAATGACATCACTGATGACATCATCCAGTGACTGTGTGTTTCTGTAAAGTTTAAATATGTTTAATATATATAGGGAAAGGCGTATTGAAGAATGAGTGGGTGTATAAGTGTCTGAATGGATGATTTAGTACGTGCGTGACTGACTCTACAAGTGAGTGATTAAACGTATCTTACTGAATGCATGGGTTAGTGACTAAACTGTGTGAATGTCTGTATCCGTCTGTTGGTGTGTAAGTGGATGCATGGATTTGCGAATAGCTACATGAGTGTCTATATGGGTTATTGATTGGTTCTATGAGTATCTGTATGGGTGCCTGAGTGTTTGTGTGGATGGGGTGTGTGCGACTGTGCATAGATGTGTGAGTGGGTGATTCACTGGGTGGATGGTTTCAAGAGTGCATCTGTGATAGACTGTATGGGTGGGTAAGTGTGTGTAAGAGTGTGTTAGTGAGTGAATGTATGTCCCAGTGGTACATGTGTGAGTAACTACATATGTGAAAGGCAGTATATATGTGTATTGGAGTATATAAATAGCTATAAGCTTAGAGTGAGTGATTGTGATAGTGGCTGTATGGATGAGTGTGTGCTTGTATCAGTGATTGTATAAGAGCGTAACAATGTGCTAGTATTTGTATGATTAAGTGAGCTGGTGTGTGTATAACTGTATAGGTGAGTAAATGGCAGTGTGTTTAATTATTTGCATGACTGACTAGGTGTGTGAGTACCTCTATGGATGAGTGGCGGTGTTTGAGTGTCTATATAGGAGTAAGAGTGCATATGATAGTCCTGTACTGAGTGACCATAAGTATGAGTGACTGTACGGGTGAGTGAGTGGATGTGTGTGTGTAGACCTAAGAATCAGTGAGTGGGTATGTAGTTATTGGTGTTGGAGTGTCTATGGTTTTGCGAATGGCACTCTGTAATTTAGATTGGGTGTATCAAAGGTTATATTAGGGTGTGAGGAGCTGCATCAGATTATCACGTGGATGATGTCATCAGTGATGTCATTTGAGATGTCATCAGTGATGTCATCAGTGATGTCACTGACCATGTCATGAGTGATGTAATATGTGACGTCATCAGCAGTGCATTGCGGGGCGCGAGTTATAGTTAGCTGAACTAACCATAACGGGGGAATTTCACGGGTTTTGTACGAGTGCAATGTCCAACTAACTATAACTGTCCCTAAAACCTATGGTTTTTTCAGTGAATTTCAAAGGTTTTTTAAATGCTAATTTCTAACTATAACGTGTCTGAAACCTATGGTTTTTTCAGTGAATTTCAAAGGTTTTTAAAATGCTAATTTGTAACTATAACGTGCCTGAAACCTACGGTTTTTTCAGTGAATTTCAAAGGTTTTTTAAATGACAATTTTTAAATGTATTAATTTTTATATTAATTTTTTTCATACTGATTTACTACATTTTTAGAAACAATTTCTTTTACATATTTTATTTTTTAAATTACATTGTAATTACATTATACATTACATTACAAAAATACTTTCTCAGAATGAATTACTTTAGTTTAAATACTTTGCACATAGGCAATAGACTTTTAAGTACAGTAGTTACAGTTGTTGAAATGGGCAACACATTTTCAAACACAATGCAACATTCAGCTCAATGTGAATTTCTAGTTAAATGCAATTAGTTACTTTATGGATTACTTTTCTAACCACAGGACTGGATCCTAGATTCAGTCCTGGTACATCTCCTGTAAACAGTTGAGTAAAAGCGTTTTGGTTACAGTCGTGATTTTTAAGGAATATTATTGTATTTTAAAAGTTGACACTTAGAAACTTTTTCTCATAGAATCACCAATGTTATCCTATGGAAGGAAATTCACTTAGCAGGTAAAAACTGTTATCGTTACTTTTTCTTACTCAGTGTTGGATCCTGGATCCAGCACTGGTGCATCTCCTGTAAACAGTTGAAAGAATGCGTTTAAGTCATACATGCGATTTTTAAGGAATATTTGTAGTTTGTGAAAATCGACACTTTGAAACTTTTCTGCTGAAAACCAGACAATGGATTCCTATGGAAGAAAATATAAGTTACTGGTAAGTACGGTTAAAATTACTTTTCAGGACCAGTACTGGGCTGAAAGATACAGCACTGAGGTCTCTCCTTATAACAGGTGAGTAAATCGGAATTCGTATTTCGGCTGATTTTAGAGGAATATTTGTATGTTTCAAAAATCAACACTTAGAAACTTTTTCAGCAAAAAGCAGGCAATGATATCCTATGGAAGGAAATTCAAGTTACTGGTAAGTACGGTTAAAATTACTTTTGAGGATCAGTACTGGGCTGAAAGATGCAGCACTGAGGTCTCTCCTGATAACAGATGAGTAAATCAGAATTCGTATTTCGGCTGATTTTAGATGAATATTTTAAAGTTCCAAAACTCCACACTTAGAAGAATTTCCAAGTGAAACCAGTCAATGTTAGCCTATGGAAGGAAATTCAAGTTACCGGTAAGTACGGTTAAAATTACTTTTCAGGACCAGTACTGGGCTGAAAGATACAGCACTGAGGTCTCTCCTGATAACAGGTGAGTAAATCGGAATTCGTATTTCGGCTGATTTTAGAGGAATATTTTAAAGTTCCAAAACTCCACACTTAGAAGAATTTCCAAGTGAAACCAGTCAATGTTAGCCTATGTAAGGAAATTCAAGTTACTAGTAAGTACGGTTAAAATTACTTTTCAGGACCAGTACTGGGCTGAAAGATGCAGCACTGAGGTCTCTCCTGATAACAGGTGAGTAAATCAGAATTCGGATTTCGGCTGATTTTAGAGGAATATTTGTATGTTTCAAAAATCAACACTTAGAAACTTTTTCAGCAAAAAGCAGGCAATGATATCCTATGGAAGGAAATTCAAGTTACTGGTAAGTACGGTTAAAATTACTTTTGAGGATCAGTACTGGGCCGAAAGATGCAGCACTGAGGTCTCTCCTGATAACAGGTGAGTAAATCGGAATTCGTATTTCGGCTGATTTTAGAGGAATATTTTAAAGTTCCAAAACTCCACACTTAGAAGAATTTCCAAGTGAAACCAGTCAATGTTAGCCTATGAAGGAAATTCAAGTTACCGGTAAGTACGGTTAAAATTACTTTTCAGGATCAGTACTGGGCTGAAAGATGCAGCACTGAGGTCTCTCCTGATAACAGGTGAGTAAATCGGAATTCGTATTTCGGCTGATTTTAGAGGAATATTTTAAAGTTCCAAAACTCCACACTTAGAAGAATTTCCAAGTGAAACCAGTCAATGTTAGACTATGGAAGAAAATTCAAGTTACTGGTAAGTACGGTTAAAATTACTTTTCAGGACCAGTACTGGGCTGAAAGATGCAGCACTGAGGTCTCTCCTGATAACAGGTGAGTAAATCAGAATTCGGATTTCGGCTGATTTTAGAGGAATATTTGCACAATGGTGAAGGGAGGGGCGGGGCCTGAGGTGACATCTGTGCAAACGCGCCCCGTGGCGCGTTTTGAGTTGGGGGATTAAGTCCCCTTGAATCACGAGGGTCCCTACGGGCCAACTAGCCCACCAGGAACCTCCAGTATGCGCTAGGGGCTGCGTTGCAGAGACATGTACAGAGGCCACACCCCTTTTTACACCTCTCTGCAACGCAGCTCTGTGGCGCTTTCTGGACGTACCTGTTGGGCTAGTTGGCCCCAGGGACCCTCAGGATTGAAGAGGATTTAATTCCCCATCTTAAAACACGCCACGGGGCCTGTTTGCACACATGTCACCTGAAGCCCCGCCCCCTCCCTTCACCACTGTGCAAACGCGCCCGTGGCGCGTTTTAAGTCGGGGGATTAACTCCCCTTGAATCCTGAGGGTCCCTGGGGTGCAACTAGCCCACCATATACCTCCAAAAGCGCCATAGAGCTGCGTTGCAGAGAGGTGTAAAAGGGGCGTGGCCTCTGTACACCTCTCTGCAAGGCAGCCCCTGGCGCATACTGGAGGTTCCTGGTGGGCTAGTTGGCCCCCAGGGACCCCCAGTATTCAAGGGGAATCGTTCTCCCTCTGCAAACGCGCCAGGGGCGCGTTTGCAGAGTGGTGAAGGAAGGGGCGGGGCCTACGGGCCCGATCGTTTTTTTTTTTTCCTGAAGGGGGCTGTGTGGCCCCCCTTCCTTTTCCTATTTTTAGGCCCTGGGGACCCCATCCCCCAGGGCCTTACTCCCTTTTTTAAATTAAAATAAAAACAAAAACGGGAAGGGGGCCGCGTGGCCCCCTTCCCTGGGCCTGTATTGGCCCCATCCCCCGGGCATGGCCTCTTTTTTTTTTATTTGGAGGGGGCTGCGTGGCCCCCTCCTCAGGCCATTTAAGGCCCCGGGGACCCCGTCCCCGGGCCGGCCTTGCACTTTTTTTTTTTTTTCCATTTTTTTACTTTGGGGAGGGGGCTGCGTGGCCCCTCCGTGGCCACTATGGCCCCGGGGACCCCATCCCCCGGGGCCTGGCCTCTCGTTGGGGACTGTGGGGGTCCCCAAGCCCCCACAGTCCCGCCGGCTCCCCGTGTCCTACGGGAGCCGGCATTGCTTACACATGGGGAGCAGCTAACATGCTGCTCCCCATGTGGAAAGCATCGGCTTTGGATATTGGAAGAGAGAGCAGGTTTCCTGCTCTCTCTTCCAATATCCAAAGCAAGTTTGCAATGACAGGACGGGAGCCGCGAGGCTCCCGTCCTGTCATTGCAAACAGCAATGGACACTGCAGGAGCCGGCCCTGGGGGGTGGCGGTCCCCAGGGCCACCACAGGCTCCAGGAGGGGGGCCGCGCGGGCCCCCTCCCTACATTTTGAAAGCCCCGGGAGGTGGTGGTCCCCGGGGCTTGGGAGTCCAAAACAGACCCCCATTGTAATTTTTCTTAGTGCCCCGGGAGGTGGTGGTCTCGGGGTGTGTGGGGGCTGGAGCCCCCACACAGGTTTTTAATTTAAAAAAATGAAGCCCCGGGGAGGTGGTGGTCCCGGGGCTGCGGGAGGGCTCAGAGCCCTCCCGCACCATTATACATAAAGCCCCGGGGGTGGTGGTCCTCGGGTCTGGGGGCCCTTAGAGGCCCCCCACACATAAAATTAACCCCCCAGCATGCCCCCGGGACTTGGCCCACCCGGGGGCCAATTAACATCGAAGCGCGGGAGACCGCGCTCGATTTTTTTCGGCAGGATTCGCGCTCCCTGAGCGCATCCTGCCGATTTAAAAAAAAAAAAATGTTTGCCCAGGGGTCCTTGTGGGACCCCCTGAGCAGACCTAGGGGTCAGGGTGTTTCTACCCTGCCCCCTTTGTGCGCTTTGCGCACTTGTTTCTGTCCCTCGGTTCTACCGAGGGACAAAATGGCTGCCAACACTTCCTGATTTGGAGTGTTGACAGCCAATTAACATAAAGCTCGTGCTCGGGAGGATCCGCGGCCCTAGATATATCTATCTTTTTACTTTTGATTTTCTCAGCAACTACTGAACGGATTTACACCATTTAACAAAAAGGGTTCTTTCTGAACCAAGAACTACCTCTTTGCCAAATTTGGTGTAATTCCGTTCAGCAGTTCGGGCTGTAGCCGTGTCTAAAGTTTCCTATGGAAAATTGCATGGGGAAAACGCGCTTTGGGACCCCCCTTTTTCTCGGCCCCGCTTGACGAATCCCCGAGACTTTCAGGGTAGGAGCGGACCGGAGCGCCCCACAAAGTTTGAAAATTTTGCGAAGATACGTCAACCGGCAAGAGAGTTATTTCAAATAGAATGTCGCGGATTTCCTATGGATAATAGGTTGTAACTATAACTATCTACTGGCGACCGCCAGTAGATAATATATATATATATATATATCAAAAATCAAAGTTCTTGAATAATTATTTAACTTGAAAAATAAAGCTAACACATAATACACCTCACAAATTTATAACTCACCTTCCAAATTGATTTGTAGAATATAAAATATCAGAAACTCTGAAAAGATTTTCTTATGCACACAATAAATGTAATGCACTGCTCTCAGCAAGGCAAAACCAGTAATGGCAAAGTTTCCCTCTCTTTCACCATACAAATAAATGTAAGTAACAAATCACATTGCTTCCTACATTATTTCAAATTGTAAAACACATTTCTATTGGTTAGACATATTAACCCTTGCCAACTGACTTTTAAAAGTGCCCAAACTGCTTCTGGAATTTTTTGGAGTGGCGACTCCACCGTGCACCGAAGCGATGGAACCGCGACTCCATACGGGAGTTCAAAAATATATTACAAATAAAAATACCACTATTTTTTAAGAACACACCACTTCTGAAGATACTACTGGCTTGGGAAATATTACTTTAATAAGATTTCACTTATATATAAATTACAATTTCACATTTTAAGTCCACAGTTAAGTTTCAACACTTCCCCCATTCTGCTTAATGCCAGTTTCCATAGTAACAGTTCATGGAACATTCAACTGAACTCACAGGTCGCAAGTTCACCATATTTTCAAGTTAACCACACAATGTTACAAATGCAAACAGCAGGTGTGGTTGACATTTCAAAAATATGAGCTTATCCTATCAACTGTACCTTTTAAACATGTTTTACTAACCAATAAGAAACATGCTTTTTAAAGAAAGTAACATGCACCCTATTTTTTAGTGTACAATGTTCTTAAACAGCCAATCACTTCTCTACTTTTTAAAAACTGCATCTTGTCCACCATTTTACATACCTCTTATTCTACCAACTGACTACCTCAGCTACAGACATCTTTTCATTACTTCCAGACATCCCTTTAAGATGCTTACAGTGTGGATTGTTGGACACAGCTATGTTTTCTGGTGCAAAAGGTATGCTGAACGCAGAGGTATTGACAAACACCTAGCTTTGCAAAATGTGGATATTAAATGGATTGCACAGAGAGGATTAAAATGGCACCAATTGATGCCTTTGGTGAAAACCTTTTTGCATCTCCAACCCCCTGACCTCATGAGTGTGCACTGTGGTGGCAATGACTTAGGCACAATGACTGGGGTAGGTCTGGAAATGCTAATGAAGGACACCTTTGCACAATTGATGTTGCTTTTACCTCAAACTGTCTTTGTATACTCTAACATATGCCAAAGACAGAAATGGAAGTGGTCAAATCAATTCTCGCCACAGATTGAAAAAGCTAGAAAGAATGTCAATAAAGCTGTTTCTGCTTACCTCAGAGACCATAGGATGGGCTCCATATCTAACAACAATCTACGTTTTGATATGGATGACATCTACAGAAGTGATGGAGTACACTTCACAGATCAAGGAAACAGAGTCTTTCTCAACAACCTAAAGATCTGCATCCGCACTTACATGTAGCTACAATAAACTCACGATGAAAACAAGGGCTCTTCTTAGAGCCAACCTATAACATAATACTAATTGTATTTTTTTTTACACATACATATTAATTTTTTATTTTTGGGTGAATTCCCGCACCCGGCGCGAATCCACAAAACAAAAGCATAAATTAAATGTACTACAACACAACACACTTTTCAAGTTTAACTATTCATTTTTAATTTGATATATTTCTAACAACTATATCAATTGTAATCTTGTCATTAACTTCAATCACAGTACCTCTTTAAAACAAATTCACAAATACAACACTACCTTCTAAATTACATACTACTTAATTAGTTATTTAAGGTGAATTCGTGACTCCAACGCGACGTTACATAGGGGCCCGAGCTGAGAGCCGCGTTGGGTTCGCAACTCCAAACTCGAAAGAAAAAAAAAACGATTCACTTCCATTATTTCGTATTCGCCCCGGGGACCCCATCCCCCGGGGCCTGCCACGATTTTTTTTTTATAAAAAAAAAAAAGAAGGGGGACCCGTGGCGCCCCTCCTCAGGCCAACAGTGGCCCCGGGGACCCCATCCTCCGGGGCCTGGCCTCTTTTTAAAGAAAAATTCAATTAGGGGAGGGGGGCCGCGTGGCCCCCCCTCCCCGGCCAATTATGGCCCCGGGGACCCGATCCCCCGGGGCCTGGCCTCACTGTTGGGGACCGTGGGGGGAGGCCCAATGCCCCCACAGTCCCAGCCAGCTCCCCGCCTCCTGCGGGAGCCGGCATTGCTTTTGCACAAGGGGAGCTGCTGACATGCAGCTCCCCTTGTGCAAAAGCAATCTGCTTTGGTTTTTGGAAGCGAGAGCAGGTTTCCTGCACTCGCATCCAAAAACCAAAGCAGAGTTTGATATGACAGGGCGGGAGCCATGCTCCCACCCTGTCATAGCAAACAGCAATGTCACGGGGGTGGGCACCCTGGGACATTGCAGGAGTCGGCCCTGGGGGGTGGCGGTCCCCATGGCCATCAAGGGCTCCTGGAGGGGGTCCGCGCGGCCCCCCTCCCATCATTTGTAAAGCCCCGGGGAAGTGGTGGTCCCCGGGGCCCGTAACGGACCCCCGCATTTGAATATTTAGTGCCCCGGGGTGGTGGTGGTCCCCGGGGCAGTGTGGCGGGGCTTGAGCCCCCCTACACCAATTATTAGTTATAGCCTCGGGGGGGTGGTGGTCCCCGGGGCTTGGAGAGGCCCACGAGGCCCTCCACCCAATTTTAACAAAGCCCCGGGGAGGTGGCGGTCCCCGGGGCTTGGGGGGCCCACGAGGTCCCCCGCCCTTATTTAATTAAAGCCCCGGGGAGGTGGTGGTCCCCGGGGCTGCGGGGGGGCTGCGTGCCCCCGTGCATAAATTATGAAGCCCCGGGGAGGTGGCAGTCCCTGGGGCTGTGGGGGCCCCCATGGGCCCCCACACCTTAATTTAGTATTGCCCCCAGGACCTGGCCCACCCGGGGGCTTAAGTACAATGAAGCGCTTAATTTTTGTAAAAAAAATTTGCCCAGATTCGCGCATCCGGCGCAAAGTCCGTCAATTTTTTCTTTAAAAAAAATGCTTTCTTTGGCCCTGGGGGTCCTTGTGGGACCCTCTAAGCAGGCCTAGGGGGTTAGGGTGTTTGTACCCTGCCCTCTTTTCTTATTTTTCATCTTCTTTTTTCTGATTTCTTGTGACTCGGTTACCGAGTCACAAGATGGCTGCCAACTCTTCCTGGTTTGGAGTGTTGGCAGCCAATCAGAAGTCAGCTCGTGCTCGGGAGGAGTCACGACTCCTCCTCAGTGCTCAGATATATACATTTTTTATTTCTTGAATTTCTCTGTAACTACTGAACGGATTTACACCATTTAAAAAAAGGTCACTTTCTGAACCAAGAGCTACCATTTTGCCAAATTTGGTGTAATTCCGTTCAGCAGTTCGGGCTGTAGCCGTGTCTAAAGTTTCCTATGGAAATTAACATGGGGAAAATGAGTTTTAGGACCCCCCTTTTTTCTCGGCCCCCGCTTGACGAATCACCCCAAAACTTTCAAGACAGGAGCTGACCGGAGCGCCCCATTAGTTTTGAAAATTTCGCGAAGATTCGTCAAACGGCGCCAAAGATATTGGCAAATCAAAAAATGCTTTTCCTATGGAAACTAGGTCCTAACTATAACTACCTACTGGCAACCGCCAGTAGGTAATAGATAGATAGATAGATAGATAGATAGATAGATAGATAGATAGATAGATAATACACCAGTTATAGTTATCTCAACTAAGTATAACTCGTGCCCTAAGGTCACTATAACTTGCGCCCCTGCCGTGAAGCCTTATCATCAATGATGTCATTTCAGATGTTGCAGTCATGCTATCAATGATGTCATAGATCATGTCATGAGTGATGTAATTTGTGGTTAATTAGCAGTGCACGATGAGAGCGCGACTTATAGTTACCGTAGGGCACAAGTTATAGCTACTTGAGATAACAAAGGGCCTTATTTAGATCTTGTGGGATGGGATACTTTGTTACAAACGTGACAGATCTGCCATCTGCTTTATTACAAGTGCCATAGGATATAATGCACTTGTAATATGGCGGACAGGATATCTGTCACGTTTGTGACGGAGTATCCCATCCTCCGAGATCTAAATCAGGACCCATGTCTGGTGAATTTCAGTGATTGAGTTTAAAAAGATAATGATGCGTTGTCACTTTTACTACCATATTTAAACCCAATCACACTCTGCACATGGGCTTTGACTCTGTGCTGTGTGGGGTTGGCCACAGAGCCTATCTATAGCCAGGCCCTGCATCCAACCCACACGGGCTGCCACCCAACGCCACGCACGGCAAAAGGCATACACAGTCTTGCAGGTCCTGGCCACACTCAGGCAGACTTACTGACTTTTTCAAAGATTCAGAACACCAAAATGTTAAAAAATGTGCATATTGGCTTTATCAAGGAGTAACCCTATCAATACAAAGGGTGGGTGAAAAATTCCGCTCAGCCGGCAGAGTTCGCAGAGTTTTGCCCAATCAGCATTCCGCATCGAGTGCGGAGTTCTGCCAAAATTCCGCCATTCACCGCATGGTGAAGTTTTTTTCTCATTTGCGGCTTGCCAACAGTAAGTTGGCGAGCATGAGCAAGAATTATGGTCCCCTAGCGCAATTTATGGGCGCTAGAACACCTTCTGGTGAGATTTCTCAGCACGGGTGGTCAAGGCATGCCACGACCATTTGCAATGAGAAAGCTGCCACTTGAAGAAAATCTACTTGAGTGGCAAAAAGAAGCAGCACCCTTTGGCGCACCGGGTGGCACCGGTCTCATTGATTTTACAGTGTGTAACATGCGCGAGAGCGAGCAGCACAACTTGCCGAATTCCGCTCGCTTGCAGAACTCTGCAAAATCTTGTGGAGTAATTCCATGGAATTCCACAGAGTGAAACTCCATGAGTTCTGCCCACCCCTAATCAATGCATATAAAACAGATCTATCATCTTTCTCCAAAATCACCAATTTGTTTAACAAATGTATATTTGAGTAATTCCCAAAATGCAATGTTTAATAGTGATTATTATTAATAAAATGTTCAAGAAAGTTTCAAGAAAAAAACAGCATGTCTATGAGTCTTTGTTTTAACGTAATTTTTATTATTGCATTTAGTTGGCTGAAATATGTTAAAAAAAGACTCAGAGACATATTGCTTTTCAGCCCACAAAATGCAATCATAAAAATAACCACAAGAGGGCATTGCACTCCAGCTGAAGAGCACAGAGCTCCAGCTAGTAGTTGTTTTAAAAAAAATGGTAAGCCCTCCTCGGGTCTTAGATTTAGTGACCCAGGAGACCTACTGTTTTTTTAATGTTCTTGCAGGGCTGCTGCACTCCCTTCATCCCCCACACAACATTAAAAAAGGCTTAGTGGGACCCCCTAGGGGCACCACCAAGTTAACAAAAATATAAATAAGGAAGCTCTAACAGGAAATTATGGGGTGCTCCTTTGAGGAGCAGTGAATAACAAATGAGCAGATCCTATCGCTCATTTATTATTCATTTTTGTGTCCTGGTGCCCAGCTAGGACACACTTTTTTATAAGTATTGAGTAGGGGTGTACAGCCCCCTCGAATCTTTACAGGCCTTGGTGACCCCATCCCTGGGCCCGATTTCTTTTTTATGTGGAGGGGGCGCCCAGCTCCCCTCCCTGAGCCTTTACAGGTCTTTGGACTCCATCCCCGGGTCCTAACATGGGTGCCCAAGTGTCCACCCAGAGCAACCACAACAAACAATGTTGTGGGCCATGGGGGTGAGCCATGGGGGTAGATCTAGGGCCCCTGCCGCCCTGCCAGTTTTCTGCATGCAACTGTCCTGGGTGCCTCGGGATCAAGCACTGCTCCCATCTGGCGGCAGCAAGGGTTTTTCACTGCTCCCACTAGAAAGGATCAATCTGAATTTTCCTGCACGCAGGAGTGTGGGGCAAGGTAACAAATGTCTCCTCCCACCCTGCTAGAGTATTTTTGAAGCTCCCGCCAGGTGGGAGCAGGCAACGCAAGGGCTTGGGGGCTGGGGATCCCTACCCTGCCCCCTTTATCTTATTTTTTAAAATATTTTCAGGACAGAGGACGAGGGGCCTGATTCACAGAACTAACTTACGTCAAAATCCTAAACTTACAACAATTTTGGTATTCACAGAATGAACTTACACATTTGGGTATTCACAGAATGAACTTACACATTTGGGTATTCACAGAATGAACTTACACATTTGGGTATTCACAGAATGAACTTACAACAATTTTGGTATTCACAGAATGAACTTACACATTTGGGTATTCACAGAATGAACTTACAACAATTTTGGTATTTACAGAATTAACTTACTCATTTTGGTATTCACAGAAGGCACTTACTCATCAATGAGTAAGTGCCTTCTGTGAATACCAAAATGTGTAAGGTACACAAAATGTGTAAGTTACACAAAATGAGTAAGTTACACAAAATGTGTAAGTTACACAAAATGTGTAAGTTACACAAAATGTGTAAGTGTCTTCTGTGAATACCAAAATGAGTAAGTTTATTCTGTGAATACCAAAATGAGTAAGTTCATTCTGTAAATACCAAAATGGTAGTAAGTTTAGGATTTTGTCGTAAGTTAGTTCTGTGAATCGGGCCCTAAGCACCCAAGTCCTGTAATGGCTGCCACAACATTTTTGTTCATGTAGTGGCCAGCCAATCAGAGAGCTCGCTCCAGCAAGACCTCTATGGCCCAAGAAAAAAAGCCCCCTTGGCCCAGCAAAATGCTCTATTTTTTAATTAAGCTTGAAGGACTTTCACGAGATGCCCTCAAGCCCAACTGTCCAGGTATACGAATATTTTTGTACCTTATTTTCTCCTAAACTACTGATCAGATTTACACCAAATCACAGACAGTGTGCTTTTTTGGACCCAGATCTAGCTTTTTGCCAGACTTGGTGCAATTCTGTTCCACCGTTTTAGCTGTAGCCTTTTTAAAAAAATGTCTATGTAAAATGCAGGGGGAAATCTGGTTGTAGGACCCCTCTTTTTTCACCTAACTATAATGTTACTTTAACCTTTTTTTTTCAATAAATTCTAAGGTTTATTTAAAATGTAAAGTAAGATATTATTACAATATCTAACTTTAAAGTCACTTTAACTGTTATTTTCTTCAGTGAATTTCTAGAATTCTTTAATATAAAGTTAGATTTTATAACCATACGCAAGTATGCCAACCTCTACATGCACAACCTTTGGTCAAGCGAGTCACAGGGTTGGCTGCAGGGCTTGGCCAATGCACAGACCCTGTGCCAACCCCCACGGGTGGCCATACATGACGTGCCCATCCCAACCCCTCGCAGGCAGCCATCTCCCTGCCATGCACTGCCTTCAGCTGTGCATGGTGTGGGGTTGGCTACAGCCCTCCGCAAAGGCCTCGCAGGCAGCCAACCCCCACCGTCGAGCAAGACCTTACACCTTGTGCAGCACACCCGCTTATTTTATTTTTATTGTTTTTTGCACCTGTGCGACTCTTGCAGGAGTAAATGGGTCACACTGGTTCCCACACAAGTCCTGCAAAAGAAATTTTGGGAAGATTTGGCCACACAAAGTTGAGGGGGTCATGGTACCCCTACCCTGCCCCCTTATGTCATATCTTTATTTCTTATTGGCAGGACATATGGACCTTGTCTTCATGTCCTGTAATTGCGGCCAGCCAATCAGAACACAAGTTACAGTGGGACTCACAGGAGCTTTTCACTCCCACAGGACTAGCATAGCTTTTTGCTCTCACAGGAGTGAAGCAGATGACGGGAAAAAAAGCCCCCTCAACCAATCAGATCATTCAATTACTTGATGCTATATGCCCACGGGACTCTCACGGAAGACCCCAATAACCAACCCTCCAGATATCTATAGATTTGGAACCTTAATTTCTCAAACATTGTCGTGCGCATTTTCACCAAATCACAAAAAGCATGCTTCCTGGGTAAAGATATATCTTTCTGCCACATTTAGTGTAATTCCATTCATCTGTTTTTGCTGTAGCACTATTCAGATATCCCTACATAAATTGCATGGGGAAATTGTCTTTTCGGAACCACCCTTTTTTCACTGTCCCCGCTTGTTGGATCACTCAAATACTTTTCATGAAGTAGCTGAGGTGAATGAACTTTTTTGGGAAAGTTTTCTGTAGATTTGTTAAAAAGCGCAAAGTTATTAGCAAACCCCAAAATACATTTCCCATGTTAACTAGGTCCTAACCTAACTATTGCTACACAGTATATGAACACAAACGCACATCCTTACAACGTCAGGTTTAACCATCTTAAGCAAACCAGTAGACTCATGCATTGCATCAAACAATTGTAGCTTTACAGTCAAGGGTGTTTAGATAAACTAATGTATGTGGCAAGGGCAATGCCGGGTTTTACTGTTTTGCCGCCTGGAACATTCAACAGCTGCAGTGGTGGAGCACAAGGGGAGCCAGAACAAGCAAACCTGGGGACGAGCCCCTTCTGCCCCTAGCTCAAGGGACCCAAGTGCAAGGCAGCCCTTTAGTTTTAGCAAAGGGGTGGTGTTAGCTAATGCTGGGGATAGCTATTTGTTCAGTTTTTGTAGCCAGGTTCAAACGCTACAGCATCACAGTTGCAAACATCCGTTTTCACAGGCTGCACTGGCAACTATGTTGGAGAATTGGCCTGCTGTGCTAGGGTTTTGTGTTCTGATGAATGCTGTTTGCACAAGAAACACTTGCAGGGAAGAGGCTGTGATCCACCAAGGTCATTGGTAAGCTTAAAACAATGTCCGCCGTGTGAGATGTTTATATTAACAGTGGTGTCAAGTTAACCTCTCCTTTTCACATTTGTCTTTGATATTTCAAAGGAACGCCTAGAGTAAAACAGTGTGATGAATCAGTACCTCTAAAGAGATTTTTAAGCATCATTTGTTTCCAGGCTTAAACACCTTTAAAAGAAATAATAACAAAACAGAAAGTTCAAATCTTAATTCAAGCCCGGGCACAGGCATTTAAAAGTGTTAGCAATTGTATCCCTCTGGCCCTTTCAGACATGAGCTAAATACGATTTAATGATCTTTCCAGAAAACCAGAGGCTGCATGGGAGCTATGTGACGTGAGCACCAGGCCAGCATGGCAATTCTGTGAATAGTTACATTTACAAACACACATCACACATGCTGATAAATTGCCATCATATAGACGTCAGAATATATGGGCCATTGACACATCCAGAACCCACCGAGACATCATAAATGAGGGTGGTTAATCATGCACTGGAGTTTCACTGAAATACCTTCGCTTTCTCCCTAAATGTATATTCCTTGTTCCTGAGGAAGTACAAATGCACTTTTTCTGTCCAGATTCACTCAAATGGATATTTAGATAACCCTTGTATGACCGAAATGCCTCACAGTGTGCAGAATGTCTGGCAACGTGCTCTGTCCGACTGGACTCGACGAACCAAGCCCACAAGAGTTGCTTCGCGTGTTTTAGTTGCAACCAGACAGAACACATGCCTCTTTAGGATCTAAGGTAGAACAAAGGATATCCACTACATAGTAGTGAGTGGCTACTGCCCTGTCGCCAAGCTATGAAGTGACTGGCAGCTACTGATAACCAATTGGATAAGGCAGGTGCCTTTTCACCTGCGCTTGGAGCAATCCCTATTACCTCCTCCTAAGTCTTCCTTGCCACCAGAGTTACGTAGTGAGCTTCAGCTCCACACCAGAACCCTCCAAAGCAAATTAGCATCCCATGCCTCCCATTCCTCCCCAACATGGCCAACCACCGTCATCCCTGACCCAGCCATCTTTAGATGCCTCTAGACCAGAGAACTAATGTCTGAGCTCGCTGCTTCCGTTCCTGGCAAAAATAACAGAATCCTATGTGAATACCATTCTAACGCAATATCTGGAATCTTATTCCATATTGGATTCATCGCAAAATGGCTTCTGGCCAGGACACAACACAGAGTCAGCCCTATTGGCAGTCATGGAGCAACTCTGAGCATTCATGGACGAAGGCAAAACGTTGGCACTTATCCTGTTAGATCTTAGTGCCGCCTTCGATACAGTCTCATATAACATCCTGCTTCTCCGGCTGCAGGAGATCGGTATCACTGGCAAAGCCCTCGCCTGGTTTACATCTTTCCTGTCTAACAGGTCTTTCCAGGTTATCGCCCCTCCCTTTCACTCTCAAACACACCCATTACGCTGCGGTGGCCCTCAGGGGTCGCCGCTGAGCCTGACCCTGTTCAATGTCTATATCCGGCCGCTGGCTGTGCTGGCCAAAGCCTGTAATATCTCCATGGTGTCATATGCGGATGACACGCATTTGGTATTATCCTTTACCAAGGACACTAGCCTGGACGCCACCAAATTCCATGAGGACCTGACCGCTATAGCAGTCTGCTTGGAGGAGAATTGCCTCCAGCTGAATTCTTCAAAATCTGAGATCCTCCTACTAGGTAGAGACCCTCATCTCTGGGGAGCCAAGTGGTGGCCGCCGAAGCTGGGCACCCCTCCTGTGCCAAAAGCCGTCATAAAACATCTCGGCTTTTGGTTCGACAATGCTCTTTCCTTTGAGGACCACCCCAAGTCTGTGGCAGGGACCTGCTTCAGCTTACTGCGTGGACTTAAACCAATACTTGGTCTGTTTGACCCCCTAACCCGCCAGCTAGTCGTCCAGGCTACGGTGGTGGCCAGGCTGGACTACTGCAACAGTCTGCTGCTTGGCTCAAATAAATCTGTGATCAATAGGCTACAGCACACCATGAACGTGGCAGCACGTACACTGTTCGCCATGCCTAGGTGTAGTTCTGCCTCTGGTCTGCTACAACACCTTCACTGGCTGTCTTTAGAGCAAAGAATCCAGTTCAAAGCGCCATGCATTACATACAAAATTCTTGCAGACGTAGGCCTGGCGATTCGGAGCAATTTGAGTCACCCTTGCATCCCGGCCCGCGCTCCTCGCTCTGCCGACCTACATCTGGCGCACGTGCCGCGGTTCCGCAGATCCAGAGCAGGAGGATGCTCATTCAAGGTGCTTGCTCCAACTCTTTGGAATTCTCTGAGACTCTCTATCAGAAACACTCCTAATCTCATGTCCTTTAGCAGGGCAGTGAAGACCTGGCTTTTTAAATGATCAGCATCTCCTCTCACACCCTTACCTCCTTTACCCTAGCGCTGGGACGTCCCTCTGCCGGGACAGCCATGCGATTTATAAATTTTATAGCATGACATAACATAACATATAAGCGGAGGGTCGACCCACCCCACTTCCTGTAGAACTACCAAGCCCCAAGAACCACATGAAGCTGATAGCCAAACAGGGAGGGAGGGATGGGAATTCATGTGGCGAAGAAGACAATACTTGGAGTAATGAAGATTACCTGTAAGTAACCGGGGCATTATCCCATTAAATCTGCATGCCCCTCAGAAATTTTGACTGCAATCCCTGCCTTGGAGTAATAATACCCCGGGTGAAACTACTTTGAATGCCTGGGCAGGACAACTCCAAGATCTGTCTAGCAACAGTTAAACACCACTTGGGGTATTTGGGCAGTGGCAGTACAATCTATATTGAGCTTACCATTTGCTCCTCCATTTCCCTCTAATGTAGCAAGCCAAGGAAGAAGCCTACAGCGATGATTTATTTTCTTGTTGGCTGGTGTTATGAAATTAGAAGGTGGCTATGGCCTTCTGCCAAATCCATCTTTTAAAAATGTTAACTTACCCTCCAGAGCAAAAGGTATAAATTCATCTTTGTGGTAGTGCAAGCTCTGCATGTGATGTCACACCCGAACAGTACCATGCAATTACTAATAAAAAATGGCTGAAAACATGCATACCTTCCTTAGCATATTTATTTTATAATTGAAGTGTATACCTTGATTATTGGGCTACTCGTAGTAGCATAATTCCACGTTTCCTTTCATTTACGCTTACAGCCTAGCTTCCTCTCATGGAAGAATTGCTTCGAGCGCACATAGGGGCATATTTCCAAGTTAAGTGGCGGAGTGTGGCGTTAGCCTTCTTGGCTTAATGCAGCGCTCCGTCACTTTAGAAACGCAGGGCTGCACCATATTCACAAGAATATGGTGCAGCCCTGTGTTTCCCCCTGCGCTGGCGCTAAATTTAGCTGCCTAGCGCCAACGCAGGCACACATGCACCATAGTGGAAGGGTGCCTGTGTTGAGGGGAAGATTGTTTATTTGTAGGAAAGTGTCCCTTCCTGCACATAAACAATCTTGCAATGCCTTTTTGTAACTTCTATGTGTACTGCTTTATGCTTGTTAAAATGATTGTTTATGTGCAGGAAGGGGGACCTTCCTGTACATAAACAATCATTGGCGTTTTGCTGTTTCGATGTGTGCTGCACAACGCAGCACACATGATAACAGCAAAACCGAGGAGAAATCAAACATTTCTCCTCATTGCGCCAGGGTAAGACCAGGTTTTCCCTGGTCTTAATTCTGGCACTGCCCCATATTTACGCTGCCCTTGTAAATATGGGGCAGCATCAAAATCAATGGGTGTTGAGGTGGAACGCCCACAGCAACACCCATTGCCCTCCCCTTTAACGCTAAGTGTAGCATGAAAGGGGGCTTTATTTACAAGGCAGCATTAAGCCACGTTAAGTGGCTTAACGCTGCTTGTAAATAAGACGAAGCCCCTATCGCCACCACAACGGCACTAAAAGTGACGTTGTGGTGGCGATAGGGGCTTGTAAATATGCCCCATAGTCCTGTGTGAAACAGGATGCATGCCACATACCCTAATAGTGTTCACCAGGTGACTTGCTGAAAGTGAAACGGCAAACAAGATGATTTGTTATTGTGGACAGATGGTAAAATTGGGGACCTCATAATGAAAAGCATGGTGAAATTCCCATTTGTCATAAAGGCACCTGCCCCTGAGAAGCACATATAAAGCCCTAGAACTCTCACAAGAAATATGCATATTATGGGAGAAAAAAGGATACATGCCAACAAACCCAACTCAGGCAGGAGACTCTCCATTCTTGAAGCTAAAAATTCTTTATTTTAGCTATCTCCCGCATAAAATTGTCACAGCTTCAATATATGTCAATGAGGAAAATACATTTTGTTTTCGGAATCTCTCACTTTCTAGTTTTAAAATGTTGGCATGTATGAAAAAGCCAACCAACTTTGAACAGCCCTACTTACAAAACATAAATCAATTATCTGACTTTGTAAAAATGGTTGTCCAAACCCAGGGCGAGTGAGGGCACAGGGCAAGCAGGGGTTACGGGGTCTCAACCGTGGTGGTTGTGGCCTTTTACCACTAATGTTCTGGAGCCTGAACTGCTAAAGCACTTCAAACAGGGTGTCAAGTACATCCTTTCCGCACTTGATTCTCAGGCAGTGAGGATGAGCTATCACAGGCTTCCCTGGGTGGGAAGTAGTGTGTTTAGTGGCTCAGAACTCACACAGTTACACAGCAGAGAAAATAACTGTTGGCCAGTCCAGTGCTTTTCTTTATAGAAAAAGAGGAACACTTTTATTCACACCTAAACATAATACTACACAAAGTAAGGTCAATCAGGGACATTGTTCTTATATGAGTGCTATGGGATTGAAATCACACAAAATTTTACTTATGACACATCTGCATGCTCACTATGGCATGTGGAAGCAGCCTTCCTGGTTCTGTAACCCGTAGGTCAGTCAATAATGTCCCATAACTGAAAAGTTCACTCAGAGCTTCAATGTGCAAAGAACAACATGCCCATTCAGTTTAGCAGTACAGGCAGAGTCGAAGTTCAAGCTCACTTGGTTGCTGTGCCTGAAGTATCAGATGCTCAGAAATCTGGAGCATGAGGCCCACTGACAACAGTAGCAGTCTTGGTCCTGCTTTGGCCTGCATCACAACAGTGATGCAGGCAGCTGGATATGCCTTCCAGTGTCAGTCAAGGAATGTGACTGCTCCATCACATCAGCTGCTCAGGTCAAAACTTGTCCCACCGCCCAAGTAACAAAGATCCCAGCCATTGGTGGTCAGTCCTCCAACTGTGGTGCCAGAGTCAGCACAAGTCATTTCATTCCTGCTGACAGATTGCAATGTTGCACTGATGGTCTGGCTCTCAGAATGCTGGCTGTGCAGGCATACAAAGCTGTGTAAGAAACCTTACTGGGAGGACAGGAGGAGAATCACTCCTGGACTCAGGTTGGCATCAGTTAAACTCCTTGATTCAGTCCACTCTTTCGAGCTCCCCCACACACTGGACACAGGGGCAGGAGATTTATCCTAGGGAATTCATCTCCCTGTAGGATCAGTTGCTCTTTCTCTTCCCTAGGCAGGCCAGGCAGGCTTTCGGGCACCGGGAACAACCACAGTTCTTCCAGCAGGATGATACAGACTTCAGGTAATATCCATGTACCGCTGGGAAACTGGCTGCCTAAGACACCAGCCATCAATCTCAGTAGTTCTTAGTGGACTCTGTGGTGCACTGACTTCCTTAGACAAATAGAAACTAGAACTGGAGCCAAGTCGGAATGTTTGGATACCGTTTTGAAGATGGATATGTTGGTCCAAACATCAGTGCTCTGCAGCTAGTTTTAGGTGGTTCCCTTAAAAAGGTACAGCCTCCCTCCACAGAGCAGACACAGTCTTTGTTGAAGGTGACGGCTCACCCAGCAAGTAGTGATAATGCTTTACTAACAAAGGCCACTGCTGCAAGCAGAACTTTACTCAAGTGGAGCACCTAGGGACTACATTCATACCTACACTGGAAAAAAAGATCTGTTTAGTATTATCAATCAGAAAATAGTACTGTCGCCACCGCTTAATGTGTATGTCCCAGGACATGGACACTGATCCCATTCTGACTAGAGTCTCTAGAGTGTGCATTTGAAGCGCTCCCTTAGACCTTGGAGCTAGGTCATGGGCCTCATGGTCACTAACAAGGCCTGTGCAGGGTTATTGTGTGTGCGGCACCCAAACATTTTAGAATATCACATCACCTGTAGCTGGGGACACTCAGGGCAGGGTTGCACGTCTATATGAGCATGCAGGGAACATTCCCGTCACACGAGTGATGCATGCCCTATCCAAATTGTATGGGAGGTATTCTAGTAACACATGATCTAACGTTTCCCTCATGGCCTGGCTGCAGCAACCACACTGCTGCTCGATCACTAACTTGTACCAATGACCTACGAACCAATTGCAACATGTATCCCAGTCTTTCTATTTCACTTTAGTTTTGTATATTTTACGTGTACATAAATCGAGAAACATAGGGGGCATATTAGCAAGACCCACGTTAAAATTATCGCCGTTTTAGCGGCAGGAAACTGCCGCTAAAACAGCGATAATGGGCTTGCTAATATGCGTTATGGAATTCCAATAGAAGCCCAGGTTAGATGTCCTGCACATCTAACCTGGGCTTCTATTGGAATTCCATAACGCATATTAGCAAGCCCATTATCGCCGTTTTAGCGGCAGTTTCCTGTCGCTAAAACGGCGATAATTTTAACGTGGGTCTTGCTAATATGCCCCTATGTTTTTAAGAGTTTTTTATACAACTGCTATCACGTGCAGTTACTTTTTTAAATTTGTTTTTCATATTATCGTCTGAATACATTACCAACACATGCTTAGCAGCATAGACAGACCACGTGTAGACTTATTAGTACCCGTAATACAGCTTTAACACGTTTCTGGTGAGCAACACGTATTCGGACTAGAAGGCCAGTATGTGAAATCAGTGGCGTAGCAGTGGAGGGGGTTGGGGGGGGGGGCGGTCCGCCCTGGGTGGCACGAATTTTGCCCCCCCCCACCCCCGCGTTATTACCTGCAGCCGTGCTGGGCGGTAGTCGCGGGACTCTACACCCACCACCTCTTCATGCGGCCACCGGGCGGCAAACCCAGTGACGCTAGTTACGCCACTGTGTGAAGTGAATTGTCGCTACTGGGGAGCTGTCCTCAGTATGTATCAGACTGAGGAGCCAGTGCAGCCTACCTCTCTGCAATTGGGGGATGAGGTGGGCGAGATGTTGAGGCGTGCGGTGAGAGGGAAGGGTGACGATTCATTAAATGAATGCTGATGGTACAACCATCAATGACGAAGACACGGATGTGGAAGCAGGAAGTAAGCAGACGCGACGCACGCATGTTTTATAATATTTTACTTCATGTAAAAGCTAGCTCATCCATTAATGATGGATAGTGGAACAGTAATAACGAAAATAAAATGAAACTGCAATGTATAAAGAATAAAAGAGATTCAGAAGAAATTCGGAGAGCAACACTCCGCTGCATGGGTAGAAGGTCAGAATTGTTGGCACTGACCCACTTTCGTGGAGGGGAAGAAACAATGAACTGACTTCAAAGTGCTGTAGATTTCAAAATGATTGTGGGGTAGCAGGAGTACAATTACCTTTGAGGCATGATCAGTCTCTGATATTTCTATTTAAACTTTTGCTCTGTCACTATCAAATCGATGGTCTAATCAAAGGCTACCGTGAACTGCTCTCCTTTTAGGATTTTCCAGAAGAGCCTACAGTGGTTTTTACCCTCGAGGTTGGCTCTGCTATGGACATTAAACTCCTAGGGATATGCCACGATGTCTTCCTGTCTTGAAGATTTATTAAGTGATCAAGTGCTATGTAGCTGACCGGCGATTACTGGAGATTCAGATGTAATGGGGGATGGGGGGGGGGGTTGGGCAAGATTTTCTGTTCACCAGGTTTCTCTTTCAATAAGCTTTATATACATGATTATATCCTCTTCCAGCAGCCAAATGATGTATTTACAGTGCTGACAGTATGGCGCCCGGAGGAGATTATTTGCTTCCTCGCACGTTTGTAAGGGAACCTGTCATCTAAGGTTCGGTAGGGCCCCAACGGCGAATGTTCCCCCCTTTTAGGGTAAGGAGGGGAATCAGGCAGGGCTGTGTATTGTCTCCCCTTCTGTTTTCACTCTTTATTAATGGGGTCGATGGTGACCTCTAGGCTCTGCAGGCCGATGCGTCACCGGACGTCCTGTCCCCGTGTTGTTATACGCCGACGACGCTGTTTTACTATCTAGGACATCCATCGGCCTGCAGAAGCTGATGAATGCATTTGGGACCTTCATGGAATCTAAGAAAATGGTGTTTAATAAAGCCAAAACTTACACAAGGGCCCGTGGGAAGAAAGTGCGAAAGTGTAGATGTTTTTGTATTGGGGATTCACCAATAACAATAAGGAGTAAACTCATTTGCTTACCTAGGGATTCTCTTTTGAGATAAAACTGTTCTACATTCGGGTTGGGACTGTACGGTTATACCTCTGGTAACCCCCTTCAGGTAGAGGAGAACACTTTCTTAAAACGCTTGTTAAGCCTACCGGCTTCAGGGCAAAACAACAGTGTTTAATAATCCATCATATCTTAAAAATGTCAATGCAAACTGTTCAACACTATTCTTATAGCTTTGGGTGGCTTGGAATAGTCTGAATTGTCACACTTTTTTTAGCAATTCTATTTTCGAGCAATGGTACCTGGTCCCAACAGGTCTCAAATGCTAGATCTACGATGAGCAGAAATTGCTGCAGGATTTTTAGGTTCTTCCAAAAGTTGATAGCCAGCCAGTTAAGGAGATGGTAGATATATGTAAGGCTACAGGGGTGTCTACTGCTACGTTCGGGGCGGGACTGTGCAGTTATACTCCTAGTAACCCCCTTCAGGTAAAGGAGAACACTTTCTGAATATGCTTTCTATGCCTACCGGCTTCGGCTTCAGCTTCATCTTTGATTGCCCATAAGGAGGTTGGTTTGTAATGTTTGGAAGACCTGCTTTTACTGAAACCCTCCTTACTCTGGTTCTCCATTTGGTCTAAAGAGGAAACAAGTTTTACGAAATCGATTATTTTAGACTGTCTTGCCTTGGACCATGTTTCTTATATCCCTTGGCTTTCATATATGACAGCATCTTTTAGTACTTTATTTAATATGTCTGTACTGCAAGACCCACTTAGATTTTCATCTCTTGATAAGAGTTGTATTAAAGTAACCTTTTTTAAATATAGATATGATTGCAGAATGTGTGAGGAGCTGAGGAAACCAACTGTTGCCTTTTATATGTCGATCAACCTTCCGGAGGGTTGTCAGTACTACTTGTCTTGTGTGAATATCATTCAGCACCATTTTGTCCTGACCAGATTACATGTGGGCACAGTACATCATTTAGTTGCCCTCCCGAAAATGAAGGTACACCCACTGGACATGACGCCTTGTCCTTGTGATGGTCAGTCTAAGCAAAGCACCGAGCACTTTATGTTATTTTGTGAATTCTATAAGAATCTTAGAAGTTATTACCTTAAACCAATTTTCCTCGCACAGAAAAGTAGAGACTATAAAATCGCACTGAGCTAGCTGTTTGCACTTAGAGACCCCATTGCATGTTTTAATGTTGCACTTTATATAAGGGGGGCAATACACCTCAGGAAAAGTATTGTGTGTTAGATGTGAACCAAGGGAGGAAGTGGGGCTGTTTTTAATACTTGTTTCTAGTTAACTGTGTTTTTTACACTGTATATTTATTAATTATATTGTATGCACTTTTATGGCTGTTTTTAACCTGCCGAATAAAGTTTTGAATCAAATCGAATCAACAGTATGGGGTCACGTTTTTGGAAATTCGCCACAATCTGGCTGCATTATTCTGCAGTTGTATGTTTTATGTTGGTCATTTTGTTTTGGAAATGTGGTTTATAGCATACTACAGCTATCTAGCTGTGCTGTTATCAAAGATTGTATCAGTTTCACGTGATGCATGTAAAGGTGTAAGGGCAAGGTTTTTTGCAACCATGGTAGCTCTTTGGGCTTGACATTAACTGCAGCATTGATTCCACTGAGTACTTAATTTGAGCTGCTGATTTCCGGTGCTGGGCACCGGCAGTTGATTCTCAACACTGGCACTAATGACAGTCTACCACGTGGTGGCGCTGTCTGTGTAATTTTGAGATGAGTATAAAAACAGTGTTTAATAATTCATCATATATTAAAAATGACAATCCAGACTATCCAATGCCATTCTTATAGCTTTGGGTGGCTTGGAATAGTCTGAATTGTCACAGTTGTAGGAGTGCGATGGCTAGTAGTTGCGTTGGTACTGTTATTGGCAGAGCTGGCAGGGGCATTTGGTGGTGCACGCTGCAGTGGCTTTCTGGGAAGGGTCCTGGTACTTCCTTTATTTATAAATTAAACACTGATTCCAATTGAGAAATATATGGCAACATCCAACAGAATCTTCATGGATGTAAGTTGAGGACTTACCAGATCCTGTAGCCATTCTAAGGGAAGGCATTTTTGGCTTGCTTCTCCAAGCATAAGTATGCAACATGTATCTTTATCAGTTTAGACGTAAAGAAGTTATATGTAGCACAATAACAAATGATAATCAAAATGTCTTAAAAACGAGGAACAAGAATGGAATGTTGGTAGTGAATTACCCAGACCATAAAATTAAATTATATTGAAGAATGCCCAATTTTGGTTCCAAATCTACAGGAATGGCCAACTGTAATTTCCATCTAAACATGAGTCTAGCATTCAATTAGATCCTGGCACCATCTAGTCATGGTGGGTGCCATTTTGTGATCCAGACCAGCAACATACATGTGTCCCATTTTTAAAAATTGAATTTCCAGCTGGATTGTTATGCCGATGCAGTGGAAGGTTAGCTCAACCCCTCTTGAATGCCTTTTGTGATTAAGTTTACTCTGGCCCCAGTGTGGAAAAGGCCACTTCAAGGAACGAGGAACTTATCACAAAAACATTAACCTTGACTTTCCGCCTTACAGACTAAACCAGATCTAACTAAACATTGTACATCACTAACCTGAAAACCCTCTCCCCTAAATAACCAGCTCACAATGATTTCACACACACACCCAACCATGCTTAATGTCCTACAACCTGAAACGTTAAACTTCCTTCTAATTAAAATGTCCACTATACCCTATCCACCCAATCACCCTGCTTTTAAACCTGCCTTGCCCCCTTCAACTTGTAATTATACTGTTTTTTAAACTGGAAGTTCGATCAACACCGCCACCCAGAAAAAATGAACAGGAGTTTTTCTGCCCCTGCCCCCCAACTAGACTCCTCCTTATCTGCTCTTTTATCTTCTCGACATCTTCACTCTCAGGGCTTCTGCCACTGCTTACCTCAGCTGCATCAAATACAGATTTATGCCTAGCACAGACAGATGAACTCCGTCATCCCAAAAAAGAATGTCTCCTCAAATTTAATCTCTGGGTGACTCACCCTACCAATCACTTGGTCCCTGCAAAATCTCCTCATCTCTCTGTTCAGCTTCCTGCATGCTCTGTCAATCGCAGCTTGTTTTTTCTCCCTCCTCGATGCTCTCCTAGGTAGAAACTCTATCTACATCACATGTGTCCTGGCCCGACTCGCCTTCATTTCTTTCAAATCCAACTTCATAAGTTAAGAGCTAAGCCTTTTACCTTTACCAACTAATCATCCCCTAAATGAACTACTATCACATCTGGGCACCCATCTTTATCCAACATTTTGTTCAGTGTAGAAAATTACTCCTACCATTTCATGCCCCCTTTTCCTAACCATTGCACTTTTATAGCCAACTCATAAAACCCCAACTGCTTTCCATATCACATCATCGCTGCTTACTGCTCTGCACATTTTATAAATGAATGGCCACAAATCTATACTGAGATCAGACTGCTATGTGGCCCAGGCACTGAATTTAAAAACAACCAGCAGGCAGAACATGTCATAACTGCTCAACATTCTTCCAGATCGCTGTACATGTAGGTCCTGAAACATTCTTATGTCATCTCCCCGGCTTATTTATCCTGCTGGCTTCCTAGCCCCTCTTTCCCACTTCCATTGCTGTCCCAATCCTGAATGAGTGTGTACCATATTCTTCACCTTTCAGCCCTAATGCCCTTAAAGCCTTCCGCATCACAGCTAGCAATTGAAATGCTGTCACCTTTGAACTGTCCCTGTGCCTAAACCCCTTTCCCCCAGTGTTAACCCTGCCCTTCTGATACCTCAATAAGCACTGAACCGGATACAGCCTTGCCGCCGGGTAGGCCTTTAGCAACACCCTGCCTCCTCGTGCCCGTTGGTTGGTCTTTGACCTCCACACTGTAACCTTCACTCCTTCCAGCCCTCCACTCACATCTTTTTCTGTCACGCCTGGTCACGCCCCAACAATTCTGATACTCTGAACACCCCAAAGAATATCCATAACATAAGTACAGAAAACAGTTTGTGTGTACGACCTGCATGTCAATGGTGTAAAGAACCATGAACCAGCTCCAATATTCCCATGTTCCTATCCGCCAAACCTCTGGAAGCATTTGCCCATTCTCTGTGTCTGCTCCCATGTCAGGCCCACAAAATCTCTGCCATAGTGAATGAGATAAAACGTCTGCAATGTCATTGTCGATTCCTGGAACGGGGCTTGCTTTGAACACAATGTTGGGCTGCAAATAGCCCAAAAGAAAAGCACGAAGCAGCTGCCAAACTTTCAAGTCCCTAGCTGACTGTCTGTGCACTCTGTCCACCACTGCTATGTTGTCCACATTGAACCTGCCCTTCTTGTTTGCCAGCTTTTTTCCCACAATGCCAATGCCACAACCAGCGGAAAGAACTCCAGAAATGTGATGCTTTAGCCCCCTTGTTTCCAGTTGTCCGGCGCACCACTTTCCCTGCCAAAACAAACCAAAGCCTGCTCCCCCTGGGGCATCTGAAAATATTTCTACATTCCACTCAATTTCTTCAGTCAAATCTGCCAGGGGAATGCCATTAAAGTGCTCCAAGAAAGTCAGCCAAATCCTCAAATCGGTCAGCACTAGTACTGAAAGCCTGACTCGATGATGTAGTAAAGACAAACCCGACAATGCCAAACCCAACCTCCTGCCAGTTTGCACCACTCTACAAGCAAAGTTTAAATGCCCTAACAGTACCTGGACCTCCCTCACCCGCACTTTTTTGCGTGTCAACAATGACTCCAACCACTCAATCTTCAAGTTCTTCTCCTTGGGCAGCCTTGCCTCCATTTTAGTAGAATCAATGTCAATACCTAGGAATGTCAGAACTGGACTAGGACCAACAGTTTTCTCCTTTGGGAGTGGTACTTCCACCTCGGCCATCAATCTCTGAAATTCACCCCACATGTGTTCACACTGTGATGATCCTGCTGCTTCCACAAAGAAAAAATCATCCAAGTAGTGTGCCACTAACTTGTAATCTGTATCAAACATGAACATCCATTGCAGAATAGAACTGATTTTTCAAAGAGGGCACAGAAAACTGAACACCCCATAGGCAATGCTTTGTCCACAAATGATTCCCCTTTGGAACTGTATTCCCAGCATTCCATAATCTACAGGGTGCATGGGAAGCAACCAAAACGCAGACTTAATATCGCTCTTTGCCATTCAAGCCTCCCTTTCACTTCCTGCACTAAAGTCAAGGTGACATCCACTGAGGAAAACTTCACTTACGAATCTTCCTCTGGAAGAAAATAATTTATAGAAGAACATTCTATGTCTGGCCATGACAAATGCTGGATCAACATAAACTGCACCTCTTCTATCTTAGGAACCACTCCAATGGGTGACACAATCAAATCAATCATAGGCCAATCCTGGAATGGACCTGCCACCATGCCCTCCCATATCTCCTTCTGCAATTTGCTCTTCATTACCTATGGATGCTCTTTGGCAGACTTCAAATTCTCTGCCCAACTCCATGCCCTTGGGCCCTGATACCCCAGCCGGAACCCTTCTTTAAAAACTCTCAGTAAAAGGTCTACCTCTTGCTTGTCCCCATACATTGCATCCAATAAGCAAGCCTGTCTACCTTAACTGGCATCATTGCCTTTACCCGTGCTCGTCTTCCTCCCCCTCCCTGCCTTTGCTGTTACCAAGACCACCCAATTTGTCCCTGACTTTCTCTTGTGGTTGGCCCACATTGCGTGAGTGGATGTTTTGACTTGCATCTTGAGCATCCATGTTTACGTTTGTAAAATTCTCTATTAGAGAAACCCCTGTTGAATGCCCAACATGCCCTGCCTTGGCCCTTATGTTCCCTACCCATTGTTCCCACCGCTCCCTGGGTGGGGCGGCCCTGAAGGGCCCATAAACCACAGGCAAGCCACTTGCAGTGAAAAATGTTGGCGCCAGCAAGTGGGGGACATCATGTGCAGCTACAAGTCATTATCTAGCTCTCTCCATTTGCCCACAGCATCCTCCACCAGTCTAGCCCTGAACGTCTCATCATATAATTCCCAAACATTTCCCCCAAACTTAATCTGTGCCTTTCTCATGACATCCATGTTTTTAGATAAAGCTATGCACTTTCTGGGTACTTCTCGCAGTACACACTGGCATATAGTAAAAGATCCGCTGTCCAATCTTCAATTGTCACGGTGTGAGAGGGCTGGGCAGACAAATAGGCGTGGAGGCTGGATGTATTTCTTAATGCTGAAATTTATTGAGCTTTTAGGCATTATGAGAAACTATATGAACAACACAACATCAGGATTCGCCGGTATATGAGTACTCCATGGGGCATATTCACAAGGACTTATCGCCGAGTTATCGCCACCTTAAAGCATCAAAAGTGGAGATAGATTTAACGCCCCATTCACAAGTGGGTGCAAACTGCAGACATCCCCAGTATTCCTGCGATAACAGCTGCAAAATTTATCTGCACGGGTGACACCACCAACTAACCCTAATGAGATGCAGAGTAGGCGTTCCCGTGCAAAAACTCACGAAAACACCACTACACCACTTTCACAACGAACTGCCAGATTTGCAATGCGAACCAAAAACAGGCGATAATCCGCGGTAGCAGCAGGGAATTAACACCTGCCTTTTGCTGGTGTTAAGCAGGACGACTACCTGCAGCATGAAAGGGAGCCCAGCCAAGAGCCACATCTGAAGACCCACAGATGTGATGGAGACAATGATCATGCAGCTCGGAGACCCATGAGGGCCACAACACCCACCACCCCCAGGCCCGCCACCACCCCCAGGACCCATCTCGCCCCCCCGGACCACCACAGAGGCAGCGTACACAAAGACAGCGGACCCACCTTAAAAGCACCAGCCGCACAGACCCAGCACCAGAGGAGGACATTGCCCACTACAGGCCCAAAAGGACAACCATCCCCCGCATCCTGACCCACATCGCCCACCTGCTGACGGTACCAACACAGCGGACAACCAACATCCCTCCGCAGACAAAGCTGCCGGCTGTGCTGCACATGTTGGCCTCTGGTACCTTCCAACCCACAACCGCCAGAGTCGGAGGAGTCACACAGCCAGCCCCATCCAAGTTCATCACACCTGTCCTGGATGCCATCATCAGCCTGGTACCCCAGCACCTCCACTTCACCCACACTGTGCAGGAGCAGCTGGAGACCAAGCAAGGCTCCTACGCCATAGCTGGATTCCCTCACGTGTCGGGGGCAATCGACTGCACACATGCACCCCTTGTGCCCCCTACCGACACTGCACACAACTACTGCAACAGAAAGCACACGCATCCCATGAATGTGCAGGCAATAGTGGACCACCCGGGACTCCTCAACAATGCCGTGGCCAGCTTCCCAGGCAGAGGGCATGATTCCTACATCTCCCGACAGTCCATCATCAACCAGCGCTCCCAGGATGGCACCTATGGAAATGCAGTGCTCGTTGTTAAGTACCAAATGAAAACACCACACACCTCCACCCCACAGTCATGCAACTCACGACACTGGCAATGGGCACGCAGCAGAACTACATGCAACATGCCACACAACATGCCAACCGACCAGACACGACAACACAACTCCATTGGGAACCTGGGCTTGCCATGCACACAACCCAGCCATGGCATGGCACCACAGCCACACAATAGCAGAATGTGAGGAGAGGCTTGGAGCAGGCATGTGCGAGAGCGGCAAGTGACTAATGAATGAGAACCTACCCAATGCCAGGTGTGGCGTGGAGGTGCCGGACAGACTCCAATGTGCAAACCACGGAAATGGCCATGTGGACATTAACTGCTGGTGCATGGAGTGTAGTGGCCCGTGGACGCTACCATGTCCCCACAGGCTGTGGGGCAGAACACGGAAATGTCACACGTTACGTCCCCCCCTGTATGCGCGAGCAGAGTGGGTTGACCCTGCGTATGCCAGGCCTGCGTAGGGGTGTGAATAAAAACCCTGTCACACTGGGCGTGGTTCTCTTTCGGAATGGCCAACGTGTCTGCCAGGGTGGTGACTCTCAGCCCGCCATGAGGCCAGCGCCATGCACGGCGGGGCCTGCGTCCCTGTGTGCCTGCTGCACCCCGGGCCGCTGGTCCCCAGACCTGTCATGCCTGCCCCAGCGCACCAAGGAGGCTCCGCTCACCTGCCGACACCGGCGTGTGTCAAAGAGGGCCCACCACGTGCCGGTGCAAGCTCCGAGCCCCAGTCCCGCGACCTTTGCAGCCTCCGCAGACCATCTCTGGCCTCCACGACGCTGGCCCTCAGTACCCCTTTTTCATTGACATACTCCACCGGCGTACTCTTCGGCACAGTTGTTGGCACATGTTGTACTGAGTCGTGAGTTAAGAATGGCAGTGACCCCAAGTCTGTGGCAGCGTCCACATTACTGAACTCCCTCCGATCAGTGAAGCCAAAGTCTGCATCGTAAGCCTGCGACACGTGGTGCCACTAACCCTGTTCAACGCAAGCCGGCGACACGTGGTGCCACTAACCCTGTTCAACGCAAGCCGGCGACACTTGGATGAGGGCTCAGGCCTACACGGTGGCCCAGTAGGTCCCACATGTGGAACTGTGTCCTGAGTCTTGAATGGCAGTGACCCCAAGTCCGTGGCAGCATCCACATCACTGAACTCCCTCCGATCAGTGAGGCCAAAGTCTGCATCGCAAGCACACGACACGTGTCTGTGGGCCCGTGCTGACCGCTGCCTCCGGCCTACACTGCGGTCCAGTAGGTCCCACATCCAGCACTCAGTCGTGATTCATGAATGGCAGAGTCCATACCAGTGAATGCACGGAGAGGAGTAAGAGGAAGATGCGGCTCAGTCCGGATGAAACCCGGATCCTCGTCACGGAGGTGACCGAACACTAGCAACAACTGACCTGGTGCCACCAACCCTGTTCACCGCAAGTCCACGTCCCGTGGTGCCACTGAACCTGAACTACACAGGCCGGTGGGACCATCCAACGTAAGCCGGCGACACTCGGTGAATGGCCCCTGCTGACCGCTGCCTCAGGCCTACACTGCGATCCAGTAGGTCACACATGTGGAACTGTGTCTTGGGTAAGATATGGAGGAGTCCACACCATTGGACATGCCTCATCGCAGGCGGCATCCCCTATCAGCACTGGTGCCACTAACTCTGTGCGCAATGAGTCATGGGCACTTTCTGGTTGGACTTTGGTGGCGTCTGAGTCCATGGCCTGGGGGTTGTCTGCATCATCATCTGGCTGGGCCGGACTTGGTGTTCAACTTGTGTCTGTTCCATTCATCTCCACCATAGTGACTGTTTCAGCGTGGTTCTGCACTCTGCATCATGCCCAGGGGGTACACCTTCCACTGTCCACCGAGACACTCCGCGACAACCCCCTTTGTCATCTACGAGAACCTGCTCTGCTCTCGTGACCCTGCTCCAGTGCACTGCAAGTCAGCGGCCCGTGGCGGTAGGCCCGTGCAGGACGCTGTGCATCCGGGGCCACTAACTCTTTGCAGCTCAAGTCATGGGGCCTTTATGGTTGAATGGTTGTGTCCTTAACGATGTACACTGTTGTCGTTTTTTGACTGCACCAGGCACTCCATGACTGCTGGTGTACACACACACCACACACATCCAACACAGGTGTCACTCGAAATGTGAGCCTGCTAATAAAAGTGGCAGGGCACACGTGCCCGTAGTCATTCACACCATCTAAGCAAGTGTGTCTGTGTGGTCATTATGTCAGCATGATGGGCCTGAGCCCTGCAACATGACAGTGTGCTGTCTTCAGCGGACGATACCATGTCACCTCAGCAGTGGCTGAGACCTTGGACATGTAGCTTCGCCCGCCCCCCCTGCATGCACAAGTGGCGTGTGCTGGTCCGGCATACGTCAGGTCAGCGCAGGGGTGTGCTGATTCGGCAGGGGATCAGGGCGTGGCTCTGGTCTGGCCTTGAGCAGGAAGTGCGGTAAGCGTGTCTCTGTGTTGGAGTGTTGTCGCCACCAGGGCCACAGTAGTCGATGTTGCAATGTAGCATGCACCCGGAGGGCGGTCCCGCACGTACGGGGAAATGTAGGAGCGCAAGACCGCTCGGGGTCTTGGCTCATACATGCCAAGTGTTATGTTTATCAGTCCTGCGGCTGCATAAGTCAGATGCCTAGCCTCAATCGCAGCGCGATCACAGCCAGCCATGAACTGTACACCTGTGTCCGCCCTGTCTGGACCATTGGCCTACACTCACATGGCCGCACACCCTCAACGGCCAGCTTCACGGTGTTGTTGGCATGCCGCTGGACATGCGCAGACAGGCATGACAATGGTGTGCCGTAGGAGTGCACGTGATACAACTGCGCAGCGCACACAAGTGTGGGGGCTCGTGGGAGGGAGGAGCAGCTGTGAGGCAACGTAACACACAGTGAGGCACCTCATTTGCCACGTGCTCGGCACATTATCCATGATTCCCTGGGTCGCAGACACCCCACCCCACCCATGACAGGCCTCTGTACATCTCCTGTATGCAAGCAGATGGTAAAGTTACTGTAGGGATGAAAGGTCCTTTGTCTGAACTATCAGGCGGTAGCACATCTGCAGCTCCGAGCTGGGACTTGCATGTGCCCAGCACCCCCTGACAGATACAATAGCATTTGCTGGCGACTCCCACACTACGCACTGCCCGACGTGAGACCAACGTGTACACATCCCACACACAGAAGTCCTTAGTCGTAGTTAGCGTGCGTGAAATGGCCTTCACACGTACTCCCACCCCACCCCAGGCCTCCACCCGTTGCACACAGACACTGCTCATTGATCCGAGCTGTGCCATTTAATCTACAGGACTGGCGCGGGTCAGCACGGTGCCGCTTCAAGCAGAGCCACTGACGCAATGGCAGACCATCCCGGACACATGCACAACTCCAGTCACGTGGACTGGTACCGTGCACGTCTGCTGCATGTACTGGGGGCACTGCCATTAGCTGTGCTGCGGATCAGTTACCGTCTAAGCTTCCGCCTTGCCAACGTCACCTGCGATCAGCCTGTGTTGCATTGTCGCTCGTGCACATTCGAGTGGACCATGGATGTCTGCCTCTCCAACGTAACGGTAGCTGACCTGGATTTCGACGTGTGTGTGCGCCCCCTCTTGGCCCACGACCAGGAGTGTCACCGAGATGCCCGTTTATGGCATGCCTGGATGATTGGCATGCATGATGGCAGTGGGCAGTCAAAATATCGAATTTTAAATATCGACCTACACTAATATCGAGTTTTTAATATCATAGAGACAGAATATCGAAGTCAAGAATATCGTTGACCAGAATATCGACTTTAAGGTAAGTAATATCGATTTTTTTAATATCGAAGTAAGTAATATCGAAGTCATTAATATCGTTAGCAAAAATATAGTTGTAAATAATATCGATTTTTTTTAGTGTTATGTATTTTATATGTATGTTTAACATTTTTAAAAAGTTTTTTAATTATTTTTAAATATATGTATTAAATGTTTAGAAAATAGTAATTTTTTTAAAGGAAACTTTGCGTTTTAGTATCAGAGCGGGTTGTGGGTTTATAGGGGAATAGGGTGGGAAGTAATTTAATTATAATTAATTAATTAATATGTTTTTATTTATTGTTATTCATTGTTAATTCATTGTTAATGAATTATTAATTGGTAATTAATTTATACTAATTGGTTAATTTATAATAATATTAATTATAATTAATTTATTATTAATGTTTATTTATTGTTATTGTTAATTAATTTATTATAAATTAATTATTAATTGGTAATTGATTTTAAATCATTGATTAATTGGTAATTAAATTAATTATGTTAATTTTTAATGTGTAACGGGCTGTGGGTTTATAGGGGAATAGGGTGGGAAGTAATTTAATTATAATTAATTCATTATTATGATTATATTTATTGTTATTCATTGTTAATTAATTTTTTTCCAAAATTTTTTATTGAGCAGAACAGATGGGCAATTGAAACAATATACAATAATCAATGATCAGGAGTAAAACAATTTTACAAACAGCATACGATGTCTAGTAGAATCCTTAGATAAAAGACATTTGACATTGATATTAATAGAAAGCAGGAGAAGAGAAACAATGTTCCCAATAACATATTTTCTAAAGTGCAAACAGTGCTCGATGTTCAAGTATATCAGAAATGACCGGGAGCCTATATTATTATTGGTACTAGGCTTTGCCCCTAATCCAGGTCATGTTCATTAAATAGATACACATTCTGTCCATTCTAAGGCACCCCTGCTACCTTACAGTAACAGCATGTCTTAGCTAAGATAAATAACAAAAAAAGTGCTGAGTGCTATCATTTCTACCGTCACAATTACAGTAAAGTGCTAACCGTGCAATGCTAGAATATTACAGGGATAAACAGTCTTGTTGTTGTCGTTTACCTTGCTCCCCCATGAAGATGTATTTTCTTGGTTTAGTAAACATTCTGTTTATCCAGCGAACCCTGTAGCATTCACATACAAACATGTCTATCTAAAATTTTATAAAAATAAAGTGTCGGGTGCTAAAGTGCTAAGTGACGGGCATGGATTGTTGGCTATCAAAGAATTTCCAGATATTAGTGAACTTTTTCGTTGCCTCAACTCTTTTTGTGTAGGCTTCTTCAAACCTTCTAGTCCTTTGCATTTTATTCACCCATTTTGAGAAGGATGGTATATCCTCTGACCTCCAATTTTGGAGGATTAGGGAGCGGGCTATTAAGGAACAAATCGCCGTGTATGCCTCTTCGGCTTTGGACAAGTCAGATCTTTTAATAGAAATGCCAAAGAGAGCCACCTCAGCTTCGGGATTGATTGTCTTGTCAATAGCCTGACTCATTGAAGAAAAGATCTTACGCCAAAACATTTCGAGCTTCGGGCATGTAAAAAATATATGGAGCCAATCGCCCCCATCCTGACGCTGGCAACGAAAGCATTTATTTTCTACTCCCGGAAAGCGTTTATTAAGAGCTTTTGGGGTGAAATAGGCCAGCCAGCGAGATAAAAAGGACATCCTTTTAAAATTGTCTGCTCTAAGGGCCTTGCTTCCTAACTGCGCAATCTGCTCCCACTCCTGCCTCGAGAAGGAACAATTAGTGTTGCGGGTTATCTTGGCCAACGCTTCTTCAACCAAAGGGGACTCTTCCCCCTTTCTCAATAAGGTATACCAATTTCCCACTCCTTTTAATTTGGCTTTATAAAGGGCGTTGGCCAGAGCTGGTGGTGTCCCACCCGTCGACAAGTTATATTTATTTATACAATTTAATATCTGCAAATATTCCAGAAATCCCGTTTTTAATCGATTTTCAGATCTATCTATGACCTCTTGCCAGGTGATTAGTTTCCGAGAAGTAAAAAAAAAAACCAATTCTCCTAGCCCACAGTCCTTCCATCTTTTGAGCTTACTGGAATGAATTTGAAGCCCAAAAATCTTACACTCCTCTAATTTCAAATACTGAAAACCAACGAACCCAATCTGTTTAAAAAAGGACTGTAGTCTATCGGAGAGATCCCGGATAGTCTTATATCGAGACTTTTTTGGTAATTTGGCTGTTTTTAAAAAGATAGGAACTTGCGATCCTGACTCCTGTATCATTCTATCATAAAAAAACATATCTAGCAAACCATTAGGATCCAGTAGACGTGCTGAGAGATCCAGGATCGCTGCCATATAGTAAGTGCGAAAATTTGGTAGTGCTAGACCCCCTTGGGTGGTTCCCAGCTGTAATATAGGCAGCTTTACCCTGGAAGCTTTTCTATTCCAAATAAAATCCCTGATCATTGACTCAACCTCTTTAAAGAAATGGGAGTTAATCTTTAGCGGTACATTTACAAAAAGAAAAACCAATAGGGAAAGTATAGACATTACCTCCCGTCCCTCCCTCGCCTTCCTTCATTACCAATGAGGCCCCGCCTCCCCCCCAGACCCACCCCCAGCATAAAAACTCTGCCCGCCCCCACCTCCACCTGTTTTTTTCTGTCTCCCTAGTGAGACTTACCTTCAGTTCCTCCCTGTGGCGGTGCCGGGGAGTCTTCGCGTTGGTTCTCTGCGACGGCGGTGCCCTCGACGGAGTTCTCCTGGCGATGCCTCCTCTCTTCGTCTCCCTCGTGGATGGGGGCGGAGCGGTGGCTCAGGAAGCTGCTGCGTTGTTTGGCGGTCCTCCTGTGGCTGGGGCTGTGTTTCCGGGTCGGGCTTTCTTGGCTGCCTCCTCTCGGACTGCACTCTTCTGGGAGACCTGGTAGGACGGGTTTGTGCCCGGTCTTTTATTTTAGATGGCGTTTTTGTGGTTTTATCCTGTTTTTGGCTGTTTCCTGGCCTGGGCTTTCATTGGAGGGTTCCTGGTGGGTTTTTCTCTACATTTAGGGGTCGGGGAGTTGCTTCTCCATTCCTCTGCTGCCATGGGTCGCAAAGGGTGTTCAAGAGGAACAACCTGGTTTCTTCTTCCTCTTCTTCCTCTCCTGATGGTTCTCCTGTTCCCCCCAAGCGCCCTCGGGGTCGGGGCCTTTCTGGGGGTGATGTGCCTCTCATGTCCAAGGATGAAGTGCAGGGCATGATTGAGGCTGCGGTGGCTAAGGCTCTCTTGGCTCGTCCGGTGCCTGCTGCTCCTTCGCGTCCTCGCTCGCTGGATCCTGCTGGGGCTGTTTCCCTGTCGGACGAGGAGGGTCCTTCTACCTCCTCTGGGGGAAAGTATATCTCCAGGGAGGAGCGCTGGGATGTTCTGGCTCATGTGCGGGACAATTTGGGGTTCCCTCCGTTCCAGCTGGGGGAGAGGGATGGGAGTCTTTTTCCTCAGTATGCTTCTCCCTCCAGGTTGGGCATGCCCTTTCAGGGTCCGGTCAAGGACATGGTGTTGAGGGAGTGGCATGAGATTGATAAGTTGCAGGTCCCTCGCTTCCTTCAGAAACTTTACCTTTTGGAGGGGGAGGACCCCTTGCCTCACAGTTTGAAACTGGACTCTATCCTGGCCACTCTGATTGGCAAAACTGCAATTCTGCCTGAGGATTGAACCCCGGCGGATGCTACTGATAAGAAGGTGGACTCTGGCCTTAAACGCTCCTTTGCGGCTGGGAACCTGGCGCTGAGGGCTAGCCTTTTCTCTGCCTACTCGGCACAGTCTTTGGTGCTAGATTTCGAGAAGTTGGCTGCCGCGGTTCAGGAGGGGTCTGAATGCTCTGACCTCCTGGCTGCTATGGAGCAGCAGGCTAGGCTGTTGGCGGACATTTCGTCGGACGTGATTAAGTCTTCGGCTATGTCCACTGGGGCTTTGGTGGCGGCACGTCGTTCCCTCTGGCTCCGGTCCTGGAAGGCTGATCCTGGGGAGAAGGCGGCTCTGTTGAAGTTGCCTTTTGATGGACTGGCTCTGTTTGGGGACCAATTGCCTGCCATGATATCGAAGGCTTTCAAGGAGCGGAAGCATGCCTTGCCCTATGAGGGCGGATCGGCTCCGTCTGGCAGGCCTTGGAATAGGGCCCCTCGTTCTTCCCCAAAGCGTGATTCTCGTCAGTCTTTCCGCAGGCGCCGTTTTCAGCCCCGTTTTTCTCCCAAGCACGCTGCCTCCGTGCCTAAGGGCCCTGCCAAGAAGGGTCCCTGACAACTACTGTCTGGCCGGTTCCCTGCCGGTGGGTGGTCGTCTTCAGCATTTTCTTCCTCGTTGGCAGCAGGACGTTTCGGATGGCTGGGTCCTGAGCACTGTGAGTCTTGGGTACGTGATCGACTTCCTGCAGGTTCAGCCGGATTCTGGGGTTCGGCTGACTCCTCTGCCTGTCTCCGGTCCCCGCCGGGTGGCTCTGCTGGACGGGGTGTCCGGTTTGCTTGCCAAGGATGCCATCTGCCGGGTTCCTGTGGAGGAGGTGGGGACGGGGACCTACTCCATTCTGTTTCTGGTTCGGAAGGTGACCGGTGGCTTTCGGCCTGTCCTCGATCTCAAGTGGGTCAACTCCTGGGTTCGGCCCGTTCACTTCCGCATGTTGACCCTTCAGGCCATCGTTCCTCTGGTTCGACCTGGCGACTTCCTGGCCTCCGTGGATCTCGAGGACGCCTATCTCCACATCCCTGTGGCCGCTTCTTTTCAGCGTTTCCTGAGGTTCGCTGTGGGAGACGCCCATTTTCAGTTTTGCGTGCTTCCCTTCGGCCTCAGGTCCGCGCCCAGGGTTTTCACAAAGGTCCTGGCGCCTCTCATGGCTCTCCTTCATGCAGAGGGGGTTTTCGTTCATCCTTATCTAGACAACCTCTTGCTGCATGCTGCGGGGGAGTCTCTTTTGCTCGCTCACATCGGGAGGGCCTTGGAGGTTCTTCAGGGGCACGGGTTTTTGGTGAAATGGGGAAAGTCTTCTTTGGTCCCCTCTCAAGACATGGTGTTCATCGGGGCTCGTTTTCAGACTTTGCTCGGCCATGTTACCTTGTCCGACAAGCGCTTGGTCTCTCTTCAGTCGCAGGTTCGGGCCTTGATGTCCCGGAGGCTCCTCCGGCGGTCCAGTGGCTGCGGGTGCAGGGGCACATGGCTTCCGTGGTGTTTCTGGTTCCCTGGGCTCGTTTTCATCTCCTCCGCCTGGCCAACTGGATCCTGTTGGGTTGGTCTCCGGGGTCTCAGAGTCTGCTGTCCCTGCTACCCATGATGGACCGGATCCGGGGGGAGCTCTCCTGGTGGCTCTGCCGGCGTCACCTTCTGGCCGGGGTTTCGCTGGCTCTTCCGTCTCCGCTTGTGGTTCCTACGGACACCAGCCTGTCCGGGTGGGGTGCTTGGCTGGGGTCGGATCAGGTTCAGGGGTGCTGGTCCCTGCTGGACTCACGGAGGTCCTCCAACTGGCGGGAGTTGAGGGCGATTTGGCTTGCCCTGGTGCACTTTCAGGACTCTCTGCGGTGTCGTTGGGTGTTAGTTCAGACGGACAATCTGGTGGCGAAGTCCTATGTCAACCGTCAGGGGGGGACCCGGTCCCGGTCCTTGAACTTGATTGCCAGCGTCCTCTTTCGGTGGGCTCAGGTCTGGGTGCTGGGTCTGTCAGCTCTCTACATTCGGGGGGTGGACAATGTGCGGGCGGATCTGTTGAGCAGGGACATTCCGTCATCTCGGGAGTTCTCTCTCCTTCCCGGTGTGTTCGTCCAGTTGGTGGGTCGTTGGGGCCTCCCTGTGGTGGACCTGTTTGCGGATCCGGGGAATGCCAAAGTGGTCCAGTTCTGTTCTCTGGGCAAGTGTCCCGGGACTCTGGGGGTCGACGGCTTGACCTGTCCTTGGCCTCGGGGTCTGCTGTACGCCTCCCCCCCCTTTCCGCTGCTCCGCTCCTTTCTGGTGCGGGTCCGCAGGGACTGTGCTCAGGTGTTGTTGGTGGCTCCCTGTTGGCCAAGGGCAAATTGGTTTCCTCTCCTGACCGAGCTGTGTTGCGACCGGGAGTGGGTCCTTCCACTGGTTCCGTCCCCTTTGGAGTTTCCGGCCCTTCCTCTGGGTTCTCTGCGGAGGTTGCACCTGATGGCCTGGCGGTTGAGCGGCAGGGCTTAGCTGGGTTGGGGGTTCCTGCCCAGTTGGCAGTTACTTTGCAGGCTTCCCGTAGATCCTCTACTCTGCTGTCCTATGCTAGGTATTGGCGGGTCTTTTCGGCCTGGTGTGCTGGTAAGGGTGTTGATCCCACGGTTTCTGACCTCTTTGTGGTGATGCAGTTCCTTCAGGATGGGGCTCTTCTGGGGTTGTCGGTGGCTTCTCTGCGGGTGCAGTGGGCGGCTATTCAGGCTTTTCGGGGCTCCTGGCGTAATTTGCGGGATGACGGGGCTTTGATGCCTCGTTTTTTTCAGGGTCTATTGGATTTGTTTCCCCGCCCTGTTCGGTCCTTCCCTTCGTGGGATTTGCATTTGGTGTTGGATGTCCTGTCTGGTCCTCCCTTTGAGCCCCTTGAGGGTCTTGAGTTGCGTCTCTTGACTTTTAAGACTTGTTTTTTGGTCGCTATCACCTCGTTGCGGCGCTTGGGGGAGTTGGGGGCCTTGTCTTATAAGTTTCCCTTCTGTGAGGTCTTTTCGGATCGGGTGGTTCTGGTTCCGGTTCCGTCCTTTGTCCCTAAAGTCAATTCGGCTTTTCACCTCAGTCAGGAGGTGATTTTGCCTGAGTTCTGTCCTGCTCCTTCCTCGGCTGAGGAATGTCGCTTGCATTGTTTGGATGTCCGTCGGGCTTTGCTGTGGTACCTGCAGGTTGTGGAGTCCTTCCGGGTGGGGGACTCTTTGTTTGTTAACTTCGGTCCAGCTAGGGAGGGTGTTAAGCCTTCCACGGCTACTTTGAGTCGTTGGATTCGGTCCACGGTTTTGATGGCTTACCATCTTCAGGGGGTGGCTCCTCCTGTGGGGGTTCAGGGGCGTTCCACTCGCAGTATGGCGGCTACGGTGGCTGAGTTGCAGGGGGCTTCGGTGGTGAAAATCTGTAGGGCGGCGACCTGGTCTTCTCCCTCTACTTTTGTCCGTCACTATCGTATTGCGAGTCTGGAGCGTTTGGATAATGTTCTGGGCCACAGGGTTTTGTCCTCTATGCGGGACCAGGGATGTTGATCTGCTGTGTTTGGGGCACTGTATTAAATTTTGGTGTTTCTTTATCACTCAGTTGTCCGTCTCTGTTTTCTTCTGCTTGCTATGTCCTCATTGGTAATGAAGGAAGGCGAGGGAGGGACGGGAGGTAATGCTTCCATTTCTAACGATAATGGCATTACTCCTAGTCCTACTCCCTCGCCTTCCTTCGAGGACCCTCCCTCCCTCCCGGTGCGGTTCAACTGAGTGCTAGCTCGGCTTGTTTACGTACAGGTGGAGGTGGGGGCGGGCAGAGTTTTTATGCTGGGGGTGGGTCTGGGTGGGAGGCGGGGCCTCATTGGTAATGAAGGAAGGCGAGGGAGTAGGACTAGGAGTAATGCCATTATCGTTAGAAATGGAAGCATTTTAATAAGACCTACGCGACCAATCAAAGTTAATGGTAAAAGAATCCATCTATCGAGCAAAATTTTAATTTTATTACGCATCGTTAAATAATTCAGACTAAATAATTGTTCAAATTGATTGGAGACATAAATACCCAGGTATCTAATAGGTTCTGTTTTTAAGGCTTGGGATTTTAAGTTTAAGGGTAAAAAATTACAATCAACATTTAGGGGTCGATTCCGATGTCACCAAAAGTGCCTTCCCAATGCTATTCATAGGCTTACCTTACGTCCGACTCGTATCCGGAGCTTTTTCCTACAAACTAGCAAGTACGATGCGTATAACAGGCAAATCTCCGACCGAATCGTCCGCTCCGATTCGTGCACTATGTCAGTAGCGAACAGGCTCAGGAAACACAGAAAGCGAGTCGTACGGAGGCGCAAACGAACCAATTTCTGGATACGCAAGTACGATGCGTCCCCAATACGCGTCGCACAGGGTGCCGGCTCCAGCACGTCACAGCATCCGGACGAGGCGTATGAATGAAAGCTCCGAGTCGCGCCAGAACACGATCAACGGGGACGAGACGGAGCAGCCATGTATCCAATTGCGCATGTCTTCCCTATACTGTACGCCCATCGTTACCGACGCGCACGACGCAGAAGGTAAGTCAGACACCTATCACACACCAAAATGTCACGAGTACACGAAAGGAAACACCACCATAGGGGGGTGGATGATTATCCCAAATAGCATATCCCACCCATAGGGGGGTGGATGCCTATCACTCCCATTATTGTCCACCCCAGAGGGGGGTGGATGCCTATCACCCACAGTATTGCCCACCACATAGGGGGTTGGATGCCTATCACTCCCAGCATATCCCACCCATAGGGGGGTGGATGACTATCACTCCCATTATTGTCCACCCCAGAGGGGGGTGGATGCCTATCACCCACAGTATTGTCCACCCCAGAGGGGGGTGAATGCCTTTCACCCACAGTATTGCCCACCCCAGAGGGGGATGGATGCCTATCACTCCCAGCATATCCCATCCAGAGGGGGGTGGATGCTTATCACCCACAGTATTGTCCACCCCAGAGGGGGGTGGATGCCTATCACCCACAGTATTGTCCACCCCAGAGGGGGTGGATGCCTATCACCCACAGTATTGCCCACCCCAGAGGGGGGTGGATGCCTATCATTCCCAGCATATCCCACCCATAGGGGGGTGGATGCCTATCACTCACAGTATTGTCCACCCCAGAGGGGGGTGGATGCCTATCTGACTGACCATCCCCACTCATAGGGGGCAGGATGCCCATCAACACCAGGATACACACACATAGGGAGACTAAGCAAACCACCCCCTCTAGCATCTTTGCCACATTGCATGTTTTAATGTGACAAATGCTCACAACACAGAATGTGGCAGTGGACATACAATGTGACTCACAACACATGTGTGCCCAAAATGCAAATGTGTGTCACTAATATCCTGCAGCAACTGATCACCGTTGTTATGGGACATAAACCCCCCATCACCACAGTGGCCAAAAGGTCATTGTGTCCCTGAAAATAGCAGCATCTCCAAAACAGCATGCATGAGTCTGTGTACAAATTGCACAAGCAATGTTGTGGCAATGTAGTGGTTGTGTCACATACAAACATAGATTTGGTTTGGCAAATATTGCAGTATATTACAAGAACCACCCCTGCCATGTGCAGACAAGCAATGGCCATGACCCTTGACAATGACTCCAGTGAACAGTCAGACAATGTGCAAAGTGAGCACCATGAGGAATACACACATATCAACACCAACAGACACACACACTAAGGAATCCTGTGGAGACTGTAGATGTTATTTGAACAAGTTCCATACCATGTAAGCAATGGGAGATACCAAACATGATGAATGTGCAGGCTGATGATCCAGGAGACACAGGGACACTAGAGTAAAACCTCCCAAAAACACACTGCCATTGGCCGGGAAAAGACATAACAGTGCAGTGTTGCTGTAGCACAAACACAGACACCATTACAATAGCAAGTTCATGATACACATCATCAACATCATGTACATAATATGCAACACCACTGGATAACAAAAATGGCTTTATTCAGCAATAAAATCTCCATGAATGTTCATGCCACGATGCAAAAAGGCCAATGGCCAGTCCATCAAAGAGTCCAACCAGGGTAACAGGTGAAAACTTGTAATCCATTAATTGCCTGCACTGCTATGGACCAGGGACATCTCACACCTTGGAGGGGCATACATAGTGGCAGGCCAGGCACCGCAGGGACAGGATCAGGGGACAGGAGAATGGGGCAGGGGAGGTGTGGTGGGTGCAGGAGTGATGCCAACAACTGCAGTGGAAGGGTCTGACACAGTGGGCGCCGTCACCACTGCTGGGCACAAGTCAGATGTGGGGTCAACCTGCACCACTGCAGTGTGCAGGACAGATGTGGTGGACGGGCTCTCAACTGCAGTGCCCAAAGCAGACGGGTGGGGTGTCCCTCCTACTGCAGTGCCAACATCAAGAGGAGTGAAATGGGGTTCAGATGAGGTGGGTAGGACAGAGGGGGGAGACACGGTTTCCACACCAGTGGCAGGAACAGGCTGAGCATGTGAGGCGGGGGTGGAAGTGCATGTGGAAGGGGGGAGGGCCTAAGCATCCTGGGTATGCGGTATGGGTGTGTGGGTGATCCTGGTGCAGGGAATGGCCGTAGGACCTGTGTATTGGCGTCCGGGGGGCTGCAGGATGGAGAGTGTGAGGTGATAGCCTGTGCCTTTGGTGGTGTCTTACCCTTCCTGGTCCGGGGAGACTTGCGGGTGGGGGCCTCAGTGTCCATGCGCCTGGGGGAGGGTGTCCGTTTAGCAGGGGAACTCCCCTCTGTGCGGGTGACTTCCTCTTCCCCCTATAAGTTAGAGCAGATGGTTCTGTGGGGAAGAGGCCAAGGTCACAGAGGAAGAGCTGCTTGGAAGTGGGGGCAGTAGGTGAGGCAAGGGAAGGTGTTTTGGAGGGAGAGGCATCTGATGAATGTGGAGTGCATGTGGATGCCTGTATGTGTGTCTGTGACCCATCCCCTGTGTGTGTGCCATCAGTACCCGGAGTGTGCGTGCTTGTGGCTCGAGACTTTGGCATGCGTGTCTGTGTGCTGCTATTGCCTGATGTGGTGCGTGCATGTGCGGGTGTGTGTGTCTGTTGGACAGGCAGGGGAGTGGTGACTGTGGATGTGACAGAGGTAGCAGGGGTGAGGGCCTGTTGGATGAGGGACACTGCTGCCGTCTGTGTGGAGGCCATGGCCTGAATGGTCCGATGTAGGGCAGACATGCTTGATGAGATGCCCTCCATGAAGGACACCAGTTGTGTCAACAGACTGGTGTGGGAATGGAGGATACTCAGCATCGCTGTCTGACCTACATGGAGCTGCTTCAGTAAGTCCACAGACTCCACACTCAGGGCAGCAGGGGAGACAGGGGCAGGTGGTGCGGTGCCTGGCATGAAGGAGACATGCTCCCTTACACGGGAGCCTCCACGGACATCTGGAATGGGAGCAGAAGGGAGGGTGGAGATGGTGGTGGTGGCGGGGCCAGACCTGCTAGGTGTTGACTGGGGGCTGCTGGCACCCGCCTCCACAAGGGAGTCATCACTGAAGCTGGCGTGTTCCTCAGCCGAGGTGGACATAGCCGAGGTCTCCTCAGTGTGGCCCCCTCACCCTCCGTTCCACTGGGTCCCTCCAAATCCTCCGCAGCGGACCCTGTCTGGCGCTCTGGCTCCTCATGGTCCGTGGAGCTGTCTCCTCCAGAGTCTGTAGATGTAACTGCAAATCAACAGGGCAAACAGAGAAACATCAGTCACCTGTATAGACATCACACATCACAGTCAGAACAGCACATGACAGTGCATGTTTGTGCATCATTTGCAGTAAATACTCTTAAGTGCAGACACAGATTTGCAAAACACACATGTCAGTCTGCCAGCAAACCATGCCCCTCATATCCTACATGTCCATGGAGACATCAGTCTGGTGCATGTAGCCAGACACGACTCATTTGTGCACACAGCACCACATAAACAGTTGCATGAACTGCAGGATTTGTGATGGGAATGTGTCAGTACACACATATACCATCTCCTGCCACTGAGTTTGTACATGTGTCAGGTAAAGGGATGGACAAAGCAATTGTCAGTAATATGGATATGCTTCCTTCACCACACACCATGATGTGCTCATGTCTTGCTGGACGATGGCAGAATTGAGTGCATGCAGGACAACTTCCATCACTGCAGGATACACTACAGCAATTTAAACAACATGCTTCAGGGCAGTCTGGGTAATCAGTCATTGCTGCCTTCTGTCACTTGGGCAGTGCATCACAAAACAAACAGTCTGCACTGTATCTCAATCATGTAGTTGTGGGGAATATAAGCCCTGCATCTGTCAAGTGCACATGTTGCCCCACTGCTACCCACATGTGAAGGCAAATGATGATCTCACTTCCAACATATGCCACAGTAGAGTGACAGCAAGCACAACCCTGGCAACATGAGCACATCACAGTCTGATGACAATGACGTACAGCTGTCTGCACTTAAATTTTGGAAACACCATCAGGCACAGTCAAGTGATTACACACCTATGTGACCCCATCGTGAAGATCCAACAGCCACATGTCAGCTGTCTGACCACCCAAAAATAATTGACACCCCAGGAGTCTAAAAACCCAGCCCACTCCACAATGAGACAGAGGCTGACACCTGATTGCACATTGCACAATGCATCCAATTTACTTTGACACACATGATTAGGAAAACTGAGTGTACACCATGTCAGGAGTAGACATACCTGACCTGGTCCATGTGCAACATGGGATTAGCCCGAACAGTAGGCATGTGTCCATGCATGTGTGACACACATGATGGACATACTTCAGAGATCACAACATTGTCACACATGCTGCATGTGTGTGTGGCTAACACCCCAGGCTCATATGGCGAGGCAGAGCATCGACTAGGACACGTATGTTTGGCCCACACAGAGTGCATGTCACATATCTGTCAATGAATTACACACTCCTGAAGGCTAATACATACTGCCAGTAGCAGATGCGGTCCCCCACATCAACCTTGGACAACAGCAGGCCCCCCCCATGAGACATGTCACTGACTGAAAGGGACACACCTGTGTATCAGATGAGGAAGGGCCATTACAGAAATAAAGAACATGATTCTAGTTCAAGCAGACAGACAAACTGCGGTAGCGTAACCAGGCTGAAGGAATGCAAAGATCATGTTAGACACAGTTCTCAGACAAGGCATGCACTTTCCCCCTCCTTGCTGCTGTCTGGCCTTTAAAAGCCCAGCCAGGTCAGGGAAGACCACTGGCAGAATCCGGCGCATGTGGGGGGTCAGGGTCCGGTGTCCGCCCCTACTGCGAGGAGGCGACAGCTTCAACAGGACTCTGGCAATGCGTCTGCTCCAGCCACGTAGGTCCTGCCACCTCTTCTGGCAGCTGCGGATGCGACGCCTGTGGACCCCCACAGATCGAACTGCCCTGGCAATGGTCAGCCAGATCTCCTGTTTCTGATGGGCATCAACCTGTGAGGATGACAAAGTTAAAGGGACATTAACACACATACAACATGTTTGTGCATCACACAGTTAGAGAAACATGTGCTATTCACAAGGGCATCTGATGTACACAGTTAGTGCAACTATGTGGATGGACACGTCCTGCATCACCAACATGGAAACATTGGCTGGGTATTATGACCGTCAGTAAATGCACTCTCACAGCACAGTACCTGTTCAGTGCAGGTACCTGCACACTTTGGGTGTGACAACTACAGAGTGAACATGTTAGCCAATGCTTCACACAATGCCATTAGTGCTAGTCAGACAAGATGCACAATGAGAGAGGATGTGGACTGCACACTCACCTGCTCCCCTGGTTTCCCATACAGCTTGCTGTACTGTGGTAGGAGGCTGTCCAGCAGGGCCTGGTTTTCCTCCTCTGTGAATGCTGGGGCCCTCTCCACAGTACGTGCCATCCTTGGAGCCAGAGGATACAGAGACAGCAGCAGTGGTAGCAGAGATGTCTGAATGGAGCATTCAGTGCAGGCAAGTGAGCTCTCAGGGCAAGACACAGCCTTATATTAGTGCTGCAGAGGCAGAATAGGTCCCATGCTAACAAAACGATAGGTCAGACTCGTTCGCATCCTATGAATTTGTCCAATCCATGAGATAGGATGCATCGGACACGCCTACCGCAACTTTCAAAATACCTGCATCATGACAGTTTTGAGTTTGATACATTTGTACCAAAAGTTAACCGAATCGTACCCTACACGAATCGTGCACGATGCAAAATGCGCGTCTGTCACCATGACAACCAACAGGCAACCAGTGTGTCCGGCTCGCTCAGGATGTGGCAGACGCGTGTATTGAAAACTCACCCACGTAGTACAGCATTGAATAAAGCATTCAATCGGTCAGTCCGGCTCGCTCAGGATGTGGCAGACGCGTGTATTGAAAACTCACCCGCGTCGTACAGCATTGAATAAAGCATTCAATCGGTCAGTCCGGCTCGCTCAGGATGTGGCAGACGCTTGTATTGAAAACTCACCCGCGTCGTACAGCATTGAATAAAGCATTCAATCGGTCAGTCCGGCTCGCTCAGGATGTGGCAGACGCGTGTATTGAAAACTCACCGCGTCGTACAGCATTGAATAAAGCATTCAATTGGTCAGTCCGGCTCGCTCAGGATGTGGCAGACGCGTGTATTGAAAACTCACCCGCGTCGTACAGCATTGAATCAAGCATGCAATCGGTCAGTCCGGCTCGCTCAGGATGTGGCAGATGCGTGCATGCAATGCCCACTCATCAACTCAGACAATGTATGTATGAATAATGGCATGCTGTATGCCCTGTGTGGATGTAGTCCTGCACGTGTCAAATGGGACAGACACAATAGACAAGACTACTGACATTATGATCCTAGCTTACAGTGCAACTATAGCAGTGTGTGTGAGGGACATGACTAGTGTGAGTGACCACTTCACAGATCATCCTCCTATGCTTGGCCACTGTCCCAGGGGATCAATGTGTTGTGTAGGTCATACATCACATCATGACAATGTCCTGACCATGACAGTGTTGTGCATGGTGACAAGCTGTCTGTATGTAGTGTTGTTGCTAGGTCGGAATACCTTGTCCATGTCTGTGTACATTCAATGCATGTGCAATTTGAACTAAGAATCTATGGCTGATACTTAATTGTGTGTGTGTTGTGCATGTTACAATTGATCACATGGACAGTGTCAGAGAACAGTGAGTAGTCACAGTACTACACAGGAATATTTGGTAATACCTTAAATAATTGTGTGTATGTTCATGCTCACATTGCTGTAATTTCTGGATTAGGTCAACCGCAGACATCTGACTTCACTGTGTCATCATTGTAAGTGCCACGCAATCTGTTGATACTGTATTAATTGAAGTTTAATTCATATAGTAATATGTGTACATACTTTGTCATGTGTTCCTCAGGGCACCAAATGTCCACAGACCCTTCCTGGATCTTGAAACCATGGTGGAGCGTGAGTGCATGAGGAAATACAGGTTCACAAGGGCATTAATTTTGGAATTGACAGACCAGATGTCACCACACTTGCTACCTGGACGCACTTATCCCTTTGCCCTGACCCCCAAGGTGAAGGTGATAGCGGCACTACATTTTTTTGCCACAGGTTTGTTCCAGTTTACTGTGTCTGATGCTGGTGGGATGTCCCAGACGATGTTCAGTCGAGTGCTCCGGGACGTGTGTGAGGCCATGTTGAGGTTCCTCGACCTGTACATACATTTTCCCACACCGCCACAGTTCCGTGCCATTAAGGATGACTTTTATGCCCTGGGACACATGCCACATGTGATTGAATCGATTGATGGGACACATGTGAGTTTGGTTGCACCACGAGCCCATGAACAGGTTTACAGGAATCGTAAACACTTTCATTCAATCAATGCCCTTGTGGTATGTCTGGCGGACCAGATCATCTCCCATGTATGTGTGCGTTTCCCGGGATCTGCACACGACGCATACATAATGAGGATGAGTCGGATCCCCCAGCTGATGTCCCACTTCATGAATGAGCGTGCCTGGCTTGTTGGTGAGTCAAGTTGCCAGTGTCAGTTGTGTGATCATTGTCTGTCATGTTGTACCCTGTTGTTGCTCAACTGATCCTTCATATTTGATAATTTCAGGAGACTCTGGATACCCAAACATGCCCTGGTTGCTGACACCACTCAGGAACCCGGTCACACCTGCTGATGTCCGTTACAATGGGGCACATGGCCGGACCAGACGTGTGATTGAGCGCACATTTGGGCTGCTGAAGACCAGATTCCGCTGCCTTGACCGGACAGGAGGTGCCCTTCAATATTCCCCGGAGAAGGTGTGCAAAATCATTATAGTGTGCTGCATGCTTCACAACAAGGCTGTGAGGAATAAGCTACCGCTCATTCAGGATGACAGGGACCAACGTCCTCCCTCATGGGAGGATCCAGGCTTGGGGAACGTTGCCAGTGAGGAGGAGGAGGAAGAGGAGGTGGATGTCAGGAGACAGCTCATTGACAACTTCTTTGCCTGAGTGTAAGTATGCATGTATGTCTACAATAATCAACAAACGGTAGTGGTGGTTTTAATGGTAGCACATCACTCTTAGTGTATAATGGAGATTATTATACAGTAATGGTGCCCCTCGAGGTTAAGAACATACACCCCACTACCTCAGGTGTCAACCCACTGTGGCTCAACTGAACCCAGTGTACATGTCGTATATAAAAATAAACCTCGGCACTCCGATCTATTCAATAATTCATTCGTTGAAAGTTGTCCACTTTCACGATATTCAATTTAAACAAAGAACAATAAATAGTTTGCTGTTCAATTTAATAGAATACACAAATTTGGCAATATTTTCAATGCATTATATTCAAAAGTAAATCTTGCAAAGACATGGTATTACAGAGATGGAGAGCGTAATACAATAAAAACTCCTGTAGAGCGATGGATCGGCAGCCAACACGTGTTTCCTTACAAAGTAACTTTTTCAAGGCTTTAAAACAATTCATAGAGTTTGCTCAAATTTCATAAACGCCCAGGGTCTTCTTGTTAAGATGACCGATGCCTATTAAGTGACTCCGTGGATGTCGTCCAAAATGATGACAGTACCAAATAATCTCAATAGATCAGATGCTATTCCTTCCAACATAAGAGTATAGTATCCATTAGGGTTCGATCAGCTTGTCTAAGCCAAAAATGGGCCGTTGCTGTCTCTAAAGGAACTGGCCAATTCAAATAATCTCTTTCAAGTTATTCCGTTTTGTTTGTGAAAGTAACTATTGGAGAAAAAAGTTCCTAATCCTAGTCAGTGACGAAACCTCTTGGGTCGGCCGGCTTTATACGACGAAATTCAAAAGCCAAAGGGGCATATCACAGCCCTTTGTTCCCTTGGAAAATTGGGCTTATTTTGGTCCATGATGTAATAGGATTAGGAACTTTTTTCTCCAATAGTTACTTTCACAAACAAAACGGAATAACTTGAAAGAGATTATTTGAATTGGCCAGTTCCTTTAGAGACAGCACTGCCCATTTTTGGCTTAGACAAGCTGATCGAACCCTAATGGATACTATACTCTTATGTTGGAAGGAATAGCATCTGATCTACTGAGATTATTTGGTACTGTCATCATTTTGGACGACATCCACGGAGTCACTTAATAGGCATCGGTCATCTTAACAAGAAGACCCTGGGCGTTTATGAAATTTGAGCAAACTCTATGAATTGTTTTAAAGCCTTGAAAAAGTCACTTTATAACGAAACACGTGTTGGCTGCCGATCCATCGCTCTACAGGAGTTTTTATTGCATTACGCTCTCCATCTCTGTATAACCATGTCTTTGCAAGATTTACTTTTGAATATAATGCATTGAAAATATTGCCAAATTTGTATATTCTATTAAATTGAACAGCAAACTATTCATTGTTCTTTGTTTAAATTGAATATCGTGTAAGTGGAGAACTTTCAACGAATGAATTATTGAATAGATCGGTGTGCCGAGGTTTATTTTTATATACGACATGCATGTATGTCTGATGATGCCTTTCCTAAGCGTGATGTGTATAAGTAGGACAATATGTTGTGATATGTGTGTGGGTCAGCCAATTCACAGGCTCCTTGCCGTTGTACAGTGTATGTTAAGTTATGATGGTCTCCACTACATTGTTGTATTCAACCCTAGCAATTGGTCAGAATTTACAATGGACAATAGTGAGTCAATGATTGGATATGTCATCATGGCAAGTTGTAATTAAGACTGTACTATGTCTCTCCTTCACAGGCTCCTTTGGCTGTTGTGTGGGTACACACCACTCTGTTCCATAATGGATTTTCAATTTGGACCAGTACTCTCTGACAGCCAATCTATTTGGTCAGATTTGTCTTTTCTTTGGTTTATTTGGATACTTGGAACTGTAATCAGTTTGCTTTTGTGTTGAGCAGAGCTTCTGCCTGTGTAATAAACCTGTTACACACATTGATGTTTGCCTTCTCCATTGCAAAAATATGCTACAACCGTTCATATCATGTTTTTCTGCCATGGTGTTCATTTCATTAGACAATGGTCTTTGTTTGTGCGGTTCAATGGTTTTAATTTGACAACAGTGTGTGCAATGTTTAATGTTGCATGTGCTATGTGTGTTGTGCTGACCTTGCGTGGCTATCTCTGGTATGTGTCATCATGTGACATTTCTTCATGAGGCGGTAGATGAATTGTAAGCTGGTCCCTAGGATCATGCTGTATTATGCTAAAGTTACCGGAGCCAAGCTGACATAATAGCTTTGTGTGTGACATTTTAGCACACATTCTTTCTGTGATTGTTGTGCAAGATGCCTTTGAGTCCACATGAGATCATTTAGGTACTGTTGAAGCGCTGCGCCACAAGGTTGAAAAACAGGACTCTTTGTAATGGTAGATCTAGTCAGCACGGATACTTTTGCCATGAAATGCTACACTTTGTTACACATAAGTGGAATACTTGCATTACATTGACGCACAGGGCAATAATCTACACAGATGGAAGATCTACATATACGCACCAGCGCTTTGCTGGGCATATGCTGTGACCAGTACTCCTACTGTCTGAGGTGAGCGGTTGACCCGTATTGCCACAGAGTTCTTCAATGGTTTGTAGAATCTGTCACCATCACAGGGAGGGTGGTGCTTTCCACACTGAGGTTGTGAACACATTTCAACTGTACTATTATGTTTGATTATGGAATTGTATGTTGTTTGAGAATCATGTTTACTGTTGCAGGGGCTAGCTCGTATGCTGCATTGTAGGACAACGGTCAGAGATTGTTTATTTCTCAGACGTGAATTATTGAACATTACACACACTCTGATTCCTGATTGGGTGGACAAGCATGGGTGAGTGAGCGTGAATGTGTGCATTGCTACCTTGCTTCGGTGATGTTGTTTGGTGGTGGATACTGGGTGGTGGAATCATTGGGTGTCTTCTGCATATATTTTGTTGAGATGATGAAACACCAGAGGTAGTAGGTCATTGGATTGTGTGTTGTGATGTGAAACTAATGTCCAGCCATCCTTCGACAACGGCCTATTTTGCCGTTCCGACTTCTGTATGAGAAGAATCACTACCACAGAACTCATGCACCTCAGTGTGAGACAGTGCCAGGTGATACAGATCATGAGCTAATAAGTGGGTACAGTGTACAATTCACAGATGACACAGGGTTTGTGTGAATATGAATTTATTAATGTGCATGTGACAAAATCTAACAGGTAAAGGTGATTGCATTCCCAAATTTATCATCCACAGTTCATAGAGGAGTTGGAAGTGTTGTGAGATGAAAATCCTTCTGAGCAAAATCCACAGTCCATTTGGCATTTAGTCCAACTTACATGCTTCATCCCATGTGGGAGAGTACAGGGACTGTCAACAAAGTGTATGATTTACACACAGTGGAGGATATCCAGAGCATTTATTTGGTTCCAGGGGGGATGCATGTCCATCAGTCTCTCACTTGCCATCCTTCCTTGGACGGCCCCTCCTCTTCTTTGTTGGGGGTGGACCCTCAGTATCAGGCTGCAGCGGCAGAGGGGACTCTACGCCAGACTCCTCATCCCTCCCTGTGGCAGTTGCCGATGTAGAGGCAACAGGTGTGGAGTGCACACGGGGAGGTGTGGTAATGTTGGTGGTTATCTGGCGTAGGCATGTAAGTATGTCCCTATGCACCGCCATGAGATTGTCTATTTTCGACCAGTTGGACTCCATATGGTCCATGTGTTGGTCCATACGGTCCATGTGTTGGTCCACACGGTCCATATGGTTGTCCATCCGGTCGAAATGTGCAGCCTGCTGATGTTTTATGTCCCTGAGGATCCCGACAACCTGGCCAAAGTCTCTGGTGCATTCGGGATATACATCGAAAATGCGTTGTAACTCGGGGTTAGCTTGTTGTCCGACACCAGCTGTGGGACGTGTCCTCCCACCTAGCACCCTCACACCACTCCTTTCCCTACCCGCACGGACATTGCCTGGCGTAGCACGCACTGACAGCTCCTGTCCTCCTTCATTGTTGACAGGGCTGGTATTTCCTGCCAAATCCAGATTGGGCTGTGTTGCTGTGCTCCCAGGGTTTTGTTGTCTGGGTGTGTCCGTGGGGATCCGGGGCGTCTGGATGTACTGGACGTTGCAGGAGTGGTCGCTGGGGCTGCTGATCGTACTGATGGCGCATGCTGACCCACACCAGAGGTGCCAGGTTGGTTCCCATCGCCCGAGGAGGTGTGAGAGTCATCCACACTGGAGGGCTCAGTGTCCGACGTTGTGCTGGAGCTGCTGGTGGACTCTGAATCTTCTCCAGATGATGCCCTCTGTTCTGTAGTGCCTGTGGGTAGTAGAGAGACACAATGTTAGTTGTGTATTTTCAGATGCTATGTTGTCATGCACAGCCAAATGTGAAGATGTTGTGGATAATGTTGCGTTTCCTTCTTATTTCTACTCATCAATCGTCACAGACACTGAGCTTTTATGTAATTGGACATTGTTATTTTGGAGACATGTGGTTTACTGAGCATGTCCAGCTCTGTGCATCAATGTGCATGTATTTAAATCCTTGACTGTTCTTATTAGTTGTTTGGCAAGTGTCACACTGTGCATGAGCCAGGTGTGTTGTTATTTCACACATCAGTGTTTTCACTATGACATACATACTGTAACTAATCTTATGTTTGGCAGGAATGGTGCATCTGTGCTTGCCTTTGTGGAGTTTCTCACAGTTACATTGCTGATGTGACATGCAAACTCACTCTCCTGAATATGTGTCATCATTAGATGATTTTGCTTGGATGTATGTGTTGATGTGAGCAATCAATGACATTCACATGTGTAACCTCGTATGCAATAGCAACGCGTTTCTTCTGACAAATGCATTGTTACATGGCAGGCCTTGAAACACAACTAATTACATTGGCATGCAGTAAGGGAGTAACTGACATGAATAGTTGTATTATGCGATAATAGTATGATCTGACATTCCCTAATGTTGCACACACTGGACTTGTAATGGTGAATAATCCAAGTTTGTACTCTTGCGCAGAGACTACAGCAAGTTTGTGTGATGTTTCGCATTGTGCTGTTCTGCTATGTCCCAACATGGTGGTTGTTATGCGTGTGTATTTTTTGCATTGTTTGTGAACGTATGCAATATGAGTAGTCATATTTATGTCGATATTTTTCATCACTTTGCACATATGTGTGTATCTTGATGTGGTGCTATTGGTTGCTGCATACTTTTGCACATGATCACTTCATGTACATTCTACTTGTTCTCCATGGACAGAGAGATCTTTCCCAGGGATGGTCTTTTGCCTTTTCATGGTCAGAGCTGTGAGGTACAGTATGTTTAGTGCTTGAGTTAGGCTGTGTTGACTTCTAGCCCACTTTCCAATGGCTAACAGACCACCTTACTCATCATTGTCAGAGGAGCAATGACAGTGAGGGTGGTATTTTTGAAGGATGCTGAGACCGCTGACTGATGTTGAATTACAATGCTACACACAACAATGCCTTGTGCACATGACACAACGCAAGAGTATCAGCCGTCTTGCATTACACCTCACATCTACTGTCCGTGGGCATTGTCCCAGATGTGTGTTTATCTGTGTGTGTTTTGTGTTATGTGGTGTGACAGCTAATTAGAGTGTGTCCTGTCCTCCACACACATTTGTAGCATGCACATTGAGGGCACATGTGACTGATCTATACCTGTCAGTGTGTGTAATGTGTAGTTAAGGTTATGGTCTGTAGTTGTGTGAGTAGGCCAAGAACTGACAGTAGATATTTCCAGATTTCGTACAGGGTGGCCCTGTGTAGCCATCTTGACAGGGCATTTGCATTCACTCTCAGGGACAGCATAGTGACAGGTGTGTTCTTGTGGGACTGGGGGGGGACTAGTGTGTGCTGGTGGCAGTAGTCATTGCTTCCACTCCTCCTCCCACCCAGGACAAATGGGCCAGTATGTTCCAGGGTTCCATGACAGTGTGTACAAAGTTACATTCAAGATGTCTGACAGTGGTGCCTGCAGTCATGCTGTACAGGACTGCCTACAGGGCCTTGTGTTCCCCACACCGTGGCCAGTGTCAGCCATCTTGACAGGGCATTTGCATTCACTCTCAGGGACAGCATAGTGACAGGTGTGTTCTTGTGGGACTGGTGGGGGGACTAGTGTATGCTGGTGGCAGTAGTCATTGCTTCCACTCCTCCTCCCACCCAGGACAAATGGGCCAGCATGTTCCAGGGTTCCATGACAGTGTGTACAAAGTTACATTCAAGATGTCTGACAGTGGTGCCTGCAGTCATGCTGTACAGGACTGCCTACAGGGCCTTGTGTTCCCCACACTGTGGCCAGTGTCAGCCATCTTGACAGGGCATTTGCATTCACTCTCAGGGACAGCATAGTGACAGGTGTGTTCTTGTGGGACTGGGGGGGACTAGTGTGTGCTGGTGGCAGTAGTCATTGCTTCCACTCCTCCTCCCACACAGGACAAATGGGCCTGCATGTTCCAGGGTTCCAGGACAGTGTGTACATAGTTACATTAAAGATGTGTTGCTGTGGTATCTGTGGCTGTGTATTTGGGGTGAATTTAGACTATTTGTACATGTACTCACCAGGTTCAGGGATTCCAGCTAATCCAGTTATGGCCTCCTGTGTGAGGAGGTCCCGTACCTTCACCTCCCAGGTGGTGAAATGCACCGGTTTATGACGTCCACCACCAGTCTTGGTGCTCAGGGCATGTTCTCTGGCAATGAGCCTCTTTACCCTCCTGCGAACGTCATAATACCGGTTCCGGATATCCTCCTTTGTGCGCAAGGTAGGTGAATGGGCATTCACCTTGTTGACAATCCTCTCCCACATCTTGGTTCTCTGGGACTGGGAGGTCTGTTGGGCCAAGCTGCCAAATAACTCTGGCTCAACTCGGATGATTTCATCTATCATCACTTCCAACTCAGCAGCTAAGAACTGTGGATTCATCTTTGGGGGCATGGTGATGGGTGTTGGTGGAGATGTGTGTGTGTGTGTGTGAAGGTGAGGGTGAGTGTGTGTGAGTGGAGGTGGGTTTCTTTGGTGCTAGTTGTGTGGATGTTGTTTGGTGGATGGGATGTGTGTGTTTGTGGTAGCTAGATGGGTTGTCTGTCTAGTGGTGTGGTGTGCTTGCATGTCTGTCGAAGTAGCAAATGGTGTTGGGAACTTTTGGCTCCCTTTATATTGGTTGTGTTGTGGGTGTGTCTTGTTATTTGAAAATGTCTTTTTTTGGAGATGACAATGCGTTTTTTGGTAGTCTTGTTTCTGTTTCCATTGTTTTTTTTAATTTTAATTTTGTAATTCGTTTTGACAGCACTTGATGCTTGTTCTTGAGTAATTTGTTTTGGACGAGTCTGTTCCATTCATACTGGGCTATGTGGCATCGTTGGCGTCCGAGTCTGTCGGGTCGTGTTGATGCTTGGCTATGTGGCATCGTTGGCGTCCGAGTCGGTTGGGTCGTGTTGATGCTTTGCTATGTGGCATCGTTGGCGTCCGAGTCGGTCGGGTCGTGTTGATGCTTGGCTATGTGGCATCGTTGGCGTCCGAGTCTGTCGGGTCGTGTTGATGCTTGGCTATGTGGCATCGTTGGCGTCCGAGTCTGTTGGGTCGTGTTGATGCTTGGCTATGTGGCATCGTTGGCGTCCGAGTCTGTCGGGTCATGTTGATGCTTGGCTATGTGGCATCGTTGGCATATGAGGCGGTCGGGTCGTGTTGATGCTTGGCTATGTGGCAGCGTTGGTGTCCGAGTCGGTCAGGTCGTGTTGATGCTTGGCTACATGGAGTCGTTCACGTACGTGTCTGTAGGTTGACGCTTGGCTATGTCGATTTTTGCACGTACCAGTCTATCGCGTGAGCCTCCTTTCCTGCTGACTCGGACGAATAATATATTTTCCGGCCGAGTCGGTCGTAACTTTCAAGCTTCGCATCGTACTCAGCTATTTGTAAGGCGTGTGTACGGTTCGGTTGGAAAAAATGACGGGTCCGTGTCGGGTAGTACGTTTTCCGGCCGAAATCGGAATCGACACCTTAGTGTTAAAACCTCAGTTTTGTTCTGATTTATTTTATATCCACCAATCAGTTCAAGTTGACTGAATTTGTGGAGCGCCTGATCGAGGTTTATTTTGTCGGGTCGCAGATATAAAATTATATCGTCAACGAATAATTTTATTTTCGTCATACCTTCTATTGGTGGTTTAATTTCAGGGTTTCCACGAATTCTTATTGCTAGCGGCTCAATAAAAAAGGTAAACAGGATGGGAGACATCGGGCAGCCTTGTCTGGTACCTCGATTTATATTAATTGCCCCTATTGTATTGGCATTGACTACTACCCGGGCTTGTGCCCCTTGATAGATGTTATTCAACATGTTGATTGTCTGGGCAGGAAAGCCAAATTTTTGCATGCCGAGGAAAAGTGCATTCCAGTTTACCAGGTCAAATGCCTTTTCGGAGTCAACCATTGTAACTAGAGTTGGAGTTTTTTTATTTGTAGCAAAATCGAGGGCCTGTATTAAAAACCCGGTATTTGAAGACATAGACCTCCCTGCCACGAACCCAGACTGATCGGGGTGAATTAAAGCCTGGGCAATCGGGGTAAAGCGTTGGGCCCATATTTTCATTAAAATCTTGAAATCAGCGTTAAGGAGGCTAATCGGCCTGTAAGAGTTAACATCCTTGTGATTCTTTCCTTTTTTGACAAAACTAATGATGATCGACTCCTTAAAACTAGGAGGAACAAAGCCTCCCAATCCAACCACATTAAATAGTTTCGTAAAAAAGGAGTCAATTCTTTAGAAAAGATTTTGTAGAATTCAATTGGGAGCCCATCTGCTCCACAGGCCTTCGCCCCAGCTATTGATTTTACCGTATCTGAGATTTCTTCAACCAATATAGCGCGCTCAAGTTGATCCGCTAACGGGCCAGGTAGGACAGGAAGGTTTACCTCATCAAAATATTTGTCAATAAGGTCTAACCCTACCTCGTATTTTGTGGAGTAGAGCTGTGAATAATGCTCCATAAAAACTTGAGCTATAGCATCTTTGTCACTAATGATATTTTGAGTCCTAGGATCAATAATTTCTGATATTAAGGCTTTCTCCTGTTTAGTTTTTGTTTGCCCAGCGAGCATTTTTCCCACCATTTGGCTCTCCTCATATACTTGTTGTTGGAAGGTTTTGGAGCTATTAATTTCTTCAATTAAAAAAAATTATTTTAAATCAAACTTTGCCCTTTCTAGCTGAGAGACAACTTCTCTATTTCCCTGGGTCAGGGTATCTCTCAAGCTCATAGCATTGTTTATAGCCTGTTGGAGTTGGTTAATCTTCTCCCGCCTTATTCTCGACTGAGCGGCTGAACGCGCGATCATCTGTCCCCGGATAGCAGCCTTAAACCCACCCCAGACCAAAAAGATTTCTGCTGTATCTTCATTAATACTAAAAAACTCCACTATCCACTTTTTAGTTTGAGCCACCCAGTTGGGATCTTGCAAAAGTAGACGATTCATCTGCCAACTGGATTGAGTCTTGGTTCCCCCTTCAATTTCCAACTCTATTGTAATAAGGGAGTGATCTGAAAAAGGGTTAGCCCCTATAGTGGTATCTATAACCCTTCAAAGTAGCTGGGGGGAGCGAGAGGTGGTTTGCGTGGTGGTACACTTCTCCCGTGGGGTGGGATGAGAGGGGTGTGGGTGGTGGGTCAAAAGAGAATAGTAATAAAAGAGCAGAAGCAGGGGCAATAGAGCTATTAAGAAAGGGGGAATGTTTAAGTGTGTCTTTTTGGTATTCTTTGGTTGATTCTTACTCAATGGGAACCAGGGCAAAAATGATTAGTACATGCTGTACTATTTCCATCAATGTTAATGGGATACTAAACAAATCAAAATATGGAGCTTTAATAAGGCGGCTAGTGTCTTTCTCGCCCCAGGTACTATTTTTCCAGGAAACCCATTTAAAAACTAATCTTCCTAAGTTATACCTTCCCAGGTTTTTCTCGCATGCTTTTTTTGCTTCAGCCGGGCTGGCCAAAAGAGGAGTTGCTATGTATTTTTGTCGTAGCCTTCCTTGGGAATTTGGTCAAATTCGGAGAGATCCCCTGGGGCGCTGGCTTTGGGTTGAGGCCAAGTTAAACGGGAAGATCCTAAATTTTATAAATTACTACGGTCCGATAGTTGATGACACCACAGCCCTACTAAAGATCAGTGAGCTACTTAGGGGGGCCCCGGGAAAAATAATTGTGGGTGGAGACTTTAACTTTATTCAAGATCTGAAAAAAGACACTTCGAATAAAAAGAAAAAAGAACTGAAACCCCAAACAAGGAAAGTGTTGGAGGCCTTGAAGCTGGAATATCTACTGATTGACCAATGGCGTAAATCTAATCCCACTGCTGCGAAATTTACCTGCCATTCCAATCAATTCCACACGGCCTCCCGGATCGATTTTTCATTGTTAATTTATTGTTAATTAATTATTAATTGGTAATTAATTTATATTAATTGGTAAATTTATAATTATATTAATTATAATTAATTTATTATTCATTTTTATTTATTGTTATTGTTAATTAATTTATTGTAAATTAATTATTAATTGGTAATTAACTTTAATTAATTGATTAATTGGTAATTAAATTAATTATGTTATTTTTAATGTGTAGCGGGTTGTGGGTTTATAGGGGAATAGGGTGGGAAGTAATTTAAATATAATTAATTAGTTAATATGTGTATATTTATTGTTATTGATTATTAATTTATTGTTAATTAATTATTAATTGGTAATTCATTTTTATTAATTGGTTAATTAAAAATTATATTAATGATAACTAATTTGTTATTATTTTTTATTTATTGCTATTGTTAATTAATTTATTGTTAGTTAATTATTAATTGGTAATTAATTTTTATTAAATGATTAATTGATAATTACATTAATTGTGTTATTTTTTTATGTGTAGCGCATTGTGTGTTTATAGGGGAATAGGGTGGGAAGTAATTTAATGTTATTTAAGTAAATATTCATTTAATTTAATAGGTATTTATTAATAATTATTTTGTTAAATAATTATTATTATGTTATTTATAAAAAAAATTTTTTTTTTACAAGTATGTTAATTTAACCCCAACGTGATCCGACATTTTCCCTACTGTTGCACTCACTGGAGTGGGAATAGTAATTTTTACCCCTACGCTATCCGACACTTTCCCTACTGTTGCACTCACTGGAGTGGGAATAGTAATTTTTACCCCTACGCTATCCGACACTTTCCCTACTGTTGCACTCACTGAAGTGGGAATAGTAATTTTTACCCCTCCGCTATCCAACACTTTCCCTACTGTTGCACTCACTGGAGTGGGAATAGTAATTTTTACCCCTCCGCTATCCAACACTTTCCCTACTGTTACACTCACTGGAGTGGGAATTGTAATTTTTACCCCTACGCTATCCAACACTTTCCCTACTGTTGCACTCACTGGAGTGGGAATAGTAATTTTACCCCCCGCTATCCAACACTTTCCCTACTGTTGCACTCACTGGAGTGGGAATAGTAATTTTTACCCCCACGCTATCCAACACTTTCCCTACTGTTGCACTCACTGGAGTGGGAATAGTAATTTTACCCCCTCTATCCAACACTTTCCCTACTGTTGCACTCACTGGAGTGGGAATAGTAATTGTAACCCCTACGCTATCCAACACTTTCCCTACTGTTGACTCACTGGAGTGGGAATAGTAATTTTATTTTCTCTGTTATCTAATATTTTGTATTTTTTTAGCTAATGTACTGTATAATTATTTTTAAAAAGATTTAAAATAATTTTTATTTTTTTAAATTTGTTACATATATTTATTTAATTTTTATTTATATTATTCTTTTATGTGTATAGATGTATGTATAATTTATAAAAAAATAAATTAAACAATTTATAAGTTATTAAAATAAATATTAAAACATATTAATAAGTAAGTATATATATATTATATATTATATGTATATGTTTAATGTATTTTCAAATTATATATATTACTTATAATTTTTAAGCATTTTAAAATATTTTTAACTATGTTTCTTTTAATTATATGTATTATTTACTTTATTTTACTATATTTTTTAACTTAAATTAAAAACGATATTTTTAACAACGATATTTTTGACATCGATATTTTTTTTCTCGATATTTTTGTGCTTACCTTAATGTAGATAGGATGTCGATAGTCTTGTCTTCGATATTTTTGCTGCGATATTTTTGTAGGTCGATATTGTGACCTTCGATATTTAGTCAGTGATTCCATGCTGGCAACTGGACCTGGGAGATTGCACGAGTCGTCGTGTGCAGTGATCACATTGAGCCGCTCCCCTATTGGGCTTTAGTGCCAATTGGGGCCAGGGGTTGGAGTCAGCACATCTGTCCGGGACTGCTGATGGGTTACGGCGCCGACATGTTAGATCTAATCGACAACGAGCTCTCATTAGAAATGTTGGCCTATGCTGCTGCACTCGCGTTCATGGACGAGTGACAACGTACCTGCAGCCACAACTGAATGTGACCCATTGCACGTGTCCCGACGCCTGGTTGCATGTTGGGGATCTGGTCACATGTCCCAAGACAACAGTGGACATGGCTGCATTGGCCTGGACTCCGGATCCATGCGCGGACAACCAATGCAGGTTGGCACTCACTTGTGTGGGTGATGGACTCCCCCGGGGTGGACATGGGCACTTTCCAACGTTCCTCATTCAGACATGCTGCTGCATTGGTCTGCATGTCGTGGCACTACTCTTGGCCGTACTGACACGCAATTGTTGATAAAGTTTCCGCACCTTCACTTGTCTCCAACTGTGATGAGTGTTGATTTGTATGCCAATGTGTGTGTCACGGCCTATCTGGGTCCCTGCCATACATGCATTGCTACCCCATCAGGGCTGTGGGTTTGTACTTGTGCATTATCATGTCCCTGTTTCGTGCTTTGCCAGATGCGTATGGCCATATACTGGCCACAAGCGGGTGCACTTGTGTCCTGTGTTCAGTTGTGCAAATGTTGCTGTTTGTACCACATTGTGTTAGATGTTGGGGTGCTCTGCTTCCTATGTGTGTGTGCTGCATTGTGTGTGAGAAGTCCCTTCAGCTCTGATTTGGCTCACCCTTCTCCCTTTCAGGCAGTGTGGTTTTCACTTCTGTGCTTGTTCAGTGGTGTGATATTGCTGAGTTGTGTGACTTGTGCTCTTGGTTGGTGTTGTTACTCTTGGGCATGGTTTGTATGCAGTTGTGCTGTGCTTAATTGTGCATGTGTGCCATTGTGCCCATCTCCTCCCGTCCCCCCAGTCCCTGATCGTTCCTCTCCCTGTTGCTGTTGTGTCTGTTGATTTTGAGCAGTTTCCGGTCCCCGACTCCTGCCACCATCTCCAGACTGATGTGGTGGACACCATTTCCTCCATGTCATCCAGCTCCTGGTGTGGCGCTGGACTCCCACCTCCGGTGTGCATTGCTGCCTTCTGGTTGTTGGCGTGTTTCTGCTTGTTTGTGTGTTTCGCATCATTCCAGCTGTTCTGGTTTTCTTCCATTGTCCTCCTCCGCTCTCCGGCTGCATTCACCTTGTCCACGATGGACTGCCATGTAGAATGTTTTGTTGCCAATGGGGCTTGTGGGGTTGTGTACTAGCTCTGGCTGCCTCCATTGTGCTTCGCTGTTGTTTTCTGTTTGGTTTGTCTTCCTTTTTCCTGCTTTTGTTGTGCTTATTCCCGCCTGCCGTGTGTGTGTCGCGGGCCTGGTGCTGGTTATCGCTGCTTTCCTCATCGCGAATGGGCTCATCGCACGTTTTTTGGTGTTGGGGTTTGTGTTTTTATCTCCGTCGCGGTGGTTGTATCGCGGACATTGGCCGCGTTTTCGGCAAACTATTGCATGGTACCGCCGTGTTGTGAATTCCACGTTAACACAGGGTTATTTTCCCGCGATAGACTGCGATGTGTAAAGTTGCGGTAACGTTTTTGGGAGATGTTTAGCGCACGTTCTTGTGAATATCCCCCCATATGTTTTCTTTCCAAGGATGTCTTGCATCGAGCCGATGCCTCCCGGAGGCTCAAAGAAAAGGGAGACAACAGCGGTAAGTATTGATTCAGAAAATACATCTTTTCTAAACCTCCTCCACACCCTTCTGGTGTACATGTGTGGGTTTATGGGAGTTGTAGTTTGGTTATAGTGCCTGGGGAAAATAATTACATGCACAGTCCAAATGAAAAGAAAAGATCCCCTTTACGAAATGCAGGTTTTCTTTTTACCTCTTCCTCTAAAGGCAGAGTTCTCGTACTGGGCTTAACCTCACCCTTGTTTACTGATTTGTTTATCTGCCCGTTTCTCTAACAGCATGCGTTTCCTATTAGATCTGTATTTCTCAGATACAGGTTTTATTGTAGTGAGTGACCAAGTATGGTGACAGCGCTTTAAAAATACAATCAGTGTGCTCCGTGCCGTACCTGTCGCTGTGACCCATTCTCCCTCGTTCCCACCCCAAACCGTACACTTCCCATCCCGCTGTAACTTACTCGTTCTGCCACAACTCTCCAGAGTTGCGGCCACTCTTCAGCCTCCTCCGGTGGGCTCCACTACTCCTCGCACCAGGAGTCGGGTGCCTCTTCCCCTTCAGCGACGTCCTACCGCTTGGTTTCCACACGGGATGGCGTTCTGCCTCACAGTCTCTCTCTTGTCTCTGCTTCTGATCCCGCCTCATCTCTCTCCTCTTGTTTTTAGGTCTCGCCTAGAGTGTAGCGCGCAGCGCTGCTCTAGGAGTGACCTTTAGGAATCGGTCTGTGCTTTTTCGAAAACTCGTGCATGTACTGCACTGTTTTCAATGAGCACTCGTCCATGTACGGCATCCACCTTGCGGGAGCGAGCATGGGCGCGCTGTGTGCCATGTGTTCAGTTTCGTATTTCAAGGGCTTCGCGTTCACTTTGTGTCCGCGCGGCCGGGCACTGTTTTCTGTAATTGCTTTTGTCCTGCCTGACACGCTCTTCGGCAAAGCGCTTTGTGTTCTTGTTTGTTCTTCGAGTTTCATGCTTTATCGAGAAAAGGAGGCCTTAGTTCGCTATTGCAGTCCCTGGCCCTAGATGCTGAAAGACGTGGGTTCACCTCAACACCTCAACTGCTTTGCTGTTAGCAAATCTTTACGTGCTGCCCCGAGGCTGAGGGAGAAACTCGGCTAGAGATTTTTTTGAGCTGCACAGCTTCCACTGGGATTTTTTGTAGTATTTAACATTTTGTCACATTGGATTATTTCGAGGCACTCTAGGCGCTTGAGCCGAGACATTTTTTTTTTTGCTTGGGTTGCTGTTTAAGGAATTTGGCGTGCGGTTTTAAACTTTTGCTTGGTGTGTTTATTGTAATACTCGTGTTTTTATGCATTTATGTAAACTAAAATCAGCTACTTTGACTGACTATGATTTTCATGTCGTCCACCCAACGCTTTCTGAGGGAGCTCCCATAACTATCTCTCCCCCCTCCCCCCCGCATGTTGCTGCTCAGAGCCAACGCAAACAAGGTGCAGGCACTGCTGAACTTGTCCCGATGTCTGAAAACATCACCGGGACCATTGCAGCATATGTGAGTGGGGCCCAACTTCTTAGCAAGGTGGACGCCGTCCACCCTATGAAAATGGTGAGTGGAACCGTCTACGCGTGTATACCTTTGAACTGTGCCCTGCGTACAGGCTCCACGCACACACTTTTGCATACACGCACACATTGATAGAGTGATACGTGCACAGAGGACACTCGCCAGGCGGGTAGATGGGTGTATAGCTGGTGCTCGGTGTGGATGCAAGCGTAAGATTTTGTTAGCAGTCTTGCAGAGTAGCAGAGTAAATCACTTTTCAGGTATACAGTGGCGCGTATGTACCAGCTCAATCTTTGCCCGCTCCTTAAGCCACGCCCACTGGGGGCCTCCAGACATGTCCCTGTTCGCTCAGCCCAGCAGACCTCCGTGCACAAGCCAGCAGTGGCAAACAGCTGTGGGTGAACGCTTGCATCACTCAGCCGCTAGCATTCAGCAGCCTGGGTCCTCTCCCACCAGTCAGACTGGAATGTCCTCGCACAGTGAGCAACAAATGTGGTGGAATGGAATAAGATTCATAGTAATACCCGGTGGCAGAGGTTAGCTGTGACCCTCGCTTTGGTTTTCTCAGTGGGACCTATATCCGGCGGGCGGGCCCTGACGTGGTCCCGGAGCTCACTTTCTCATGGGGTTCAAGTGGCCCCTCACAGATGAGGACCCAAAAGTCCTAGGTGCTATATTTGGAAGAACCCCTTCGATCTGTACGTCCTTAGCTTTTAGGGGCAGGTGCAGCCTGTAAGGCGCACTGCTTGAATAGAGGAGTGCCCTCTGCTCTCAGGGAGCCGCCCGATGGCCTGGTGTCCCGTAAAGCCCTCTGTCCCCAGATGGCAGGTGCCCACCCCCCTCTGCATCAGTGTTGTCCTCCTTGGACTTCCTTTTTATCGCTCCGCCTCTCATCTGCAGGCTCTCTCTTCGCTTTAGGTGCCCGCCCCGGCCCCTTTTAACCAACCAAACACCTCTACACTCTTGATAACTACTGTCAGGTAGAGAGTACCTGCACTCCTTCGGTTTGAAAGTGAGTGTCGGCATTCCTCAGCAGAGGCTCAGTACAGTGGGGAGGGTGGTGTACTGCCACTGCTCATTGGCCCATAGGTACTCTGGGATAGTGAGTACTGCCACTGCTCATTGGGCAATAGGTACTCTGGGATAGTGAGTACCACCACTGCTCATTGGCCAATAGGTATTTTTGATAGTGAGTACAGCCACTGCTCATTGGCCAATAGGTACTTTTAATAGTGTTAGATTTCCTTTTCAGTCATTGACCCCAGTGCTGCCCCCCCTCGTTCAGGGTGGTGTGATGTAAAACACAGTAACACCAGCCAGTGACGCTGCATGAACATGTATTTTTGACAGCTATGGACCACCTTCAAATACTTCCCCACAGTTATAATTGTCACAAATGACCATCCCTCTGCACGCTCTGCAGAGAGGCCAAGAATTGGATGTGCTTGTAGTCTGGCGCCCTTTATGACCCCCTGTTAGAAATAAGACCGCCTTCAACCTGAGCTCCGTGGCTCTCAAGCGTGCCCTTTTATAAACACCCACCCACAACCTGAACTCACCCAGACACCCGAGACTCCGTTCACAGTAAGCACTACACAAGAGCCATGTTCTGTGGGGGGAAAAACTACCATCAGAACCACAACATCTGGAACAAGCTTCGGCATAGCCAATAGGTCTCGCCTTTGGGACCTTATAAGTGTTTAGCCATGCAACAGTTGATGTTGTTGCACCAAGGATATTGTGCTGCATAACTAAATACTTATAAGGTCCCAAAGGCGAGACCTATTGGCTATGCCAATGCTTGTTGACTTCTGCGGTTGGCATCCTTTTCTCCGTGCACATCCCCCGGTGATTGATACGTGCTCCTTCTAGCACTACTTCCTTGCTGAAAAACATGAAAGTCCGTCTTTGCTGTTGATGCTCTTTTCCTTAGTGTAGTCCCTTCTTTATTATTATTGCTGGTGCCTTGTAGATGCCGACAGTCAGATGGGGAAGTTTCCCGGTGCTCATGTGTTTGAATGGCAGAATTCCTCACACACGGGTACCTTGGCCTCCTTGCCAATTTCTAGTCCTCCTCCTTGGATCCTTCTTTAGCTCGTACCTTCCTGTGAAGCAACTTAAATACCTCCATGGATTCCACTTTCCAAATGTGCTTTTTTGTTGTAGTCATCAAAAGTGCACCTAACTGTTTGGTTATTCCCATACAGGGAAGCTTTTTACTTTGAACTCTTTGCTCTCCTTTTTATTCTTCTCTGCTCCAGCTCCCTCTTTCTCCTCTTCACCCTGCGCCCTATGACATTTTCCCGTTCACCTCCTGCATCCTGTATCGCTCCTTGCTCCTTCCTTCTTTTTCTTCTCAACCTTACTCACCTTGCTTTTTCCCATCCCTGCTTCCTCCTTCTTTAGGGTCTGTCCGTCCCTACTCCCTGATCCGCTATGTATTTTCCTTTATGTAATCACACTTGAGTACCCTCCCCCTCTTCCTCTGGGGGAGGAGGACACCTGTTGACACCATTTTTGGTCATGCGCCAGCAGCAAACTGCTTAACTGGTCACAAGTTCGGGGACTGCGCTACAACCTGCCGCCGCCCAATCTACATGCCTCCAGGTTTTTAGTTTTCACCACCTCCATCGGCTTTCTCCTCTCTGTTTCCTGTAAAACACCAAGCTCTACCACCGTATTGCACCCTGTGACCATCTGCTGTGCCCCATCTTTGGCCCACCAACTCCAGTCTGCCCCACTTTCCCCGTTCTTCCTCCCTCCCATCACCTTCTTCTTATTCATCCTCCTCCTCATGGTCTAGTCTCCAATCTTCCTCTGTCATGTCCATTCCCCACCACTAGTATCCGGCATCTCTGCATCACCTGTCTGTTCACTCAACCAACAATAATGCACCTCTATGGTTTTGGGGAGGCCACACCAGACCTTCCCCCACTGATCCTTGCCCGGTCACTCCCCAGTGTGCCTTCTGTTCCTCTTGGGATAATGGAGCTGCATGAAGCCCTCCTGAGTCCACTCAATGCCATGATGTATTTCCCACCGGGACAAATGAACAGCCCAGCATGTTGGGAGTCCTTATCTATTGTGTCCTGTGGTACCTATACCCAGCTTTCATGTCTGCGCAAATCCGTCTCCATGCCAGGACCTTGTTTGGAGTATGTGCCTGTCTGAACACCCTTCAACAGCCTCCTTGCCCTGATCTCCCTTTTATTTACATGCATAAATCTTCATTGGAAGTGTTTTTCTCATCTCCCAATGCTCACGTCCTTGATCTCTGTCTTCCTTGCCTCTGACTATATCCTCATCCCCTTCCCTCTCCTCCTCGCTCCACTCGAACATGGCAGCCAATATTGTCGATGCTTTACACATCATCCCACCCTCAGATGTGCTCCTCTGCCCTTCCTGACCATCCTCCTTCATAGCGCCCACCCCAATCAGTTACCATGGTGCCCACTGATGCCGAGCATAAGGGGGTGGTGCTTTTCTCCTCCATTAGCACCTACATGTGTCATCACAGCATCTTGTATTGAAACCACCTATATGAGCTCCTCACCCTCACGGCCAATGCAATGCCAATGAGCAACCGGCCAGGACAAATTCAGCAGGTACGCAAACCATGTCCTCCACCCGGCGCTCTCCCTGTCTGATGCCCTGCAGCTCGAGAGCACTGAGAGATCCCACCTGCATGCCTCTCCCCCGGCTCCTCTCCACTGCTGTCAATTTCTGCAATTTTTGCCATGGCAGCAAGTATGCCCATAATGCCACTGCCACACCATCTGTAGACCACCTCACCCAGCCACGGGCACCAAAAGGTCTCCTCTGCCTGCATTCCGCTGGACCCGCAGGGCCTCCTCTATATCAATTCTCATCTTTGGCGCCATAATCCCATAACCACTTAGATCCACACCCCTCCTACTGTTTTACCACCTTTCCTAATCCCTCTATTCCCACCAATTACCAGACCAAAAAACTAGCTGCCTAGCTCCCCTGCCATTGTGTCACTAAAATGGTACCCACCCCATGTTACCTCTACATATATACAACCCCCCCACCTGAACCCACCAATAGCGCCCCGCAGTCCCCTGGACTGAACCACTGCGCCAAAACCGCCCGGGGGGCAGACCTCACCATTGGCTGCCCCTGGAATCCCTTTTCAACCAACAGAATTGCTATTTAAGCCTTTAGGCAGAGCCAAATTACAGATTGTTTTCCGTGTTTGTTAATAGGAGCTCAACCACACTGCGCATTTCCTTGTTCTTTAATCAAGGATTAAAAGACACGTTTTCCATTTCCTAAAGATTTGCCATCTTGTGCTTATAACATCCGGCATTGTCTTCTTTGTTGAATTTCAGAAGTAGTAGACTAAGTAATGGGTCAGAAGTGACTGCGAGGAATGTAGAGCACACCGTTTTTTACCTCCCAACGGAATACACAATTAAATTTAAGCCCGACACCTATTTTTTGAAGACATACTAAGGTGTGATATGATGGTCAGAACATTCAGATGTTGCAAGATGTAAGCTCCACCTTTATCTGTGTGCCAAAAGACAAAAAAGCCAACTAACATAAAGGATTCTACTCCACTCTTGACACTGTCTGATGTTTATAGTGAGCAAATGATCCCATATTAATACAAGTGGTTCATAAACCGGACAGAGTGTAACATATACTCTAAACGTACAATGTTATAGTGTTTAGAGTACTGCATGGAAGTATCGAGGGCAGATTCCGAATCCCACACTGTGGTATATTTACTATCATTTTGTGCCGAGTATGATTCACAAAAGTGACACAAATTGGCGCAGAATGTTCATTTCAAATACAGTTTTATAACTTGTTTTGTGCTGGACAGTCACCCGAAAATAATGTAAAGCAGCGCCTAGTGCTGATTTGTATTACTTTGCGTCAATGGGACATCCATGGGATATAAATGAGCATTCCCATGCAACCACCCATGTATTTGTAATGTAAAAACCCAATCTACTAAAAAAAAGTAGATAGGGTTTTGCATAAAAAAATAACGCCCTTTTGACAGAGGCACTATCCAGTAGAAAATGGTTATATTTCTCTTTGCTTTTCAACTTTGCATGTTTGCTGCACTGTACAGTACATATATAAAGTAGAAAACGTTTTAAATCTTAGTCTAATCATAGTATTTTGTCCTGGAATTGTACCCTTCCAGTACAAAACCTATGCTAAACTCATGCAGACATCCGTGCATTGCGGTGCAAAGGATATGTGCATTCTGCTAGGCCTCATGGGCCAGATTCACAAAAGTAATCTGAGACAAAATCCTTATTTTATGACTTTCACTATTCACAAAAGGCATTTAGGAGTAGTAAAGTTAGGATTCCTAACTTTACTACTCTTAAACTGAGACAAAATCCTAACTTTACGACTTTCGGTATTCACAAAAGGCATTTAGGAGTAGTAAAGTTAGGAATCCTAACTTTACTACTCCTAAATGCCTTTTGTGGCAAGAATACTATGAGTATAATGAGCGGGTGGGGTATAGTCTGGCAGTACGTACACGGCAGAAGGTGGTGGCTGGCTATATTAGCGACATAGAAGATGACTGTGGTGTCCTAGTTTCAGATCCTGAGGAGATCCGAGAAGCGTTTAGGGGTTATTATGAAAGAATATCTCAAGCTGAGCCCCCTATAGGTATAGAGAATATCGAACAATTTCTTGCCCTTGTTGTCTCAAACAGGACCACACAGGAGGATCGATCATGGCAGACGAAATACACACAGCTCTTAAAGAGCTACCCTCAAGTAAGGCAGTGGGCCTGATTTAATCCCCCTGGAGTTCCCTAAGAATTTTTATATGGCGCTACTCCCTTTTATGCTGGAGCTCTTTCTTTGAGTGCAAAAGGGGCAAAGGGTCCCTGATGCTTGGTCTGCAGCTAACATCATCTTATTTTTAAAGAAAGGGAAGGCTCCCCACGATCCGGGCTTCTATCGGCTAATAACTTTATAAATCTTGGCTGGCTGTCTGGATCATATTATTGTCAAACTGGTTTCTACGAATCAACATGGCTTTATTCACGCGAGGAACACCACCGAACATATTCGCTGGGTGATAACACTTTTTGATGCAGCTGATGTTGCGCATCAGCCCATGGCAGTGGCCCTGTTGGATGCAGAGAAAGCATTCGACAGGGTCACCTGGGAATTTCTTTGGAAAGTCATGGGCTCATTTGGACTAGGAGAACATATTATTAAGGCAGACCAGGCAATATATCATAAACCTGTGGCCCAGCTGCAAATAATGGGTGGACAATCCCAGCCTCTTCACATTGAGAGAGGAACCAGGCACGAATGTCCCTGCTACCACTTTCTCTTTGAGCTTTATATCAACCCCCTTATCCGTAAGCTAGAAATGAATCCAGCAATTCTGCCAGTGGGTCGACACGGCTGTGAGACAAACATTTTAGTCTTCGCAGATGACATGGCTGTTGTAACAACTAATCTGGATATTGCCTTGCGGGTAATAGAGGAAGAAGCAGGCAAGTTTGATGAGTTTTGAGCCTTGGCACTAAATAGCAATAAAACTCAACTGGTGGTGAATGAGTTGGTTATTACCCAGGATTCGTGAGTAGTGGAGCAGGTGGTGTACCTGCGGATTAGTATTAGCGCACAATTCAATCAGAATGTTAAGACCAACATTGCTCTTATAATTGTGAAAGCCAAGAGGGATTTTACTAGATGGAATAATCTCCATCTTTATATAGTGGGTCGATGTAAAATTGGCAAAATGTTATTTCTCCTGAAAGCCCTATATCTTTTTCGTGCCATTCCCCTTTAATTTGAAAATATCTGGTTCAAAGCAAAGGACACCATGATCTCTAGATTTATTTGTTTATATGGCAAGACTAGGAGGGGGATTAGATTTCTGGCTTTACCTAAGGAGAGAGGTGGATGGGCTCTCCCTAATCTTAAATTGTACCAGCTGGACACAGGTATTCAATGCATGAGACCTCTTATAGGTGAAAAAGATGGGGTACAGGGGCTTGTAGAGTATGCACTGACTATCTATGAGCTTCTATTGGAGAAGAGGCTGAGGGCCGTTTGTTAAGACTGGTTGAATCTAGTTATTATGAAAAAGTCCGCTTTAAGGTGTTAGGGGCAGCCTTTAAGATCTGGGCCGCTTGGCGGAAAAAGGTGGGCCTAGGCAGAATTTATTGGTACACTCCCCTACAGAGAAATTCCCTGCTGCCAGATATATTCCAGGATGCCTGCTTGCTAAGATGGAAGAGGTGGGGGCTGTCGAAACAAGAGGATCTGTTTCAAGAAGTAGGCCTGGCATCATTTGAAGAGCTCCAGCATAGATTTGATTTAAACCACATGGATTTCTTTAAATATCTGCTAACACATGATTTTTACAAAACAAAACTGGGGCCTTGCTGGGTTCTCCAGGGGTCCACTTCTGGAGCTACTGCTTGGTTCTGAGGGGTGTATGATCAGCCAGATATATGCAAACTTGTGCTTTAACATTTCAGATGATTTGGAGAAACAAAGTAGTAAGTGGTAGCAGAGACTAGACTAAAGTGATCACATTTTGCATGAATCCCTAGAGCTCAGCCACACCCTACTCTGCTCCTCTGGGCTGCAGGCACAGCATTATAAAACAGTCTTTGATTTATTTTTAAGATTGCAAAGTGGTGGGGCATGGAGGGGATAACCTGCCCTTGCTGCCAGGCTCTCAAAACGGATCTGATCCATATGTTCCGCACATATCCACAGTTAGATCTACTTAGGCTGGAGATTTCAAAATTCTTAGGGGACGTCCTAGGCACTAATTTAGTATTGACTCCACAAATCATGCCTCTAGGTGTGCAAGAAGTAGCGGATGCTGTAGGAGGGGAGGCTTTGTTTTTTTCTTTGCTATGGCAGTTTGTCGTATTGGTATTGCTTCAGCATGGCTTGATCCCCAACCCTCCTCCTTACAACATTGGCAAGAGCACTTCTTGTCAGTGTTCAATCTAGAGTTTGCACTATACAAGCGTAAAGGGCGGATGGCTTGGCGGAAGGAGAAGAACATCTGGGGGCCTCTCTTAGACTGGGTAAACTCTCGCCAGCAGGTATGAGACTCATTCATTTGCAGAATGTTGGTCAGCGTGGAGCTTATATGATATTTTAGAAAGGTCTATGTACAAAAATTATGTATCTGCACGTCTTAAGAACTTTATAGCTCAAGCAATTGTGTGCCCTTAATGTTGTAAGAACAAGCTTAGGCAGATATAGGACTTATGGCATTATGATATTTTTTTTTCTTTATTAAATGGGATTAGCTGTACTGCATTTATAAGCCTGGATTTTAAGCATATATCTTTAGTAGCTTTTATATCTATTAGGATATAAATTATGCATATATGTTTTTTATCTAGTAAAATGCTTTTTAATGGGATGCTTGCGGTGATCTTTATTCCTCGCTGAGTACAATTCATTATAAGATGACTAGCAATGCACTTTAAAATGGAGGCAATATGCTCTTCCTTTTTTAGTATTTTAAGAATATGATGATCCGGAGACTGGTGTATTGTATTGTGACTTTTTGAACTATAAGCACTGTATGTATTGCTTTGGATTTTATATATACATGCCTTATTAGTTTTTGTATTCACTGTGATATGATATATTGATATAAGCTTGTCTATCTCATTTTTTAATGCCCTATTTTTTGTCTGTCCCCTATCCTCTATGTTCCCCTGTAATGAAGAAGTACATATAAAAAGCATTAATAAAAATATGTAAAAAAGAAAAACAAGAAACATAAAATTATTCACCAACCAAATCTATTCACCATACATTTACAATTAAAATTAAACACGCTTAAAAAAATAATAATACAAGAAAATAAATATTACAACACACATTTAAAATACAATAAATTAAACATTAAAATGTAATAATAATACAAAAATACATAAAATACACACATTTGAAAGTAAAACGGAAACACTAATTAGCATTCATCCCAAAAGGAGATAACTGGAAAAATAAATCAAAGTAGACACAATGGGTGTCATTATGATGGCGGGCGGATCGCCCCCGCCGGGCCGGCAGTAGTCACCACCGGCACGGCGGGGGCGATCCGCCCGCCATCCACACAGCAAAGACCCCCCGCCATATTATGATGGCTGGGGGGTCCGCGGCGGACGGAAAGACTGTCCGCCGCTTTTCCGCCGGTCGACTAGTTGACCGGCGGAAAACAAGGATAATATTAAGATGAATGCGGAGAGCAGCCTTTCCATGGCGGCGTTGCTGCCATGGAAAGGCATACAGTGTTTGCTTTTGGGGGCCCGTTGCAGGCCCCCAGGGTGTTGAGGGGGTGGGGGGTGCACATGGGGGTACCTATGGTACCCCCTGCATTTGTATGCACAAGGTGGCAGGCACCGAGTGGTGCCTGTCACGTTGTGCATGCAAATGCACGACGTGCATTCACAGCATTGTGGCGGGCGGTGCTGTGAGCACCGCCCGTCACAATGCTGGAAATAGGGTGTCCCACTGCCGCGGTGGCATCCTAATGTCAGGTGCGGGACCGCCGCACCCCTTGCGGACGGTCCCGCATTCCGTTACGGTGGCGGGCGGACTTTGTCCGCCCGCCATCGTAATGACCCCCAAAGTAGCCAATAAATTGTACTGTTAAACAAACTAACATAAAAATCCAAAATAATTAACAGAACAGTATAAAAACTGTACAAAACCTCATTATTTTTTATAGGACAAACTTAACGGCTGCAAGAAATTGGCACTCAGACAAAGTGCTCGAAGAGAAGACAGAAGGAAGACTTGAGAAAACATAACAGGACACCATTACAGGTAGGCTTTATAATTTAAACAACTTCAATCTAACCTGCCATAATATTAAAATGTAAAGCTATTAATACATTACTAAACTCTGTCTTTTTTATGCATATTACTCCTTAGACACTAAAGAGCCATTTTAGCAAAAAAGAAGCACTGCACACCAAAAATTGAACACCACACTTGCAAACCTGCACAAAAGGAGTTTTAGAGTAAGTAAAATAAACACAATTGTGAAAATTACCGCCATGAAAAGGAGATAATATACTTGGCAGTGCAGCAGCTACACCACCACCACATTGTGACCTCAGACCACTGCAAGACCGCCAGGGATTGTGGATTAATGGCGGTAGCAGTGGTCTTATGGTGGTCCGACTGCCAAAGTCATAATACGGTGGTCAGACCGCCGGTGGGATGGTTGCCGCATTGTCACCGTGGGTTTGGCAGCCCATCGGACCGCTAAATTCATAATCAGGCCCTAAATGTTTTAACATAATAATTGCTTTTAAAATTATACTACTTTCATACAGAATGACAGAAAGAGCCACATATATCACCTCTCAGAAAGGCAGACAATTGCTTTTACAGATGGAATACACAAAAGATGAAAGCCCAAAGACTGAGAATGTGAATTGGAAATGTACTAAATAATATACAAATGCTTGTTATAGGAGGGCTACCACTAAAAATTATATTAAAATTAATGTGAGCGAACACAACCACCTTAAAAATGTAACAGAGACAGAATTAAGGCAAGTACTTCAAGATTTAAAAAGGCAAGCACCAGTTCCAAAAACTCACTACTAACACTTTAAAAGACACACTCTTTAAAGGACCTGATCACATTACAGGCCAGCTACTAGCAATTCCTACTTTAAAAAGCCTAATATCACATACTAAAAAAGTGACAAGTCAAACCCCTGCTGCCCTAGAAGAGACCAAGACATGCAGATTCCAGAACACCTAACCACTACACATAATGATGAACCCTTCCTCCTACATGACAACCACTATAAAGACAGAAGAATAATCATATTTGCAACTGAAAAAAAGTCAATGTGAAATGAAGGACGGAACATTAAAAATGTGCCCTCCACCATTCACTCAGATATACACCGCCAATGGAGTATATCATAGCACAAACATACCCTAAATTTCTACAGTGCTGCATAAAAAACACAAAGTGCAACCTACTATGAACTTTTAAACCACATCAAAGTAAATCTGGCAACTAATCTCCACACAGAATTATGATCAGGGCCACTGGAATTATGCGATTGTGCGGCCGTGGCGTTTTTCGCCTAGTTAAAGATCTGCTGCATTTGTCAGATAATTCATCATCTGCTGCATAATTTTCAGAAATTAACAAAACAAATGAAGCCTCTAGTTCAAACTGTTCAAAAGTTACTAAGAGCTCAGCGACGTGTTGAGGAGCAGTGAAAGGCCCTTTGCAAAGGTTGTCTGGTCACCTTTCTGTTGCTTATTGCTATGTTTTGGTGTTAAACTGGTACTAATGAGGTGCAACATATGCCCAGACTGTTAACAAATGTAAAAAGGAGAAAATAATACAGTACACTATCAGAAAATATGCTGCATTAACCCACTTAATTTTCCTTTTCTTGCTGCATAATTTAGTCAACTCTGACGCATAATTTAGCCCTCTCTTGTCTCATAATTCCAATGGGCCTGATTATAATAGTCTTTGAACAGGCAATGATGCTTACCATACTTAAATTTTACCGACACACAGCCATACAAGGCTGCTATTACCAGTGCAACCAAAGCATTTGAAGCCATCTTCAAAAATATGCCCTAAGAATATGCAACAGCCAATTTTCCTTTGAAATTAAAAAGGAAATAGAACTGACATATGTACTTGTAACAGGTGTAGGTAACCACTACAACATGCTAGTAGAATACCCATTTTACCAAAGAAATGAACAAAAACTGAGTCCACTAATGGACTACTTCAAAGACATTAGAGTTGGCAGACTACAACTCTGGACACAGATGCCAACACAAATTCCAAATATCATGGTGGAATATCTATGACAGCACCATGGCTAAACAAGCCAAAACCAACAATGCAGTGGAAGGATGGCACAAGGCCTTTCAACACTCCACAAATTCATAGAAACCCTCCAAAAAGAACAAAGCTATCAACAAGTAAGGATAGAACAATCAGTTAACCAAATCAAATATAAAATAACTAAACAAACCAGGGAAATGTAAGAAATGCTACAATTCGAAGTCAGACTCTGACTTATCAATAACAAAGGAGTATACTACCTAGAAATTATAGCTAAGGGCCTCATTACAAGTTTGGCGGTGCAGGAGCAGGACCGCCCTGCTCCCACACCGCCAAACCTGTGGTTGACCCGCCGGCCAGATTAGGAGTTTTCTCCTGCCTGGTGGCAGTTCTTTGGCGTTCCCACAGTGATGCCTAACAAATAGGCACCATAATGGGAACGTAAAAATCAGTACCTGCATGGCATGGACTGCTGCAGTCCATGCCGTGCAGGTACTGGGGTGCATGCACACAGGGGGGCACAACATGTGCCTCTTGCATGCACCACATGGCCCTGAGGTAGCAGGGGGCTGTTTCCCCTCTGCCACGGTTTTCATGGCGGGCTTACCGCCAAGAAAACCTTGGCGGGCAGGAAACTCATAATATGCTTGGTGGAACCAACCAAGGATATTGCGGCCTCAAAACCGCAGCGCCAGCGACAGGGATCTGATCCCTGGCGGTTGCGGTAGTCCCAAGACGGCCTGACTGCCATGGTCATAATAGATCGGTCAGAAGACCGCCACTGCCGTGCCCCTCTGAGTCTGGCGGTTCGTGGACTGCCAGACTCGTAATGAGGCCTCAAATCAGTATTATAAACCACCTACCTACCAATCTACTCACAAGTAAAACACAACAAACACTAACCCCACTATAACATAAACGTTTTTAAATAAATATTTAAAACATTATTTTTTATAAATCAGTCAAAGTAATATTAATAAACTACAAAGCAAGACTGATGAATAAAAATAAATGATATCAATACCTAATTAAAAGTATTTAAGGAAGACCAAAAAAATACAATATTAAAATATACAAAGCAGCTCACAACTGTAAACACACATACGAAATAAAATGCTTCCATTGCACAAAAAGCAAAAGAAATATATGTATTAAAAGATAACATTTGCTGCCCTCAAATAAATAAAAGTACCATACTTAAAGTTACCAGGCTGCGGTTATTGATCCACCTCCATCTGTCAAATATCCAACCCACAAATAGTCAAAAATAAATACTAAGTGACCCAAAAAGAATGCCAAAATTATGGGCCTCATTAAGATTTGGTGGGACTGCCACCTGCAGGCCGTCGGTGGCGGTCGGACTGACATCTATGTCATCGGTCTGAACGCCGGATTACGATTCTGGCGGTCGGAGCCAGCTAGGCGGGGGGAAAGACCACCGCCTCTGACAGGCTCAAGGAGCATGTGGGAGCAGTGGCCAGATCCCTAATCCCCACAATGGCGCAATGCCTGTGCAGGCACCGCCATAGGAATTAGTATATCTTTTCCCGACTGCCTGTTCATGTGGAAAGGGACTTTGGGGGGCCCTAGCAAGGCCCCCATCCCCCGTGGGCCTCCGCTATGGAGCCGGGGGGCACATGTGGTGCCCCCCAAACATCCATGCACCGTGTGCCAGGCACCACATGGTGCCTGGCACACGGGGCATGGATGTTTACAAACATGCCCTTTTCTTTTGCGGCTTGTGCTGGGGCCCTTTTCCAGGCCTGCAGCTCGGTTGCATCGTAATATGTCGGGTGGGACCACTGACTACTAGTCGGATGGTTACCATCCCACAACCATGACAGTCAGGCGCTCGTCCGACCACCATCGTAATAAGGCCCTAAATGTCCAAGCTGAATCCACCAAAGAAACCACATTCATTGCAAATCATAAAAACTAAAAAAATTACAAGTAAAAATCACTCCAGGAAAACCGAAAAAACAAAGGAAATTAAAAAATAATGTTTTGTTGAATGAAACCAAAATAATTCTTTTTTATACAAAATGCATTAAAAATAGCTCCAAACTCTGACTTCCAAATCTATAAAAACATAATATACCCATCCTCAAAATACATGTAGAAAACAGATTAAAATAACAAATTTTAATGTGAGACAGCATTGGTGAGATGTGCGACAAGCGTCAGCAGCATCTACTGTAATATCAAAGTGTCCTGGGTGCCCTCAAAGCGTCTGCACATGCATATTTCACATCCGGGACACTTTCCATACTACAGCCCCAGATTTACAAAAAATACATGTAACACAGGGTAACAACTAAAGTGAAACAAGGGAAATGGTAGAACAGGGAGAGAGGAAAAAAGCACCATAAATACTAAGGGCCTGATTCACAGAACTAACTTACGTCAAAAACATAAAGTTAGTACTTTTTGGTATTCACAGAATACACTTACTCATTTTGGTATTCACAGAATGAGCTTACTCATTTCGGTATTCACAGAAGTTAGTAGTCCTAACTTTAGGACTCCTAAATGCCTTCTGTGAATACCGAAAGTCTTAAAGTTAGGATTTTTCTCAGTTTAGGAGTAGTAAAGTTAGGACTCCTAACTTTAGGACTCCTAAATGCCTTCTGTGAATACCGAAAGTCTTAAAGTTAGGATTTTCTCAGTTTAGGAGTAGTAAAGTTCTCCTAACTTTACTACTCCTAAACTGAGAAAAATCCTAACTTTAAGACTTTCGGTATTCACAGAAGGCATTTAGGAGTCCTAAAGTTAGGACTACTAACTTTACTACTCCTAAACTGAGAAAAATCCTAACTTTAAGACTTTCGGTATTCACAGAAGGCATTTAGGAGTCCTAAAGTTAGGACTACTAACTTCTGTGAATACCGAAATGAGTACGTTCATTCTGTGAATACCAAAATGAGTAAGTGTATTCTGTGAATACCAAAAAGTACTAACTTTACGTTTTTGACGTAAGTTAGTTCTGTGAATCAGGCCCTAAATATCCTGTCTCCGTGCGCTGTCGCACTTTAGGCTGCCATGCACAGATGCACACATCCTTACATCATAGTGCAAAGGTGTGTGTATTCTGTAAGGTATAGTTTTTGTACTGGAAGGGAACCTTTTAGTACAAAAACTCACCTTTAACACTTTTCCTGCTTTTTATTGGTGCTGTACAATGCATTAGACAAGCAAAGTAGAAACAATGACAAGAAATGAAAACATTTCACAATGTTACACCTGCTTTGAGGAGGGGTACACTTTTGGCGTAAATCCCTAACTGGTATGTTTGTAGATAGAGGTTTTTCATCAAAACCCATCAGTGGTTGCATGGGAATGGCCATGTACTACCTTTGGAACGACACCTTGATATAAAGTAATGCAAAGCAATTCATAGCACAACTTTGTGATACTTTTGGAAATTATCCAAAGCAAATTCTGATATGCGTTCAATACTAAATCCCAGCATAATACTTTGAGTGAGGTTTGCATTACAAATGTAACACAAACCAGTTGTAAAGTGTTAGTAAATCTGTGGCTAAATGTATATACATTTCCCATGTTAAAATACCGTTCACCCTACTTTGAGGGCCTACATGATGTGATTATGAATAATTAAAAGAAAGGTTCTTCTCCTGCCAAAGCAATATTTTGACTGGTCACACTACAGGCTTAAACTGCAGCAGTTAGGCTCCAATTGTAAGGATGTTTGGGCAGAATATAGAAAAAAATATTTGGATAAAAAAATATCATTGCTGGAATATTGTGATGTCAAACATTTTGTTGACATAAATATCAAAGGTAAGTATATTGTTTTTAGTGTTGCTTTAATATTGTTGTAAAATATGCATATACATGTCTAGATATAAAGAAAAATATGTATTTATAATGTTTTAATTTTAATTAAATAAATTAATGAGTTGTACATTTATGTTTCAATTTTGTTTCCTAATTGTATTCCCTTTATGTATTACTAATTTTAAGTTACCTTATTGTATGCTTGCTATATTTGTGATTAGATTTATATTTTATTTAATGATTTTCATCTTAAGCATTGTGTTTGTAATTATTACTTTAAACCGTTCATATTTTGAGAAGTAAGGTTTACTTTTTTAAATTTGTATCTAAATTTGTTGAATTAATATTCATGATTTAAATTTTTTTGAAAAATATGTTTCAATATTTTAATTATTTTTAAATGTTTTATTTAATTATTTAAAATATATTTGAATTGTGCATTGATGCATATTTATTGTTTGTACATATGATATTTTTAAGCTAAAATATGTTATTTTAATTTTTTGTTAAAATAAATATATTGTTTTATTTAATACAAAAATAAAAATCCAATTCCTACATTATTATTTTATATGGTTTATGATGTTTATATTGATAGTAATTTTGTTGTAGAAAATTACAAGGTTGTACTTTATAAAAATTTAATTTATATAATTATTTATATATTTTTAGTTTTAATTAAATATAATTATTTCTTGTTGGGTTGTATTTGTTTTTGAATGTTGCTCATAGTTTTTTTAATGTTTTATTTATATTGTTTTATGTTTATATTTTTGATTATTTACGTAAATTGTAAATACATATTGTGAGCTATATTTATTTGATTTGTATTTCTATTTATGATTTTTCAAATGATGTATTTTATCTTATACAAATAGAAAATATTACCCCCAAAATGGTTTACATTGGATTGTAAATTGTAAATTGAACCCCTTTACTGTCCAACACTTTCCCCAAAATGCTTTATACTGGTTTTGGAATAGTAAATGTAACCCTTTAGGTGTCTAACATCCCCAAAATGGCTTAGAATATAGTGAGAATAGTATGTTTAATCCCTTTATTTTTTAACATATTCCCCAAATTTGTTTTGATTGGTGCTTTAATCCATTTAATGTCCATCATCTTCACAAAAATGGTTTACATTGAAGTGGCAATAAATCTAACCCCTTTATTGTCCAAAAGTTTCCTTAAAATGGTTTAGATTAGAGTGGGAATAGTAAATTTAACCCATTTGTGATCAACCCTTTACCCAAAATGGTTTATATTGGAGAAGGAATAGTAAACATAATTCCTTTAGTGTCCAACAACTTCTCCAAAATGATTTAATTTGGATAGGGAATAGTACATTTGAACCCTTTAGTGCCAACATATTCTCCAAAATGGATTAGGGATTGTTGGAAATGGCCCGAACTTCAGGGTCATCCCTAAACGTTTGGCCTTCCTCCTCCCCTTTTCCCTCATTTGCATGAGGGCATGGCCTCATGCAAATGAGGGAATCTCTTCACATCTGCGCTGTATTATTGACGAGGGTGCAAAAGCAAAAAAGCTGTCAGGAGGAGCACTGAAAGTACACCACGAAAAGTTGGCGCACTGTCAGTGCTCCACCTGATGACAGCCTATGTAGGAGTAAAAGGTTGTCCTATGCAGCTTACAGACATCCCCTTGCAGGTGGGTGCAGTTATTCACTGCATCCGCCTGTAAGAGTATTTCTAATCTCTCCTAAATGTGCATGCGGTTTGCCACCTGCACAGTAAAACACAAAGCAGCTTTGAAGCAGCCGCTCTGTATTTCACTTGAATACACTGCCCCCATGGCAGCACAAGTTTGCGACTACTCTGAGGGCAGCACATTTTTCAAAATAGGGTGCACTTTCTCTGAGCACGGCGCACCTTTTTAAAGGTACGCAGTGCGCAGACAGGGAAAGTGTGCTCTATCTGTAATAAAGCCCCACATTTCTATTGTTGAATTGCCACTGCAGTGATATGCTCCAAAAGCTACTTTCACTACAGAATACTCTGGCTATCCTATGAGGAAAACAAGAGTGCAGATTAAAATATTAATTCTGCTATCTTGGATTTGGGACAAGCTACATATATATTAAAACCAATCTAATGGCAAAGTTGGATTTTTTATAAACATTTAGGAAAATAAAATTGTAAAAAGTTTACTTTTCCCTGCCTGAAGCTCCGCAACACTTTTTAGCTTCACAACAGCCACTTTGACCGTGCTTGACTTTAATGGTGTGTCATAACTGCTTCCAGAGCAGAGACAATAGCTTCAGTCTGGTTACAATGTTGACTGGGGCTTGAGAGTGTGATACATATCAGCTCAGGAAGGGCAGAAGGGGAGGTTGTATGAATGTTTTTGCCTTAAAAGGGTGCAAATGTGAAGCCTGACAATTCATATGTTAGTAAAAGGGGAGATCTAAGGAAGGAACCACCATTGTTGTTCATTAGGTCCTAGGTACCCCGTTGGGCACCAGCCCAGTGGAGTGGGGAGCTAGTCCAAGAACCTGTTTGATGTAGCTTAGAAAGAGGGGACGTTTGGCTGACACACAATCTACCTTCAAGGGCAGAAGGTCCATGTCATCCTAGATCATCTAGGATAGCTTGTAGTAAGGCAAACAGTATTCTGCAAAAGTGGGTAGGGTTACCACAGGGAACATTTTCTCCATTGGTTATGGAATGTCTAGGAGTCACCCCACCCACTGGCTACTGAACTGTACACATATTGAACTCACCACAAGATCCTCAGACACTTTTTAGACCTGTGGAAGAACAGAAGAAGGACTACACCTGCTGTCTGAGATATGTGAGGAGACCTGACAGGCTGTACATGCTTTCACTTGTATCACAGACAAATACATAAACTCCAAGGGTTAGTTGGCTGACCTCCTATGAGGCTACAGGGACACAAAAAGCTACAAGAGGCCTTTTTCCTGAAGTGCCCCCTTGATTAGTTGCAACTGGATTTGGACTGGATCTTCTGGTGACCTCTGCTTCAGTAAAGACTGATCCTCAAGTGCTGTCCCTGAGGTTCTGGCACCCTTGGTTGTGTACAGCTAGATTTATCCAACAATCTTAGTAGTTAAGTCTTAGAAAAACATTGGACTTTCAGAACGCCAAAGTGCTGGGACCAACCATCCAAGTCAACCTGCCCAAGTAGCGACCTAGCTGGGCAAAAGAATCAAGTTGATCCCATTTTGAGCTTTTTGCCACTTAAAACACCAGTTCAGTGGACCCTCATGGCAAGCCTATCTGACTTCAGTTCAACTTTCCCAGAAGGAACTTGCAGTCTTAGCCTGCTATAGGATTATAAGCTCAAAAAAGAGACCAAGGGCCTGATTACAAGTTTGGTGACCGTGGAGTCAACGGTCTTCTGCCTGCCCTATTACAATGCAAGAAGTCTGAACCGCTGACTGCGTTGATGTAGTGTGTCTCACCTGCGACATGGCGAAGTGCAATGCTGGCGATTCGAACTTCATGCCATCAGGCCCTCAGGGTCCTGCAGAGCAAATTACAAAAACACAGTCGGAATAACAGTCCCCTTGCGGCGGTTCCCCGATGGCAGTAGTCGGTCGTGATACGCTTTCAGCAAGGCACCATAACACTGGCCATTGGCTGGATACTAATACAGTGCACCTGATGTTCATTAGCCAAGTGGATACACCTGCAAATCACACTATAAAAAACACCCCATTTCAGACCATGATCCTTTGCCACTCCGCTGCAGCACAGCAATTCAGAGCCAACATTTTGGTGTGAAAAGGCAGCCCTTTTTTCCCCATTCCTTTTACCACTCTCCACACACTTTTCCAGCACATTTTCTTTTCATCTCTTGGTGTATTTTTAGTTGTATTGTCACTGACTTTAATTTGGGGATAAGGCCAGGCAAAAAAATCCATGTTTTTCAGAGGCAGACTTGTCTGTCATGGTGGATGAAATCATAAGAGTAGAGCCACAATTGTTTGGAGCCCAAGTCCAAAATGCTACTATCAGTCAGAAAGGGGACATGTGGACCAGAATAGTAGACAGAGTGAATGCTGTAGGTACCACCCTGTGCACACAGGAGGAAATTAGGAGGAGGTGGGACGACCTGAGGGGGAAGGTGCATTCCCTGGCCTCCAAGCAACACCTGGAGGCCCAGAGAACTGTTGGTGATCCTCCCTGCACCCCAATAAGAATGATTCCCTGGGAGGAGATGGTCTTGCTGATCCTACATCCTGAAGGCTTGACAGGCATACCCGGGTGAGTGAAGTCTTTTAAGTTACATCTCACTAAGGGCCTGATTACGTGTTTGGTGGTGTGGGAATGCTACGCCGGTGCCCCGCACCACCAAACCCGTGTGCACACCGCCCGCCAGATTATGACTTTTTTAGTCAATTGCGGGCGGTTCTTTGGCATTCCCACTGCGGTGCCTATGAAATAGGCACTGCAATGGGAACATCAAAGGCAGTACCTTCACGGCATGGACTGGTGCAGTCCATGCCGTGCAGGTACTGGGGTGCATGCACACAGGGGGGCACAACATGTGCCCCCCTGCATGCACCCCATGGCACAAAGGCAAGGGCCCCCTTAGTTTCCTCTCCGCCATGGTTTTCATGGAGGAGGAACTGCCATGAAAACCATGGCCGAGAGGAAACTCGTAACATTGGTGGCGGGACCACGGTGGTCCCGCCAAGCATATAGCAGCCTCAAGACTGTCGCGCCACCGCCAGGGATCTCTGATCCTGAACCCCCTAATGGCCTGCATACTGCTGGTGGCCTATCCTGAGCTCGATGGGCAGTTGAGGGCCCAACAGCAGCTACAAGGGGGTAAGTCGTGACCAGAATTCTACATGTTACATTGCCATCTTTTTTGGTAGCAGGCAGCCATTTTCCCATCAACATTGAGGGTGACTCATGTCTAACGTCTAATGCACTAGAAGAGTTGTTGATTGTGTAGGTCTGGTAGTAGGTGCATGATGATGTACTTTGCCTATTGTCATTTTGACCAGGAACAAAGCAGAGCCTAGTCAACTACCAATATTTGACTTGAGCAGACACATGGCTGACTAAAGTCATAAATCACCTAAAGTTGCTTGATGTTCTGGGTGACAGTTGTCCCAAACAGCCCACTTGTCTTCATTGTGCCCCCTCACTTCTGTGCCTCATGTGATAGTGGCCCTCTTACATGTGACATAGCAGACATTGAACTTTGGATACAGTGACTAGGTAATACTTCCCATTGGTAAGTTGGGAATGTGCAGTAACATGAGAGTGCAATCATCACTGGTACCATCAGTATTAGTGCCTACATGTTGGCATGTGTAGCTTTTCCTGTTGTAGTATCATCCGCACTTCTGTTTCATACCTGATCTAAGTGTCTTCATAGGCTGATGTCTGATTCCATCACAAATGTGTGTAGGCCAATCTGTATTCGGGAATAGTTATTTGTGATAGGTGTACAGTTCATGGGTTACCACAGACAGGACTGTATACACATTGGTGGGTGGGTGACACATACCCTAAGCCATTACTCAATGTCATTGGTCAGGTCCAAATGATGAAGCAATGAAAGACACGACAGGTAAACTTAAAGTAATTTGTCACTATTGGAATTTCCATGGCATAGATGTGGAGTATTCAGTTATGTGTACTGCGTATGTCGATTTGGTAAAGTTCATTCACTGACTGTTGACATGCATCAGGGAGTGATATGCAGAATTGTAGGGATCATATGTGAGTGTCTACACTCAGTATTACAAGGTAATTTGTGTTTGCGATGCAAAACGTTACTGTGATAGGACTACTAACTTCTGTGAATACCGAAATGAGTAAGTTCATTCTGTGAATACCAGAATGAGTAAGTGTATTCTGTGAATACCAAAAGTACTAACTTTACGTTTTTGACGTAAGTTAGTTCTGTGAATCAGGCCCTGTTACAATAGCGACAAAAGTGAATTCAGGTGCCTACTTTTGTCCAATTCACATTTGCCATATATTAGGCATTACATCCGGTGGTTTGAAGCTCGAAATGGTTCAGCATAATGGGCACCAAGGAAAGCGAAGGCCTCAAGATAAATGATCGGGTAGCAGAGACGGACGCTTTGGGAAGGGGAGTGTGTAACGGGGATGCGAAGGGAAATATTTACCACATAAAGCAGCCTGGATGGAGCAGAGATGGCCTGGCCTGACCTGGAGGCCACAGTGACAATTTCTAATTGTGTAGTTTAATGACGAAACAATTCTTGCATTTTCAGTTTTTCAGGAGGCTGCACACCTAATTACAGATTATGACACATTTCTATGGCATTATGGGAATGTAAAATGTCCACCTCATTTGTTTCAGTTTTACCTGCCAACCAAATGCAAGACTTTTCATACATATTGGCTATTTAATTGCCTTATCCAGTAAACAAATTATTAATATGCTATTGCAGATGACAGTTTTATCGGGCCCAGGTTTTTCTAACCTTTTCTGGCCCTGGTTGACACCTGGAACGGGTAAAATGTGATTTAAACGCATGAGAAACTGAAATAGCTAGCAAGCATTATATTTCATAAAATACTGACACTTTGGCGCTCATTTATGGCAGGCCAGATGAGGAAAAGGGGTGTTATTTGCGTAAGTATTTCTTGCACGTTTAACATGATTTTTCTACTTAGATTGAAATGGTATTTCCAACTATCATTGCATCAAAAACGTGGCAATGGCACATCACCGCATTGGAAATCCATGCCTTTTGGTACCAGCAAAGACTTTATAGCATGTAATGTGAAAAAATACTGTTTAATACTGTTTCTATGATTTATTACCCCGTTTAAAGCTAAAAACTCAGGGTCCTATTTACGAGCAGCCTGCTCTGCCGTTGCATCAAAAATGTTGACGCGCCGACGGCGTAGGCCGTACTCCATATGTACAAGTAGACGCATGTTGACAAATGCGTAATTTTTTGTAGTCCTGCGTCGGAATATACCTGCGCCACAACTGGCTGTGAGTCACACATTTTAAAATATGCAAGGTAGGCATTCCCATGCAAATACTGGCATAAAACTGATGCAGTGATATGTATGGGTTTTTCGAAAAGTGACGCCTCGTCAGCAAGCTCGCTCTGAGCCTGAAATGCGTCACAATTCCTGTGCATCGGTAACCCAGGCGTAGGAAATGACACATTGGCTGTAGCATATAAAGACAAGCCACACATAACAGTTTGGGAAGCTCAACTACGCCATGGAGGTGCTTCTTTTGCAGCTGGGAGTTGCAAGGAGACGACCCCTCCCCCCCACCATGTAGGCAGCACAGGAGAAGGAGCACGTTTATTGGCACCGGACTTCCCTCATTGATCTCAGACTGGATGAGGTCATCACCTACTACCGGCTCAGGAGGGAGACCATAGTCCAACTGATGCACCAGATAGAGCCAAGGCTGCAGCCACCAACTGCCAGTTCCACCAACATCCGTCTACAGGTCAAGCTAATGGCTGTCCTTCACATGCTGGCATCTGGGTCATTCCAGATTACAACAGCCAGGGTGGCAGGACTCTCCCAGCCATCTTTATCGGCCTTCCTACCCTCTGTCCTGGATGCCATCATCCACCTAACACCCCGGTATCTCCTCTTCCTCAACACACAACTGTAGCTGGAGACCAAGCAAGGTTTCTATGCTGTCACGATCCGCTCCCTGCACTCTCGTGCCCACCACCAGAGGGGTCCATAGTGTGACTTTCCTGTGTTCTAATAAGCTTCCGGATACTCCCCTGCATCCTCCTCTGGGGCCGCCCAAACCAGTCATGCGCACTCTGCCCTTCTCCATGCAGGCTGCATCAAAGCCTGCATTGAGAACATGGCCTCCCCATAAGCCCCTGCCTGGGCGGCGTCCCAATCAATCACAACGCTGCTTGCTTGCGTCAACTCGGTGACGTTGTGTTTGGCTTAGGGGAGGGAGCCTGGCTGCCTGCTTCCTCTTCCTGCCGGAGGCAGGAGAGCAGGAGCAGAGAAGACACGGGACCCGGCAGGAGGAAAGGTAAGTTAAAATATTTTTTAAATGTAATATTATTAAATGAAACCCCCCCGCGCGCCTCCTCCTCCCCACGTGTCCCCCCACCCGCGAGTCATGCTGGCTGCGACTGAATGGCAGTAGCAACACAACGTCACCGAGTTGAAATGTCTCAAATTCACTCTATGTGCATGTATGGATAGGATAGGATAGGATAGATATTTTGTATAGCGCTCGAATGCCGAGGCGTCTTGGTGCTGTGTGTGAAAAGGAGGAGATTGAGTTATAAAAACCGGAGCATTAGGTTTTAATCTCGAGGAAACAGCCAAGTCTTCAGCATTTTCCTAAACAGCAACCGATTCGGTTGGAGTCGCATGCTGGAAGGCATTTGATTCCATAGCTTGGCCGCACAAATTGATAGAGTGCGCCACCCCATCTTGCTCTACGGATTTTAAGGGTGTGGATGAGGCCTGTATTTGTAGATCTGAGGGTTCTGGATGGAGAGTACCATGAAAACACCTTCTGGATCTCCACCGCCCCTCCGCCATAAAGAGCCTTGTGCACCAGACACAAGGCCTTGAATTCTACTCGTTGCTGGACAGGGAGCCAGTGAAGTGACCTTATGCCCACCGAGGTAGAGTGGCCTTTTGGGATATGTAATAACAATCGTGCCGCAGCATTTTGCAGTGATTGCAATTTCCTAATCTGGGACTTATCAATGCCCAAGAAAAGCGCGTTACAATAATCTAATTTCGAAAGCAACAGCACTACGACAGTTTTTTGGAGCTCCCCTGGAATGAAGGGAAAAATCGTAGACACTTTAATAGGAAGAAACAAGAGGAGGTCAGACGGTTGACCTGGGCTGAGAAATTGAGCTGATAATCAAAGATCACTCCCAGATTCCTGACCTTCTCGGTAGGGCAAGGGCAATCACCTGCCTCTGTCGGCCACCAGGTTTTGTTCCACATTGAAAGGCCCTTGCCGAACTCCAGTACCTCCATCTTATCAGTGTTTATCATAAGAAAGTTCCGACTCATCCAGTGCATAATTTCTGTCAGACACGTATGGAAGCTTTTAGCGACTGTCTCTGGTTGTTTAGACACCAAAATTACAAGCTGGGAATCATCTGCGTAAGAAACCAGGATGAAACCATGCTTTCTGATGAGTCTAGCCAGGGGAGTAACATATATGTTAAAAAGCGTAGGGGACAAGGCCGAACCTTGCGGCACTCCACACGGGAGATGAAAGGAGTCGGACTGTAAACTGTCCCAATGTATGATCTGCTCCCTAGCACCTAGGAAGGAGGAGAGAAGGGTCAGAACTGTGTCCTCAATTCCCACTTCCCTCAGCCGCTGCACTAACACCGTGTGATTCACGATGTCAAAAGCTGCTGACAGGTCCAGGAGAAAGAGAACAGCTCTGCCCCCTCATCCATCACTTTCCGTATCTCCTCCGTTGCCATTATCAGGGCCGTCTCGGTGGATTGGCATGGCCTAAAACTGTGCTGTGTAGGATCAAGCAGATCATTAAGTTCAAGGTAGTGGGCTAACTCCTTGTTGATTGCTTTTTCAAGAATTTTGGCCGCAACTGGCAGCCCTGAAATTGGACGATAGTTTTTTGTCTCAGTTGGGTCAAGGGCCGGCTTTTTAAGGATCGGCCTGATACATGCTTTTTTCCAGGTCCGGGGGTAAATACCAGTCTCTAGCACTTGGTTTAACACAGAGGTTAAATATGTGCTAATATTTCCAGACACTAGATGCATAGTAGCCGGAGGACAGGGATCATGGGCGAACCAGACTTTATGGATAGGAGGAGTTTGTTGACCTCCTCATGGGAGAGCGTCTGGAAATGGGTAAGCTGGCAATGAGCTACCTTCTCCTCCATATATGGACTGTTACCGCCATCCGTAACACCGGCTGTATTAAGGAGATCGTTATAGATTATTTGCACCTTATCTTGAAAGAAAAAGGCCAGTTTGTTGCAAAACGCTTGGTTCGGAATGGAACCACATTAACTGCACTGGCTAACAAATATTAACTTAAATCATGTGGCATGACAGACAAGTCAATTATGAGTACAAAGGCAACACCACACAAAAGTTAGAGGTGAGTGTCTCCTCAATGATGTACCAACTCTTCCTATCACTCACAGGTCAACAAGGTCAGTGGGGTGAGAACAAAAACTGTGGAAATCAGCACGTGTGCTACACATGGAAGTATACTTGTATGTTGACCAAAGTTTCAGGAGCAACAAAGAACGAAGTATGTGGAAACACAGTGTGTTGCATGCCATTTCAGTATAGGGCCCAGACAAGTCTATATCTCAATCATGGATAACATTGCGACATCAACAGTACAAAACATACATATAGTCCAACAAAACTGATTGTCTATGTCCCCACATACACGTAGGCAGACAGAGGCATTGATGGATGTCAGCAATGTGACGTTTTACATGTTCTATGTAGTCAGTAGGCCAAATGAAAAGCATATGAATCCAGCCATATGAAACTCACAAAGTCAAACGCAATGCTGCCAAACATGTCATATGTCAGTCATCAACATAGAATAATATTCAACCTGGACAAGGCATCACAGTGTACTCAGGATACAAATCTCAACATTCATTTGCCACAGCAATGAGGATGAATTCAAGGCACACAACTTCACAAGCCCCTACAAGTTATAGTCCTACACATACATGTAAAAAAACAACAATTTGTGTCTACTTTTGTAGTACACAGCTCCTTGTAACAACATCAGTGTGTCCCCCATGAACATGGCCCACATTGCAATACATATGTGTTAAGCAAAGTGCACCAATACAACTTTTACGCCTAAAACAACAGTTGAAGACTGACAATTATTAGCATAACAATCCATATTGCATGTGTCAACTGCACCACGTGTATGACCCAAACTCACATGGTCAAGTAAGTGTACTATGAAACAGCTGTGCCAATGTCATGTAGGCCACCAACAGCATCTACGGTTTACCATGGAAATATGCATGTGTGAGTGTAATACATGTAGGCAATGTCACTATCTACCTAGGGAAGGACCACCAGCCAAATATCTGGTCACCAATCTGTCACTTCACAGATGTAGTGAGAGCACATAACATAGAGTGGTCAGGAGCATCTCCAAATAGCCATCACAGAAAGCTACTGGATCACCATGAAAGTCAGGGTGTAGAAGTGTACAATGTATCAGGACATGCTCAGCATTTGCTATTACACAGAGTAATGGAAGAGACATGTATAAACCTATGACCAACTGTATTAGTAACACATATTGTGAAATACAGTTAGAAATGTGTATGACTATTTAAGTACACATAACACACATGGAGAGGAATGTAGCTGTGACAGTGAGCAAAAGCTTTGACAGCTGTCCTTTATTTTTTACTTTCAGCTGACCAAAGATAAGGTCTCCCTCCATGGGTCATGACCCCCTATGCACATCCCCAGACTGAGCCAGAGAAAAACTATAATCAGGCACTCTGTAAGACCCGCAACATTGTTTAGAGAACCTTTGGTCTGCCCAAGTCCAGGTTGAGATGTCTGAACATGTCAGGCGGTAGAGTGCTCTACTCGCCCCCCTTTGGTGTGCAAGATAATACTTGTCTGTTGCCATTCTACACAATATCTCTGTGCGAACTAGTGTCCCGTGGGATGGGGACCATCAAGAGCAGGACCCAATGGAGGAGGAGGAGAAGGAGGATGGTGGAGACATTCAGAATACAGTGGCTGGCAATATGTGATGCACACACATTGCGCAGCGTTTCTTCGCCTAAAGCACATATACTGTGATGGAGCATGAACTAACATAAAATGAAGGTTCGACATGCAAATAAATGTTTGAATCCATTATTAGTCTTTGCGTTTAAGTCACAGTCCCAGTAAACATCAACTCACCCATATCTCATCAACTAGAAGTAGGCCTCAAAATTTAACAATCATATCATCAGACCTGTTGACATACATGGGGCTATGCCGCACATCTATCAATTGCACATATACTTAAATCCTATGTGAAGGAGTGCACTGCGTCAGAGGGACAGCCATGCATGCCACATTTCCAATTCCAAATTGAACCTCAGTCTTCCCATGCACTTGAGAAGTGTAGAGCTTCACAGCTAGCAGTCTTGCTGTGTTGTGCAACAGCAAAGTGTACAACAGATGACAGTCAGTACCATTTGGAACACAAACCTCCAATTTCCATTTCTGAGAATAACCTCAAAATGTAGTGTGTCTGACCAATGTGTAACCAGGCAGGATGACTGCATCTTGCTGGAACTATTTTTAGGGTTATGTAAGCAGACTCACATGAATATATACATCTCTGCAGATGTAATTGGGCCCTTATTTATGCGGATGTGGCTTAGGGCAGCTCAACCAATGACCTTGCTGCACAGCCCTACCCTAAAGTGAAAAGGCAGGAATGCACCTTATTAATGCAATGCACTGCATTCCTGTCCTTCTGTTCTGTGTTTGTGCTGTTTTTGCTGCCAAGTGCCAACACAGACACCCTTGCAACATGGTGCAAGGGTGCCTGTGTTGTTTGTATTTATTTTTGTATATAATTTGTGTATAATGTTGACAAATTAAGTTACAGCTCCTGGTTGGCCTCACCGTGGGAGGCCTACAGATTTGCTGCATCATCAGGTTTACATGCTACTGTTAAGTTTGAGGCTTTGTCATACCCCATGGGTGTTGCATGGGTAAACACCCTGCAACACCCATGGTAGCTCTCCCAGCTCCTGTGAACATTTTTTACTTCTTTATATTTTCCATAGTCAGCATAGATTTTAGGTAGTTTTAGATAGTATACGTTTAGGTAAGTTAGATATTATATATTTTTTAAATTGTTATTAGGTTTTAGTATTTAGATTTTTCTAAGGTTTTAGTGAGTGAGGGGATAATGTTTGGTCTTTGTATAAAAAAGAATAAAAAAATATACATACCAAAAAAATATGTATCTGTTTAGGTTTTAATGTATAGTTAGTTTTTGTTTAGGTGTAGTTTATGTTTATATTGTATGTGTGTTAAGGGGGTTGGGGGTTGATGTTTAACATGTCTGCAGTGGTACATGTGTAGAGTAGTGTAAGATAAGGTTAGGTAGGTTAAGATAGAGTTAAGTTAAGGTAGTGTAGGTTAGTTAGCATAGGTTAGATTAGACATAGTTTAGATAGGGTAAGTTAGTTAGTGTAGTGTATTTAGTTTTAGATTTTGATATTTTCCAATACTTATTTTAAATAATGGTTTCTATTTTCACAACTGCTTAATGATTTACTGTGTAGGATCTGTCATATATGCTTAGGTTGATTTAAGCACATGCTGTAGGATCTCCCTGCAGTTTTATTAGATATGTGTAACTTTGTGAGACACGTATGGACAAGAGTAAGTCAGTTTTGCAATGGAGTCACTTAAGGAATCTTCAATCATGTTTGGGCACTGTAAGTGACCCTCTTTTTGTGAATGGACACGCATGCCCAACACAGGTAGTCATCTGCTGTTGCATCGTATGTGTAAGGTATGCTACATGTATTGTAGGGATGAATATGTCAACCCATAGTGACAAATCATGGATGTGTTGGTTCACACACCGATGCCAGCCATTAACACACTAACCCTTGCACCATTTTAATGTAACATCAGTGTTCTTTGCTGGCTAGTATCCATGGAAGTGGCACCCACCTGCCCAGAAACACCAATCACCATTTCCATTGACTATTTGCTAATTGTGGCACATCCTGCTTGTGAACGTGGGGAACTACTTGCTAGTTTAGATGCACATAGGGCTCTCCATACCTATTCTCCTTGGCATTTGTAGATGTTTCCATGGGTTTGTGATCTTGATCATAACATTTCATATGTATGTGTATATTTATGATGATGTCATGTGTGTTACACTCACGCTCACTGCATGCGAGGGCTCTCAGGGGCAGAACTACACATTGACCCTATGTATGCAAGTGTGCCTTCCTACACCAGTCATCATTTGACAAAAAAAAGATAATTATTTAGTGGTTGCAGTTCATGGTTACTGATATCCAAGATATAGCACTGAGTTTCTACATCTTTCAGTGGCAGAGATATGATACTATACAGGTGGGGCCTGGCCATTAATATTGGCCTTTTCTCATTAGACACATTATGATGGTACTCATATGTAAACGTCTGTTTGAGCTATGAGGCTGACAAATGTGTATGATGACATTGTCATTATCCTATTTATCAAAAGAGGGGGACTCTAGGAGCTATTCAAAAGGTCCGGTGACCCGTGCTCCCGAAGTTAAACTTATACCAAACGGGAGTCACCGTTCCTAAGTAGAGAGAGAGAGAAGGGAAGTAATAGGTACTCTCGTCGTGTGCTACTCGCCTCTCGCTGTCTCCGCCGGCAGGGACAGCGAGAGGCACACAGGTGACACAGCCCAGATGCACCGAGAGAACTCTCTCAAGTGACCCTCACTGATCTCATGGGTTCTTACCCTACCTACTAAGGGAAGTTCTACTCCCTCCGTTTATCCGGGGGCACCGAAAACTTCGGGCCACTGTAGATACAACTTTCTTACTCGGTCCTGACGAAGCGCCCTGGATCTCCCCCTGAGACCACTAAAGCGCGAAACATGTTGACCAGGACATATGCCCACTAGGGACATATAGTTACTCAGCTACCAAGGGACATAATAGCCCTTAAAGCAGCACCATACACTTTATTTTAATAATGACAGAGGGATCACCTTAATAAAAATTAATCACTCTCCCTCCAGCCATTTGTTAATACACCTTCTAGGACTTCACTGCCACTTACACCCACGCACCCATACAGCTTCATCAAAAGATCTCCGAAAAAGAGACCCTTCGGGGGACCCGTAGAGCATTGCAGCGCCGGCCCGACGAGGAGCAAAAGCCCAATGATGAAGCATGACATCCTTCGGGGTGTGTGAGGGCATCAAGATCAGGGGTGGGCGGAATTTGCGTAGTTGCGCTACGCAAAGTTCAGCGAAACTGCAAAAAATCTCCGCGACCGCGCGGAATTCCGCGTGCTCGCGAAATTTCTTGCCTTCTGCCGTTTTTTGGGCTGATTAATGCGTTACTGAAGATTTATCACTGTGCGTCATACAACACACCGATTATATGAGCTAACAATGTGCGCGCAGACAATAAAACAACACCCGTCCTACAAGACAACCACAGGCACCCGCCGCAATGTACCGAAAGGTTCTTAATTGAAAAGCGGTCCTTGGCACCTACAAGCAGCTTTTAAAGAGATGAAAATAAATGAGTGGGAAGCGCTCGAGGTGCCCGTGGCCGCAGCTGAAGCCTCATGCCTGCTGCCTTTCCTCCAGCAGTGGAAGCAGAGCGCTTTTCGCTGATTTGATGCAGTGACCTCTAAAGTGCATCGCTGGCCCGAGGGCTGGGGGCAGTCCAGCCCCTGTCAAACCCCTTGGGTTGATAATCTTCTCCCACACTCGCCCTTAAAGAAGCCGCACCGCCATTAGCCGCAGCTCTACCGGCGCTCATTAGAGTCGATCAATACGAGCTCGCATGGAGTACGCTGCTGAGCCTGCCGGTCTTTCTCGAACTGCGGGTTTGCAGACTTTCTGTCATAATTCCTCTACAATAGTATCAGCCAGGAGATTCCGTGCCCAACGTGTAGGATTTCTTGTTGTTGAATGAATAAACAATTTTTTCGCTATGTAGAAAATATAAGAAGACAATGTAAATGTTGTCATAGCGGAGCCTTAAAAAACGTACACTGGGGAGCAAGCTGGAGCGTTTTAAAAGCAGGATGTCAACACAACAGTGATGACATCTATAAGAAGGGACAGGTGCGAACTTTGAAGTGAAGTCGTACTGAAGGACTAAAAGTATTTTCATTATATTTTAATCACTCGACAGCAAGCCAATTACTGAACGTTGTAACTTGCCTGAATCTGCGTGCTCCAGAAGATCTTCAACTCGGGCACCTGCTTTATTTATATCTGTAAGTGCTTCCTGTTGAGGTTTAATTTTTGTGACCGGAGTATCGTGCCAAAATGAATCCTGCCCTGCATATTATTTACCCTAGACGATGCCACCGTTTTCGTTTTGTGACTGTACTTTATTTAACTTCCTACAGGGAGAGAATTATAACCTGAATGAAACCTAACTCACTGGAAAGGCTAAAATGATTTTGTAGGTGAAAGACAGCCGAGTACGTTATTGCATTACCTTGTTGAACAAACCCTGGTTAAGCATTTCCATTGATAAATACAGATTTTTTGAAACCGTACTGAAGGACTAAAAGTATTTTCATTATATTTTAATCACTCGACAGCAAGGCAATTACTGAACGTTGTAACTTGCCTGAATCTGCGTGCTCCAGAAGATCTTCAACTCGGGCACCTGCTTTATTTATATCTGTAAGTGCTTCCTGTTGAGGTTTAATTTTTGTGACCGGAGCATCGTGCCAGAATGAATCCTGCCCTCCCACGAATTCCGTTCCGCCGCGGATCGCGGAATTGCCGAAATTTCGCACATTCCGCGAGCGGAACGGAATTTGCCGCCCACCCCTACTCAAGATGAGGACACACTGCCCCCCACAATTAGAGTAGCACACGACGAGAGTACCTATTACTTCCCTTCTCTCTCTCTCTACTTAGGGACGGTGACTCCCGTTTGGTATAAGTGTGACATTGTCATTATACCTGAGCAAGATATTTATGGATGTGTGAGCATGTGTTAGTGGCTCACTTGGTCACAGGCCCAGTTAGTACAGTTCTGCTATTGTGTGATTTGTTGGCCTATATCACTGTTTGGCACTCAAGGTACCAAGGCTTATTGTCACACCATGACGTTCAGTAGTTGAAAGGGATTTGCCACATATTGCCATGACAGGGGAGGTGCATGATGTTTGCACTTGTCAGACTTGAGCATGTGACAGGAACAGTATCGCAATTACCAAGAGATGCTGAGAAGTGTATTTTAAAATTCACATCCACCATGGTTTAGTTTGTCCTGTCTGCAACAGACATACAACACGCTGGTTCATGTTAGTGCTTTTATTTACAAGTGTTACAAGGAGCAATGAGCAAGTGGCAGTCCTTGCAGCAACAACCCCAACATTGTTTGAAAGTCATAGGATGTCCGGACAGAGGTCATGGGAGACACATGTCATGTGGCATGTTGAGGAGAGGAATGTTCCAGTGAGGAGGAGGTCCAAATTGTCATTAGAGAAGATAGGGCACATTGACAGTCCACAAATTGGTAAGATCAACACGTGGAAAAGCTAATACAGGACAGTACCAGTTGACAAGTGCACTGGCGTGATCATAAACACAGGTATAATGCGTGCCAAGTGGCACAGACAAATGTTACTGGACAGTTCTTCAGTGGAAAATTTAGGAGTCCACATCTTCGTACTCTGATGTGTGTGGTGCCTCCCCTGAGGGGGGTGTTGTTGGTGCAGGAGGTAGCAGAGGCACACACACATCAGGGGCAGAAGATGTGAAGCCCATTTCCAAGTAGCATTTGTCTGTGCCAACAAATAAGGCAGCACAGCACTGAGAAGGGTATAGTGGCTTGCCAGCATGGCAACAGCACTGTGGTGTAAAGAACCCATTGTTGATATGTAGGAGTCCTGCTTCTGCTCCATAGATTCAAGGATGGTGCGGTTCACCCCGGGTTGGTTGGCACCCTCACTGGTACCACTTTGGCAGGGCAATTGTCTATGCCTCTGCCTCATGACACCAGCGATGTCAGCCAGGGACTGATCCAATCTATGGAGCGGAGGGCAGGTGCCTCTTATTGCATCAGATGTGCCCTTAATCAAACTGAGGCACCTACAGACTCCCTCTAGGGTGCCTGCCATGGTCTCCACCCCCGCCCGCACCTTATCTACCAGCTGCCGCAGGACTCCTACCACACGCCATTGGAAGACAACTTGGTGGGGTATGTCCGGTGGTAGGCAGATCCTTTGGAGACCCTGCGACGCTGTCAGCCCTTCCTGTGACCGCAGATGGTTTATACAAGGAGGGCAGGATTTGCTGGAGGGTGTCTTGGTCCAGGGTTGGCAGGCTGTCATCCTCAGCAGGTTCCTCATCAGGGACAGGCAGCTGGCCAGGAGGTGTTGCCTCTCCCTCTGCAATGAAATAGCGATATTTTAATGGGGATCTATGTTAGATGTTAACATGAGTTATCTGACATATAGACTTTATTCTCATTCACCTTCTGTTCAATATTGATGTGTAGGACATATGTTACTCATAGTTATTGAGACCAAGTTGCACTGTAGTTGCCTTTCAGATATCAGTATCTCTACATTGTTCACACAACCACTGTGTGACATGGGTGATTTTTTGTGCCATTACAACACAGTTACACAGCTTGCTGGCCTGCCATGCCTGTGCAGGTAAGTTGAGGTAAGGTCCGCATCGGTCTTGGCAATTTCCTTACCTCTCCATGATGGCTATTCTGATTGTGGCTTTACGTATTTATACCACTACTTTGCAAATTGCACCAAGTTCCCAGGGTGCCTGCATTCCCTGTGGCCAGTACTCAGCCCACAGCTCCTGGGAAAGTGATGTGGGTTTGGTCTTGTATTTGATTTGATCCTGTAGTCTGCCTTTCACACAGTACAGCATGGCACCCTGCCTTGTTGTGCTGTCTTGCATGCACATTGTGCATTCATGTGGCCAAGGGTTCATTTTTCACACCTCTACACAGCTAACAGTCTTGCCACACTGCAAGTATGTGTAAGGACATGTACTTACCATGGGTTTCCTATTTGTGTATACTCATGTGATTTCATAGCACACACAGTTGACTCCATTGTTGTGAATAGTGGGGACTGTGTACTGACTCTGAGAGGATGGGCCCAGTCAAACTAGGTGGATTGCTAGCACTGACGCCCACCCCATTTCATCATTGCCAGAGTTGGTCGTCTGCAAAGTATCACACATCGTTTTACTCAGGCCTGCTCACTTGTATGTGTACATTACTCCTCTGGCAGTCCTAATTTAGGCACAGGAACTCAACTTACTGTCACACACTGATGGAACCCAGATCATACATTGACTCTCATATGACTCCAACACCACCAATATGTGTGACCATATCCAATTGACTGACATGGCTACCTGTATTTGAGGGCTATGGGTCAAACTGTAGCCCACATGCTAGTAGCACTGGAATTTATGACATGGACCTACCCAGGTTTGCCACACTACAAGGCACATACACCTTACCCTCCAACCATCCCTGAATTCTGCCCTTTGTGATGGTAATCGAGTTCATCCTATACCCTCACAAATCCCTGTTTCTCATCCTCCTACCTTCCCATTTGGCATGGTAAGACATTTTTCTTTTCAGACACCCTCCTGTCACGTGCTACATCTTCTACCAGGTTCACATCACATGTCAGATATAGTACATAAATGGGCTCTTCTCTGTCATCCGTTCCCAGCTGCAACACAAGTGTGACACTGTCAGACACAGCAGTGCATGTGTATTGGTCAGGCTACCTTGCAGTACACTTGTCACTTCTCACCTCCTTGCTATGCAATGACTCCCCATTCAGACACAGTGCCAGTTCAATGTGCTCAGCTACACCTACAATGCACTGCACTACCAGAGGCCTGATGCCCCACACACCATCTTTTCTTTCAACACACATGGTCCTCTGGTGTGCATCATTTGCATTCAACCCCACCCTCAGTATAAATTGGTACATGAAAGGAGTTCAGGTGGTCCATAACATGGCAGTGACACCTGTGTGATCCCACCCCACACGTTGGGACTGCTGCGTGCAATGCAGTTTCATGCTAGTGAATATTCACATGGCTCTTTGCATGTTCCTATGTGTTGATACATCACATGCCCCATACCTGAGCTCCCTCTCAGGTGAGAGATTTATTCTCTTACAAGCCCATTGCATTCCTTTGCTTTGCAGTCCTAATTTAGGTGCATGGGCTCAAGTAGGAGACGCTAGCCTCATGGTGCAAGGTTTTTTTTTTTCTGTCCTCATTTGCCTCAGATTCACCTTCCATAGCACGCCTGTCCGAAAGCTTGCCCTTGTGCCAGAGGAGGGACTTCAGATATTGCCCAGTTAATCAAGACCCTCCATTCCTCACTTATCTTATCCACCAAGCTGCCCTGCCACGGGGAAAGAAAAAAAAAGTGCCCAAACTGAGGTCTATTAGGCTTAATCATTGGACCGATTTTTCAAAGCTCTCACCCCTCTCTCACCAACCAATCTACCAAAGGAAGCCAAAAAGCACATCTTTTCTTCCCTAGGGATACTGCATCCAACCTAAATGTATTTTCAAGGAGGCCACCCAATCATTATACGTAGGAGGATTTATGCTAATCCATTTCCTGTATATCTCTCTTCGTGCCAACAACATTGAGTAGAAAATTAATTTTGACTTCTCTTTATCGATCTCACCCAGTACAGTAAACAAACCAAAGAAGACAAGGAGTGGGCTTACCTGGATCTGGACTTTTAAGATATTGGTTACAGCCTTACTCACATCATCCCAGAATGTCTGTATTCCGGGACATTCTACAAACATGTGTAGATCATCTGCCATAGTTTGCCCACATTTGGAACACGCTACCACTCCTCCGCTTCCAAACTTCGACAGCCTGAGGGGAGTCCAGTACGCCCTATGGGTTGAAAACAGATGGTTCCTTCTTAAATGGGCGGGCTTAACCACTTGATAAAGCATAAAAAAAGATACTTGCCATAAATTCTCCAGCGTAGACTTCAGCAAGCATCTTCCCCACAACTCTTGCGGTAGCGTAAACTTCCCATCCGCCTCCTCAATCATGAGCCAATACCAGCTTGATATTTCCTTCTTCTTTGGAGTATCAAAAAACAAACTTTCCTCCAGCTCATTTGGGCCCCCAATGTTTGTAGAAGATGACTGAAACCAGCTTTGAATTTGTATGAATTTGAACCTTGATACCATGTGGTTTGTTCTCTCTCAGCACTCCTCCCATGATATCAATTGCCCTCTCTCCATCAGATCTTCCCATCTTAAAATGCCAGCCTCCCTCAGGGGATGCGCCAACTTATCTTTTGTCCAATCCGGAGAGCCTGGTGAGTGCCAAATTGGGGCCAGATTACTGTAATATGGTAGCTTCAAATTCCTTTTAATCCGATACCAAGTTTCTGCCATGCCCCGTAGGATTTTCAGTCTCACCTTTTTAAAGTATCTTGGATCAGAGAACTTCGACATATATCCAATCTTACCTCCTTTGACTTCCTTTAGCATTCCTAAAAACATCCATCCAATTTCAGAGCAGGGGTCTGTCCAAGAGCATTCTACCATTCTTAAGCAAAAAAGCCCAAGCATAGAATTGCGAGTCCGGAAGGGCTAAACCTCCTTTCTCTCTCTTCCTCCTGAGCTTCTTCCAAGCAATTCGTGGCCCTTTAACTGCCCAAATAAAACTGCTGATCTTTCCCTGCAGTTTCCCAAACCACGCCCCCTTAAAAGGTAAGGGTATTGTATTAAAAAGAAAGGTAAACTTTGGGAGTATGACCATTTTTACTAAATTAGCTCTTTCGAAGATCGTTAAAGGGAGGTGAGCCCAGCCTGCCATTAAATCACACACCTCTTTCTTTACTCTGTTAAAATTTGTTTCCAGGAGTTTCGTAATGTCCTGTGTCACTCTAACTCCCAAGTACCTCATCTCAGGTTTGGTCCTCTCTGTACTCCCATTCATATTCCAGATCATTATCTCGGTCTTCCCTCTAATTATCTCGTAGCCGGAGACCTTCCCAAAGCCTTTAGCTATTTTTATCACCTGAGCAATTGAAGCCTGCAAGTCGGCTGTGTAGATCTTGAGATCATCTGCGTAAAGAGCAAGTTTTTTTTCCCAGCCAATCGCATTGAGAGGGTAGGATCCTCTGTTCCGCCCTTAATGTTTTCGCCAGCGGCTCAATATATAAGTCAAACAGTAATGGCAACAAAGGGCACCCTTGTCTCGTCCCTCTCGTGATCTTAAAAGTTGGTGTCAATATACCGTTCGCAAGTACATTCGCCCTCGGTGACTTGTATATTTCGGCCAGTACTTTACAGAGCCTTTCTCCTAAATTCGCAGCTTTCATTACCGACTGTAAAAAGACCCAGTTCACCCGGTCAAAGGCTTTCGTCGCATCTAAAGCTATAACAGCCAAAGGGGAATTGTTAATGGTGGCCAAATCTATCGCCCCTATAAGAGTGTAGGTAAGCTCATGGAGAGCCCTCCCCGTATAAATCCCTTCTGATCTTCATGGACAAGATCACCCATAATCCCACTGAGTCTTTCTGCCAAGATTTTAGCAAATATCTTGTAGTCACAATTCAGAAGTGACACCGGCCTATATGAATCGCAACTTCTTGCACATTTCCCAGGTTTTAAAATCAAAGTGATTGTAGCCTCCGACCATGAGTCCGGTAGGGGTGCACCATCTACAAAAATCTAATTAAATAACTTGGTTAGAGTTGGGGCTAAGGTGCCGGCAAGGGCTCTATAGACCTCATGTGGCACACCATCTGGACCGGGCGCTTTACCCCATTTACCCTTCTTGAGTGCTTGTTCCACTTCCCAGGTTTGAATTTGTACGTTTAAAAGCATGCCTTTTTCTTCATCTAGGGGCTCTATTGATTCCTGATTCAACCATTTTCCCAACTCTTCTTCTGAGCTCACTAAATCTTCTTTATATAAGTTTGTAAAATAGTTAAAAAAGACTCCTTCAATCTCCTTCCTGTTTGTGAGCACCATCCCAGTGTCATAGCATTTAATTTCATGTACCAGGTTCCTCACCTTATCCTTCTTGATTTGACATGCTAATAGCTTACTACAATTCTCCCCGTACTCGAAATGCGCTAATTTGCTAACTTCCCATCTTTTCCTGACTCTATTTTCAAAGGTAGTAGATAATTTTAGCTTCAAGTATAATAATTCTGACTGTAGAGGCTCTCTCTGATTTGTAGTTGCCAAATCTTATTCTGCTCTTCTTATCTCCTCTTCTAAATTCCTTACTTCATACCGGATAGCTCTACTTTTGGCTACCTACCAGCTTTCTAACTTCCCCCTTAGAAAAGCTTCTTTATGTGTCCCCACTACTCCTACAGGGGCAGAACCTGAGTTGAAATGGAAGAATTCTACAGTCTCCTCATTTAATCTCTCCACTAGGTCATGATCTAATAGCAGAGTGCGGTACATGGTCCACCTGGTCTGAGTGTTATTCTCTGGTAGGGCTATATCTAATAAGACCGCAGAGTGGTCTGATAAATGCACCCCAATATGTTTGATATCTTGTACTAGATCTTTTAATCCAATATCTATTAAAAAATAATCTATCCTAGACTGTTGCCAGTACTTCCGGTTAGAGTATGTATACCCTCTTCTAACCCCCATTTTCTGCCTCCAAAAATCACACAAACCCATTTGTTCCATCATCTGTATTATCTGTGCCACCATCTCTTGGTTAACTAGCGCTCTATTTTTCATTGATCTATCCAGGGAACAATCTAACACGGCATTAAAATCTCCAGCCATAATAATCGGGTCAGAGAAACTCAGTAACTCAACCATCAACTCTTTTAGAGGCGCTATGTCATCTATATTTGGCCCGTAATACCCTGACAGCATAAAACCTTGTCCCCAACTCTCAATTTTGCTATGATCCGCCTACCCAAGCTATCTAAAATACTGTCGGTAATCGTGATTTTGGAGTCCCGTTTTAACAAAATAGCCACCCCCTTAGTCACTGATGTGTGTTTCCTGCACACCAGTTGCTGCACCCATCTTCTTGACTTAAATACCTCCTTGCACTCTTTTTCTGTCAAATGTGTCTCTTGTAAAATGATAACCTGGGCGGGGAAGTCTTTGATATACTGAAAAATGTTTTCCCTTCTTCCGCTTACCCTCAGTCCGTTTACATTCCAGGATAGAACCGTAAAATGTAACTTCTGTCCTTCAACCATACTCCTTCCTCCTAAAATTTACATCCCACAAACCATCAGCTCCTGAGGTATCTTTTTTTATTTTTTCCCCAAATGCTCCCCACCCAGTGCCCCATACCCCCCTCCCCTGGAGAACCTACCCCTCTTCGTCATGGCCTTAGCCTTTGGGTGCCCTCCCAGTGTACCTATCTCAAAACCACTAAGTTCCCCGGAGGACTATTCTCAAATCCTATTTTAGTTCATTTAAACAACTCATACTGCCTACTTTAAAGTTTCTATAAAATCATCCACTTCACTTGCTACACGAAAACTATGCATTCTATTATTCAGCATTACTTTCAAAACTGCTGGGAACTTCTTCTGTACTGAGGCCCCTAACTTCTTTATCTGGTTCATCCTTTTACCCAACTCCCATTTTCAATTAGATGTGATGTAGGAGATGTCTGACCTGATTTCGCATGAGACCCCATCCACCTTCACTACTTTCAATTTCAGTGCTCGAGATAGTACCTTTTCTTTCAAAGTATAAGTGAGAAAATTTACCAGGATCTTCCTTGGCTTGCTTCGATTTGGATTTAGTCTAAAAGGGTCCCTATTGACTCTCTGAAGATCTCTGCCAATTTCTTGGTCTGACTCCTCTATTTGTAGCCCATTTTAATCAACCTGACTGCAAAAATTTTCAGATCCTCCCCTTCTGCTCCTTCTGGTACATTTAAGATCCGTAAATTATTTCTCCTCTGATTATTTTCCATCCTCTCCTCCCATTCCTGGTGTCCCTGTTGTCTCAATTTTAAGGACTTAATGTCCTCTTTATTCATTTGTACTGTGCTTTTGAGCTCCTCTATCGTCTGCTCTAAAACTGTGGTTCTACTTTCAAGGTCATCAATCTTTTTTTCCAAACTCTTGCAGGCCAACCTAATCTCCTTCTGGTTCCCTTCTGAGGTCTCGAACCTACTCCTTATCTCTGAGGAGAGCGCAGAAATTAACTCCCTTAGTGCCGTTCCCTCTGCGCTCACTTTCTTCCCCTCCTTCCTTATGCTCTGAGCCTCAATCTCCCTCACCTCAGATGTGGAACTGCGTCTAGACCAGGCATTAGGCCAGACAAAATAGCAACTCCAACCCCTAAATCTGGCTGAGGGGCCCTGCCAAGATCCAGTCTTTCTGGGATTTCTGGGACTTCCGGATCCTCGACTGGCAGTATCTGGAATCTATTTGGGCTGCAAACATTCTCCCACCCGGCCAGCACTCCTTCTTCTGGGCGTTTTGACTGCCCCTCCCCAACACTACTCCCCTGCATCCCTTTGCCCGACATCCCTACTTCACTTAACACTAACGTTTTCTGGAGTACCTTAAAGAAGGTCCTAAGAGAGGGAGTAACCTTACTCTTTTGACTCGTTTTTGTATGTCTCTTTTCTGGCCTCTCTATTTTTTCCACCCTCTGCTTGTTGGTGATGGTTTTCCTCACTATGGGGGGTATTTTTTCTACGCACTCCTCCCCTGCCCCTCCTTCTGTACGTTGTCCCCCCTCTGAGTTCTGCTCTAATAAGTTTTTCCCCCTCTTTGCGCTTCTCAGTGTGTATCTCCCCAGATCAGCCCGACTGACCTCACTTTTGCTCCTGCTCCTTGTGTCTTCCGAACTCCCTCGACACAACTTCTGTGTTTTTTTCTCCTCTCCTTTCTCCTGCACCTGCAGTGCTTGCTCCTCATCCTGCTGCAGTAAGACTGATTCCCCAAGGTCTGCCCCAGCCTTCGAGAATCTCCTGAGGCTATCTCCGCCTCCTCTCCCCGGAAGGAAATCCTGGCTGCTGCCTGCGGCCCTCTCCTAACCCCCAGCGCTACTCTCGACCAGCACTGCTCTCCATCTCCAATTCCCGCTGTGGCTGCCACTCTCTGCCCTTCTCCACCATCCCAATCATCCTTCTCCGACACAGCCACCCTCAGCCGCCCTCCACAAAACCAGGTACGTGCAGGGTTAGACTGTTTCCGCCGGCAGGGTTGGACTGTTTCCTCCGCCGGTATCCGATGAATGTATGCGGCTCCAGACGAAACGTATCTGCTTGCCAAAATAATTCCTTAGGCAGTAATTTGTCATTTCTCGTCACTTATCCCTCTGATAACATTGAAAAACATCCTCGAATCCCTTAACTTCAGCACACTAGGAGGAGCTCCAGTGTCCTGCCTCTAGCCGGCCACCATGTTCTCCCCTCATGGTGCAAGGTTGCCTGCATTATCATAGTCAGGTTGGGCAGGGTTCAAGTATCCATGCATGTTGTGTTGTTCCAGTCCATATTTTTTGCTGTCTATTGTGGGGCTTGTAGTTCTGGTAACTCATGTTATACATTCCACTACAAGTCCCAGTGTTCAAAGGCGACCCTGGACTGGTGCAGTACATTACACATGGAATGTATAAAGTTGACGGAGCTGGACTGAGCTGTGCAACATGTTACTGGGCAGTGCGACTTATATTTATGTCTTGTTTATACATGAGAAAGATTCCTACCCTTTCCCTTGCACATACCACAGAGCAGCAGAGGTACATAGCTTGTTGCACTGCACAACATGACCTTTTTGCCCATATTGCCCCTTGTTGTCACTTACCCTGTAAGTCTTGCTGGTCCTCGTAGCCAGCACTGTCCTGTCCAGGAACTCCTGCCACCAACTCCCCTTTAATGACAGCTGCCACCTGCTCCTCCAAGACATCCAGCTCCTGCTGGTCCGCGGGTCCTTCTCCTCTGGTCTGCATGGCTGCTTTCAGGTTGTTGGCCAGTTTCTCCTTTGTCTTGCGCTTATAATCAGGCCAGAGCAACTTGTAGTCGGTCACTGTGCTCCTAACTTGTCCAACACTGTTGATCGGGGCTACTACAGACTGCCAAATTGGCTTTTTCTTTCCTAATGGCAATTTGGAGGTGACAAAGAGCTGATGCTCATGCTTTGCCACTTCTGTGATAAAGATGTCATTCTCCTCCTCACTGAAATTACACTTTCTCTTCCCCTGGGAGTCTGTCTGAACATCCTGGATAATGCTGCGGTTGTTGCCCTAGCTGCTGTTCCCTGCTCCCTGCTCCATGTCTGCCTTCTGTGATCGTTTTTTGTTTTCTAATGCATAAATGTTTATGAGATGTTTGACCCTGACACACTCAAAAGTAATGTTAAGGTGGTTTGCGTGGCTTTATGTGCTGCAAGCCAGCCTTACGTCACTTTGTCTGCACATGAGTCAGTTTGCAGGGTGGCAGCCATCCCACAGATGCGTAATTTTTTTGACGCATTATGTGACCTACACCATGGCGCGCCATACCATAAATATGACACATCCATGGTATTTAAAAATTATGTACTACAGCACAACATTTTTTGATGCATTGATGCCTTGCATAGTTAAGAGAGCGTCAAGTGGGTGATGGAAATGCATTACCAGCAGAATGAGCTGATAAAGGACAAGCTGCACATAGAAGGTTCATCTGTGATTCTAATACACATAAACACCAAATATCTGACAGCTGACATGTCAGATCTATTTTTAAATCCTTGGCAAAGCCAATAGGTTGATTATTGGCTGCCAGCCTTCTGGCCTTAGTTTTGTAATGTTTTTTGCAAATATGTTTTATTGTGAACCTACCGGGACCCCATCCATTTAAAAAAAAAAAAAAAACAAAAAAAAAAACATTGCCTGAAGCAAAAATATTTTTTGACCTCAAAAAGCACACATTGCCACAATAGTCAATGGAAATGAAGGAAACTACTTTGTTTATGGATGTGAGGAAGGAATGCGTAGAATGTCGTTACTCACACTGAATACATAGCCTGTTGCTGAAGTGGCCTGAACCACTGCTCCATGTTGCATGCTGCAGTTGGCGGAATAGATGTGAATGACACAATAACAGACTAATGGATGAAGACGGCTGACTGAAAGCCCCTATAAGTAAATATATTAAATAATATGTTAGTAAAATCAAAGGGGCATATTCTCAAGGACTTATCGTCGAGTTAGCGGCACTTTATCGCAGCCAAAGTGGTGATAAATTCATCGCACCATTCACAAGCTGGTGTTAACAGCCGATATCACCAGTTTTCCTGCGATAGCAGCCGCAAAAAACATCGCCACGGATGACACCGGCAATTAACGCTAATGAAATGCAGAGTAGGCGTTCCCGTGCAAAAAGCAGCGGAAACACCACTTCGCAACATTCACAACGACCAGCCAGAACGGCGATAAGAATCAAAAACATGCGATAAGGCACGTTAGCAGTATGGATTTAACACTTGCTCCTACCTGGTGTTAAGTCGGACGACAACCTGCACCATAAAAGGGAGCCCAGCCCACAGCCACACCAGAAGAACAACAGATGCCATGGAGCTGCTGGGCATGCAGCTCGGAGCGCCAAGAGGGCCACAACACCCACCACCACCACCGCCAGGACCCCCCCCCCAGGACCCCTCCCCCGGACTACCACAGAGGCAGCGCAGACAAAGACACCGGACCTTCCGAAATCACACCAGCCTGAGGAAGTCATTGCCCACTACAGGCTCAAAAGGACAACCATTCTACGCATCCTGACCATCATTGCCCACAGGCTGACGGTACCAACACAGCGGAGAACCAACATCCCTCCGCAGACAAAGCTGCTGGCCGTTCTGCACCTGTTGGCCTCTGGGACCTTCCAACCAACAACTGCCAGAGTTGGAGGAGTCTCACAGCCAGCCCTGTCAAAGTTCCTCACACCTGTCCTGGATGCCATCATCAGCTTGGTACCCCAGCAACTTTACTTCCCACACACTGCGCAGGAACAGCTGGAGATCAAGCAAGGCTTGTACGCCATAGCTGGCTTCCGCACGTCTTGGGGGCAATCGACTGCACACATGTACTCCTCGTGCCCCCTGCCACCACTGCACACAATTACCACAACAGGAAACACATGCATTCTATCAATGTGCAGGAAATAGTGGACCACCGGGGACTATTCACCAATGTCGTCGCCAACTACCAGGCAGTGTGCATGATTCCTTCATCTTCCGACAGTCCATCATCAACCAGCGCTTCCAGGATGCCACCTACGGGAATGCACTGCTCGTCGGTAAGTACCAACGGAACCCACCACACACCTCAACACCACATTCAGACAACTCACAACTCTGGGTATGCACACGTCACAAAATCACATACAACATGACAACCAACATCCCCACATTCCAAACACGACAACACTACTTACTGTGGCAACCTGGGCTAGCCATCTACACAAGCCATCAACGGCATGGCACCTCAGCCACACAATAGCAGAATGTGGGGAGAGGTGGGAACCCGGCATGCGAAGGAGGCAAGTGACCCATGAATAAGAATGCACACAATGCCAAGTGTGGAGTGGATGTGCTGGACAGACTGCAGTATGTAGACCACAGACACTTCCATGTCGACATACACTGCTGGTGCCTGGAGTGTACTGGACAGTGGACGCAACCATGTAACCGCAGCCAGCGGGGAACAATGCAGAAATATAGCTTGTTACGTCCCCCCCTGTAAGCATGCGCGTAGTGGGCTGGTCCGGTGTATGCCAGGCCAGCGTAGGGTTGTGAAAAAAAAGCCTGTTACTCTGGGCGTGGTTCTCTTCCGGAATGGCCAACGTGTCTGCCAGGGCGGCGCCTCTCACCCCGCCACGAGGCCGACGCTGTGAGCGGCAATGCCTGCGATCCTGTGCGCCTGCTGCACCCCAGGCCGCTGCTCCCAAAATGCGTCATGCCTGCCCCAGCGCAGCCAGGCCGCACTGCTCACCTGCCGACACCGGCGTGTGTCAAAGAGGGCCCACCACGTGCCGTTGCAAGCTCCAAGCCCGAGGCCCACGACCATGGCAGCCTCCTCAGACCATCACGGCCTCCGCGACACAGGCCCCCCATTACTCCTTTCTCATTGATGTACTCCACCGCTGCCTCCGGCCTTCACTGCGGTCCAGCATGTCACACATTTGGAACTGAGTCTTGTTTATACAATGGCAGAGGACATACGTTTATTGCAGGGTTTATATCACTGTACTCCCTACGATGTGGTGCCACCGACTCTGTGCATAGCATTCCAACGACACGTGTCTGTGGGCCCATGCTGACTACTGCCTTCGGCCTACACTGCGGCCCAGCACCGCGGGGTTCACCTGTGTACTGCCAACCCTGCGGTCCAGCAGGCCTCACACAAATCCAATACAATCCGTACCATGCAGGACACGGCATCGTCGCAGGCTGCACACATGCACAGCTCTGGTGCCACTACCTCCATCAACCACAAATCATCGCCACATGGCATTCCAACGTCGTGTGTGAGAGTACCAGGAATAGCTGCCTGAACAGCCGTTGGCCCGCGCTGACCGCTGCCTCAGGCCTACACTGCGGTCAAGTAGGTCACACATTTGGAACTGAGTCTTGATTTTACAATGGCAGAGTCTGTATCATTGCACGCTAGGTGAGGAGTAAGAGGAAGACGCGATTCAGTCCGGATGACGAACCGGATCCTCGTTATGGAGGTGACCGAACCCCACCAACAACTGCCCTGGTGCCACTGACTCTGTGCATCGCATGCCAAGGACACGTGGCTGGGGTCCCCTGCTGACCGCTGCCTCCGGCCCACACTACGGTCAAGTAGGTTACACATTTGGAACTGAGCCTTGATCTATTTATGGCAGAGTTTATACCATTGTACAGGCCTCGTCGCAGACTGCATCCCCTTTCACTATGGTGCCACTAACTCTGTGCCCCGAAATTCATGGACACCCTCTGGTTGAACTTTGGTGGCATCTCAGTCAATGGCCTGGGGGTTGTCTTCATCATCATGTGGCTGGTAATGACTTGGTGTTAAACATGAGTCTGTAGCATTCATCTCCTCCATATTGCATGTGTCTGCTTGGTACTGCCCTCTGTATCATGCCCTGGAAGAACACCTTCCACTGTCCCCCAAAACCCTCTGCGACAATCACCTTGGACATCGACGAGAACCCGCTCAGCTCTCGTGGCCCTACCTCAGTGCACCGGTAGTCACCATCCCATGGCGGTGTGTCTGTGCCGGCCGCAGTGCATCCGTGGCCACTAACTCTGTGCAGCTCAAGTCGTGGACCATTGCTGTTTGAACTTCGAACTTCTGATTGTCTGATCACTGTTGTAGTTGTTGCCAGCGCCAACAACTCCCTGAGGGCTGGCTTACACTCACCCCACACCCATCCAGCACATGCGTCACTGGACATGTGACCCTGGCAATAAAGGGACCGGGCGCACGTGCCCGTAGCCAGTTTCACGAACTATCTAAGTGTGTCCGTGTGGTCATTGTGTGTGCATGACGGCCCCGGGCCCGACCACATTTCATTGTGCTGTGTACAGCGGACGCAACCATGTCACCTCAGGCAGTGGGGTAGACCTGAGACATGTAGCTGTGTCGTACCGCCCTGTAGGCGTTGCCGGAGTGGGCTGGCGTACGGCAGTCCAGCATAGGGGTGTGGATGATCACCCCGGGGCTCTGGGCGTGGTTAAGTGTTGGGCATGCCAATTTGGTACCTGATGCGTGTGTCTTTGTTGTGGTGTCGGCGCCACCCGTCCCGCAATGGACAAAGTTGCAATGTAACATGCCCCCGAGTGCGGGCTCGGACGAAGGGCTCAATGAATGAGTGCAAGCCCGCTCGGGGTCCGGGATCATACATGCCAACTGTTGTGTGTGTATCGCTATTGCCGCAGCATGAGCCAAAGGTCTTGCCTCGACCGCATCGCGACTTCGGCCAGCCATGTACTCCACATCTGTGTCCGCCCTATCCTTGCCATAGGCCTACACACACGTGGCCGACCACCTTCAACGCACAACATCACAGTGTCGTTGTCAGGCTTGTGGACATGCGCAGACCGGCATGACAATGGTGTGCCGTAGGAGTGCAGGTGATGCAAGCGCGCAGCGCACACGAGGAAATAGGCTTGGTGGGAGGGAGGAGCAGCAGTGAGGCTACGTAATGCACATTGATGGCGCTCATTTGCTACTAGCAGTACATGTCAAACCGGTATCACTATGACACACATATCACATGCCAATGAACTAGTGAGCCTGCCAACACATCATGCAGAACCAACTATTGACTCATGTCTCTCTGCACTGTCACAGGTGATCAGGGATATGCACTCTGCCCTTGGATGATGACACCCCTCCAAGCCCCAAACACACAGGCCCAGAGGCAGTACAATGCGGCCCACAAACGCATCAGGGGCATCGTTGAACGCACATTTGGCGTGTTGAAGTCACGTTTCAGGTGCCTGGACATCACAGGTTGGAGGCTCCTGTACAGCCCAGTCATTGTGTGCAAGATGTTTGTTGCATGTTGTGTGTTGCACAACATATGTGTACGCACCAATGCCCCATGGTTACGTGTGCCAGATGCACCGGACGATGATGAGGAAGATGAGGCAGGTGGACCACACCCCACTGCAGCGGCAGCAGGAATAGCCCGTAGGAACAACATCATTGACAATTTCTTCACATGAGGACGTCACATTGTGTCAGTGTTTGGCAATCATGAGACAGTGCAAAATGGCCACAGTCACAGCATGTGCAAATAAATTCAATGCGACACACATTCCCTGAGTATCTGTATGTGTGCTGCTGTGTGGCACAGGGATCAGGGACATGCTCCAGAGTCATTGTGGGTGTGCAGTGTGCTGTACTTAATTGTGCATGTGTGCCATTGTGCCGATCTCCCCCCGTCCCCCCAGTCCCTGGTAGGTACTCACCCTCCCAGTCCCTGGTAGGTACTCACCCTGTTGATGTTGTGTCAGGTCATGCTGAGCAGTGTCCCGATACCCAACTCCTGGCACCATATCCCGACTGATGACTGTGGCCACCATTTTCTCACTGTCATCCAGCTCCTGGTGTGCCACTGGTCCCCCACCTCCAATCTGCGTTGCTGCTTTCAAGTTGGCATAGTGTTTCTTCTTGGTTTTGCCCTTCACATCATTCCTGCGCCTCTTGTCCTCTTCCATTGTCCTCCTCGACACTCCGACTGCATTCACGTTGTTCACGATGTACTGCCATGTTTCCGTTTGTGTTGCCGATGACACAGTGGAGGTGACGTACAGTTGTTGGTTGTGTTCTGTCTCCTCCGTGACGATGATCTGGTTTTCCTGCGGACTGAACCCCGTCTTCCTTTTCCTCTTCTCCTTGCCCTTTCCCGGCCCCGGGGTTCCTGGCTGGTCGTCTGAGGGGCTTGTGGGGTTCGCGTTGTCCTGTGCACTCGGTCCGGGTGCGTCCATGGTGGTACGCAGTTACATTTTTTTAGGTTTTTTTTCTCTGCTTTTATGGTGCATTTTCCTGCATGTCGCGTGGGAATCGCAGGCCTGTCGCTGGTTATCGCTGGTTTTGTTTCGCAATTTGGGACGTCGCAACTTTTTTCGCGTTGGGGTTTTGCATTTATTCGGCGTCGCAGTGATTTTAATGTGGGCATTTGTCGCGTTATCGTGAGGCTATCGCATGGTGCCGCCGGGTTGTGAATGCTGCGTTAACACAGTGTTATTTTCCCGCGATGGACTGCGATGTGAGAAGTTGCGTTAAGTGATTTTGGCGATAGTTAACACGCGTTCTTGGGAATATCCCCCAAAGGGTCTTGGCTAACACCACATCTTAAAAAAATTAATACTTTTTTTATAAGCAATTGTTCTTGTTATTTGACAGCTATTGCACAGGAGTGAACGAATGTGGCTCAATGCTTTTTTATTTTTGAGCATTTGGGGAATTTGCTGTGCCATCCACTGCAAGGGATTTTTAATTTTCCTTTCTTGGCAGATGTTTGACTAGATTGCCAAAGTGACCATGCCAACAAAACCCAGAGTTTTTGCCAAGTACACTTGAGCACAAACCTGTGGCTTCTCTATGAATATGCAGGCTGCTTTTCAGACATTATGCGTTGACAAGGGATTTTGTTGTCGTTGGAGGCCTGTACGAAGAAGGCATTTGGATTTGCAGCAGGAGAGTGAGGTTTCCTATTCTCTGTGATGTTTGCGTCTGCATGAGATGAGTTAGCGCCTGCTTTGTGAGCGTGCCTGTCAGGCACCTGTATGCCTGCTTGTTGTACCTGCTGTGAGAATCAGTGATTTAAATGGTTTTTTGTTTTGCAGGGAGTAGATATATGCTTTTGTTTGTCTGCTGAGGCTGAAGGCATTGTTTTTCGTTCATACACTGTCGTTTCTGGATTTCCCACTCTTGAAGAAAACCTACCATATTTTGATTTTTCCAAAATTGGAATAGGCTCATTTCAAGAGATGAATGCGGCACATTTCCAACACCCACTTTCCCTCATGTGCCACGGGTAGTATAAACTACCTTAGGCCTAAACCAGTTGAGCTAGGTGATGTTCTCCCGTTCAGGAGGTTCACAGTTTCTATTATTCCTCCATACCGATCCCTGGGGAAACCAACTACTACAAATCATTCATAATTATTTGTAAAGGTCTCATTTACGGCTCTAATTCCCGCAATGCTTTTGTTTACTATCAGAAAAGAGCAAACAAATGCAAGGGGCCTTTTTATAGGCACGGGAAAAAACTAACGATCAAATAATTGTCAGGCCCATGACTCTAACAAGGAGAGACACCGTAGAATACAAAGAGTAAAGAAAACTAATATAGCACTGAATTTCGAGTTAAAATGTAATCAAATATTCAAGTACGTTTAATGGGTAAAGTAGGCCTGAGGGAAAGAGTGCAGGATATGTTTGGTGTGTAGGCTGGTTTATTTTTGAAGCTGGTGAAGTCGTTTACTAGCCTTCAGTCTTTGGGGAGATTGCCCCAGAGCTTCAATCCTGCCACTTGCACAGATCTGCCTCCATATTTGGGTAAGTGCCATTTTGGAATGAACAAGGAGCACAGGGGTGTAATCTTAGGTGGAAATGAAAAAAATCTTACAGGTATTTTTAGACTTTCCCATTGACTACTTCCAAAACTAAGCATATCCACTTTCAGTGTTGAAAACAGTGATTTAATGTCTCTTTTATAATGGCCAGTATCTGATGGTCAAATGTTGGCTAAGAGTCTAAGAGAACACCCAGATTCCATGGGGCATATTTACAAGGGCTTTATCTCCGCTTTTTTGGCTTAAAAAGCCAAAAAAGCGGAGATAAAACTATCGCCCTATTTACAAGAGGGTGCAAACATGCATAATCGCATGTTAGCACCCTTTTTCCCAACACCTCCCTTTGCATCTCTAATGAGATGCAAAGTGGGCGTCACTGGGCGTACCCCGGATGGACTACCTTGCAAATATCGCTGAAGTTCACATCGTGATATTTACAAGGCAGCCCACATTATTTTAGCATACGTTAGATTTTGGCGAAAACGGCCGTTTTCGCCAAAATCTTACGTATGCTAAAATCCTGACTTACCTATGTTTGACATAGGGTGTGGATTATGCTGATACGACCACAGGGTCGTATCAGCAAGGTTATCGCCATTTTGCAGGGAACATCGCTGGAAAACCAGCGATGTTCCCTGCAAAACGGCGATAACCTCGCTATCTCTGGAATTTTTATCGCCCTGGAGAAACGCGTTGTTAATAACGCGCTACCAGGGCGATAAATTCCAGAGATAGCCTACGATAGGAAATGTGTCGCTAAGCACGGCCAGCGATAATTATCGCTGGCCGTTGATAATATGCCCCCATGAGACTTCCTAGGGCCAGGTAAGAGAGTCAGATGGTGAAGCCAGCACTCATCCAGTGGAGAACAAGGTTTTTGTCTATGACCAAAATCTTGTTTCTATCACTGTAATAGCCAAAGACATTTATAAACACTGATTTTTTGATTGCACATAGACAGTCAGCCATAATGACCATCTCTTTGGAATTGATGCTTAAGTCAACCAGAGACAATGTATCATCAGCATATATCTGGCAACGGAGTTCTCTCTCAATTCAAGTGGCTAAAGGTAACATACATGGGTTGAAGGGGAGCGGTGACAGGGCTGAGCCCTGGCGGAACCAAAATTATATTTTTGGGGGATTCGAGGAATATTGCACAAGTTTGATCTGATGTCTTCTCTTTTTTAGAAGGGACCCAATCCAATGGCACTTGTTCCTCGAGATGCTAAACTAATTTTGAAAGTGGTTTGGAAGTGCTGTGGAAGTTGATGGTACCAATGGCCAGTTGAAGGTCAGACAGGACTAATGCTACAGGCTGCCCTTTGTCCCTTAGATCGAATGCCTCTTCTCCGATTCCCCTGTTGGCTGTCACTCTGACTCTGAAGGGTCGGAAACCCGACTTAGTATGATTGTCTGATTCCCTTTATTTCTTGCGGCACATCGTCTACTTCTGATTCAGAAATCTTCACTGGGAATGGGAGGATGGAAACTGGAGAAAATTTGTTATGATTGGAAGGGTCGTGATTCAGGTTTTTGAGTACTTGAAAGACAGTGGTATGTAGTAGACTGATATTGTCATCCGTAGTGTCAATATTTTCTCCCTTTAATTGAGCACGCCATGTATCACTGACACTATGTTACATTTTCATAGCTTGTTTGAAAGTACCCCGGTGGGATGGCTTGGGTCCTAGTTAGCGAGGACATTTTTCAAGAGTTTCCAATTAATTTAATATTTACTAATGAGTGTTATATGAAATTAAATTACTTGAAGGGCTAAGAAATCAGAAGAAAGTACGGAAGAATTTTTTTTATAAAAGAGAATGAGAACATGTGAAATAGCAGGTAGACTTTCAGTTCTCCCAAATGAAAAGCCCCATTAGTGTTTGTTTGCTCTCTTAGGGCCAGATGTATGACCGTTTTTAGCAGACGCAAACAGGAAATATGCAAATTTGCGACTGGTAACAGGGACGGCTTAAAGATTTTGGGGGCCCTCGTCCAAACGTACTTTGGGGGCCAGAGGCGTAACACAGGCCCCCGCAGTCCCCGGGGTGCGGGGGGCCCCCAAGCTCCAGGGGGCCCCCTCTGCACAGACCTCTGGCCGGAGAGCTCCTGATTGAGCCCGGAGGGGGCCCCTCCACGTACCTTGCAGGGAGGCCCCCTCAAGTTTCGTTACGCCAGTGTTGGGGGCCCTTGTTCAGAACAGCTTTAAGTTTATGATCCAGTTTAAGCTCTTTCATGCTCTCCTTCGCCAGGTCACTGCCAGTGCACAGGCACACTGGTCCAGATTCTAAATGTGTTTACATCTAATATTCAGGGATAGTGACGTGTGTTTTCAATAGTGTAACACCAATATTATTGCAGAGAATCTCTGAGACCCCCCTTCCCATTCCTCATATGTGTGGTACTGTTTTGATCTAAAAGAAACTATTTTTATAGATGTTGCATGAAACATAAACACATTTGCCTGAAAAATGTCTGTAATAGACTCAAGGTCATCAGGGCAAGACTCTTTCACGGGGCCCCCTGAAAGGCTGGGGCCCTGGGCCAGAGCCCACTTTGCCCATGCTTTAAAACATCTCTGACCGGTAAAAAGGGTTGTAGCATGTACCAAACGTATTTTACGAGTCGGTAACCAGTTACCGACTCGTAAAATAGGTTTTGCGATTTGCTATTAGGAAGGGGCGGGCCAAGGAAGTCCATTCCTAATAGAGAGTCAGGTCGCAAAACAAGCGCATTTATCACCAATTTCAAATTGGTGGTATGCCAGTCGCAAACAGGAAGGGGTCCCCAGGGGACCCCTTCTTTTTAGTGATTGACAGCACATGTTTTTAAAGAGCAGGCAGTGGTTCCACGGACCACTACCTGCCTGCTCTTACAAAATGTAACTGAAACATTTCATTTTTATTTTTTAAATGCATCCCATTTTCCTTTAAGGAAAACAGGCTGCATATAAAAAAAAAATCCCTTATTGAAAAAGCAGCCACAGACATGGTGGTCTACTGACCCCAGCAGGCCACCATCCTTGTGAGTGCCAGTCATTCCCTGTCAATGCGACCTGCCTCAAGAATATTAATGAGGCAGGTCCTTTGCGACCCATTTGTACATCAGTGTTTGCGACTCGTGACACTGAGGATCATACATCTGTCCCTTATCTCGAAGAGTCTCCTTAATTATCCGAAAATAGCATTCAGTCTTTTATGAATGAAATTTTTCTGTGACTGCACTGCATGAGAATTATTGAATAATATTTATGATTTTGAAACATGCTGCCACTCAAAGCCAAGCAGCTTTCATGGCTCTTCTGGTTTCTAAAACTACAAGGAACATTTTCAGGGTTGTTCTGTTCGCGCTGAGTGCTGTTTATAGGTCAAAGCTGGGTGCCACCACATGCTTCAATTCAAGGTTTACAATACATAAAAAAATCAATCACCCAGCTCAAATGATTAGTGGATAAGGGTCAACATTTACGCTATGAGATATGAGTCAATCATCTTTTGTTGTCCGGATGTACAGTCATGTCATCGATTGTAAATACCTGATTGGCTCAGCTTTTAAGAATATCTTTAGGGTGTCTTTTTCAAAGCACTTAATTTCTTTACAGAATGCAGCTGTGTATAACTAGAAAACCTGCATGGTTCTCATTCAGTGCCTCTGCTGTCATCTAGAGTGTGAACTACCTTGATATTACAAAACGTGCAAAATATAGCAGTTCATTTGTGAGGCTGAGAATGTTGGTAACAGATCAGAGAGCACTTTATCTGAACCATATTTTTGTCTATATTGCTTGCAAAGTAACTCCCTATGAATTGATGCAATTATCTGTCCTCTAAAAACTCTTTTATAAATGGTCCTATGCCTGTCCTTTGTGACCTGGACTGATACAGTACCCTACACAACATTCAATATAAATAGGGCGCATAGTTATAGAATCAGATTGCCATTTCAAAGGATTTCAAAAGCACCAGTAAATTACTTTTCGCTTCCGGAAATGACTGTCTAGATTTTAAGCCTGACATCAAGATTAATTTTCTTTCAACTAGACATAGGGCCTTCTTACGATTTTGGCGGTCCTACAGCGGATGATGCAACATGCTGTCTGCTGTAGGACCGCCAAAGCCATGGTGCTGCCGCCCGCCAGATTAGGGCTTTAATCCTGGTCCGGCGGGTGGTCGTGCAGCAGTCTGACCGCGGAGGTATTTTAGGCTCCTTGAGGAGCCTAACATGCAGACCTCCGCTCTCAGAGCGCAGTCTGCACCTTCCTATATGGCATAAACACAACACCATGCAGGAATTGGAGGTGCAAATCCAGGGGGGCACTACATGTGCCCCCGCATTCATCCCCAGGCCTAGAGGTGGCAGGGGGACCCTTTGTTGCCTCTCCACCACCCTTTTTACGGCGGGCTCACTGCCATGAAAAGGGCTGGGGAGGGGCAATTCAAAATATGCTAGGCGATGCCACTGCGGCACTACCAGCATATTACAGCCTCTAACTGCCGCGTGACCACAGCGGGATCCTGTATCCCTGACGATCGCAGCGGGCCTGTGGTGGTCTGACCCCCCCTGTCGTAATGCTGCGGGCGGGCTCACAGTGTAGTGGTGTTCGGACCGCCACCACAGGTTGGACAGTCCTATGGACCGCCAAACTCGTGATAAGGCCCTAAGGATTTAATTATTCACATCCCTGTTCGCTTGATACATCCACACATGAGATATCAGCCCAGAAGTAATGAACTTGGGGAGCATATTTTACTCCCATGTCTCCTTTGCGCATCACCTTAAGGAAATCAATGACTATGGCAAGTTTTAGACCCGGAAACTGCAACCAAACTAAACTTTCTTCTTTCTCCAATCTCTTTGAAACAGTGACTGAAGCTGTTACCCTATCAAGGGCCAATTACTACAGCTTCCCATTTTTAAACCTCTGTCACTTGGGCGTTTATACCTGCATTGTGTCCAAAAAAGAGCCTCCGGATGGGCTGGAGGGCCAGAACTGATGGCATTACATCATTTCAGTGTTAGACAAACTCAATACCACCTCCTCCATGTTTCCTTGAAAAATATTATTACCTTCACATCACACAGCAAGCCCCCAGTATAAACCAGCATGCAACCTGGACAGAGTTGCTAAATGAGCTCAAGAAAAACCACACCACAAGCAGCACAACAATGATAATGACAATCCACAAACTCAAGTTGACCCTACCAGAGGAATAGCCTTTGAGAGTTGAGCCTTTTCCTCTAGAATACACACCCACAACCATGAGTCACATTAACCACTTCCTGTCTCTTGTCCTCTGATAAAGATCTGAAAGGACTGGCTCTGTTTCATGTGTGGATGGTCAAGGACTGTGCAGTTTCTCTTGCACATGGCTTTGAGATTGGAGCCTTTTCCTCTAGAATACACTCCCACAAACATGAGTCACAGTAACCAAGTTCCTGTCTTTCTTCATCTGCTAACGGACTGCAAGTGGTTGCTGTTTGATGTCTGTTTACTGAAAGACTATGCAGGTTTACTGGTGCATATCAGAGTGGATGAATTGTTTCCTATGCTATTTCTTGTCACGTCATCACTGAGGTGGCCTAGTATGTCACTCATCAGATTTTTCACTGTAAATGTTGATATTTCAAAATATTTTAAGACTTCTCCATTATGGCTGACAATCATGTTAAAAAAGCACTGTCTTAACATTAGTATCTCATTTGGAGGTATGCTTGGATTCACCTGTGTCTTAATGAATTTTAAATTGAAATTGCCAGTATACATGTGTAAACTACTGGTACCTACTGATACTGTTATTCAATGGTGAAATCTCTTGCCGAAGAGGTCCAGAGTGGTGAATGTGAACTGGGATAGGTGATGTATAATTTTCACAATATAGAATCCCATAACATTACACCATTTCAAACCGGCCTGTGCCACCTTTATTACTGAGGGTTTTCACCCATTTGCAGCGCCATTTTACATATTTGGGGCCGTTCATGCTTAACTTTGAGTTACTTTCTTTGGTAAATAATATGGAGGCCAGATTTGTCTCCCATCAACCCACATAGTGGGGATTGTAAAGTTACACAGGGCCGCGGTTCACCGCAGAGAAAAGAGTCAACGTATGGAAAAATTGAGTTTTTTTTTTTTTTAGAAACAATGGAAAAATGCTCTGCGTTAAAGTGTATGGGGCATATTATCAAGAACGGAGTTAAAAATTATCGCTGCTTTAGCGGCAGAAAACTGCCGCTAAAGCGGTGATAATGGGCTTGATAATATGCCCTTGAGAATTCCAATAGAAGTCCATGTTCTGGTGTGAACATGGGCTTCTATTGAAATTCTCTAGGGCATATTATCAAGCCCATTATCGCCGCTTTAGCGGCAGTTTTCTGTCGCTAAAGCGCGATAATTTTATCGCCGTTCTTGATAATAGGCCCCTTAGTGTTTTAATCCAAAAATAGCATCAGCAAAAGTTTTTCTGAGTTAAGTTCACCCTTTTCCCACTTTAAGGAACAGGCAGAAATGAGAAAAATAAATTCACCATAGTTTTTGCACTTTTTGTAGTGGTGGTCTATTTCCTATTTGTGGTGTAACCACCTGGTTGCAAATATTTGGAGAAAAAGTGTGAACCCAAAATGTTATATATTTCTGAAGTTAAGACAAAACTTTTAAATTCTGCAAGGGGTTATTTATGTACATTGCTCAAGATGTTCCTAAAGAAACTAATAGCTGAAATAAAACAAAAAGTGAAAATAATTTGGAAAAAGGAAACAGGTTGCAAGGTTTTCATTTGTTTTTGTACGGAAGACCAATCTACAAAATTAATATACCTCTGGGATGTTTCCATGACATCACCATAGGGACAAGCTCGTCCAGGGCTCCCATGGGCCTTCTTAACCATTCCCGTTCCATGGCACCCCAAAAAAAACGATGGTGAGATCCAGGCATGTGGGGGCCCAGGGAACATAAGGCCAGCGACAGAAGCATTTGGAACAGGGACCGCCGCACCTGGTAGTGTTGTTCAGGGGGCCTGGGCCATTGAATGCCACCACAGAAAACAAAACAAGATGATGCAGATGGCAGACATGCATAGGGACAAGGTAAATTAGGTAAATTTGTTTTATTGTTTGATTATTTAAAATCTTACAATATTGTAAAAGCACAAAAATTCATATTAAAGCAATACATTTAGTGATAAAAATCTAACTTTAGGATAAAAACACACATTATTAAATTAATCAAAATCATCCATAAAATATAACGACAATTATTAACCCATACTTCGTAATACAGATTAATCATTAATTAATAACCTATTTTATCTTTTCCGATCAGTCTAATGGATCTAATTTCTTTCTTATCGTTAATTTAAACTTTGCAAAAGCCAAATTCAAAGCTATGGCATTTGATTGTAGACATCTTATAAGTGCTTGTCTACAAGTCTGTATTCCACGGATGTTAAAGTGCCACTTAAGTGCAGGTTTTCTTTTTTCCTTCATAGGAACAAGGGATCCTGGCAGTACACTGATGGTGTACACACAAAAAAGGCGTGAGGAGATTTAACGACCAGCAGGGGGCGACTCCCCTCGTATTAAATCTAGAAGCACAAACAGGCCACCCTGGGTCAAAACAAGTAACAGTGGACTGTGGGGGAATCCCTTTTATACGACGAATACCCTCACCCACCCATGGGTGGCATGCTTCATCATCGGAAACCTCCTGGCACTGCGAACCAGGTCGCAGTGCGGGCTACAACTCTCTCACTGTGAGGGAGGAGCTCAGGGATGTTTTAATTGTCTGTGAAAAGAGGTATATTAAAACCTTAAGATGAGCGGGTGTGGAGGAGTGTGTGAGGGTAGTGAAAGTGAAGTTAAAACTAACTCCCTGGTATGTTAAAGGTTAATTTTAATGGAACATCCAGGGGTCAGGATTAAAAAGAGTGTGCGAGCCATGACAGGAAAATTTAACCCAGCATGGTTCAATGTAGTCAAAGGGTTGACATGTCTCAGCCTAAGTGCCCTCCACAGAGGTGATGTGGCTTTCTTCAGGACCAAATGAAAAAAATTGTGTAAGGATGTGAGTGAATCTGACCACCATACAAATCTGGTAGGTGGAAAAAGGATACAGCCAACTGATGGATTAGTACATCAGTTGTGGTAGACTGATGTTCAGCGTCATCCCTGTCTTGTAGGGGAAGCTAGTGGCAACTCATCCTCGGCGCACGCACTGAAGGTGGTTTCCAAAACCTCCGGTCTGGCTCATCTTAAAGTTTTAGTAAACCTCTTTTCAAACACAATTAAACCATCCCTCGAGGTAGATCTTTAATGTGGCGTAATGCAAAATTATACCCCCCGCAGTAATATAAGAAGGGGTCCACGTCTTCCACATCTCACAAATATTAATTGGACTTGCTCTGAATGGGACCCCACCTGAATGTTTGGGGGCCCCTGGAGGGTTATGGCCCCACGCACCCTAGGAGCCTCAGTGGCATGCATTACGCTCCTGCTTGTGTGAAAGAAGATGGGAGTGCAAGGGTGATGGCTAGATTGTTGAAAAACATACATATAAGGACATTGAGTTTTCTCACCTATATGTTTATTTTGCTGGGTAATCTGGGAAAAAGAAGATGCTCTGATCGGCGCACGCCAAAACACTCTGGATTACCCTCGTCCTCTAGTTTTCAGAAAAGCCCAAGGTTGGTAGTGTTCCCTGGTTGCCTGGTGACCTTGGACCGAAATAAAGCAGCCATGCCCTATGTAAAGTCAACATTGACAACACACGGTGCACTTTCAGATCTTTCCTCTCCCTTACAAAAGGGCCGCTCACACATGTTGGGTATGTTTATCATCAGGAAAAGTATGGGGAAGCTGACTGGTACAGCATTCCTTATTAGCAGGTAATTTGAGGCTCAGAACAGACTTGTGGAAATTTTACTAAGTGTGTACACATCACAATTCCCCAGTGTTGTAAATGCACTCTATGGCAGGCGACAGTCATGATGGGTTAGCTCTATTATGGGGAATGTCGTGGTGGAGTTCTGGAATGTGGTTATAGTCCTGCCTGGGGTTGAGCTGAATAGTCAGGTCTGGTGATTGTTCCCAACAAACACGCTGAACCAACAATTTGGTTGTGACTGTACTTCCAAAAATGGCGACGAGGAAGGGATGGCTGTTTAAGGACATGGAGGCACCAAGGAAACATGCTATTGTGTCGCAACAAATCTCAAAGAGGGGGACAGAGGGCTTTTAGTAAGGTCCAGCATACATGCCCAAGCAAGTACTAGAGAAAAAAGGTATGCAGTTCCTTGACGGGTCAGTAGAATTGGAGAGAGTTGTAGGGGTTGTCACAAAGGGCTAGAGGCAGTCCTACAGTGATAGGCGGGAGGGGATTCCTCCCTTCGGGACTAGGGCCCTCACACACCCAGCCAGCTAGGTGTCATGCTTCATCATTGGGTCTGCTCCTCGTCGGGTCGGCGCTGCAATACCCGACGGGCACCCAATGCGGGGCTCTTTGGCGGAGATCTGTTGTCCCTTGCCGTATGGTGCAGTGGGGGTGAGGGGCCTAGAAGGTGTGGATGTAGTGTAGTGAAAGTGAAGGATAAAACTGGTTGGGTAGTCTAATGAGGGAATTTATTCTGGTTGGCTCCCCACCTGGTTAAAAAATAGGGAAGTAGTGGCTGGGTGTGTGAGGGCCCTAGTCCCGAAGGGAGGAATCCCCCTCCTGCCTATCACTGTAGGACTGCCTCTAGCCCTTTGTGACAACCCCCTACAACTCTCTCCAATTCTACTGACCCGTCAAGGAATTGTATACCTTTTTTCTCTAATTTTTTTTTTCTCTAGTACCTTTTTTCTCTAGTATTTGTGTTGCAACCCCATGTCGTTCATTGAGGACAACGGTCATGGTACAGGCGATGGGCAGGGAGTGGACTTTATCTTTGAGGAAATAGGTACACCATATGTTATGGTACTGCATGTGAATGGTGGCGTATGCAAAGTTGGAAAAAGGAGGACTTTACTAAAGGTTGCGGCCGATGGGGATGCCGCGCACGCAGTACTGTTATGCTAGCGTTATAATGTCGCTTAGCAACTAACGAGAGGCTCCGACTGCGCTAGTTCTACTATCACGGGGCCTACGACTTGTACTGCAGTCACCAACTAACGTCCGAGCTTCCGCGGCACCCATCATTTGTAGTTGGTTGCCCAGCAACTGTGTGACGGGTTGCGGTAGTGATCAGCGGCATACCTGTGTGGGGGAAAATGCCGGTTTCTTTACAGGAGAGTTTGCCGTGTTGCATCATGAACCTCCCCACACGAGTCTTGTGAAGCAGAAAGGAAGAGGCGGGACTATCCAGGTATTCCTTCGCTTGTGGTGGTGCGCGTAGAGTCTTTTTATTGGATGCAGCATTGTTTTATTTCTATATGAGTTTCCCTATTGGCTGCAGCACCGGGATGTTTCATTGGCTGCTGCATTTCAGGAAGCAACTGGAATTGCACATGAACATTGAAGAAGGACAAAGTAATGCAGGAGAAAGAGTTCTTGTTCACTGTGGGGATATTAAAGGACTGGATGGAGCTGTGAAAAGCTGTTAGCTGAGCAGTTGGTCATTAAAGATTTGGTTCCTGTGCTGTGCATCTGGACAACGGTGACAACCTTATTTATGTTAGTTAATTGTTTTTGCCATTTGCGCTGACATTTGTGATTATTACTCTGAGTTATTCTTTCATTTAGCATCTGGACAGTAATTACTACTTTTTTGTGTTAGTTTGTTGTTTGTGAGTGTTATCTATACTGACTTTTGTAATTATTGATATTGTGTTATTGTATTCACTTGTGGATATTAGGGTAGGATGGCAACACACACTATACTAGCACCTCATATGTTTCTGCAAGATCCAGGACCTCCTTTGATGGTGTGGGAGGAGTGGTGGGCGGGTTTTGAAACATATCTGGAAACTATTGGAGGGGATGTGTATGTCGCAAAAGGAAACTAGCTAGGCTACGTCATAACCTAGGTACAGTGGGTAGAAGGGTTTTAGAAACGTTGCCTGTATTAGGTAATGTGGATGAGGAAGAGGATGGGTCAGATGCTGATGATGGTCCAGAGATAAAAATACCAGGGCTGTTAAAGTGCTGCAAGAAAACTTTGGAAAAAATGTTAGTATTGCAGTGGAGAGGTATAACTTTTTCTCCCATGCTCAATCGCCGAGGGAGACCATTGAACAGTATTTATCTGCTTTAAGAACATTAGCTGTGTCATGCAGATGTAAAAATTTGCAAGAGCAGACATAAGGGATCAGATGATTAAAAGGACTTGTAATGGAAAGATTCAAGAGAAGTTGTTAGGTATGAAAGGTCCATCTCTTGAGAAAGCTGTTAAAATATACCAAAACGGATCGAAAATACCTCTCGTTATGTTAGAGAATTGAAGGATGAACAGGTACAGGAAGAAACCAAAGGGAAAAGCGGGAAGAGTGTGTGTGCAGTGCAAAGAAAAGATTTGTGGCAAAGAAAAGAAAGTACCAGAAGTCAATATGCGGGTAAGGAACCGCAATGGCAAGGGGGTACGAAGAAAAAACAGTGTTACAGGTGCGGAAGTTTCAGACATTTAGCCGAGTCAAGTGCATGCCCGGCAGTCAAAACCAGATGTTTTAAGTGTAAAAGGTTGGGGCATTATTCTAGAGTGTGTAGATCTAACAGCAGAGAAATGTCAAATCAAAGGTGAACTGGGTTAAAGATGTTCCAACATACAGTACTGATGATGATGAGGACAGTGATGAGAATGGAATTGAAGTGTTAGTTGTGAGTGGAAAGGCTAACCAGGAGGAGGAGGTGAGTCAATGATGTGAGGAGTATAATCCACTCAAGTGTGTAGTTGAAGTTAATGGTGTCTGAGTTTCCATGTGGGCGGATTCGTGCTCTCCTTACACATTAAAAGATCAGTCAGTCTGGGTAGCCCTGGGTTAATGTGAGTTGATTTCGACTGATGTGGAACCACAAAGCTATTGTGGAGGCAAGTTACCTGTCAAGGGATATATTGTCATATAAAGTCAAAAAGGCAAATGTAAAGATGTATGTGGTACAGAAAGGGAGAACAATACTGGGGTGGAAGGAACAAAGAGATCTAGGCATGGTTCGCAATCCTAGTCATCCTGAGCAAATGTTGCTCATCTCACAGGATGCTAAAGAGGGTTGGAAGAGTAAATACCATAAATTATTCACGAAGAATCTGGGGTGTTTACACAGGTTTTAACACTACATAAATCTAAAAGAGAGGGCTATACCCAAGGTGCACAAGATGCGCAATGTTCCCTTGGCATTGCGGGGTCATCTCAAGGTGGAGTTGGACCGATTGTACACTGAAGGCATCATTGAGCCCATTGAATCTTCTGAATGGCCCAGTCCCATAGTGTTGGCCAGGAAACCCAATGAAAATCTGTGCATGTGTGTGGATGTAAGAGACTTGAATAAATGTATTTAAGTAGACAGACATCCGTTATCCAGGACTATTGAAATCCTAATGGAGGTGAGTGGAGCTAAGTGTTTTTCCACGTTGGATTTGTGAAGTGCTTATCTCAAGGTACGGTTTCAACCTGAATCCAAACACGTGACATCTTTCATAACACCGGAAGGGGCATTCCAATTTGTGTGCATGCCATTTGGGCTAGCCTCTGCGTCTGCTGTCTTTCAGAGAATCATGCAAGGGGTTTTACATGGATTGTCCAATGTCCTATGTTTTCAGGTTGACATATTAGTGCGGGGGGAGGTCATACAGGAAACATCATGATTCTGTTTTGGATAAGGTGTTGGTGAAGTTGGAACAAGCTGGTTTGACTATAGGTGTTGGAAAGTGTAGATTTGGAGAAGAAGAAGTGAAATACCTGGGGCACAGGTTATCTGATCAAGGTTTCAAACTTAAAATGAAGTTAGTGGAAGCAATTGAGAAAGCACCCGCACAGAAGGACAAGGAACAGTTAAGATCTTGTTTCGGATTAGAAGAATATTATTCGAAATTTGTTCGGCATTTTTCTGAGAAAGTGCATGTGCTACGGGCTCTACTGAAAAAAGTAACCAGATATGAATGGTCTGATGAATGTCTTACTGCTTTCGTGGAAATTAAGAAAGCGATCATTGAGTCAGGGGTTCTCAAACTTTTAGATCCTAATGATGCCTCCATAGTGGTAACATATGCCGGTTCGTATAGTCTGGGAGCAGTCTAGATGCAGGTGGACAAAGGACAAGCAGGGGTGGTAGCATTTGCAACACATATGCTCAAGGGTGCTGAAACTACGTATTTCACCACTGAGAAGGAGGCACTAGCGTTCTGGTGGGGTGTGTAGTATTTTCGGCTGTACGTGTGGGGCTCACTGTTTGAATTACATACGGCTCATAGACCTTTTATTGATTTGTTTACCACCAAGGGTGCGGGGAAAGCCACTCCACATATAGCAAAGTGGTTATATCATCTCCAAGATTACACTTTCAATACAAAGTATGTATGTACCAGGCTCAAATAATGCAAATGCTGATTGTCTATCTCACCTGCCTGTGGATGATGGTCCACAATATGATGAGGATGAGTGGATGGTGGCAGAAGTCAGTGAGGTGTGTAGGGGAGCTATTTGGGAGGAGGAGTGGAAGGACGCGTTGTCAAAGGATTTGGTGATGCAGGCATTAATTGTTAAATTACAAAGTACCAAGAAATTGACTCAGGAAAAGAAAGAAGAGTTGGGTGAGTTTGTTCCTGTGTGGGACGAAATGTCTGCGGTAAAAGGTATTGTCAGAAGGAGTGACTGACTAGTGGTGCAAGAGGGATTGCATCAAAGGATGCTAACCTTGTTGCATGAAGGGCATGGTGTTATATCGGCCATGAAGAAGAGAGCACGTAATGAATTCTGGAGGCCGGGCATGGACAATCATGCTGAGAGATTTGTGAGAGATTGTCTGCCTTGCACATGTAGCGAAAAAACTCACAAGGTTTATGAGACTCCCATTGAACCAGTGGTATTTTCCAGTAGAGCATGGGAATGGGTGGCTGTGGATATATGTGGTCCGTTAGCGTGTTTGGGACTATTTAAACAGATTTGCAATAGTGTTAGCAGATTATTTTTCCAAATGGCCAGAGGTGGCGTTCGTGAAGCAGGTGAAAACAGCAAATGTAATTTCTTTTTGAGAAGAAATATTCAGGCGTGAAGGCTGTCCGGAAGTAATTGTGTCAGACAATGGCCCACAATTTGCGGGAGAAGAATTCACTTCCTTTCTTAAGAAGGAAGGAATCAAGCACTTTAGAACCACATATTATAATCCTTATGAGAACTGTTTAGTTGAGCGCTTCAATAGAGTTCTGAATGAAAACATTCAGTTGGCGCTAGGTAAAGGTTTGGAAAAAAGAGGTAAGGAGCATGCTGTGGAGTTATCGCAATATGCCCCATTCCCGTACTGGCGAGGCTCCATTTTTCTTGTTAAACGGAAGGGTGCCATGCGCCACTGCTGTGCCTGCCTGGATGGAAAGAACCTCAAGAAAAAGTTTTGACAGAAAGGCACTCAAGAAAAGAACGGATTTGTATCAAAGTCAGTATGCTCATCGCCACACTTAAGGTTTGGAAAGAGAGTGTTCCTGCAGGGTGAGTGGGTGAGAGCACAGCTTGGGGGGCGTGTTAGGAAATGTTGTTCCAAATGGACCGAGCCGCAAAAAGTGTGTGAGAGCAGAGGTGGAGTGGTACATCTCGAGGATGGAAAGGGGTGGAGTACAAGGAAACGTACGAGGTGTCATGCCATGGAACTAGAAGTTTGGGAAAGAAAAGAAGGTGATGTCAGAACCAAAGATAAGTCAGGTGTTGATGGGGTACCAAGGTGCCCTCTGAAGAAGTTTCCCTCTAAGCGGATTGAGAGGGAGGTTCGAGTGAAACATATGCCAACTAAATTGGCAGATTTTGTGTGCGGCTGAAGGAGTATTTGTGGGAGGTGGTTTTGTGGTGAGTACACTCTAGTCTTTTCACCACCACTCTGTATGTTCCATATTACATATGTTTTGTTTATGCTTCCGTTTGGCAAGTACTTCACGTGTTTAACTTTCTTAGCGTATTAGTATACAGCTTTGTTTGCATTAGTATGGTGGATGTGTTGTAAATGCACTCTATAGTAGGTGACAGCTTTGACAGGTCAGCTCTATGATGGGGAACGTTGTGGTGGGGTTCTGCAATGTGGTAATAGTCCTGCCTGGAGTTACGCTGTATAGTCACATCTGGTGGTTGTTCCCAATAAACACGCTATACCAACAAGTTGGCTGTGAGGCCAACTGTCGCATTATGATGCGTTACAATGCAGGTGGTTGGATCCTTGATTCTCGGGGTATGGACCATCGCCTCCGACAGGATCTACTGATCCCATCAGGTCAGCTGTCAGAATCGTGATCCTGAATGGAGGCAGTGCCTGCTCAGGCACCGCCGTCAGGATCCCGATGTCCCTTTCTGAATGCCTTTTCACGGCGGTCCCACTGCCCTGAAAAGGCAGACGGAAACAGACTTTTTTTGCCCAAGCAGGGCATCAGTGGGCCACTACTAAGTGGCCAGTGGGCACATGTGGTGCCCCCCAAATCTCCCTGCACCGTCTGACAGGCACCCCATGATGCCTGGCACATGGTCCATGGATGTTTGAAAACATACCTTTTTCTACTGCGGCTTGTGCTGCAACCCTTTTCTGGGCTTTAGCACAAGCCACAGTAAAATAATGCAGTTTCCAACCTCCTACACAGTGGACTTATCAAAATATGGTGGGTGGGCCTGCCAGCTACTTGTCGAGCAGTTTCAATACCACTGTGATGACAGCCAGATACTCGTCTGACCACCATCATAATGAGGCCCTAAGTGAAACAAGTTAAATAGGAAGGTAAACCTTAACGTACATATTGTATCTTGATTCATTATTGTTTCCTCCCATTTGTCTCTGGAGAGCTTCCAAATGTTATGTTAGCTGACATTTGAATCACACACAGCTCCTACTAAAATGAAGTGATTGCAGGCAGACTTGTATATGTGGTTGAAGAGGTGTGGATGTAGTATGACTTACGTGGTTATAGTGGGGGGCATTGGTCTGTGTGTCTCTGTTCCCCTGACCTACTGCCTTCTGACTACAAATTAGATCCTTTTGGTTACAAGGGTGTTTGGACAAAATATTGGGGCATATTATCAAGCCCCTATCGCCACCACAACGTCACTTTTTGTGACGTTGTGGTGGCGATAGGGTCAGCTCCCTATTATCAAGGCAGCGTTAAGGCACTTAACGTGGCTTAAAGATGTGAAAGGGGCGTGCAGTGGCTGTTGCGGTGGGCGTTCCACCGCAACACCCATTCACTGCGACGCTGCCACCTATTATCAATAGAGGCGATAATAGGTGGCAGCGCCGAGCTTAAGACTAGGAAAATCCTGATTTTAAGGTGGCGATACGAGGAGAAATGCTTCATTTCTCCTCGTATTTTGCTTTTTCCATGTGTGCTGCCTTGTGCAGCACACATGGAAAAAGAAATGCCAAGGTTTGTTTATGTACAGGAAGGTGTCCCTTCCTGTACATAAACAAACCTTTTTAAAATGCCATTTTGTAACTTACATGTGTGCTGCATGAAGCAGCACACATGTAAGTTACAAAATGGCATTTTAGGTTTGTTTATGTACAGGAATGGACACCTTCCTGTACATAAACAAACCTCCTGCTCGCAGACACCCTTGCACTCTGGTGCAAGGGTGCCTGCGTTGGCATTAAGTCGTGAGACTTAGCGCCATCACAGGGGAAACGCCAGGCTGCACCATATCCTTGGTAATATGGTGCAGCCTGGCGCTGCAAGTGGCGATGAGAGGCGTTAAGCCAAGGAGGCTAATGCCTCTCATCGCCACTTCCTTGCTAATATGCCCCATTGAGTTTTTAAAATAGTGTTACATACATGTTGTGTCAAAAATATCGTTAGTACAGAAATATTGTGCCACAGGATATCATTGTCAAGAATATATTTGTTTGGTTTAGAATATGTTTTAACTATATTTGTTTGGTGTAATATTGTTTTCTTAAACATAGTTGTAAAAACCATCATTTTTGCTTAATATTTAAAAGTTTAAATATTAATTTTAGGTGTTAGTTTTGTTAGTATAATTTCTATTATTTTTTTAACAAAGTTTGTAATTTAAAATGTTTGATTTTCTTTTTAATTAAGTTAGTAATTTTTAATGTTTATAATGTAGTAGGGGGTTGTTTGGTTTGTAGGGGAATAAGGTGGGAAGTAATTTAAATTATAATTAATATAATATTGTTAATTAATGTTGATTTGTAATTTAAATAGTTAACTGATTCATAATTATATTAGTTCTTTAATTGTTTATTAGTTATATCTATTTGTTTTTTTAATTTTGATAAATTAATTTTTATTGTAGTAATGGGCTCTTGTTTTCTGACGGGCAATAATGTGGGTAGCTTTTTATAACTACTAATAATTTTATGTTAATGCTAATTAACTTTTAATTGTTTATTAAGTACATAATTGCCTTTTAGTATTTAAAATGTTTTATTATATAATTGATATTTTTTTATTTATTTAATTTTGTACTATATTTTTAGTGGCAATTTATATTTTGTTGCTTTTTTGTAGGAGAAAGGGGTGGAAAGACAATTAAAGTGCAACATATTTTATTTTAATGCTAATTGATATTTAATTGTTAATTAATTATGTAACTGATAATTACTTATGAACATTGTTTTATTTTGTAGTTGGATGTATTTTTCATTTTTAGAATTTTCCGATTTGTATAATTTTTTTATTTTTGTTGGTAATTTGTATTTTAGTAATATCTGCATGGTTTTGTAGAGGGACAGGTTGGAAATTAATTAAGGCACGAATATTGGTTTTAATTCTAAATAATTTTAATTGTTACTTAATTATGCAATTGATGGTTCATTTTGTACATTGTTTTATTTTGTAATTGTTCTATTAATCTAAAAATTGGTTACAGTAATTGTACATTCTTTCAGTGTTGTTAGTAATGTCTATTTTAGTAGTGGGTAGTTAGTTTTGTAGGGGAATAGGGTGGGAAGGTTTTGAAATTCTAATATTCTTTGACAATTATTTATCAATAATAATAAATTGATTGCTAATAATGTATGTATCTTTTTTAATGTTTGAAATATTAGGTACATTAACTGTTTTATTTAATAAGTTGGCATTAAGTGATTTTATTAATAATGGTTGTAGAAAGGATTTTTAATTAACATTTTGTTTTTGCTAAAGTACTATTTAAAAGATGGTGCATTTATTATGTAAGAAATGTTTTTGGGTTTTTAAACTGTTACTTTATTGGTGGGAAGTCAATTTAATTTAAATGTATTAAATATATGTGTATATATTCAATGTTCTTGAAGAAAAGAGACCAGCGCTCACGGCGAGAGAATCCAATATTTATTGGATCTACAGAGCACAGATGTCTTTGTCAATGTCCATAGATAAAGGTGCTTTGCCGAAATGCGTCTGTGCTCTGTAGATCCAATAAATATTGGATTCTCTCCCCCGTGAGTGCTGGTCCCTTTTCTTCAAGCTATCTCACAAAAGGTAGCTGGATGGTGTATATGAAGACTCAACAAAAAGTAAAGGGGAGGGAAGGAGCGACAGAAGCACTCATGTGTTAAGACGAGGACCCTCACTCACCCTAGGGTGACATGCTTCATCATTGGGTTCCCTCTTCACACTGGGACCGCAAGGTACCCAGTGTGGGCTACAACTCCCCCATAGGAGAGGAGCGTGAGGTGTTTTATGTCACCCAATCTAGGGCAGAGTGAGGGGCAGAGTGCAAAACAAAATATAGCTAATTGTGAGTTAAAACTATCTCCTGGTGGGCAAGGTTAATCTTTATTAGTACCCCCAGTGGACAGGTTAAAATAAGCTCAGTGAAAATAGGGTTATGGATGTTTCCCTATTAGGATCAGGTCAACATGTTTCTGCCTCCTTAGACCAAAAAGGTTCTTGGCATTCCTCAGGACCGTTCTCTATGTCACGCTGCTTAGGTTGTGCAAAAATAATAATGTTAAGAATAGGTTACCATACTTTTACTGGTATGGGAGTTATCAGTGGTACCAACTTCGAGTCAGGTCCACATGCAATTCGAGACTATTAGTCAACATCCGCCTTCATAAGTCCTTTCGTAGCAGGTATCAGTACTCTTTATCCTGTCTCCCACTGCATGAATGAAAGGCCTTTTCTTCAAGAACATTGAATTTAATGGCGAGTGCACCCTCCCATGACCAAGCACACGTTTGTGAGTGCAGAGGCGCTGGTGCAGGCGGAACATTGGATATGTATATATATATATTCACTGAAAAAACCATAGGTTTTAGGGACAGTTATAGTTAGTTGGACATTGCACTCGTACAAAACCCGTGAAATTCCCCGTTATAGTTAGTTCAGCTAACTATAACTCGCGCCCGCAATGCACTGCTGATGACGTCACATATTACATCACTCATGACATGGTCAGTGACATCACTGATGACATCACTGATGACATCTCAAATGACATCACTGATGACATCATCCAGTGACTGTGTGTTTCTGTAAAGTTTAAATATTTTTAATATATATAGGAAAAGACGTATTGAAGAATGAGTGGGTGTGTAAGTGTTAGTATGGATGATTTAGTAGGTGCGTGACTGACTCTATAAGTGAGTGATTTAACGTATCTTACTGAATGCATGGGTTAGTGACTAAACTGGGTGAATGTCTGTATCCGTCTGTCTGTTGCTGTGTAAGTGGCTGCATGTGTTTGTGAATAGCTACATGAGTGTTTATATGAGTTATTGAATGCTTGTCTGAGTATCTGTATGGGTGCCTGAGTGTTTGTGTGGGAGGGGTGTGTGCAACTCTGTGCATAGATGTGTGAGTGGGTGATTCACTGGGTGGATGGTTTCAAGAGTGCATCTGTGATAGACTGTATGGGTGGGTAAGTGTGTGTAAGAGTGTGTTAGTGAGTGAATGTATGTCCCAGTGGTACATGTGTGAGTAACTACATATGTGAAAGGCAGTATATATGTGTGTTGGAGTATATAAATAGCTATAAGCAAGAGTGTGTGATTGTGATAGTGGCTGTATGGATGAGTGTGTGCTTGTATCAGTGATTGTATCAGAGCGTAACAATGTGCTACTATTTGTATGAGTAAGTGAGCTGGTGTGTGTATAACTGTATAGGTGAGTAAATGGCAGTGTGTTTAATTATTTGCATGACTGACTAGGTGTGTGAGTATCTCTATGGATGAGTGGCGTTGTTTGAGTGTCTATATAGGAGTAAGAGTGCATATGATAGTCCTGTACTGAGTGACCGTAAGTATGAGTGACTGTACGGGTGAGTGAGTGGATGTGTGTGTGTAGACCTAAGAATCAGTGAGTGGGTATGTAGTTATTGGTGTTGGAGTGTCTATGGTTTTGCGAATGGCAGTCTGTAATTTAGAGTGGGTGTATCAAAGGTTATATTAGGGTATGAGGAGGTGCATCAGATTATCACGTGGATGATGTCATCAGTGATGTCATTTGAGATGTCATCAGTGATGTCATCAGTGATGTCACTGACCATGTCATGAGTGATGTAATATGTGACGTCATCAGCAGTGCATTGCAGGGCGCGAGTTATAGTTAGCTGAACTAACTATAACGGGGGAATTTCACGGGTTTTGTACGAGTGCAATGTCCAACTAACTATAACTGTCCCTAAAACCTATGGTTTTTTCAGTGAATTTCAAAGGTTTTTTAAATGCTAATTTGTAACTATAACGTGTCTGAAACCTATGGTTTTTCAGTGAATTTCAAAGGTTTTTAAATGCTAATTTGTAACTATAACGTGTCTGAAACCTATGGTTTTTCAGTGAATTTCAAAGGTTTTTAAATGCTAATTTCTAACTATAACGTGCCTGAAACCTACGGTTTTTTCAGTGAATTTCAAAGGTTTTGTAAATGACAATTTTTAAATGTATTAATTGTTATATTAATTTTTTCATACTGATTTACTACATTTTTAGAAACAATTTTTTTTTACATATTTTATTTTTAAATTACATTGTAATTACATTATACATTACATTACAAAAAATACTTTCTCAGAATGAATTACTTTAGTTTAAATACTTTGCAGATAGGCAATAGACTTTTAAGTACAGTAGTTACAGTTGTTGCAATGGGCAACACATTTTCAAACACAATGCAACATTCAGCTCAATGTGAATTTCTAGTTAAATGCAATTAGTTACTTTATGGATTACTTTTGTAACCACGGGACTGGATCCTAGATTCAGTCCTGGTACATCTCCTGTAAACAGTTGAGTAAAAGCGTTTTGGTTACAGTCGTGATTTTTAAGGAATATTATTGTATTTTAAAAGTTGACACTTAGAAACTTTTTCTCATAGAATCACCAATGTTATCCTATGGAAGGAAATTCACTTAGCAGGTAAAAACTGTTATCGTTACTTTTTCTTACTCAGTGTTGGATCCTGGATCCAGCACTGGTGCATCTCCTGTAAACAGTTGAAAGAATGCGTTTAAGTCATACAGGCGATTTTTAAGGAATATTTGTAGTTTGTGAAAATCAACACTTTGAAACTTTTTTGCTGAAAACCAGTCAATTTTAGCCTATGAAGGAAATTCAAGTTACCGGTAAGTACGGTTAAAATTACTTTTCAGGACCAGTACTGGGCTGAAAGATGCAGCACTGAGGTCTCTCCTGATAACAGGTGAGTAAATCGAATTCGTATTTCGGCTGATTTTAGAGGAATATTTTAAAGTTCCAAAACTCCACACTTAGAAGAATTTCCAAGTGAAACCAGTCAATGTTAGCCTATGGAAGGAAATTCAAGTTACTGGTAAGTACGGTTAAAATTACTTTTCAGGACCAGTACTGGGCTGAAAGATACAGCACTGAGGTCTCTCCTTATAACAGGTGAGTAAATCGGAATTCGAATTTCGGCTGATTTTACAGGAATATTTGTATGTTTCAAAAATCAACACTTAGAAACTTTTTCAGCAAAAAGCAGGCAATGATATCCTATGGAAGGAAATTCAAGTTACTGGTAAGTACGGTTAAAATTACTTTTCAGGACCAGTACTGGGCTGAAAGATGCAGCACTGAGGTCTCTCCTGATAACAGGTGAGTAAATTAGAATTCGGATTTCGGCTGATTTTAGAGGAATATTTTAAAGTTCCAAAACTCCACACTTAGAAGAATTTCCAAGTGAAACCAGTCAATGTTAGCCTATGAAGGAAATTCAAGTTACCGGTAAGTACGGTTAAAATTACTTTTCAGGATCAGTACTGGGCTGAAAGATGCAGCACTGAGGTCTCTCCTGATAACAGGTGAGTAAATCGGAATTCGTATTTCGGCTGATTTTAGAGGAATATTTTAAAGTTCCAAAACTCCACATTTAGAAGAATTTCCAAGTGAAACCAGTCAATGTTAGCCTATGAAGGAAATTCAAGTTACCGGTAAGTACGGTTAAAATTACTTTTCAGGACCAGTACTGGGCTGAAAGATGCAGCACTGAGGTCTCTCCTGATAACAGGTGAGTAAATCGGAATTCGTATTTCGGCTGATTTTAGAGGAATATTTTAAAGTTCCAAAACTCCACACTTAGAAGAATTTCCAAGTGAAACCAGTCAATGTTAGCCTATGGAAGGAAATTCAAGTTACTGGTAAGTATGGTTAGAATTACTTTTCAGGACCAGTACTGGGCTGAAAGATACAGCACTGAGGTCTCTCCTGATAACAGGTGAGTAAATCGGAATTCGTATTTCGGCTGATTTTAGAGAAATATTTGCACAATGGTGAAGGGAGGGGGCGGGGCCTGAGGTGACATCTGTGCAAACGCGCCCCGTTGCGCGTTTTAAGTTGGGGGATTAAGTCCCCTTGAATCCTGAGGGTCCCTAGGGGCCAACTAGCCCACCAGGAACCTCCAATATGCGCCAGGGGCTGCGTTGCAGAGACGTGTGAGAGGCCACACCCCTTTTACACCTCTCTGCAACGCAGCTCTGTGGCGCTTTCTGGATGTACCTGTTGGGCTAGTTGGCCCCCAGGGACCCTCAGGATTGAAGGGGATTTAATCCCCATCTTAAAACGCGCCACGGGGCCTGTTTGCACACATGTCACCTGAAGCCCCGCCCTCCCTTCACCACTGTGCAAACGCGCCCGTGGCGCGTTTTAAGTCGGGGATTAACTCCCCTTGAATCCTGAGGGTCCCTGGGTTGCAACTAGCCCACCATATACCTCCAAAAGCGCCACAGAGCTGCGTTGCAGAGAGGTGTAAAAGGGCGTGGCCTCTGTACACCTCTCTGCAAGGCAGCTCCCTGGCGCATACTGGAGGTTCCTGGTGGGCTAGTTGGCCCCAGGGACCCCCAGTATTCAAGGGGAATTCGTTCCCCCTCTGCAAACGCGCCAGGGGCGCGTTTGCAGAGTGGTGAAGGAAGGGGGCGGGGCCTGCGGGCCCGATCGTTTAAAAAAATATATATATTTTGTCCCCTGAAGGGGGCTGTGTGGCCCCCTTCCTTTTTCCTGTTTTTATGCCCTGGGGACCCCATCCCCCAGGGCCTTACCTCTTTTTAATTTTTAATAAAAAAAACGGGAAGGGGGCCGCGTGGCCCCCCTTCCCTGGGCCTGTATTGGCCCCGGGGACCCCATCCCCGGGGCATGGCCTTTTATTTTTATTCTTTGGAGGGGGCTGCGTGGCCCCCCTCCTCTGGCCATTTAAGGCCCCGGGGACCCCATCCCCCGGGGCCGGCCTTTCCATTTTTTTTTATTTTTTAGATTTTTCTTTTTTGGGGAGGGGGCCGCGTGGCCCCCTCCTGAGCCACTACTTGCCCCAGGGACCCCATCCCCGGGGCTGGCCCTCTCCGTTGGGGACTGTGGGGGGTCCCCAATCCCCCACAGTCCCGCCGGCTCCCCACGTCCCTTGGGAGCCGGCATTGCTAGTTCCACATGGGGAGCAGCTGACATGCTGCTCCCCATGTGGAAAAGCAATGTGCTTTGGATATTGGAAGAGAGAGCAGGTTTCCCTGCTCTCTTCCAATATCCAAAGCAGTTTGCTATGGCAGGACGGGAGCCGCGAGGCTCCTGCCCTGCCATAGCAAACTACAGTGTCCCGGGGGTAGGCACCCGGGACACTGCAGGAGCCGGCCCTGGGGGTGGCGGTCCCCAGGGCCATCAAGGGCTCCAGGAGGGGCCGCGCGGCCCCCTCCCTACATGAGCACAGCCCCGGGAGGTGGTGGTCCCCGGGGCTTCGGGGTCCAAAACGGACCCCCATTTTGATTTGTTAGTGCCCGGGGAGGTGGCGGTCCCGGGGCGTGTGGGTGGGCTGGAGCCCCCACACAGGTTGTTAAATTAATTAAAAAGCCCGGGAGGTGGTGGTCCCGGGGCTGCGGAGGGCTCAGAGCCCTCCCGCACCATTTTTAAAAGCCCCGGGGGTGGCGGTCCCCGGGCTTGGAGGCCCTTTGAGGCCCCCACACATTAAATTATCCCCCACCATGCCCCCGGGACTTGGGCCACCCGGGGGCCAATTAACATCGAAGCGCGGAGACCGCGCTCGATTTTTCCGGCAGGATTCGCGCACCCTGAGCGCATCCTGCCGATTTAAAAAAAAAAAAAATGCTTTTTGCCCAGGGGGTCCTTGTGGGACCCCTGAGCAGGCCTAGGGGTTAGGGTGTTTCTACCCTGCCCCCTTTGTGCGTTTTGCGCACTTGTTTCTTTTTTTCTCGGCGGGATACGCGCACCCTAAGCGCATCCCGCCGATTTAAAAAAAAAAATCTTTTCTGCCCAGGGGTCCTTGTGGGACCCCCTGAGCAGACCTAGGGGTCAGGGTGTTTCTACCCTGCCCCTTTTGCGCTTTGCGCACTTGTTTCTGTCCCTCGGTTCTACCGAGGACAAAATGGCTGCCAACACTTCTTGATTTGGAGTGTTGACAGCCAATTAGCATGCAGCTCGTGATCGGGAGGGTTCGCGGATCCGACGCGCCCATAGATATATATGTGATTTTAATTGTGAATTTCTCAGGAACTACTGAACGGATTTACACCATTTTAGCAAAAGGCACCAGTCTGAACCAAGGGCTACCTCTTTGCCAAATTTGGGGTAATTCCGTTCAGCAGTTCGGCTGTAGCTGCGACTAAAGGTTCCTATGGAAAAATGAATGGGGAAAACGCGTTTTGGGACCCCCTTTTTCTCGGCCCCCGCTGACGTATCACCCCGAGACTTTCAGGGTAGGAGCGGACCGGAGCGCCCCAACAAGTTGGAAGCTTTCGCGAAGATTCGTCAACCGGCGCCAACGTTATTGCAAATAGAATGTCGCGGATTTCCTATGGATAATAGGTTGTAACTATAACTATCTACTGGCGACCGCCAGTAGATAATATATATATATATATATGTGGGAAATGATATTCCGTGTCTCCCTCCACACACGTCTCACCACCATCATTGAAGGACACAGAAAGGCAGCACTTGAATCAGCGAGCTCACGACAGGTTTGTAGCTTGCAAAAAGTATTTTTATTTTTTCATTTTTATTTCCATTGTTTTCCTTAAAGTGCAAAGTGAAATTAGTGCAAATGGAGACAAAAAACAACCTACATGTTTCGGCCTGAGGCCTTTGTCCGGGTCAAGGTGTATTCAGTGAAAAAGTGATTATAAAGAGGTTGGTAAACCCCTCACTCTGTTACAAAAAATTCCTGGTACTGGTTGGCTATTAAAGGAACATTACATTTTTTAGGCTTTTTTTCTTTTCTTTTTCACTTAACAGTTTTATGCACTGATGTTTACACTAGTCACTGTGTACAAAAAAGTTTTGCTTACACACAAGGATTGAGTACGAGGAGGACTCACCTTGACCATCTTTCGAAAAGACACATATTTTATATATGGTAAAGTGCCCCTAAATAAGGTTGATTAAATTGAACCGATTTCAAACAGCATTATGCACAAATAACCGCTTCGAAATTTCACAAGATTCATAATATCATTAAGTCATCCTCATTGGTTACTGTGTAAAGCATTATTTGCAAAACGTTACATTTGTCCATATCTAGACTGCAAAATATTTTAAAGTATTTTAAAGTGCGACGTACGATAGATGTAAACATTACCACGGTTGATAAAGTGTCAAAGTGCATCTCAAGCTTGGTAAAGTACCCAAGTTATCAAAAGACCGTGCAGCCCTTTCTTATTCCATTGACGCATTTTACGAGAAATACCAGTAAAGTGCGGAATGCAGTAAAGTGCAAAATGCAAAACATAACAATATAGATCCACTTTTAAAACAAAGGGGGAATGTCTACATACTTCTTAACTCATGGTAAAATACCTAAATGATCAATATTCGCACAAATAGTTCATAGTATTATAATGTATAAAACATTAACTTTGTACACAGAATACGCAATGCGTTAGAGTGCGAAATGCAATCAATCTAAACATTCTTTCAGTTATTAAAGTGTCAGTGTGCATCTTGAACTTGGTAAAGTACCTGTGTGACTGTACAGCCCAGGGCCGGACTGGCCGTAGCGGGCACCGGGCGTTTCCCCGGTGGGCCGCTAGGGTGGGGGCCGGTTTTGGGCCCCTGGGGGGCCGTTTTTGTTACCGGGGGTGGGCAATATCGGCCCCTGTAAGAAAATCAACCGAAACCGGCCCTCGCAAACTGCTCGGCTGCACCCCCCTCACCCCAGGGGGGGGGGGCGGCTGAGCAATTTGCCAGGGCCGGTTTCGGTTCCCAGTCAGGCCCTGGTACAGCCCTTTCTCATTCCGTTTTCCCACTACACATGAAAGAATGCGGAATGCAGTAAAGAGCGAGATGCAATAAATAACAATATATACAAATTATAAAAGCAATGTCTACATATATCTAAAATCTGGTAAAGTACCTAAATAATCAATATTCGCATATTCAATTCGCAATGTTATGATTTTTTCTCAATTTTTTATGTAATGCTTTACCAGATAGTCCTCAGTATGTCCTATGACAATTCTCATAATGAATCATGATAAAAATTCGATGTAGTGACATGTTCCTGCACATCATATTCAATTATCTCATAGATGGCCAAAACTCATCAACCCTTTGGGCCATGGAAAATCTTTCTTCCTCCTCTGTTTTAAAGTGCAAATGCCAGCCATAAAATCCCAAATCACAATAATAAACAACATTTTAAAGCAATATGTCGGAAACAATTCTCTTCATTGTGGCAGTTTATAAAAAGGTGTATAATTCTGCATCGGCATTGAGTCCCCATGGAATTTCTGTTCCCATCATAATTATCCACTTGGACTCTGCTTTCCTGAGCGTCAGCTCCCGATCACCACCTCCCATGTTCAGGGGGATATGTTCAATGCCATAAAATGATAAGCTCTCAAAATTGCCTTCATGGTCTTTCCACACATGTTTTGCAATGGCTTAAGTAAAATCTTTGTTTTTAATTGCCCTAAGATGTTGGAGAATCTATATATATTTTTAATTTTTTTATTTTTTAACTGAAAAATACACCGCACTTGGTAAATCCAGATTTATACTTTCATTTATACTGAATTCCTTTGAACATTCGCACTCCACCAATGCGTTTCGGCCTCACAGGGCCTTTCTCAGGGTAGGTGAGTCTTTTTTCTACATAGTTTATATACTCCTTTCCTCATTAGCCCATTATGAGACATTGTGGGAGTTGGAGTTCAATTGTAATTTAAAAACAGAAATTGCTTTTTTTATTTTTTCAAATCATAACATTTGCTTTTCATGTCAATACAAACTCCTGAACCTGGGGGCTGATTACGATGTCGTGTGGAAACTTTCTGCCCGACTCCTTGTCAAATTCTGTTCCGACTGACTCGCGATCGGCAGTTCCCCACGACCGATTACGATGCTTCTGAACACCGTTCGGAAGGACTCCCATTGACCTCTATTGGAGCCCGCGTTCTGACTGACAACACAAGCTCCTATGGGGAAAAGGGTGTCTGTGGAAAACCGTGCACCCTGTTGCAGGCACCCCATGGTGCCTGCAACACTGTGCATGGTTTTACAGGCGTGTACCTTGTGTCCCCCCTAGCCTCCCAAACCGGAGGCCTCAGGATGAAGGGGGCCTGCTAGGGGACCCCAAAGTCAGTTTCCGACAGCCTTTTCATGCCAGACAGACCGAGCTGGAAAGGCTGTTGGAATCTGACATCGTAATCGGTCGGTCGGAAACGCTGTCCTTAGAGTTGCACAATTCGGCTCCGACCGACACGGATTCTCTGAGTGCCGGTCGGAACCGATTTGGAATGACCAAACGGTTTCCCTTCCAACCCGAGCATCGTAATCGATCGGTGGGAACTGAATCCCACCATGGGGCCGATTACGATTTGGTTCCGGAATGCTTTCTGAACAACTCGGATCGGGGGAGTCCGACCGAGCGATTTGGTTTCATCTGGATGCCTCCGGGTGCGATTCGGTCAGACTCCCATTGACTTCAACGGGAGCCTGTGTTTCGAACGAGAACACAGGCTCCCATTGAAGAAAGGGGTGGCTAGGGAAAATCATGCACCCTGTGCCAGGCACCCCATGGTGCCTGACACACTGTGCATGGTCTGAAATGGGGGTCCCTTGGGTACCCCCAAGGGCCTGATTCGGAAGGCCCCGGGTGAAGGGGGACCTGCTACCGGCCCCCAAAGACAAATTCCAACACCCATTTTGTTTCGGGCAAACTGAATCAGAATGGCTGTCCGAATCGGTCATCGTAATCGCTCGCTCGGAAACCGTGTCCATGGTGCTGTACGATTCGGCTCCGAAAGGCTTGACCTGTCCGAATGCCTTTCGGAACCAATTCGGACAGCCCTAACGGTTTCCGGGCATCGCAATTGGTCGTTGGGAACTGTGTACGATTCGGTCGGAAACAAGGGTTCCGAATCGGATTCGACAAACCCGAGTCCGATTTGGAGCCCTTCCGAACGGCATCGTAGTTGACACCCAAGTTGGGCGGATGGGTCCCGACATGGTCTAGGGGGCTTTCCGCACGACATCGTAATCGGCCCCTTAGGAGTTATAACACACAGAATACATTAAATCGATTAATACGGCTTGTGTCATCTTCTGTTTTTGCTTGGGTGAGCATTGATAAAATATACAGTTTAGAATTTTGTTTTTTACACTATTATTTGGTATGTATATATTATCTACTGGCGGTCGCCAGTAGATAGTTATAGTTACAACCTATTATCCATAGGAAATCCGCGACATTCTATTTGAAATAACTCTCTTGCCGGTTGACGTATCTTCGCAAAATTTTCAAACTTTGTGGCCCGCTCCGGTCCGCTCCTACCCTGAAAGTCTCGGGGGATTCGTCAAGCGGGGGCCGAGAAAAAGGGGGTCCCAAACGCGTTTTCCCCATGCAATTTTCCATAGGAAACTTTAGACACGGCTACAGCCCGAACTGCTGAACGGAATTACACCAAATTTGGCAAAGAGGTAGTTCTTGGTTCAGAAAGAACCCTTTTGTTAAATGGTGTAAATCCGTTCAGTAGTTGCTGAGAAAATCAAAAGAAAAAAGATAGGTATATCTAGGGCCGCGGATCCTCCCGAGCACGAGCTTTATGTTAATTGGCTGTCAACACTCCAAATCAGGAAGTGTTGGCAGCCATTTTATCCCTCGGTAGAACCGAGGGACAGAAACAAGTGCGCAAAGCGCACAAAGGGAGCAGGGTAGAAACACCCTGACCCCTAGGTCTGCTCAGGGGTCCCACAAGGACCCCTGGGCAAAAAAATTTTTTTTTTTTTAAAAATCGGCAGGATGCGCTCAAGGAGCGCGAACCCTGCCAAAAAAAAAAAAAATCGAAGCGCGGTCTCTTGCGCTTCGATGTTAATTGGCCCCGGGTGGGCCAAGTCCCGGGGGCATGCTGGGGGGTTCATTTTATGTGTGGGGGCCTCTAAGGGCCCCCAAGCCCCGAGGACCACCACCCCCGGGGCTTTATGGATAATGGTGCGGGAGGGCTCTGAGCCCTCCCGCAGCCCCGAGGACCACCACCTCCCGGGGCTTCTTTTTATATTTGAAAAACCTGTGTGGGGGGCTCCAGCCCCCACACGCCCGAGACCACCACCTCCCCGGGGCACTAAGAAAAATGAAAATGGGGGTCCGTTTTGGACCCCAAGCCCCGGGGACCACCACCTCCCGGGGCTTTCTCAATGTAGGGAGGGGGCCGCGCGGCCCCCTCCTGGAGCCTGTGGTGGCCCTGGGGACTGCCACCCCCAGGGCCGGCTCCTGCAGTGTCCCGGGTGCCTACCCCCGGGACACTGCTGTTTGCAATGACAGGACGGGAGCCTCGCGGCTCCCGTCCTGTCATTGCAAACTTGCTTTGGATATTGGAAGAGAGGCAGGAAACCTGCTCTCTCTTCCAATATCCAAGCCGATTGCTTTCCACATGGGGAGCTGCATCCTAGCAGCTCCCCATGTGTAAAGCAATGCCGGCTCCCGTAGGACACGGGGAGCCGGCGGGACTGTGGGGGATTGGGGACCCCCACAGTCCCCAACGAGAGGCCAGGCCCCGGGGATGGGGTCCCCGGGGCCATAAGTGGCCACGGAGGGGGCCACGCAGCCCCCTCCCAAAGTAACAAAAAGTAAAAAAAAAAAAAGTGCAAGGCCGGCCCCGGGGATGGGGTCCCGGGGCCTTAAATGGCCTGAGGAGGGGGCCACGCAGCCCCCTCCAAATAAAAACAAAAGAGGCCATGCCCCGGGGATGGGGTCCCGGGGCCAATACAGGCCCAGGGAAGGGGGCCACGCGGCACTCCTTCCCGTTTTTTTAATTTTAATTAAAAAAAGGGGTAAGGCCCTGGGGGATGGGGTCCCCAGGGCCTAAAAATAGGAAAAAGGAAGGGGGCCACACGGCCCCCTTCAGGGGAAAAAAAAAAACGATCGGCCCCGCAGGCCCCGCCCCTTCCTTCACCACTCTGCAAACGCGCCCCTGGCGCGTTTGCAGAGGAGAACAATCCCCTTGAATACTGGGGGTCCCTGAGGGCCAACTAGCCCACCAGGAACCTCCAGTATGCGCCAGGGGCTGCCTTGCAGAGAGGTGTACAGAGGCCACGCCCTTTTACACCTCTCTGCAACGCAGCTCTGTGGCGCTTTTGGAGGAACATGGTGGGCTAGTTGGACTCCAGGGACCCTCAGGATTCAAGGGAGTTAATCCCCCAACTTAAAACGCGCCACGGGCGCGTTTGCACAGTGGTGAAGGGAGGGGCGGGGCTTCAGGTGACATGTGTGCAAACAGGCCCCGTGGCGCGTTTTAAGATGGGGAATTAAATCCTCTTCAATCCTGAGGGTCCCTGGGGGCCAACTAGCCCAACAGGTACGTCCAGAAAGCGCCACAGAGCTGCGTTGCAGAGAGGTGTAAAAGGGTGTGGCCTCTGTACATGTCTCTGCAACGCAGCCCCTGGCGCATACTGGAGGTTCCTGGTGGGCTAGTTGGCCCGTAGGGACCCTCATGATTCAAGGGGACTTAATCCCCAACTTAAAACGCGCCACGGGGCGCGTTTGCACAGATGTCACCTCAGGCCCCGCCCCTCCCTTCACCATTGTACAAATATTCCTCTAAAATCAGCCGAAATACGAATTCCGATTTACTCACCTGTTATCAGGAGAGACCTCAGTGCTGCATCTTTCAGCCCAGTACTGATCCTCAAAAGTAATTTTAACCGTACTTACCGGTAACTTGAATTTCCTTCATAGGCTAACATTGACTGGTTTCACTTGGAAATTCTTCTAAGTGTGGAGTTTTGGAACTTTAAAATATTCCTCTAAAATCAGCCGAAATACGAATTCCGATTTACTCACCTGTTATCAGGAGAGACCTCAGTGCTGCATCTTTCAGCCCAGTACTGGTCCTGAAAAGTAATTTTAACCGTACTTACCAGTAACTTGAATTTCCTTCCATAGGCTAACATTGACTGGTTTCACTTGGAAATTCTTCTAAGTGTGGAGTTTTGGAACTTTAAAATATTCCTCTAAAATCAGCCGAAATACGAATTCCGATTTACTCACCTGTTATCAGGAGAGACCTCAGTGCTGCATCTTTCAGCCCAGTACTGATCCTCAAAAGTAATTTTAACCGTACTTACCAGTAACTTGAATTTCCTTCCATAGGATATCATTGCCTGCTTTTTGCTGAAAAAGTTTCTAAGTGTTGATTTTTGAAACATACAAATATTCCTCTAAAATCAGCCGAAATCCGAATTCTGATTTACTCACCTGTTATCAGGAGAGACCTCAGTGCTGCATCTTTCAGCCCAGTACTGGTCCTGAAAAGTAATTTTAACCGTACTTACCGGTAACTTGAATTTCCTTCATAGGCTAACATTGACTGGTTTCACTTGGAAATTCTTCTAAGTGTGGAGTTTTGGAACTTTAAAATATTCCTCTAAAATCAGCCGAAATACGAATTCCGATTTACTCACCTGTTATCAGGAGAGACCTCAGTGCTGCATCTTTCAGCCCAGTACTGATCCTCAAAAGTAATTTTAACCGTACTTACCGGTAACTTGAATTTCCTTCATAGGCTAACATTGACTGGTTTCACTTGGAAATTCTTCTAAGTGTGGAGTTTTGGAACTTTAAAATATTCCTCTAAAATCAGCCGAAATACGAATTCCGATTTACTCACCTGTTATCAGGAGAGACCTCAGTGCTGCATCTTTCAGCCCAGTACTGGTCCTGAAAAGTAATTTTAACCGTACTTACCAGTAACTTGAATTTCCTTCCATAGGCTAACATTGACTGGTTTCACTTGGAAATTCTTCTAAGTGTGGAGTTTTGGAACTTTAAAATATTCCTCTAAAATCAGCCGAAATACGAATTCCGATTTACTCACCTGTTATCAGGAGAGACCTCAGTGCTGCATCTTTCAGCCCAGTACTGATCCTCAAAAGTAATTTTAACCGTACTTACCAGTAACTTGAATTTCCTTCCATAGGATATCATTGCCTGCTTTTTGCTGAAAAAGTTTCTAAGTGTTGATTTTTGAAACATACAAATATTCCTCTAAAATCAGCCGAAATCCGAATTCTGATTTACTCACCTGTTACCAGGAGAGACCTCAGTGCTGCATCTTTCAGCCCAGTACTGATCCTCAAAAGTAATTTTAACCGTACTTACCGGTAACTTGAATTTCCTTCATAGGCTAACATTGACTAGTTTCACTTGGAAATTCTTCTAAGTGTGGAGTTTTGGAACTTTAAAATATTCCTCTAAAATCAGCCGAAATACGAATTCCGATTTACTCACCTGTTATCAGGAGAGACCTCAGTGCTGCATCTTTCAGCCCAGTACTGATCCTCAAAAGTAATTTTAACCGTACTTACCAGTAACTTGAATTTCCTTCCATAGGATATCATTGCCTGCTTTTTGCTGAAAAAGTTTCTAAGTGTTGATTTTTGAAACATACAAATATTCCTCTAAAATCAGCCGAAATCCGAATTCTGATTTACTCACCTGTTATCAGGAGAGACCTCAGTGCTGCATCTTTCAGCCCAGTACTGATCCTCAAAAGTAATTTTAACCGTACTTACCGGTAACTTGAATTTCCTTCATAGGCTAACATTGACTAGTTTCACTTGGAAATTCTTCTAAGTGTGGAGTTTTGGAACTTTAAAATATTCCTCTAAAATCAGCCGAAATACGAATTCCGATTTACTCACCTGTTATCAGGAGAGACCTCAGTGCTGCATCTTTCAGCCCAGTACTGATCCTCAAAAGTAATTTTAACCGTACTTACCGGTAACTTGAATTTCCTTCCATAGGATATCATTGCCTGCTTTTTGCTGAAAAAGTTTCTAAGTGTTGATTTTTGAAACATACAAATATTCCTCTAAAATCAGCCGAAATCCGAATTCCGATTTACTCACCTGTTATCAGGAGAGACCTCAGTGCTGCATCTTTCAGCCCAGTACTGATCCTCAAAAGTAATTTTAACCGTACTTACCGGTAACTTGAATTTCCTTCATAGGCTAACATTGACTAGTTTCACTTGGAAATTCTTCTAAGTGTGGAGTTTTGGAACTTTTAAAATATTCCTCTAAAATCAGCCGAAATACGAATTCCGATTTACTCACCTGTTATCAGGAGAGACCTCAGTGCTGCATCTTTCAGCCCAGTACTGGTCCTGAAAAGTAATTTTAACCGTACTTACCGGTAACTTGAATTTCCTTCATAGGCTAACATTGACTGGTTTCACTTGGAAATTCTTCTAAGTGTGGAGTTTTGGAACTTTAAAATATTCCTCTAAAATCAGCCGAAATACGAATTCCGATTTACTCACCTGTTATCAGGAGAGACCTCAGTGCTGCATCTTTCAGCCCAGTACTGATCCTCAAAAGTAATTTTAACCGTACTTACCGGTAACTTGAATTTCCTTCATAGGCTAACATTGACTGGTTTCACTTGGAAATTCTTCTAAGTGTGGAGTTTTGGAACTTTAAAATATTCCTCTAAAATCAGCCGAAATACGAATTCCGATTTACTCACCTGTTATCAGGAGAGAACCCAGTGCTGCAACTTTTAGCCCAGTACTGATCCTCAAAAGTAATTTAACCGTACTTACCAGTAACTTGAATTTCCTTCCATAGGATATCATTGCCTGCTTTTTGCTGAAAAAGTTTCTAAGTGTTGATTTTTGAAACATACAAATATTCCTCTAAAATCAGCCGAAATCCGAATTCTGATTTACTCACCTGTTATCAGGAGAGACCTCAGTGCTGCATCTTTCAGCCCAGTACTGGTCCTGAAAAGTAATTTTAACCGTACTTACCAGTAACTTGAATTTCCTTCCATAGGCTAACATTGACTGGTTTCACTTGGAAATTCTTCTAAGTGTGGAGTTTTGGAACTTTAAAATAGTCCTCTAAAATCAGCCGAAATACGAATTCCGATTTACTCACCTGTTATCAGGAGAGACCTCAGTGCTGCATCTTTCAGCCCAGTACTGATCCTCAAAAGTAATTTTAACCGTACTTACCAGTAACTTGAATTTCCTTCCATAGGAATCCATTGTCTGGTTTTCAGCAGAAAAGTTTCAAAGTGTCGATTTTCACAAACTACAAATATTCCTAAAAATCGCCTGTATGACTTAAACGCATTCTTTCAACTGTTTACAGGAGATGCACCAGTGCTGGATCCAGGATCCAACACTGAGTAAGAAAAAGTAACGATAACAGTTTTTAACTTCTAAGTGAATTTCCTTCCATAGGATAACATTGGTGATTCTATGAGAAAAGTTTCTAAGTGTGAACTTTTAAAGTACAATAATATTCCTTAAAAATCACGACTGTAACCAAAACGCTTTTACTCAACTGTTTACAGGAGATGTCCCAGGACTGAATCTAGGATCCAGTAATGTGGTTAGAAAAGTAATCCATAAAGTAACTAATTGCATTTAACTAGAAATTCACATTGAGCTGAATGTTGCATTGTGTTTGAAAATGTGTTGCCCATTGCAACAACTGTAACTACTGTACTTAAAAGTCTATTGCCTATGTGCAAAGTAATTAAACTAAAGTAATTCATTCTGAGAAAGTATTTTTGTAATGTAATGTATAATGTAATTACAATGTAATTTAAAAAATAAAATATGTAAAAAAAATTGTTTTTAAATAATTTGGAAATCAGTATGAAAAAAATTTATATAACAATTAATACATTTAAAAATTGTCATTTACAAAACCTTTGAAATTCACTGAAAAAACTGTAGGTTTCAGACATGTTATAGTTACAAATTAGCATTTAAAAAACCTTTGAAATTCACTGAAAAAACCATAGGTTTCAGGGACGTTATAGTTACAAATTAGCATTTAAAAAACCTTTGAAATTCACTGAAAAAACCATAGGTTTTAGGGACAGTTATAGTTAGTTGGACATTGCACTCGTACAAAACCCGTGAAATTCCCCCGTTATAGTTAGTCCAGCTAACTATAACTCGCGCCCCGCAATGCACTGCTGATGACGTCACATATTACATCACTCAGACATGGTCAGTGACATCACTGATGACATCACTGATGACATCTCAAATGACATCACTGATGACATCATCCATGTGATAATCTGATGCACCTCCTCACACTCTAATATAACCTTTGATACACCCACTCTAAATTACAGACTGCCATTCGCAAAACCATAGACACTCCAACACCAATAACTACATACCCACTCACTGATTCTTAGGTCTACGCACACATCCACTCACTCACCCGTACAGTCACTCATACTTACGGTCACTCAGTACAGGACTATCATATGCACTCATACTCCTATATAGACACTCAAACACCGCCACTCATCCATAGAGGTACTCACACACCTAGTCAGTCATGCAAATAATTAAACACACTACCATTTACTCACCTATACAGTTATACACACACCAGCTCACTTACTCATACAAATAGTAGCACATTCTTACGCTCTTATACAATCACTGATAGAAGCACACACTCATCCATACAGCCACTATCACAATCACTCACTCTCGCTTATAGCTATTTATATACTCCAACACACATATATACTGCCTTTCACATATGTAGTTACTCACACATGTACCACTGGGACATACATTCACTCACTAACACACTCTTACACACACTTACCCACCCATACAGTCTATCACAGTTGCACTCTTGAAACCATCCACCCAGTGAATCACCCACTCACACATCTATGCACAGAGTTGCACACACCCCTCCCACACAAACACTCAGGCACCCATACAGATACTCAGACAAGCATTCAATAACTCATATAGACACTCATGTAGCTATTCACAAACACATTCAGCCACTTACACAGCAACAGACAGACGGATACAGACATTCACCCAGTTTAGTCACTAACCCATGCATTCAGTAAGATACGTTAAATCACTCACTTATAGAGTCAGTCACGCACCTACTAAATCATCCATACAGACACTTACACACCCACTCATTCTTCAATACGTCTTTTCCTATATATATTAAAAATATTTAAACTTTACAGAAACACACAGTCACTGGATGATGTCATCAGTGATGTCATCAGTGATGTCATTTGAGATGTCATCAGTGATGTCATCAGTGATGTCACTGACCATGTCATGAGTGATGTAATATGTGACGTCATCAGCAGTGCATTGCGGGCGCGAGTTATAGTTAGCTGGACTAACTATAACGGGGAATTTCACGGGTTTTGTACGAGTGCAATGTCCAACTAACTATAACTGTCCCTAAAACCTATGGTTTTTCAGTGAATATATATATACATATATATATATATATAAATTTAACTTTGTTATGTGTTTTTCTTTTTTATGTAGCACATAATATAATTTTTTTATTTTTTTGCTTTAGGTAGTTACATATTTTGTACATAATGATTAGGAGGTGGAATGTTAGTTATAGTCCCTCGAAGGTCCTACATTTTCTGTACTGTTGGTAACACTGGAGTGCGAGTAGTAAATCTAAATCCTTTGAAAACCAACACTTTCCATACTGATGTGTAGATTGGAGTGCAAATAGTAAATCTACCCCCTCTAGAGTCCAGAATTTTCCCTACTGTTGCTTAGATTGGAGCGGTGAAAGTAAAGCTTACCTCTCTAAAGTCCAACACTTTCCCTACCATTGTTTCGACTGGAGTGAGAATAGTAAATCTACTCCCTCCGGAGTCCAACATATTTCCATAATATGGCATAGATTGGAATGGGAATAGCAATTATAACCTCACAGGAGTCCAACACTTTCCCTATTGTTGTGTAGACTGGAGTGTAAATAATACATCTAACATCTCCTGAATTCAACACTTTCCCTAATAGGATTGATCGGAAATAGTAAAAAGAACTTTATAAGTTAAATACCTTATGTAATGTTTGTTAACCTGCATTCATAGTATTTTTATTGGTATTTAATATTGTATGTTTCTATTTATATATATGTCGGAGGGATGGGCGGAAACAAAACCTAGGAGGCCGTATGCGGTGCTCAATTTTAATTGGTTTATTGCTTTTATGGCAGAGTAAAATGAGATTTCGCTATAAATTCAATTCTTTGTCTTCTCTGGTTTCCTTCTCTATCTTCATGGGTCTTACAGAGTCTCTGGATGGTTCTGTTTCCTTTGGTGCCTTGACGTGGACTTGGCCTTGTCTTTCACATATTGGTTTTCTTTCTCTCGTCTTCTTTTCTTTCCCGCATTCTCATGTAGAGGAGGGACGTACCTCAGGAGGCTCGGGAGAAAGGTGAGAGGACGATGATTAACCAGAGGCAACTTTGTCCTTTTAGGATAGGCCTCCACCACACCGAGGAAGTGCATGAAAGAAAACCACAAGGAACCTTCTATTAGGAGGGGGGGGGAGGGAGTGGTTAGGTAAGTGCCAAAGTAAAAGAAAGATAAATGAATGTTGTGCACACTGTGGGCTCTTTGTATTTGTCTTCTCTTTTCTTTATAGTGGATAGCTATCTTTCTTCCAGGAGTTAACTTGGCAATAGCTCTTCCCCACTACAACAATATAATAATGTAACCAATACTTAGGGCCGGTTTATTTCAATGGAAGAGGAAAGAAAAACAATAGAACAAAAGAAAAAAAGAAAAAAAAAAAAAATATATATATATATATATATATATATATATATATATATATATATATATATATATATATATATATATATATATATAATGAAAGGCACCAACAACACTCTTCTTTACAGTTTGGTGTCTATTTCTGATAGCCCATATCTCACTGGGCGTTCGGGGTTGGTTAACGTTGTATATTGGACCACCCACCTCCCTTGCACGGTCACTCAACGCGTTGGCCGCAACTCTCCTGAGTTGCGGTGGAGCTATATCGGCTCTCCTGAGGGGTCCACCACTCCTCGGACCATCACTCCATCGTCTCGTCTTCGGCGTCTTCACCCGCTTGGACTCGCCATAGGACCTCTACTCCTTCCACGGCTCCCGGCGTCTTGCTTGCGTCTCGGCGTTTTACTCCGACGTTCTGCTTGACTTCCTCCTTATGCGCTGACCGCCCACCTTCTTCCTGGTGATGACGACATTCCTCGCTTGGACCTCCTTCTTCTAGGCGTTCCCGGGTGTTTGATTGGTTCCTCAGAGGGGCAGACTGGAAGTCAACCTGTGTAGGGAAGGTCAAAGGGTTAACCCTTTGAACGCTCTCCCCATTTCCTCCACGCCCCCAATCGGCTTTCTCGTCGAAGAAATCGGCACCGGGTAAGTTGCCCCACTCGGGCGGTACGTTTCTCCCACAATATATTACAGTTATATGCTTATTTTTATATTTTATTTAAAATGCTGAATAAAATTATTTTTCTGTGTTTGTGGTAATATTTAAACTTAGTGATATATTATGTCTTAGTTGCATACATTTTTAAAGTTTTGAATTACTTTTATTTTTACTATTTTGATATGAATGTATTTAAAAAATGTATTATTGCTTTTTATATATACCTATATATTTGTTTATATATATGCACATACATATAACTATGTAGTTTACATTGTATTATGTTTTACTATAATAAGAATTCAAAAATATTGCTGTTTGAAGAGATTTCCCTCCACAATATTTTTGACACAAGATTTTTGTCTTTCCTATTATAAGTAAATGAAGATGTTAAAAATATTTTTGAGACAATATTTTTCTGTCTCAGTGATTTTTGACTCAATATTATGCCATGGAGCCATTTGTGAAGAATTAGGCTCCGTGAAGAAAACCTTCTAGCCCTTGGAGTGTATTTGGCGCAAAAACTTTGACCCTGTTGACAAGGTTAATTATCGTATAGCTCTTAAGGTATACCCTACACAAGTGAGGGATTGATTGATTGATTGAGGGCTATGCGTCGCAATTTCTACGCAAACAAAATAGAAACTCTTTTTGAGTGTTATATCTCTCCCCCTTGATTGCGTCTCTGCAGGCGCCCCGCCATCTGAGGACCGCTGCAAAACACTTGCTCAGTACTTCTTTGACAAGGTGGCTTCCAACTGCACCACCTTTTCTGAAGCTGTCAGAAATGCCCCTTGTCTTAAAACTTGGTTTGAGCCTTGAGTGGCATTATCTAGTTTCAAAATGATCACTACTGAGGAATCAATTCCGATTATGACATCAGTAAAATCAGGTGCCTTTTATGACAATGCTTCCACTATAATTTTGGAACTGGGAATAACCTGTATAGCTCAAGTGCTTTGTGATCTTTTTAACTGCTCCTTCAGGACTGCACAGGTTCCCCAATCCTGGAAACATATGATCATAGTGCCTCTGCTGAAGAAGCCAATGCTGGACGCCACTAAACCTGAGACTTTTAGACCCATCTCATTGCTTCCCTTTCCATCAAAGATAGCTGAAAAATGTGTAAATCTCCAGCCTTCCTAATTTATTGAGGGCCAAGATCTCCTGCTTAAGACTCAATCGGGCTTCCGCCCTCAGCACAGCACAGAGTCAGCTATACTGTTTGTCTCTGAAGCCATTCGTCAGGCGGGGGATAGTGGAGAGATCACTGGATTGCTGCTACTGGATCTCAGTGCAGCATTGGATGAGTTATCCCACAGCATAGGGGCCGATTCTGATGCGGGTTGGAAAAGCTTCCCGACCGAATCGGTTGGGAAATGGTGTCCGACCCACTCGGATCGGGAAAGTCCGACCGGCGGAGTAGGATGCATCCGGATGCTTCCAGATACGATTTAGTTGAACTCCCATTGACTTCAATGGGAACATTTGTTCCTAACCGCATCAGAATTGGGCCCTCGGTCGGGAAGACACGTACCCGATCCGATTTGGAAGGAGCAAATGCCGTTAGGAGGCCTTCCTAACCGCATCAGAATCAGGCACTCGGTCGGAAGCTTTTCCAACCCGCATCAGAATCGGGCCCATACTCTTTGAGTGGCTGCACAGTTGCTTCATTGGTGGTAAGGCTCTGCAGTGGTTTGCCTACTTCTTACAAGATCGTTGTTTTCAGGTGGGACAAAACCCCTACACCTCGAAGGTTTTTCCACTGCTTCAGGGGGTGCTTCAGGGCTCCTCTCTGAGCCTGACGCTATTTAATCTGTACTTGCGCCCCCTGCGCATGTACAGATTATCCTTGAGTGAGACATCCTTGAGTGAGACGGCTTTACCATCATGCCGTACGCTGTCGATACACAGTTGATAATCATGCTTTCCCAAGATGTATCCAACTCTGTGGTGAGGCTTGGCTCCTTCCTGTTGGAAGTGGCTGAATGAATGAGACTCAGCTGTTTGAATCTTAATGCTAGGAAGACGGATGTCCTCATCCTCGGTAATCAACCTTGCATCTGGTCGATGGCATGGTGGCCTGATTTCCTGGGCACTTTTCTGACCCACAAGTACAAAGTCAAAAATCTAGGCATGTGGGTTGACTCAAAGTCATCTTATGATAATCAAACCATGAGCCTTGCGGGAGAATGCTTTGGGATTTTAAAAATCTTGAAAAAAATCCTTGTATTCCTACCAGAGGTGGCCAGAAAGACATTGGTCCATTCTTTGATTAAGTCATGACTGGACTACTGCAATGTCCTATATCTCGGGGTCTCTCAGGCAAGATTGATGAGACTTCAACAGGTGCAGAATATGGCAGCCCGGCTGCTACTAAATCTGCCAAGATGCATTCCTTCAGCACACGCCCTGGTGGAGCTGCGCTGGCTTCCATTAAAGGAACAGGTTTCCTTCAAAGCCTTGTGCTACTGCCATAAAATCCTTACCAACAATGGTCCAAGCTATTTGCACTCACTGATTGCACCCTACTCCCCCAACAGGGAGTTGAGATCAGCTGAGCCCTCTTTAGTTTGCATCCCCAGAGTCAGAAAAGCTTGGATTGGAGGCTGCTCTTTCAGCCATCGGACCACCAAGCTCTGGAATTCTCTCCCACTCACACTTAGGCTAGAAGAATCTGAATTATCTTTCCACAAGAAACTTAAAAACTGGCTTTTCAGATCAACTTAATTGTTGCCTTTTCAACACATGCTTTTTTGTGTCGGAGTAATGAAATCTTAGTGCTGGGAAATGTAATCAACATAGCCATGCACTTTATAAATTATCTTATTATTATGAGACCTGACTGAGATTCTATGAGTATGGGCAGGTGAACCTTTACTAATGTTCCCTCTTTCCAGCTTGTAGTGGCTCAGGAGGGCTCATCTTTCATGCACCTTAGCAGGCCCACTGTGCATGTTAGGAGCAGTGCTGTGGATGGAATTAGGCTCTTGACTAGCCACATGACTGCCAAAAATCCATTTGACATTTGTAAAAATAACTCCTTCAACAGAGTGGTAAAAATATGAGGGTTGACCGAGTGTGTCTATCATACCCACTGTTTGGACCCATGACCGTAATTATATTTTTAAGTTAGATACAAACTCTAGAGCTGACTGTACAACTTTAGTTGATTTCAGGAACTCCAAATTTGTGTGGTACAAAGTGAAGTAAGTCAGCGGGCCAAGGCCTAGTTTAGATGGGAACCATGGACAATAGTATTGACTCTCCTGCCATTTGCCTTGTAGTGTACGCACTGTGCATTTTCAATATAGATGATTCTTATTCTCTGTTGCAGGAATGCCAAAGGTCAATCCTTCAGCATTGCCACATCATCTACAATAGATGAAGTGGAGGCTGCTGCTTCTACAGCAGTGAAACTTTTGATAATGGCCTGCTTATATTTAAGGGAGAACATCTGAGATTCAGGGCTAGTCTCATGCTAGACAACATATGTACCTAGTGAGTCTTGACAAATGCATCAGATGGACAGCAACTTCTTGGAACAAGTACAGGTTTTACATGGCAGTCATACAGTTGGAGCAACTGATCAGCTTTATCTACTCCACCCATGTCCTTGTTTTAACCAAGTATAGAGGTGGACTTTTGTTCTTCTGCTAACTGACCCCAAACTGTGCATATTGAACTATACTGAGCACATGTATTTCCATAGCACAGCATTTAATAGCTAACAGTTCGTTGAAACAGAAGTCACTCACCCTTTTGTGAGGTCTTTAATAACTTGCACCTGAGGAAACTCTTTAGAGTGTACCACATGCCACAAATCCAATATTGTACAGTTCGCTGAACAGCTGTATTCCTGTATAGAAATCAAGGTACTAACCTTTACGAAAGAGAGAGTGAGCAAAATCCCACACAGTCTTTACTCAAGTTCCCAATGAGGAAGGGCAATACACAGAATTTTTACTTGAGGCTTTTCCAGTACACATTCTAAGACTGTAGGTGGCCCCAGTAAAACTCTTGGACAGCATATGAGTCTTAATGCTGAACTGAGTTTATTACTATGCATATAATGCATGAAAGGCCTTTGTCCTCTGTACAAGATTAAAAACTTACCTACCACAATATTTTGGCTGGCAGTATAAACCTCAGTAAACTTTGCTCATAAATGGTCCACCACATACTGCATTTTAAACAGCCAGTCTGTATGGTTTTGTGGCAATGCTGTAGAGTTATCACTGTGTAAAGAGGGCCTGGGGGACCCCATAAACTTACCTGGAAAAGTGTGAGTAGCTCCTTCGACCATCCCCAATCCTCGCCGGTATTACACCTGACAGCGACAGAGAAACAGAACGTCAGGATGGGGCCGAGGTTAATGTCATCTACCTGATCACCTACATTGAAGGAGGACTTTGTGTTACTGAGAGGAGGTGGAGTGGAAAAAGTGAGAAGGGACAAAAAGGGGGAGGAGGAAGCTGAAGAGGAAGACTGGGACCAGAGACCAGGAGAGAAGGACGCCAAAAGGAAAATGGAAGAAAGGAGAGTGAGGAGAGGAATCAACTCCCAAACACTAAAAAGCCAAGAACCGCAGAGAAGCCAAATGGAGCCAGATGAGGAGATAGTGGCAAATTAGAGGTTTTTTCCTTTCTTCTTATTTCAATTTTTTTTTCCTTCTCCACGGGTGACTGGTAACAGAACTTCTTGACTTAGGATATGGAAGAAGAGCCTGGCACAGAGAGAAGACAATTGAGATAGAGAGGCAGTGCTGTAATCTTTCCCCTCCCTTACTTACTACCACAGCTTTAGTGGATGTTGATGACGACCATTCGAGGGTCCTGCGGTGACCATTCACCGAGAGACCTGTAGGGACGAAAAGAGAGAAAGACTTGATTGAGAGCATTACAACCATTCTGAGTACCTGGAAGAGGAGCTTGTGACATAAAGAAACTGAGTCTCCATCTTTGTGTTTTTTTCTCCACTATCTTCAATAAATCAAGATACGTGGAAACAAAAAGCCTCAAAAGCCATATTTCTACCCGTTCCTCCACACTCTGTGATACGTCATACATTGCAGAATCATAATACGATATTTACTCATGATAAATGGGAAGGTGCTTATCGTCAAAATTGTAGAAGAAGACAATTAATACTATATTAGTAGCTTGCACAATATTTCTTTTAGAATTGTAATACCCTATATTTTTTCTACTCCCTAAATGAGGTGAGAGACCACTGGTGTTTCCTGGAATGATGCTCCATGGCCCTTCATGCTCCATCAAAAACTGCTCTGTACCTAAATTAGTTCATAGCACAATAACCTCAAGCAAATCATCATCCTGAAAAAGTAGTCAATGGGCATTTACAGTATTGACTTCACATCCAGCAACTCCAGATTAAGGAGAAGCTATAGGATGGGACCTATTAGTGTGTTGCCAGTGACCTCCCTTGTTGAACTCTGCTTGATACCCCTATGGATTGTTCTCTGAGAGCACTGTGTCTAACTGACAAATGGTTGTCAGAGCTGCCTTGTTGTGCTGCATAGCCACGTTCTTTAGATTGACTTGAAGAGGAGTTATCGTCTGGTGGGATTCCACCAATGGAACTTTTAGTTCCAGAATCTGAACGATGATCCTCACAGTATCGGAACCAGCCACAGATCAGTTCTCCATTATTAGACTTAAAGCCTGGGTAGCAGTCAGCCTGTGAGATGTCATGTCTGTTTTCTACCTTAAGTTTCTGCTAACAAATAGTGTCAAAATATGTATGAAGTGTGAATGATGAGAAAAAAAGAGTGTACATGATGGGTTCTAAAAGAGAGAGTGCATGCCACTATAGGTGAAAACACCCACAGAATCTCTGGTAAGAGAAAATGCAATTTAAAAAGACTCCATTGATCCCCCACAAAAACACACATTCACACACACACACACACACACACACGCACACACACACACACACACACACACACACAAAGGCAATTTAACATCAATAAGAAGTGTTAACTTTCACCCCAATACTATATGGTCATTACAAACACAAACAGGAATGCAACACTGCGTAGACCATGCAAAGCTCTGAAGATGGCCCATATCAGAAGGCTGGTGTTCAACCTGGTTCATACTATCCATTCTTATATGTGTGATTCTTTCTTGTTCGCAAATATGAAAGTATAAATACTAGAAGGCGAAGTACAAAAACCAGGAACTGAAATGGTCACTCGTTTTGGTCATGACCAGCTTCCTATTCATGTATGCATGGACAGAAGAATATTAACCAAATGACACATAGTAAATCTAGATGTTCTGACAGCCCTAGAAAATTGTTGCAATATGGTGCAAACTCAACTGGTTGTAATCTCTGCACATCTCAGAAAACTCACTATTTGCAACTAAATTTTACTCCAGTGAGGAGAATAAAGACCAATGGCAAATGGGGTCTTGATGTTATGCCCATGCCGAAAAATCTTTTGAGAGGAACTGAAAGCAAGAACAACTCCCCTTTTCAGCAGTATCAGTTCTTCCTATTGTATTGCTGAGTCTAGGATAACTTAGCACTAGGGAATTGTTTACATTATTCAGTGTCAATGAGAGAATCAAAGATTGCAGCACCGCAGACAGAAATGAATAAGGGAGAGGCAGCATTTAAAAGAGGAGCCTATATACCCAAACTGAAAGGATTCTTACTTGAAGACTGTATTTCCCAGGCATGTAATTTTTATAGTTCAAATCTCTTTATTGCCTTTAGCAATACTCTAGTACAGATGTGCGCTGCCAAAAATACTGCATTTTTATTGGCTCCTACGCTTTTGAGGACAGGAGAGCCATAGCTAGTATCTGAGACAAGCCTCATTACAGATAGCCCCACATATCAATATGCATTCTTCTCATAACAGATGCCTGTGAAGATCACAGAATTCTGATAAAGAACTAGAATGTTCACCTAACTCACACAATGTGCAGGCACTGAGAGACATGCTGCTAAAGAAGACAACTTTAGAGTCATTCACTTTTCAGCATAGAAGGAGGAATACATCCATGACAATGCTTCTTAGCTTGGCTACTACAAGTTCCCAGAATAAATGTGTCCATAAAAATTTCTATTACATTTTTGTAGTGTTCCAAGCCTTGTGTAGTCCACGACAGTGGGAAAGTCAAAATTAAAAACTTAAGCATTTACTATGTCAGACCATGTCAGAAATACTTTATTTCGACTCTAAAAGAGCCATAAAAGTTTGTACACACATAATTTCATTTTATAAAAAAACAATATTTCAACACAATCAATAATTACAGTTTTAGAAACAATTAGTATTTGCTTTGGATTTTAAAAGCAGTAAAGAGATAATTTAAAATACAGTGTATTATCTCAGCTGTACCTAGGGAAAGTAAAAACTCCATTGCCATATTATGATTCGCAATCCCTGCAGCAAGTAATAATGGACAAATAAACCGCTTCCTCTGAGGGAAAAAAAATCTACAAAAAAGAATAAAGTGCATAGTGCTTTGCAATGAGAAGTTATCACATGGGCAAACTGGGAGTGAGGGAAACCACGAGCCTTGAATAGGGAAGGCAACTAAGAAGTGTATTATTTTTAGCCGCAGCCTTGTCAACAAAAATTTCCTTCTTTCATTTAGATCAATTCGAAGGTACAAGGCAGGTTCTCTTCGTGGTTGCGAATGACACTCTAACTGATGGGTCTCTCTACTTGTGAGGCCAGCCTGGGTATAACTTTGGAGAAAGAGTGACTTTATAGTAGCAGACGATACATTTTGTAATGTGTCGGGGTTTGTATAATGTTCTGAAACACCCATTTTGGAAAAACACATTTTGACATACTTAAGCCAAGGTATGTCTAAACTATTGTCCAACTTCATGCAGTCTGTCAATATTGTTCTACAAAGGGCAGCCTCAGGGTTTTCCCAGATTTTTTGCCAGAGCAACAGCGGTTGAATCGCAATACAGTCTTTCAAATAATTCAGACCAACTTCCTTGTGACAGAATAAAACAGAGGAGCTCTGGGGTACTGAGAGAAGTCTTCTCAGAAACGTATTCTCTACTATTTGCAATGATTTACAATTTACATATCCCCAGGCCCCAGCCCCAAAAGTTGCCACAGAAAGGCTTTTGCTCTTATAGATACATAAGATCTACTTAGTTGGTTTGCCTCCTAGCCTTTCAGCAAACCTAAAGATTGCATCAATCGACTTTTGAAATTGCATAATCCTAATATCTAAGGCATGTTTCCAATTAAAATTAACATCGAACGGTATCCCGAGGTAGGTAAAGAAAGGAACTTTCTAAATTTCTTCTCCCCCCAATAAAAAGGTTCTGGTTTTAGCCTTTTTAGGTGCACATTTCATGACAAATGATTTAGTACGATTCACTTTTAACCCCAGGTTGTTCATAAAAACATTAAAGGAATCTAGCAGTATTTGTAGTGCATTTGCTGTCCTGGCTATCAGGATAGCATCGTCAGCGTACAAGAGAATGGGAATTGGACACTTATTACATCTTGGGATATCCTTTCCCACCTTACACAGTTGATCTCCCAGCCCGTTAATATATAATAAAAGAGAAATGGGGCCAAGACACACCCCTGCCTTACACCCATTTCAGAGGGAAAGCCTTCCATCACATCTCCCTCACAGCTGTAACGGACTGTGGCTGTGGTGTGTTCATGAAGTCTACTAAGCAAGATAATAATTGCTTTGTCAATCCCCATTTCTGACATTATGGACCACAATTGACTACGATTCACTGTGTCAAAAGCACAGGTTAGGTCCATAAAAGCTAGGTGAACGCAGCCCTTCTGTGCCTTAGTATACTTTTGAAAAATTAGTGATAAGTTGAGAGATTGTTCTACGGTTCCAAGCCCAGGTCGGAATCCAAACTGGTAAATTGAGAGTGCCTGACGTTCCAATGCCCAGAGTTCCAGTTTCGCCAGAATTACCCTGCCCAGTATTTTAACTGAGCTATCAAGCAGGGAGATTGGGCGATAGCAGCAGGGTTGCGTTTTATCCCCTTTTTTGAAAATCTGCACTATAATTCCCTCCTGCCAGGTCTTGACTAATGGGCCTACTATTGCAGCTTTTAAGACATTTGTAATCAGGGGTGCCCAGAAATCTGGTAGGTGCTTATATAGATCCACAGGGATTCTGTCCGGGCCAGGAGCTTTCTCTGGGCGGCTTTGTTCTATGGCTAAAAGTACCTCACTCACCTCTATGGAGGTACTTAAGCCCTGGGCTAAACCCATATCAAAAGGAGTTTCCATTACGAAGGGTAAATTTACTGTCCTAGGCTGCGGGGAGAAATTTTTTGAGAAATGGGTAACCCACGCTTCAGCTGGAACTATAGTATCTATTTTGGGTGCCTCGGCGCCGGAAATATAAACTGAGTTAACCACCTCCCAGAAAGCACGAGAGTCTTTCCGAGCTGACGCAGCTTTTAAATCTTCCCAGGCCTTTTCCTTCAGGGACCGTTTCCTATCCTCGATTACCTTCTTATAGTCTTTTCTTACTCTAGTTATTTCATCCTTGTTCCTCGGGTTCCTTTTAAGTGCCACCCATAGCGCCTTATGGGCTTCAGAACAACTCTTATTGAACCACCTCAGGTTTACGGGACATTTCCTATGGCATTTCGTTAATTTGTCTGCTATAAGACCATTTATATTTGAGAAGGCAGATATAATGTCCTCTGGGGGGGCGGTATCTGAGCGAACTGTGACTATCTCCAGCTTATTATTTGTCATAAGATCTTTCAGGAACGCAGACTTATCGATCTTTTCCCATTTGATATTAATACCCTTGTTCCTATTATATACAACCTCACACATTTACTAATAAATCTGATAGATTGTTGTAGACATTGACGTGAAAACATATTATAGAAACTACACGTAAACAAATGTGCAAAGCGCACCAAGCAGTCATATTCACTGGTAGGCCCCTGTTAGCTTTTCCTTTAACAAATAGAAGCTTTAAATAATTGCTGAACCATGCACAAATGTATTTGATAGCTTGACATTAATGTGACTTGCCTAGAATTGTATTCATAACTGTAGAATGTCCTGACTTTATATTAAAGTATCTTCTTTAAGCAACATGTTTTTGTTTGCACTGTGCTTGAGCTTCCTATCTAACTCATCTTCATATAATGATGAATAGAGAATCCATTAACAACTCTCATTTACATGAAATATGGAAAGCATTAACTAACTAGAAATCTGCAAGTAAATGTTTCTGTCTTTAGCATAGCTCATTGTTATGCAGTGACACATTGAATACATGGTAGACTAGATTCTGCAGCAAGCTTCCCTTAGAACCAAGGTTAACATTTCCAAATGTACAAATGTTTAGTAATGTCTGTTACATATTTGATAGTAGACTGTCGACTTCATGTGTTTTCCATGGGAAAGGAAGAACGAAGACTGCTCACCATCGAAAGATATCTTTTCATTGGAACAACATGATCTCACCCGCAACATTGTGATAACCTATCTTTGATATTAGTTTGTGTTTCTAGTTAGGAGGTTAATGCTTTGTAGACCTGCCACTTTAGAGGTGATTCTCTAAGAGTCTCAATTTTCCTATTCCTAGCTTTGATGGTTGTAACTACTGCTGCATCTGTCTCTTCATATTTCCCCATTGAGGCTTTATTTGTACAGATTGCTACAGCAACTATATGCTGTTATTCCTTTATATATTAAGACTCAGCTGAGTTTCCTGAACTGCTCTTTATGAGGAGTTTTACTTCTTATTCCTATGCTCCATTGAACTCATTCTTTCTTCAACACTTTATGGGTTCGAAACTCTTGATTTTGATCCTTTATTTAGAATAGGGAGTAATTCCTTTATGGAACACGCTTGTCCTTTAGGCATTATTGCTAAATCTAACCATATTTTCTTGATCATTTCTGTAAACGGATTTATCTGACTTACTAATTGAACAAAAAGATATATACTAATCTCTTTATGTGAATAAAGTTTTTCAATACCAATACAAAACTCTTATTATTGACTGAACTTCAGTACTGATTAAATTGATATTTGCTGAATAATTATTTGATTTAGCTTCTATCCAAAAATGGTGGCAAAGACCTATCACTTAGTAGAATAATCTGGCACTGCGTTGAAGCCCATTCTTGTACATTGCAGGTTGAACCTATACTGTTAATTAAAATTTGGACTCTTTCCGCGCTATCAGTTTTCGGGTAGCAGAGTACGGATCACACCTTAAATGGAGCTATAAATTAACTTCCAAGTTAGAATAAAATACCCAAATCTTAAAAACCAATGCCCAGAACCTGAAGATCTGACAAGGCGGTATTCGAAGGTGGTTGCTGTTTGGAGATGTGAGTATTAAAATGGTGATGCATTGTCTATTGTGATTGTATTGGTCTTTGTATAGAAAATGAATTATGATGTTATTTGCTATTATGTAAAGAAGTTGAAGAGTTTCAGACTTGCTGTAGTATAAGATCCTGGGATACATTGATAAGAATTAAGAGTCGTATGGTATTTCTTTATTGCAGTCTGAGGTGTAGATTGTGAGGGACCATCACCTATACCATTGAGGTAGAGATAAAACATTGTTGCAATTGTTTAACAATGATTGACGTTAGCTGAACCTTATTGCCCAAAAGGGTGATGCGGCATTGAGTAGGGTGATTTAACTCTGGTCAAGATTTAACTTGCATTTGTGGGTTTTCTTGAATGATTATAGGACTGCTCTTTCTTTAAAAGTGCAAACAAGAAAGGGTATATGTTTTGTGTGTCATTTGGAAGTTTTTTTGTTGTTTGTGCAAGTACGAAGAGATTTGTAAAAGAGGGTGAGCTGCTGTGAGGAGTGAAGACATACGTCATAGGGTTTGTGATGATTGGTTGGTTGCCATGCTTTCGGGCTGGGATTGGTTGGTGACATCAAGGTGTCACACTGAGATTGGTTAGTAGTTGAGTGTGTACCACATTGATATTGACAAAATTGACAGAAATACTAGCTGTAACAGGGTTTTGACGTATATGGAACAGAATCAAAATATTAGATTGAAGCTGCTTTAGCTTTTCAATTTATCACGCTCATGAAAAGTTTTAAAGACATTTTGCATTTGGTGTAGGGAGATGTTACTATTACATTATGACAACAGAATATGGATTAAATACATGTTTTTGGCTTCGTCAATGGCGCAAGATCACAGAACAAGAGTGTCTATTGAGTTTCCCAAAATATGAAACCAGAGTTCTTGAGAATTTGAAAGGAAAAAGTACATGAAATGAGACCACTCCTTAGATCTGCTCAATATGAGTCTCTAAATTTATAGGAGGAAGTTGCACTAGATAAAGAGAAGGAAAAATATCAGAGAAGGACAAAGAGAGCAGTGCATAATTATGTAGATGCTCAATGGGATTAGGCAGCACAGATGGAGAAAAGCTGTGATTGAGGGAACTCGATTGTATACAGCTATGATAACAGAAACACCAGGAAAGGGAAATAAGAGAAAAGCAACAGAGGAGGGTGATAAGAAGAAACAGTAGGAGGAAGAGACAATAGCAATTCAGGGGATGATATTTTAGAAGAGATGCTAGCTAATAGACCTCCACCTTTTGCCGCATACATTGATCAAAGTGAACCAAGTACTATTACTAGTAGTACAATGGCTTCAGCCCCTGTAGAGTTGAGTGTAGTACAGATTGAGATACCTATGCAGATACTCCAAATTGTTCCACCAGTTGTGGCTTGCTCACACGCTGCAGTTCCTACTGTGACTAGTGCACCTATTGTGTGTAGTACAGTACAGGCACCACCAGTACATGTACAGAGTTTACAGAGACCAGTTACAAATGCCTCACAAAATATTAGTTTGATGCCAGAAGCTCAAGGAGCTGCAGGAGCTACACTTGTGACAGGATTTGTTCCCACATCTCAGAATTCTCAGATAGTGGTGTGGATACCACCTCAGACAGGACAAGCACTCATAGATGGAGGAATGCTTGTTTTTACAGCACCTATAACTCGAGGAGAAATAAATTCAACTGAGGATGGAATTCTCGGTTTGAGGAAGCGGTAGGATTAAGAAAGACAGAGAGCACAGATTCATAAGTTAAATTAAATCCTGAAAAAGAAAGACCATTAAACATTACTAAATTGAAAGTGGAATTGGAGGAAATAATAAGAGGGTGTTTGAAATTAGAGTATTTGGAACAATATCCAAAGAGAAAATTAATTTATCTGTGTAAAGAGATTGCAAGACGAGCAGCTGTCATAGATGATAAATTGACAGAATTAGCCTAGAAATATGAAATTGATCTTTCTAAAAATGTTCACTTGCAGAAAGGCCATGGGGTTCAATTAGATGCTGCAGCAATTGAAAATATGCATGCTACAGGAATGTGTTTACATATTATGGAATTGGTAAGATGCATTCGTAAATGGAGTGAAACGGAAGTATTGCAAAGCAAGTGAGCAAGGAAACATGAAAAGAAAAATAAGAAAACTGAGGTGGCAGGAAAGGAGGACGAAGAAAATGAGGGAGAAACTACAGCTTAACCATTGAGAGAAATAACAGGAGGAATGTATGTACATGTACCTTGGAGCAGAGGAGATCTTGCATCATTTACAAATAATTTTCCAAAATTGAGAGAAAACCTATGCAGTGGTACTAAAGTAGAGAGGTTTATAAAGATTTCAAAGGTGTTGTGGGCTGATAAGGATACTTTTTCGATATTGTAGTACCTACTGATTTGGTGCAGACTGTAAGACTGCTGTGCAATGGCTACGTAAAGAACCAGTAAGAATGTTTTTACTAAGGCGCCCTCTCCTGTAGTTATGGAGAAATATGAAGCATTGATTAATTTTCCGTAAGTCTGAGTGTCACCAAAAGATTTGGATTGGGTTAAAATTAACCGACAACCAAGGAATTAAAAGAATTGGTCCTGAGTTTTATGAAAGATTGCTACAGGTGTTAACGCAGCTTAATGGATAAGAGTAAATTGAAGAAAAGGATATTGGAATTTTTGTGTGACAGTTTGTTTTAGGGCTGAAACCAGAGATCTGTTCACACAGAACTCAAAGCGTGATCTGCTGGCAGAATAAAACGCTTGATGAAGTTCTGAGATATGGGAAGTACTGCAGTGATGAATTGGAAATGAAACAGAAAAAGATAAAAGAGAAATATATGTTGACACAGACAAGGTTGGCTCTGAAAGGTTTTCAGAGTCCTTCATTTACAGGAAACCAAGGAGGTTTGCAAGGTATTGCTGTTTCACAAGTTAATGACACACAATTGATGGGTGTAATGCAGAACAAATCAAAACATTCACCCCCAGTCAAGAGATCTGGGTTAAATCCATCATTCTTTTGCTCACCATGCCACCCCAGTTTAGACCTGGTCATATGCAAATCAGTCTTGACCCTGTGCCTCCTGGGAACAGTCCAGCCCGAACTGCCAAGCCAGGTCCTCCCTGGACCGGAAACAAGCATACTAGTTCCACAAGTTGGCTTCCAGGGTAATCAAGGAGGTTTAATGCAGGTTCTGGAGTAGATTTGACCACTAAGAAAAAGATTACTCCTTGTCACATCTGTGATAGAGTCGGGGACTGGAACAGAGAGCTTAGATATAATCCTGATAATGCTAATGGAAATAAACAAATGCAAAGAGGTGTGCAGATGCAAAATAAACCCACACAACAGATGCAGGTACTTATGCAAGTACTTATGCAAGTACAACTTCTACTGATGCCAATTCCGCTAGTTCAATTTATTTTAAATCAGATGACAACAATGAATACTAACACATTTCAGAATTCAATGCAAAATGTTTCCAATCACATCAGAACTCATTACAGCAGTATCCCTCATTCAAAAAGAATGGTTCTGGGTCTGATGTTTATCAGTGAAGGTGCCTGAGAAGGGAGGAAGATTGTGTACTTCGTGCATTCTTAGAGGTAGACCAGCGTGGCCCATATGTAGATGCTGAAGCATATGACCACCTTGTATCATTTCTTATTAATACAGGTGCTACCAGATCTACTGTTAGAACAGTGGAAGTCCCAGATCTACATGTCTGGGGGGAAATATCCAAGTTGTAGGAGTAACAAATAAACAGTTTTCCAATCCTATTTCAGAGAAAGTACCAGTTAAAATAGGTTAGTTTGAAGAAAAGCACAAGTTTGCTGTTTGTAATTCAAGTCCTGTGAATTTGCTAGGGTGAGATTTGCTGTGCAAATTAAATTGCTCTATTTACTGTACACCAGATGGTGTAGCTTTTCAAACACACGATGAGGATGTGGAATTTAAAATGATTTGACAACAGACAACTACAGGGATATTTCCCCTCCTAACAGTTGAAGAGTTATCTGCTGATTTGAGAGACACTGTGAATACTGAAGTTTAGTATCTCACAGGAAAAGATTTCAAACTAATTAAAGGTAGAGAACCAGTTCAGATTACTGTAAATGCAATGCAAAATATCCCGGAACACCACCATACCATTTGACTCCAGAGACAATTGCAGGAATAAGGCCTGTAATAGAGGATATGTTACAGAAGGGAATTTTGAGGGAACTGATTGGGAGTCCATGAGGCTCTCGGTATCATGGGTTTGCAGAAGCCCAATTGAAAATACACTGTAGTCCAGGATCTTGGAAAGATTAATGCAATAGTGATCCCTTGTTGTCCCATGGTACCAAATCCAGCCATCATAATTTTCCGGATTCAATGCATTGCTGAATGTTTTCAGCTATTGATTTGTGCCAGGTTTTCTTTTCAGTGCACATGCATGAGGAAAGCCAATTCCTTTTTTCCTTTGAGTTCTAGCATGGTGTCATGTCCCACAAAGGTATACAGAGAGTCCTTTCATTTTTAACCAGATTCTGCAAAGAAATCTGGAGACATTGCATATGCCTGAAAGATCAGTACTCGAGCAGTACATTGATGATATGCTTGTAGCTTAAGAAACACAAAACGCTTGTAAACAAGATACCATTGCCTTATTGAATCACCTGGCTGAGAATGAACATAAAGGGGATGAATCCGATCTCGGCCGGTAGGGCACCGAATCGGATTCGGCTTCACCGGATCCGATTCGGACGCCCTGTTTCCGACCGATTTGAACACCCGTCCGCGCAAGCAAGTACGATGCGAGCGTACGCGAAATCCCCGACCGACTCGTTCCCGGCTCCGAACCGCTCCGACCAACTCGTACGGACTCGACTCGCACCACGCAATGGAGACGTTCTCCGACCGGGCAAGTACGATGCGCGCCTCGAACAGTCCGACCGACTCGCGCCGTCCGGCTCGAAAGAGCAGTCGGAGCCAGACTTCGGGGGTCCGTGTCGGACCCCCTGTACTGCAGTAGCCGCGCGAGTCGCACACAGGGGGACCCATGGGTCCCCCTACACATGCATGTATGGCGCGAGTCGCACCGATGCATACCCGCTGTAGGGGGGGCCCTTGTTCGCGACGCACCCATTGAGTCAATGGGAGCCCGTGTACGTGTCGTACGACCGGCTCCCATTGACTTCAATGGGAGTCCGACCGAATCGAGTCCGATAGCATGCGTCCACATCGTACTCATTCGGTCGGACTGCTAGAACCCGGTTCGGTCGGATATCTCTCCGAATCCGACTCGGTCGGAGTGATTTCCGGCCCGAATCGGAATCGGCCCCAAAGTGTCCCCAGGAAAACTGCAGTACTGTCAAAAAAAAGTTCAATATCTGAGACACATAATTGAAAAAGGAGCTAGGAAGGTGTCGCCAGAAAATGTGGAAGCAATTCTTCAAATGAATCAACCTCGATCTAAAAAGGAAGCCAGTATGTTTTTGGGGATGATTGGCTACTGTAGACAGTGGATACCAAACTTTTCCTTGATGGCAAAGCCTTTACTGAGGCTGACACACAGAGATGTGTCTGATCCGATTCCATGGGACAATAATTCTATGAGAGCTTTTCTAGAGCTGAAAGAAAAATTGTGTTGTGCCCCAGCACTAGGAATGCCGGATTATACTAAAGAATTTCCATTATTTTGCAGTGATAGAGAGTGCTGTGCTTTCTCAGTGCTGACTCAGATGCACGGAGATGCTCGAAAGTCTGTAGATTATTTTTCTACTACCCTTGAGCGCTTTGCCGCAGGTCTGCCTGGCTGACTTAAAGCGGTTGCCGCAGTGAGAACTAGTCTAGAAAAGAGTGAGAACAATGTGATGGGATACCCATTAACTGTCACGGTCCCACACTCAGTGGAACTTATAGTGTCAAGAACAAAACTCAATATATGACCCACAATCGTTGACTAAGTATGAGCAGATTATACTGTCTTCGTATAATGTAGTTCTAAAAAAGATGCCAAATACTTAATCCACCAACTCTTCTGCCTGTAAATGATGTTGTTTGTGATGAAATTGAACATGATTGATTAGGTGTCACAGACATATGCACTAAGCCAAGAAGACCTAATATCAAGGATGAACCCGTGATTGAGCCAGACCATGTCCTTTTTGTAGAGGACTCATATTTAACCCCTTCGCTGCTTCTGTCGGCCAACGGCCGTCGCGAGCACTACCTCCGTAGTGCTGCGCACGTCCGTTGGCCGACGCGGGCCCGCCCACTCTGCTAAACCGCCGCACCGCGGCGGAATTGCCGCCGCGGTTAAGTGGTTAAGAAGTAATGAGGGCACATTGAGAGAACAAAAATCTCTTCATTTTAAATATGAAATCAAAAAGGTGCAAATAGCTTTCTGCACCTATTAAAAATATACTGCCACACATTTATATATAAGATTAAAAAATCTTCTGAATCTACCAAAGTGTTACTACTTTAAAATAAAGGACATATTAAGTTAGACAGAGGATGGATAGCCTGAGGAATCAGATGTGGAATAGGATGCTAGTTCATAACTGTTTTTACCCCTTTAAAATATATTTTGCCTTATGACGAAAATCCATACCTGCCCTCACACATTTTTAACCAGCTAGTTTAAGATCTGCATATTGCATTAACAGCTCCAGGCTAATTTACTTTAGTCTTCTCCATGAGAATTAAATTGAAAAGCTACTATTCAACGACACATGTTAACACTATAGGGTCCATTTAGTAAGGAATATTTAATGTTAGCCTATGGTGTAGCTGCAGTAGACAACTGGGAAATCAACGTGCGGACATTTTCTGTTGAAAGTATATATTTCACTCAGACTGCCAGACTTATTTCTTTATTTTTATGGGTGATGAGGATATTTAAGAATTTATAGGAAATGTTTAATCATTTTAGCATTCCAGAGTACTAACTGTAATTTCTGACAAAATGAAACCATCATTGTGTTAATTTACTGCAGTGTCCTCTATTGGTGAAGATTTCAATTCATGAAACACACAAAAAATGATGGGAGAAATACTTGCAATTTGTCTAACCACTGGAAATCGCTCGGGGTAGCATCCCAACCCATTGTTCTTTTGATCACCATGTCACCTCAGTTTGGACCCAGCCATGGGGAAATCAGTTTTGACCCTGCTCTTCATGGCAACAGTTCAACCCTAACTGCCACTCCAGGTCTTCCCTGAACTGGAACACACCCAACCCAGGACTGGTTTATCCCTAGCTATGGGATAATCAGCCGGGTACAGCTTGGTTTCAATGACACAGTGAGCATGGGACCCACGTCTGGGCATCCCCATGCCACTTAGGGCGGTACCTGAAACACACAAAAGGTGAAGGGAGGAATTGAAGATTTCAATTCTGCAGCTATGATTTGAGTGAAACAGCGTTCACTTGTGCCTTTCATCTGTCTTGAAAATAAAATGTTAATCCACTAATTGCTTATTGGAAGTTTGTGGACAAGCTGATGTAGAACACCGAGTACTCAACTGACAGTCTGTTGGTCCGCCGGAAAGTACATGTTTTTATATGTCAGACTTAATCCTTGCATGGCAAAGGAAGATATATGTGAATTTATAGAAAATGTCTCCTCTTTGAAGCTTCTGGAGCACTTACCATAATTTCCATGGTGAAATCATGCGAGGAACATAGGGGGTCATTACAATGACGGGCAGATCGCCACCACCCGTATGGCGGTGGCAATCCGCCCGCCATTTCACACCGCCCGCATGCCATTTCCCCCGCCATATTACGATGGCTGGGGGGTCCGCGGCGGACGGAAAGACCGTCCGCCGCTTTTCTGCCGGTTGACTCAACGACCGGGCGGAAAACATACATTATATGGCGGCGGTGTCTGCAAGACACCGCCGTCCATATTATGATGATGGCGGAGTGCAGGCTTTCCATGGCGGCGTTGCCGTCATGGAAAGGCATATGTTCTTCGCTGTTGGGGGCCCGTAGCGGGCCCCCGGGATGTTGGGGGGGTGGGGGGTGCATATGGGGGGTACCCCCTGCATTGGCATGGACAAGGTGGCAGGCACTGCGCGGTGCCTGTCACCTTGTGCATGTGAATGCCCAACATGCATTCCCAGCATTGTGGCGGGCAGTGCTGTGAACACCGCCCGCCACAATGTTGGGAATAGGGGATGCCACCGCCACCGTGGCATCCTAATACTCATGGCGGGACCGCCGCTCCTATGGCGGACGGTCCCGCATTCCGCTGCGGTGGCGGGCGGACTTTGTCGGCCCGCCATCGTAATGATGCCCCTAGTTAGTCAAATCCCTACAGATAGTAAGCATTTTTCACACAGTGAAATCATGTTAGAACCCACCATAATTCTTAAAATTAGTATGCCTCCACCGAAAAATTATTTAAATTACGACTAAAATCTGTTAACACCCTTTCAGCATGCACCATTCAGTATTCCTCAAAACCAGACTTTCACTGCATTGCATTTGAATTGAACAAAAATTGTGGAGCATTATCACAAAAAATAATTAAATTGCTGTGCTTGTAACCTTTTAACTAAATGGTAGAATGAAAAATCTAACATATCACCTAACAATCAATTTTGTGAATGTTACTCCCATTTTAAGGATTTGATTTACAATAGCAATATTTACTAAGGGGCAGGACACAAGTCTCAGGTAGCTACTGACAGCTTCACCTTGAGACACTCTTACTCCACCCCAGTCAACACTTACTTGGGAGTGCCCTGCTCCTTTGACAATATTGCTGAAATAACCACTGACTGTCCCAGAACTTTGAGAAGAGGTCCCACACATTGAGATTGCTTCAGCTTCTGTTGGCCTCGCTTTTAAGTAGGAAGATTGGGAATCTCTTTTCAAGTGTTGTGGTGAAATGGTTGAGCTTTATTTTGCCCATTTCAATTTCAGACAGAAATATGCAACGCTATTTTTCAGATCTGCTAGATTAATACATTATCTACAAACTTTCAATAACAGTGGGCTCTCATCATAGGCAACAGGCCATCAATGCAACATGTAGTTATTTGTTTAAATGGTACAGCAAATGTTCATTTGCTAAACCCAGACACAGGGGCCGATTCCGATCTCGGTCGGAGGCGCACCTAACACCATTCGGTCGGGAAAAAAGCCATGCGAATGCCTGTTTCCCGACCGAACCGCACATTATTCCGAACGAGCAAGTACGATGCGCACAACAGCATAGATTCCGACCCAGTCGTACTCACCCAATCCAGGTCCTGTTTCCCGACCGAGCCGGATCTGTAAACGCAGAATCGAGTCACACGGAAGCCAAAATGCAGCCCCGTCCGGCCAGACAAGTATGATGCGCTTCCCGTACGCGCCGAACCCGTCGCTACGCACGGCACATCAAAGCATCCGGGAGAGGCGCACATAAGCTCTGATTCGCGCCACAACACGATCCACGGCTACGAGACGAACACGCCAGCGATGAGGACGAGGCGAAGCAAAGAGAAAGACGAACGAGACGAACCAACCATGAATCCCATCGTGCCGATCCTACCAATATTCTACATCTACTACCGGAACAGGCACGGACGCGTACGGCGCAGAAGGTAAGTCAGACACCAACCACAAAAACAAACTACACGTACCCGACATATCACACACACACAGAGGGATGCAGAAATTACTTACACCAGCAAAAGCAGCACCATAGGGGCGGGATGGCCATCACCAATGTCACATATACACATAGGGGCCCGGATGCCCACCACCACCACCACCCCTACCCAGGGGGCGCCAGATGCCTACCACTACTACCACCTCTACCCAGGGTGTGCCAGATGCCTACCACTACTGCCACCCTTACCCAGGGTGTGCCAGATGCCTACCACTACTACCACCCTTACCCAGGGGGTGCCAGATGCCTACCACTACTACCACCCCTACCCAGGGTGTGCCAGATGCCTACCACTACTACCACCCTTACCCAGGGGGTGCCAGATGCCTACCACTACTACCACCCCTACCCATGGGGGGCTGGATGCCTGTCACTACTACCACCCCTACCCATGGGGGGCTGGATGCCTACCACTACTACCACCTCTACCCATGGGGGGCTGGATGCCTGTCACTACTACCACCCCTACCCAGGGGGTGCCAGATGCCTACCACCACTACCACCTCTACCCATGGGGAGCTGGATGCCTGTCACTACTACCACCTCTACCCATGGGGGGCTGGATGCCTACCACTACTACCACCCCTACCCAGGGTGTGCCAGATGCCTACCACTACTACCACCTCTACCCATGGGGGGCTGGATGCCTACCACCACTACCACCTCTACCCATGGGGGGCTGGATGCCTACCACTACTACCACCTCTACCCATGGGGGGCTGGATGCCTGTCACTACTACCACCCTTACCCAGGGGGTGCCAGATGCCTACCACTACTACCACCTCTACCCAGGGTGTGCCAGATGCCAACCACTACTACCACCCTTACCCAGGGGGTGCCAGATGCCTACCACTACTACCACCCCTATCCATGGGGGGCTGGATGCCTGTCACTACTACCACCCTTACCCAGGGGGTGCCAGATGCCTACCACTACTACCACCCCTACCCAGGGGGTGCCAGATGCCTACCACTACTACCACCTCTACCCATGGGGGGCTGGATGCCTACCACCAACAACACCCCCACTCACAGGATGGCTAATACATGACACAACAAGCACACAACAACATAAAGAATGCAACATAAAGACATCCCCCCAACACCATGACAAGCGTGTGTAGACTGTGTCAAATGCCTACAACACTGAACATGACTTTGAACATACAATGTGACCCCCTATCACATGTCCCACACATAAATGTGTGTGGCCCCACAATGCAAGCAGGCCATGACCATTGTGGCAATGGGGTCCAAACCCCCATCATCACAGTGACCAAAATGTAAGTGTGGGGTCCATAGCTGAAGCACATTTTGAACATTGTGGCAATGGGGTCCAAACCCCCATCATCACAGTGACCAAAATGTAAGTGTGGGGTCCATAGCTGAAGCACATCTTGAACATTGTGGCAATGGGGTCCAAACCCCCATCATCACAGTGACCAACATGTAAGTGTGGGGTCCATAGCTGAAGCACATTTTGAACATTGTGGCAATGGGGTCCAAACCCCTATCATCACAGTGACCAAAATGTAAGTGTGGGGTCCATAGCTGAAGCACATTTTGAACATTGTGGCAATGGGGTCCAAACCCCCATCATCACAGTGACCAAAATGTAAGTGTGGGGTCCATAGCTGAAGCACATTTTGAACATTGTGGCAATGGGGTCTAAAACCCCATCATCACAGTGACCAAAATGTAAGTGTTGACAAAGAAAAAGCTGCAACTGCCAAACTGCATGGATGATTCCTGGTCACAGAACAACAAACACATCAGTGGCAAAGTAGTGCTTGTGTCCCATAGCAACATAGATTGGGGGAGGCAAACAGTGCAGTGCAAATAAAACATACCTTTGGCCATGTGCAGACAAACATCACCCATGGGGGCTGACACTGTCAACATTCATCAATGACACAATGACAGAAGTGACCATCAGAATGCAGACCCACATATTTGCACCAATGGGCACACAAATGCAGATACCCTGTAGATGTGAGGTGAACAGATACCATACCATGGCAGCAATGGGACACACAAACAATGATCATTGTGCTGACTGATGACCTAGGAGTCCCAGGAACAGCAGGGGAAACCCACCAAACAACATACAGCCAATGGCACACTAAAGATATGCCAATGCAGTGGTGCAGATGCACAAACACAAACAGGCAGACCCACACTGCACATCAAACACAACAGGTGAGGGGGTGCCAGTGTCCCCAGGCAACCACACAACACATGAGGAGGCCTGAATACCAATTACACAGATGTGCATACAGTGCCACACAAAGGTAACTCATGGATCCAAATCCCCTATGTGGGCAATCAGGCATTGTCAGATGAGAGGGAGCACAAATCACACATGTCACACAAGCATGTAGGAACAGCAACTGACACAGCAAGACACAGAGACACCACAGCACTACCCCCAGGGCCCCCACAATGTGGTGACCCTGGGCTGCATTACAATCCCACTGTGATGACAAAGCTAGATGTCGTTCACACTGTGAACCACAGTCATGTGTCCTGAGCAACAAACTACCATCACACCTACACAAGCACAAATCAATCAGCACGGCAAGTAAGCCAAGGCCAACATGGAGGCAGGGGTCTAGCCGGGCAACAACTCTCATCTGCACACACTCAACACCACACACCTCGACCTCCAACAATGTGCAGCAGTGAAGCTCACATGCACTGGTGACATTGCACATGCACCCATGACAATCCCAGGGGGGTGGTGGGAACCAAGGTGCAGAAACACATCACACATGGCCACTCAACAAGACTCCTGAATGTCTGACACACTGCACACTACGCTGTACATGGACATGACGGCAATACCACACCAACCAATGGGATCCCAGCCACAGTCACACACCAATGAAGAAGCCAAGGTCACCCACAAAGAACACACATAGACAACTACCAACATTGCAGCCCTGACCCTGAGGAGTGCCAGCAGTCACACACACAACGTGTCACAACCAATGAAAGCTAACACAAACCGGAAATCACATGACAGGTGTAAACAACAAGTGCCAAGGGGAATCCTGACTGTGACCCATCTGCGTCTGCCCACAAACTCAGCCCTGACAGCAAACACACCTATGGGTGACACCCTGATGACCAGTAATGTGCCATGCACCCACATCACAGAGAACCCAGGGAGAAGACTTTGGGGGAACATAGGTCAACTCAGCAAGCATCACAAACAGGAACATCACTAGGGATCCCAGCATGCACAGCAAAATGGAAGTGAACACACAGACATGCTCATACAACACACACCTTGGGCGCAGGCGATGTCACAGGAGTACACACTGCCATAAGGGGACTCCACTCCTGTGTGAGGAAAGCTGTGCCATATGTCGCCTCAGTAGGGCTCCATCATGTTAGCAGAACACTTGGTCACACAGTCAACAATTAGCACCAAATGAAGGCTCCCGTCACATCAGCCTGGTCATGGGAGTGTCAACGAAATCATCAGCACAGATCCAACACACATGTATAGCAAGTTGCACTGACAACACAGATGAGTCCTTCCCGATTGATGCCCAAACCTGCATGTCCAGTGGAGATGGCCACACGGTCAGGGAAGTAGACTAATTGAACAATGGCAAGCACAACAGATGTGCAGGGGTGGAAGCCACAGATGTGACATTGCTAATGTAAGTAGGAAATCCCATTGCCAAATATTGAAAACATGACACCCTCAGATGCTGCTAAGGATGACATGGATACACCACAGGATAGGACACATTCCCCCTGGACCACATGGGTTCCTGCACAGTAACACTTCATTTTCATGAGACCAAATATCACCATCACTGCAGCAAGGGCATGGTTAGCATCATCAACATCATGTACATCAGAAGCAAAAGCACTAGAGAACAGAAAGTTGCTTTATTCAGCATATGTGGGTTCAAAAGTTGAAGTCATGTAAAAAATAAACAAAGGCCAATGGCCAGTCCATCATGAAAGTCAAAACAGGGTGACAGTGGCAGATGTCACCCTACGCATGCCTGCACTGATAAAAACCAGGGACAATCCCCTCGGAGGGGCATACGGGGGGGGCAGGTCAGGCACCGCAGGGACAGGATCAGGGCTCACCAGAAGGAGGCAGGGAAGGGGTGGTGGGTGCTGGAGAGCCACTGACAACTGCAGTGGAGGTGTCTGACATGGTGTGTGCCGGCACAACTGGGGGGCATGACTCAGATGGTGTGGGTGCCGGCACGACTGCAGTGGACCGTGCAGATGGAGTGGACAGGTTCCCCACTGCAGTGCCCAAGTCAGACAGGGTGGTAGTGGACTCCACTGCAGTGCCTACCACCAGGGGAGGAGAATGGGGAACAGGCAAGGTGGGCTGGACAGAGGGGGAGGACACCCTCACCACATCAGTGGCACAGACAAGCGCAGCGGGGGGTGTGGGGCCGGAAGAGCAAGTGGCAGGGGGAGAAGGCCTGATCCTTTTGGGGATGGTGTATCTGTGGGTGGGGGAACCTGGGGCAGGGTGTGGTGGGGGCACCTGTGGAGTGGGGGCCTGAGGGATGGAGGAAGGAGACTTGGTGCCTGAGCTGCAGGGCGGCGGTGGTGTCTTGCTCTTCCGGGTCCGGGGGGACTTGCGGATGGGGGCATCAGTTGGTCTGCGCCTGGGGGAGGGTGTCCGGGGGCGAGGGGCACTCGGCTCCGTGTGGGTGGGCTTCCTCTTCCCCCTGAATGCTGTATCAGCTGGATCGGAGGGGAAGAGGCCGAGGTCACTGCGGAAGAGCCTCTGTGTCTTTTGGGTTGCAGGTGAGGCAAGGGAGGGGGCTTTGGAGGGAGAGGCAACTGAGGACTGCGCAGTGCTCGTGGATGCGTGTGTGTGTGCCTGGGCCCCATCCCCTGTGAGTGTGGTTTCAGTCCCCTGACTGTGCGTGCGTGTGTGTCTTGTTTGTGGCGTGTGTGTCTGTGTGCTGCTCGTGTCTGTGCTGGTGTGTGCCTGTGCCGGTGTGTGTGTGCTTGGGACAGGTAAGGTGCTGGGGAGTGTGGATGGGGCAGAGGCAGGAGGGGTGAGGGACTGTCGGAGGAGGGACACTGCTGCCGTCAGGGAGGAGTCCATGGACCTATTGCCCCTCTGTAGGGCAGACATGCCCGATGAGATGCCCTCCATGAACGACACCAGCTGAGTCAACAGAGTGGTGTGGGCATGGAGGACACTCAGCATCGCTGTCTGCCCTACATGGAGCTGGCAAAGGAGGTACACAGACTCCTCACTCAGGGCAGCAGGGGACACAGGGGCAGGGGGTGCAGTGCCTGGCCCGAAGGAGACACGCTCCCAAACATGGGAGCCTCCACGGACCTCGGGAATGGGAGCCGATGGGAGGGCGGTGGTGGTGGTGGCGGGGACAGCAACACTAGCTGGGGTGTGGTGGCTGCTGACACCCGCCTCCATAAGGGAGTCATCCTCCGAGCTGCTGTGGTCCTCAGCTGAGGTGGATGGTGCTGAGGACTCCTCGGTGTGGCTCCCCTCACCCTCCGTGCCACTGGGTCCCTCCGACCACTCCTCGGCTGCTGACCCAGTCTGGCTCTGCGGCTCCTCCTGGTCCGTGGAGCTGTCCCCTCCTGTGGCCGTGGATGTATCTGCAAACAATAGGGAAACAGACAGACATCAGTCACCTGCACCGAACGCACACACCACAGTAAGTACAGCACATTACAGAGCAAGCCCTGGCATCCTTAGTTGAACATTGCTAAAAGTGCCCAAACAGAACAGGAGAAGCCAATTGTCAGTCTGATGGTCAACCATGGCACTCACATCCCACCTGGCCTTGCACCCATCTGTCTGGTGTCTGTTGGATGGCAATACCCCAGTGTGGACACATGCACCACCTACACAGTAGTTGGACAGTGCAGAGAACATGGTGAAGCATGTGAACATGCACACATCACAACTCTTGCCACTGAGTCAGTACAGGTGTCCGGATGAAAGGGATGCCCAGAGTCAAATATGAAATGCATGTGATGCATACCAGCGACAGACACCATGATGCACCCATGTCCTGATAGCCATTGCCACAATGGTGTGCATGTAGCACATGTCACTCCCCTGCAGGATCACTCATAGGAAGTCACATGCCATGGCACAGGCATGCCTGCTAAGTCATACATCACTGTCTCCAGTCACATGGGCAGGGTAGCCAGACAACAACACTCTGCACTGTGTCACAATAGTAGGTCATGGGGAATGCAAGTCCTGGAGCTGAACAAGTTCACATGTACATCCCCCACACACCACATCATCTGAACCCTTATCTGTCCAGGTCATACCGATTGGACATATGGGAGACCTGTAACACAACCCTCTGAACCTGAGCACCTCACAATCTGCTGTGAATGAGAAACAGATGCCTGAACTTCACATTCGCATACCCCAGTCTGCACGGTCAGGTGATCAAACACCTATGTGTCACACAAGTATTGTCTCCTATGGTCACATCTCCGGTGGCATGCTGAGCCCCAACCGAGAAACACCCCAGCAGTCCTGACAACGAAGCCACAGCACACTGACACAGAGGCAGACACCTGAGGGGACACATCACTGAGCACAACGTGTCAGCTGATACACGGGAGTGGGAGTACAGAGTGTATTGTATGGCCTGGAGTAGGCATGACTGTCCTGCCCCACATGAATGAGGGATGAGCCCTGGACAGTAGGCAGCTGGCTAAGTATGTGTGAAACACATAATATACACACTCCTGGGGCCCAAACATTGTTCCCACCCGCAGCATGGGTGTGTGCCAGATACCCCAGGCACATGTGGTGGATCAGCTCAGCAATTGGACCACATATCAAAGTAACACGCAGATTACATGTCAGAACACAGGCATTGTGTAAGCAATGGACCCACCCATGATGCCCACCACAGAGTTAGGGAAACAGATGCTGTACCCCACATTGAGTCAAGCAAACTGCAAGAACACAGTACCCAAGTGACACAATTCCCTGACTGTAAGGGCCACACCTGGGTATCAGATGAGGAGTGGGCAGTGCACAATAGAGGGACATGGGTCCTGGCCCACATGACTGATGTACTGTGGAAGTTTAACCATGCCAGAGGAGGGCACATAGCATGGCAGACAAAGTTCACAATGCAGTCATGGACTCAACCTCCTTGCTGCTCTCTGGCCTTCAGCTGCCCATCCAGATCAGGGAAGACCACCGCCAGGATCCTGAGCATGTGGGGGGTCAGGGTCCGGTGTCCACCCCTCCTGCGAGGAGGCGACAGTTTCAGCTGGACCCGTGCGATCCTCCGGGTCCAGCCCCGAAGGTCCTGCCATCTCTTCTGGCAGTTGCGGATCCAGCGCTTGTAGCCCCCCATGGATCTCACTGCCCGGACGATGGTCAGCCATAACTGCTGCTTCTGGTGGGCATCAACCTGTGAGGATGACAAAGTGAGAATGCCATTACTACACATGCAACATATCCATGCATTACACAGTTGGATATACATGTCTCAATCACAGGGGCACATGATGTACACAGGCAGTGCAACGATGGCCATGGACAGTATGCCAGCAGTTACTACATGGTATCATTGCTTGGAAAGTAAAACCTTGTTTAAATGCACTGTCACTGCACTATACCTGTTCAGTGCATGTAACTACACACTATGGGGGTGACAACTACTCAGTGAGCCTGCTAGCCAGTGGCGTGCAGACTGTTAGCCTTGCTAGTCAGACAACATGCACATTTAGAAAGGCAGTGGACAGAACACTCACCTGCTCCCCTGCTTTCCCATACAGCTTGCTGTACTGTGGAAGGAGGCTGTCCAGCAGGGCCTGGTTCTCCTCAGTGCTGAAGGCTGGGGCTCTCTCCACAGTACGTGCCATTGCAGGGTCCAGAGGGTGCAGATACAGCAGCAGTGGTGGTGGCAGATGTCGTCCTGGAGCATGTAGTGCAGGCAAGTGAGCTCTCAGGGGAACAGCCAGCATTATATGTGTGCTGCAGAGGCAGATACTGTCCCATGTGTCCAAAGTGATAGGTCCAAGTCGTTTGCATCTTCTGAATCTGGCCAATCCATGGAATTGCACCACTTACACACGCCCACAGCATCCTTCAAAAGTTCAACTTCATGACACCCATGAATTTGCAACATTGTTGTGGGTGACCAACTGAATTTACAGCATCAGACTCGTTCAAAATTTGAAAACGCGTCCGTTGCCAGGCCAGGCCATAGCCAATGGGTGCGCACCGATCGGTCCATTGCTGTTCAACGCATACCCGGGATACAACGCGTACCCGCACACATTGAATGCAATGGGCCGTCCGGGCACACCGATCGGTCCATTGCTGTCCAATGCGTACCCGGGATACAACGCGTACCCGCACACATTGAATGCAATGGGCCGGCCGGGCACACCGATCGGTCCATTGCTGTCCAATGCGTACCCGGGATACAACGCGTACCCGCACACATTGAATGCAATGGGCCGGCCGGGCACACCGATCGGTCCATTGCTGTTCAACGCGTACCCGGGATACAACGCGTACCCGCGACATTGAATGCAATGGGCCGGCCGGGCACACCGATCGGTCCATTGCTGTTCAACGCTGCACCTGGATACAACGCGTACTCGCGACACATTGAATGCAATGGGCCGGCCGGGCACACCGATCGGTCCATTGCTGTTCAACGCTGTACCGGGATACAACGCTGCACCCGCACACATTGAATGCAATGGGCCGGCCGGGCACACCGATCGGTCCATTGCTGTTCAACGCGTACCCGGGATACAACGCGTACCCGCACACATTGAATGCAATGGGCCGGCCGGGCACACCGATCGGTCCATTGTTGTCCAACGCGTATTGCGAATACAACGTGTACCAGCTCACATTGAATGCAATGGCCAATGTGTGCGCACCGATCGGTCCATTGCTATCCAACGCGTACCCGGGATACAACGCGTACCCGCACACATTGAATGCAATGGGCCGGCCGGGCACACCGATCGGTCCATTGTTGTCCAACGCGTATTGCGAATACAACGTGTACCAGCTCACATTGAATGCAATGGCCAATGTGTGCGCACCGATCGGTCCATTGCTATCCAACGAGTATTGCGAATACAACGCGTACCAGCTCACATTGAATGCAATGGCCAATGTGTGCGCACCGATCGGTCCATTGCTATCCAACGCGTACCCGGGATACAACACGTACCCGCACACATTGAATGCAATGGGCCGGCCGGGCACACCGATCGGTCCATTGCTGTTCAAAGCGTATTGCGAATACAACGCGTACCAGCTCACATTGAATGCAATGGCCAATGTGTGCGCACCGATCGGTCCATTGCTATCCAACGCGTATTGCGAATACAACGCGTACCAGCTCACATTGAATGCAATGGCCAATGTGTGCGCACCGATCGGTCCATTGCTGTCCAATGCGTATTGCGAATACAACGCGTACCAGCTCACATTGAATGCAATGGCCAATGTGTGCGCACCGATCGGTCCATTGCTATCCAACGCGTATTGCGAATACAACGCGTACCAGCTCACATTGAATGCAATGGCCAATGTGTGCACACCGTTCGGTCCATTGCTGTCCAACGCGTCCCTGTACAAGTCACTGGCATATGTCACCATGCCTGTCACAGGTGAACATATGCCAGCCACATGTACTTCCCAGGGAGTGAGGGGCACACCTACAACACCACAGCCTGTCCAAACTGTATCCTAAGGCATGTAAGGCTGCATTACCTATTCCGTGTATGGGGGTGAACATGTTGTTCTGTGGGTGTCACTTGGGGGCAGCCACTCCCAGGCTGTGCACGTGTTTATGGGGACAGAATCCTTGGTGTTTCGTGTACATGACCACTGTGATGTGCAACTGTTCATTTCTGAGCATGTGGCATGGTCACATTTCACGGTGGTGTATGTGTATGTCATGTCACATACCCCCTGAGTCCCATGTGGGACGGTATGTTTATCCCAGGGTGACCCATTGGCACAATAGTGATGGTCCTCCACAGTCTGTGTGCATGTTGTGTTTACAATGTCTCTGATTCCATGTGCACAATGGGAGACAGTCTCCACATCCACGTTGTTTGTGCATGGACTTTGATGTTGTGCGTGTGTGTGTCACAGTCGTCCATGTCTGTCCTGCCGAGGCAACAGGGACCACTACCTGTGGGGGTCATGGTTGTTTTGCTGTGGTGTATTCATGATACACCATGTCATGCCAGTGTCCATGTGGCAATACAGGGTCCCTGGGAATCTACCTGTCGTTGAGCTGTGATGCCTGGGGCACATCTGTCCTCACATGTCACTGTGGGGTGTGTTTGGAACGTGGCAGCAGGAGATGGGAACTGTGACACGGCCTCATGATATCCCATGGCACAAGCTGGGACTTATTGATGCCACTTGTTGAACTGTGATGTTAGATGTTGGCCATGTATGTGCCATACATGTCCTTACGGAACTGCACACATCATGTACTTGTGCCTCATAATGATGTATCATGTGATATTGAGTGTGTTCAATGCCACATATGTGGGGTGACTGACAATATTTCTTTCTTCACCTATGCACTGCAGGGCACCAGCTGTCCATAGACCATTCCCTGACCTTGCAACCATGGTGGAACGGGACTGCATCCGACGGTACCGCTTCACCAGGCCGCTGATTGAGGTATTGACGGTGCGGTTGGCCCCACATTTGCAAGCTGGCCGGACATACCCTACAGCGCTGACCCCCAAGGTGAAGGTGATGGCAGCCCTACACTTCTTTGCCACTGGTACCTTTCAACACACTGTGGCGACTGCTGGTGGGATGTCACAGACCATGTTCAGCCGTATGCTCCGCGATGTTTTGGAGGCTATGTTGATATACCTGCACCAGTACATCTATTTCCCTAGACTCCAACAACTCACTGACGTGAAGAGTGACTTCTATGCCCTGGGGAGGATGCCGCATGTCATTGGCTCCATTGATGGGACATATGTGGCTTTGGTACCACCACAGGCCAAAGAGCAGGCATACAGGAACCGCAAACACTACCACTCGGTCAATGCACTGGTGGTCTGTCTTGCAGATATGAGCATCTCACACGTGTGTGCCCGTTTCCCCGGTTCTGCACACGATGCCTACGTGATGAGGAGTAGTCGCATCCCGAGGATGATGTCACAGATGCGGAACCAGCGTGCCTGGCTTGTTGGTGTGTACTGACTTTGTACCATTGTGTGTGTTCTGCAATGTAGTGTTCCACCCTCTTTTCCAACTCAGCTAATGTGCAATTGTCTGTATGTAGGTGAATCCGGATACCCCAACATGCCGTGGTTGCTGACGCCCCTCAGGAACCCTGTGACACCAGCCCAGATGCGTTACAATGAGGCACATGGTCGGACAAGGAGAGTGATTGAGCGGACATTTGGTCTCCTGAAGAGCCGCTTCCTAGACAAGACAGGAGGGGCCCTCCCATATGCCCCAGCAAAGGTGTGCAAGATTGTCATCGTCTGCTGCATGCTACACAACCTGGCAGTGCGGAAGGAGTTGCCTCTCATCCTGGATGACGATGACCAACATCCGCCACCTGTGGAGGATCCTGGCCTGGACCACGATGCCAGTGATGATGATGATGATGGTGATGGTGATGTCCGCACACAGCTCATCACCAACTTCTTCAGCTGAATGTGAGTATCCAGAGATGTCATGTCAATGATGTGAGTTTGCATGATATGTGTTGGTGGTGCTCTGGTGCTGTTTGAGTGTGTCCATGGGCTACATGACTGTATGCGTGTAGCGATGTGTCCTTACAGGTAGTCTGTACTCCCCAACAGTGTTGACATGCTAACTTGGTTCTGGGTGGGTATCTTGTGACATGTATTGGGCATGAGTATTGCAGTTCTGACCTGTTCTTCAGTGCTTTTGACTGTGTGTCATTTCTGTCCTTCACAGGGTACTTTCAGAGTCGTTTGGTCAACTGTGATCCCCGACACCGTGATTCGACTTCCAGGGTGGTAGCTGTCGTGTCCCTACAGGTGATGTGCGCCACACCCATGGACTTCCTTCCTTCTACACTTGTTGACTGTGTGCCCGCTGCCAGGTGGGATTACCTTGCATCTGTAGTGGTTACAACATGTTGCAAATGTGTAATAAACCTGTGCTTCACTTTGTGATGTGCGTTGTCTGTGGTCACACATCTGACTGACATTTGCTTACTGCACCAGTGGGCTAGTTGACAAAGACTGTGAATAGGTGTTGTGTCAGTGCATTGCACCTTATTTCCTGGCAACATCAGTGTAGGCAATGAGTCAGATGGCCTAGGTGTGTATTTGTTGTGTAGCCCTGGTGGTGTGTCTCCCTCATATGTGTCACGTTGCCATGACTCACATGCCTGTGTTGTACTTGCTGTAGCAGTTAGCATGCACAGTGTAATTTCGCTGGTCATCATCTCCATGACAGAAACCACGTTGGAATCACGACAGAGGCAGGTATGGTGTATTAGTGTGTTTATTGTCATACATGTGTGTGAATAGTGCACAGGATGGTGGGTGCTGTACATTTTGATTGCAATCCAAAGTTCCTAGATGAATTGGAAGTCCTGGTAGCAGAAATGTCCTGTATAAAGTCCATAGTCATCTGAGACATTGGTCCAACTTGTACTCCCCATGTCATGTGGGGGAGTTGTGTTGCAGTCAACAGGGTGAACAGTTTGCGCACAAAGGTGATTATCCAGACAGGTTTTGGCTTCCTGGGGGTTGCACATGGCCATCGGCCTCTCAGTTGCCCCTCCTCGGATGACCCCTCTTCTTTGGTGGGGGACCCTCAAGTGCAGGCTGCTGCGGTGCAGGGGACTCTCCGCCAGAGTCATCCTCCCTCCCTGTGGCAGTTGCAGTTGTTTCAGCACCAGATGTTGTGGGCACACAGGGAGGTGTTGACTTGTTGCTGCTCGTCTGGCGGAGGCATTGTAATATGTCCCTATATACCGCCGTCATCTCTTGCAGTGTGTCCCACTTGGACTCCACGCGGGACATGTGTAAGTCCAAGCGGGCATGATGGGCAGCCTGCTGCTGTTTAATGTCCCTGAGGAGCCCCACTACCTGGCTGAGCTCTCCGGTGCTGGACTGGTACGCATCGGCTATGCGTACCAGTTGTGGGTCATCATGCAGTCCAGACCCCTCTGCGATCAGCGACCTATGTCTCCCACCCCTCCCACCACCCCTGGCGACACGTGCAGTACCTGAGGTGGCACGCACAGGTGACCCTGGGCCCCCTTGGGGGTTGTTGGTGGTGTTGGTGTCCATGGCCCCACGTTAGTCCAGGGTCCCTGTGCTGGTGGTGGTGGTGCTCCTTGGTCTGTCCATGTCGGCAGGGGTGGTATGTGTGTTTACAGTCGTTGGAGGGGTGGGTGCAGGGGGTGCAGCTGGTGGTCCTGCTGGTGCTGCATGATGACTTGCTCCGGAGGTGCGTGGTAGGTCTTCTTCATCCGAGGAGGGCAGAGGCTGTTCCACACCAGTGAGCTCCGTATCCTCTTGAGCCTGGGACGGGGACTCCTCAGCGTCTGCTGCTGTGTCCCCATCATCACCTGTTTTTGGGAGACACACACAATGTATGTTATGTTTCTGCAGGCATCAATGGTTGACACACCTGACAGTTGTGACTGTGCCTCTGGATGCGGGCCTGTACTTTGCATTGTCCTAAGTTGTTACAGTCAGAGGTTGATATTGGTGTAGCACATTGTCCTGCATTATTTGGGAATTTCTATGTGAATGTTGGGGTGTGTACATGGTCTGCATTGGTTGTATTTGGTTGACATCCGGCCCTCCTTCCCACCCAGCCAGATCTCCCACCATGGAACGTGCTTCCATTGCAGGGAGTGCAAGTTGTCTTTCAGGATGTCAGTCAGTGGTGTCCTGCTGTTGGTTGGTGCACAGTTGCCAGCAGGGCCTTGTGCTCCCCACAGCAGTACCCAGTGTCAGACATCTTGTCAGTTCTTTTACACTCCCTGTGATGTGCGCATGGTTCAGGGTGGTGTTGATGGGACAGTTGTGGGGGTGAGCAATATCTGTGACTACCACTCCCATCATGCTATTGCCTCCACCCCCCTTCCCAGCATGCCCATGCTTCCTTCCTTTTGACTCTGCTTCCCTGTGGGGTTGTGTGCCTGTGCTGACAAGATGGCTGACAGTGTAATCCTGGGGTTAATTTTGCTACAAGTCCCATGTGTGTCCCTGTGCTTCACTCAGCATGACCCAGGGTTGTGGTTCTTTGTGGGATATTTGATTGGAGTGTGAGGCAATGCATTCTCCCAGGTGAGTTATGTGGAGTTTGTGTTAGGGGTGTGTGTGAGAAACACTGCTGGTAACTATGGTCAGGGCTGTCAGTCCTCCTTCCCACCCAGCCAGATATCCCACCATGGAACGTGCTTCCATTGCAGGGAGTGCAAGTTGTCTTTCAGGATGTCAGTCAGTGGTGTCCTGCTGTTGGTTGGTGCACAGTTGCCAGCAGGGCCTTGTGCTCCCCACAGCAGTACCCAGTGTCAGCCATCTTGTCAGTTCTTGTCCACTCCCTGTGATGTGCGCATGGTTCAGGGTGGTGTTGATGGGACAGTTGTGGGGGTGAGCAATATCTGTGACTACCACTCCCATCATGCTATTGCCTCCACCCCACTTCCCAGCATGCCCATACTTACTTGCTTTTGGGTGGACTTCACTGTGTGTGAGTGTGAGAGCAATGGCAAGATGGCTGACAGTGGTGTCCTGCTGTTGGTTGGTGGCCAGTTCCCAGCATGGCCTTGTGCTCCCCACAACAGAGCACCAGTGTCAGACATCTTTGACGGGGCTTTCCACTCTCTGTGAGGTGTGCATGCTTCAGTGTGAGCTTGCTGGGCCATGTGGGTGGGGGATGTTGAGCTGTGACTACCACTCCCATCATGCTATTGCCTCCACCCCCTTCCCAGCATGCCCATACTTCCTTCCTTTTGAGTGTACTTCACTGTGTGTGGGTGTGACAGCAATGGCAAGATGGCTGACAGTGGTGTCCTGCTGTTGGTTGGTGGCCAGTTCCCAGCATGGCCTTGTGCTCCCCACAACTGAGCACCGGTGTCAGACATCTTTGATGGGGCTTTCCACTCTCTGTGAGGTGTGCATGCTTCAGTGTGAGCTTGCTGGGCCATGTGGTTTGGGGATGTTGAGCTGTGACTACCACTCCCATCATGCTATTGCCTCCACCCCCTTCCCAGCATGCCCATGCTTCCTTCCTTTGACTCTGCTTCCCTGTGGGGTTGTGTGCCTGTGCTGACAAGATGGCTGACAGTGTTATCCTGGGGTTAATTTTGCTACAAGTCCCATGTGTGTCCCTGTGCTTCACTCAGCATGACCCAGGGTTGTGGTTCTTTGTGGGATATTTGATTGGAGTGTGAGGCAATGCATTCTCCCAGGTGAGTTATGTGGAGTTTGTGTTAGGGTGTGTGTGAGAAACGCTGCTGGTAACTATGGTCAGGGCTGTCAGTCCTCCTTCCCACCCAGCCAGATATCCCACCATGGAACGTGCTTCCATTGCAGGGAGTGCAAGGTGTCTTTCAGGATGTCAGTCAGTGGTGTCCTGCTGTTGGTTGGTGCACAGTTGCCAGCAGGGCCTTGTGCTCCCCACAGCAGTACCCAGTGTCAGCCATCTTGTCAGTTCTTGTCCACTCCCTGTGATGTGCGCATGGTTCAGAGTGGTGTTGATGGGACAGTTGTGGGGGTGAGCAATATCTGTGACTACCACTCCCATCATGCTATTGCCTCCACCCCACTTCCCAGCATGCCCATACTTACTTGCTTTTGGGTGGACTTCACTGTGTGTGAGTGTGAGAGCAATGGCAAGATGGCTGACAGTGGTGTCCTGCTGTTGGTTGGTGACCAGTTCCCAGCATGGCCTTGTGCTCCCCACAACAGAGCACCAGTGTCAGACATCTTTGATGGGGCTTTCCACTCTCTGTGAGGTGTGCATGCTTCAGTGTGAGCTTGCTGGGCCATGTGGGTGGGGGATGTTGAGCTGTGACTACCACTCCCATCATGCTATTGCCTCCACCCCCCTTCCCAGCATGCCCATACTTCCTTCCTTTTGAGTGTACTTCACTGTGTGTGGGTGTGACAGCAATGGCAAGATGGCTGACAGTGGTGTCCTGCTGTTGGTTGGTGGCCAGTTCCCAGCATGGCCTTGTGCTCCCCACAACTGAGCACCGGTGTCAGACATCTTTGATGGGGCTTTCCACTCTCTGTGAGGTGTGCATGCTTCAATGTGAGCTTGCTGGGCCATGTGGTTTGGGGATGTTGAGCTGTGACTACCACTCCCATCATGCTATTGCCTCCACCCCCTTCCCAGCATGCCCATACTTCCTTCCTTTTGAGTGTACTTCACTGTGTGTGGGTGTGACAGCAATGGCAAGATGGCTGACAGTGGTGTCCTGCTGTTGGTTGGTGGCCAGTTCCCAGCATGGCCTTGTGCTCCCCACAACAGAGCACCAGTGTCAGACATCTTTGATGGGGCTTTCCACTCTCTGTGAGGTGTGCATGCTTGAGTGTGAGCTTGCTGGGCCATGTGGGTGGGGGATGTTGAGCTGTGACTACCACTCCCATCATGCTATTGCCTCCACCCCCTTCCCAGCATGCCCATGCTTCCTTCCTTTGACTCTGCTTCCCTGTGGGGTTGTGTGCCTGTGCTGACAAGATGGCTGACAGTGTTATCCTGGGGTTAATTTTGCTACAAGTCCCATGTTTGTCCCTGTGCTTCACTCAGCATGACCCAGGGTTGTGGTTCTTTGTGGGATATTTGATTGGAGTGTGAGGCAATGCATTCTCCCAGGTGAGTTGTGTGGAGTTTGTGTTAGGGGTGTGTGTGAGTGGAGCTGCTGGTAACTATGGTCAATGCTTCAGTCCTCCTTCCCACCCAGCCAGATTTTCCACCATGGAACGTGCTTCCGTTGCAGGGAGTGCAAGTTGTCTTTCAGGATGTCAGTCAGTGGTGTCCTGCTGTTGGTTGGTGCACAGTTGCCAGCCGGACCTTGTGCTCCCCACAGCAGTAGCCAGTGTCAGCCATTTTGTCAGTTGTTTTCCACTCCCTGTGATGTGAGCATGGTTCATGGTGGTGTTGATGTGCGCATTGTGAGGGTGGGCAATATCTGTGACTACGACTCCCATGATGCTATTGGCTACACTGACTTGCCCAGCATACACAGAATTCCTTCCTTTCAGTGGGCTTCACTGTGAGGTGGTGTTGTAGTGGTGGCTACATGTCTGGATGTGTTTGTTAGTTATATTTGTGTCACTGCCTAGCTGTAGTTGTAGTTGTGTTTGTACATGTGATGACACAGTTACATATCACTATGAGATGGCATGTGTTGTGTTTATCTGACTGACATACACATTTTGGGATGATTCTGTTCTGGTTGCTGTGTATTTGCTAAGGGTGCATGGTTTGGCTCTCCCTTGACAGTGATGTGTGTGTATTGTCGCACAATATTGTGTACATTTGTTGTGTACTCACCAGGCTCTGGGATGTTTTCTAGTCCATATACGCTCACTGGTGGTAGGATGGCCCGTACCTTCTCCTCCCAGGGCCTGAGGTATACTGGTTTGGCAGGAGGGCCACTGCCGGTGTGTTGGCTCTCTGTTATATCTACCAGCCCATAATAGTGCTATCATAAGCGAGTCAATTTCTTTGGAAGTAGATCTTGGGATGTCGCATAACATGTTTTTTGTTGGCGATAACTGCATTTGTTAAGATAACTATATTTGCAAGCGCAATACGACCAATAATCAACAGAGGGAGTGTACACTAAAAAACTATGGAATTTCTCAGTCCCTGGATCCTACCTATGTGTGATATCTGAACTCCCAAGTATCAAAATTTGCTCTACCTCCCAAGTCATGCCTTTATGCAGAAGGGCGGCTATAGTATAAGCCTGGGCACAGTTCGCAGAGTGCAAAAAAAACCGCCGCTCTACGCGGCGCTTTGCAAGTGGCGGAGTGCGATAGATAAATGCCGTTTGCGGTAATTTTCAGTGCCAGGTTCTTGTCCGCACTGTGCAATCATCGTGAATGGCACCATGCACAGCGCAAGCGGGCGCTGCTTCCTTTCGAGTAGAATTTTACTCGAGCGGCAGCTTTCTCAACGCGAACGGACGGTTTCTCAACGCGAGCAGTCGCGAGCATATGCAGCCACTCCCAATGAGAAATATGACCTCCCGCATTGAGAAATCTCGCCCGGAGGTTGATTTTCCATGCTCGCGCTCGCCAACTTGATGTTGACGATCCCGAACGAGGAAAAATCTCGCCGAGAGGTTGATTTTCCTCGCTTGCGCTTGTCATCTTGACATTGACAGACGCGAGTGAGGGAGTTTTTCGGAACTCCGTGAGCTCCGCGTAACGCGGAGCATGGAAAACTCTGCAAACTTCGCGAGCGGAGCAGAGTTCACCGCCCAGACTTACTATAGTACCCTCAACAAGCCTTCTCAGTGGAAATGCCAGCGACTTCACCCAGTAAATGCTCAGACCTGTTGCATTACCAAACAACTCTAACTCTGACATCAGTATGGGCAATGAAACATGCGGTTCCCATACATAGAAACAATATGCATTTCATGTTCAGGCTTTACCCCCCAATCACACAGTATCATCTGCAGTTTATGACAATACTCTAGGGTAACTATGACAACAGTTCCTGTGCACACACAAAACAGTAAATACAGCATCAAGGTAAACGTTATTTCAGAAATGATGACAGTATGTTCTTGCTTAGGGTGTCGATTATAGGTACCACTCACAGGCCAGCCAACACGTGTCTCGTCATGGTGTGTAACCCTAGACTTTCAGGGCTCAGGTGGAGTAAGCAGGTCTTCAGACTCTGGCTGGTGATACTCCGACCCAGTGGGTCCTAATATTCAGTCTGATGCGTGAGTTTTCTTTTCTCTCCAAATCTCGGTAATCTCATAAGTAAGGTAATAATGTCTACACTTCTGTCGCTGGTTCTGGCTGTGTATGCCAACACTTATCAGTATCAGTATGCTCTTAGGCAAGACAATAGCAGCGCATCCGCCGTGTAAGAGCTATGGCGAGTACGTCCTGAAGCTCTCACACCGTCACCGTCAGAACACGGTGACGGTGTGAGGAGCTTCAGGACGTACTCGCCATAGCTCTTTACACGGCGGATGGCGCCGCGTTACTCTTGTCTTGCCTAAGAGGCATACTGATACTGATAAGTGTTGGCATACACAGCCAGAACCAGCGACAGAAGTGTAGACATTATTACCTTACTTATGAGATTTACCGAAGTTTTGGGAAAAGAGAAAAAGAAAACTCACGCATCAGACTGAATATTAGGACCCACTGGGTCGGAAGTATCACCAGCCGAGAGGTCTGAAGACCTGCTTTACTCCACCTGAGCCCTGAAGAAGTCTAGGGTTACACACCCAATGACGAAACACGTGTTGGCTGGCCTGTGAAGTGGTACCCTAATAAATCGACACCCCAAGCAAGAACATACTGTCATCATTTCTGAAATAACGTTTACCTTGATGCTGTATTTACTGTTTTGTGTGTGCACAGGAACTGTTGTCATAGTAAGACGGACTTTTGTCCTCAATTGAGGGTTTTGGGGTTTTTTCCTCACTTGTTGCACCACAATATTCTTATTTCCTCCATTATACTCACGACACTAGGTTGGCGCCGTAACATACCCTGTGATAATCAACACCCCCTTTTCGTTCTATCACTCTAGGGTAACTGTTCTTATTGTGCAAAATCACAGATTGGAGAAGTTGTAGGGGGGTTGATGAGTACTTACTTATTATGAAGTAGTGCCCTCACACACCCGTGAGGGTGTCATGCTTCATCATCGTGTGTTGCTCCTTATGGGGTTGGTGCTGCAATCCCCCACGGGACCTGCGAGAAGGCTCTTTGGCGGAGATCTTTTTTAGAAAATGCTGTGATGGTGAGTGTGGTTGTGTGGGGAAAAGGGAGCTGTTCTGGTAGTGAATTAAAACTACCTGAGGGGTACCTCAATATTGTATTTTAATCCTGGGTCCACGCGGGTGGGTTAAAAAGTGTATGTAGATTGTGAGTTTCTCATAATAGAGAAAGACAATCTGCCAATGTGTGTGGATCTGGGTAGATAGGTTTCACGCCTCAGTGGTCCAGGAGGGATCCGTGGAGTTTCATCAGGACCAAAACAGGGGGGGGGAGATAATCCCTGCCCTTTATTTGGGTTATGTGGGGGGATTTCATGTTTTGTAGGGTATTCACTGATACCGCCAAATAATAAATAGTGGGTCACATGGGTACCTTGTGGTCAAATAACCAAGGAGCATCTGGTTTTCCAACCTGAAAGAGAAACACATAGATCAAAGCAGTGCTCAATTGTAGTTGGTACTGAATCCCCAGGTCACAGTCCCTGGGGGATCCATCGTCACAGTGTTGTTTTAAAATCATAACGTGCAAGGAGCAAAACTAGTGAGGCTCCTACTGTGCAGTGCGTCACACATCCCAGCTCATCTGCAGCTTAACCATTAATGGTTCTAATGGTAAAGCAAATAGCAGGGGTAACAGTGGACACCCTTGTTTGGTCATTGCTCTACATTTCAGGCAGCTCACACCACCCCTCCCAGTCTCACTCTAGCTGTGAGCTGTGAATAGAGAAGCTATACCCACTGCCTAAAAAGTGGGCCAAACCCCATGCCTCACAATACCTCAAACATGTGGACCTATCTCATGATGTCAAAAGCTTTTTCAATGTCCAGCACCACTAGAGCATCTTTGAAATCCATGTTTTCAGTAGAGGGAAGTACATAGATGTGCCTGGAATGTTTTATGTTGTACTTCTCCCAGGTATAAATCCACACTGGTCCTCATGCATCAGTGTTCCTATTATATATTTTATCTATATGACCCCATCTGTGTGGGATCCTTATCTGGTTTAAATACCATCACTATGACCGTCTCTCACATGGTATCTGGGAGTTTCCCCACCGTATTACACTCCATATACACTTCTAATAATTTATCAAAGACCAAGTGCACTAACTTCTGATTTAATTTGGGTGCTAAACCATCTTAATCTGGGTCTTATTGTGAGGCATTCTCATTGACAGCTCTTTTGTGAGTTCTTGTTCCAGGCTCTCCATCTGTCCGTCCATGAGCCTTGGTAATGGAAATCATAATTAATACTCCTCAGCAATGGATCCTCATCCACCCTGCGGATGTGTGTATGTTTGTGCAAGATACAGGCTCAACACTTCATTGATACCAGCCTTGGTGGAAACCTGAGTTCCTTCGGGTTTTGTAAGTGACAGTATCTGCGAGTGTGGCACTTCTCAGCATAGCAACCATGGAAGGAGTTTACCGAATTTATCTCCATCTCTATGTAGCTGCTGTCTATACTCTCATAGTGTAAGTCTGCCCAACGCATCCCATGTGTCTCTTAAGGCTTTTTTTTATAGCTAGTAAATTTAGTTTAAGAGAGACATTTAAAGGTTCCTTGCTTTGTAGCCCTGACACTGCGTCTTTGTGTTACAGCAAATCTTTCGTAAGTTGTTGTTGTATTCCAACAACCTTGCCAATACACTCGCCTCTTATGACTCATTTACATGCCTCCCACTCATTAGCCATAGTGGTAGTCATGCCTCAATTAGTCTTGATGAAGATTTAAAGATGCCTTATCTATCTTATCCCAAAAAACATTGTTTTGTAGAGCCTCTGGTCATAGCCTCATAATGGCACCTGGGGCCTATCCGGGGTGACTAAATAACCAATGATCAATGGAGAATGATTGCACAGAAATCTGTACTGATGCTGCGCTGCTTCTATCCTGTGTGCTATGTTACTTGTTACTGGGAAGCTGTCCAGCCTACTATATGTGTCATGAGTCAGAGAATGACAAGAGTACCGTCTTGTGTTAGGGTGAAACTTGCACCATAAACCAACACAGGTTAACCTGGCCATCACCTCTCCCAGGCTTTTTGTCATGGCTGGCTTTGCATGTAAACAGGCCCTCCTCCCCATCTAAAGTACAATGTAAATCCCAAGCCCATAAAATGGGTATAGCCATTTATGGTGTGAGCAGCTCCATAATAATCCAGATAAAATGGTCTGCCATCTATATTTAGAGCATACACATTGACAAAACTTATCTTAAGCACAAAAGTTCCTAGCACTATGTTGAAATATATGAGAGGTCCCAACTCTTGGTAAGTCACCCGCTCGCTAGAAAGAAGAGAAGCAGACACCTACCCAAGGGTGGTCGTTCATAGAAGCCCTAATCTGCATAAGACAAAGAAGAACCCCCCTGCTCTATATGTTGGGGGTGGCAACTATGGAGAGAGCAAAATAGGAGCAGTCACGAACCCACAGCATTAATTCGGGTATGAATAGAATGTTAAACATTTATACAGTAATAAGCACATACTGTTAATGTCTCTTGTTTGGCACCTCTAAAAGCCCAGTGGCAGGATACTCCAGCTACGGGGAGCCGTACCTTTTGTTTCCTGACCTGCCTGCACTGCCCGAGAGACTGGGGGAGCCAGGGACCACAACCCCCAGGGTGCCACACGGCGCGCATGCTGCCGAAGATCAATCCTCGCGCCAGGAGGCGCTTAAATACTAGCCAGGGCTCCCGCAGTGCAGGAGCCGTACCTTTTGTTTCCTGTCCTGCCTGCACTGCCCGAGAGACTGGGGGAGTCAGGGACCACAACACCCAGGGTGCCACGCGGCACGCACGCCGCCGAGGATCAATCCTCGCGCCAGGAGGTGCTTAAATACTAGCCAGGGCTCCCACAGGGCTGAACGCACGCAGGCGTGCCCGGGCCGCGCCCAGGCCATGGGCGGGCCAATCTGTGCCCGTCCGAGACCGGAGGAGGCCGGGCAGGGCCTACTCTCTTGGCTTCGTTTCCCACAGCAGGATCATCCTCCGCCTACCTCTCTCAAGTTGAGTTTCTCTCCTCGCGCAAGCCGTGGACGATCAGGTAGGGAGCAAACTCCAGTTTCACTAAAATTCCTTATTGCTCCATATTCATGCATTAACTATTTTGTAACCCTGGGCGTAGGACTATGCTACGCTCGCGTAGTTTGCGTAGTTTGCGCAACTACGCGCTACGCGAATTGCACGTAGCACAGTGCAAAAACGCGAAGCGTAGCGGGCATTTTTTGCTTGCTCGCGGTCCTCAACGTCAAGTTGGCGACCGCGAGCGAGCAAAATGACATCCCGGCGAGACTTTTGCCTCGTTCACGATCAGCAACATCAAGTTGCCGATCGCAAGCGTGGAAAATAAACCTCCCGGCGAGATTCTCTACCCGGGGAGGTCAGGTTTCTCATTGCGAGTGGTTGCGTATGCTCGCGACCGCTCGCGATGAGAAACTACCAGTCCGAGTTGAGAAAACTGCTGCTCGAGTACAAATCTACTCGAGCGGCAGAAAACGACCGCTTGCACTGTGCAAGATGCCGTTTGCAATGATTGCACAGTGCGGACAAGCATCCGGCACTGTGCAATCAGTGCGAACAGCATTTTCCCTACCGCACTACGCAGTTCGCGTAGCTATGCGTAGCTTGCGTAGTGCAAAGTGCACTTCGCGTAGCTACGCGTAGCGCGACTACGCGAACTACGCCCAGGATTACTATTTTGACTGGATTCCTAGCTGGTTATTGGTTAAGGAGTTGCTCCCCCGAAGCATTTAGGTCAAGTTAGTCTGGCCATTTGCATTTGCCTTGTGGTTTGAACTGCTTTCACTGCTTTCACCTTTTCTTAACTGATAATCTGATATCTACGTGTGCCGGGTGCAGCATTGTTTTGAGCGCCCTTACCCTTACCCTTGCCCTTACAAGAACAAGCACATTAATATACTAACAATGGGTAGGCGCAGGGTAGTGGAAGGGCCCACAAGTAAAGAGCCTTTACTCATTGGTAGCACCATGGATGCATTTCTTCAGCGCGCAACGGGGGTCCTGGATAAGGAGATTGAACTGGCTACCAGATGTTTATCCCGCTCACCTGTCCACCGTCCTACAATGTGGAGAGGTGTGGTGCAGCGGCCAGGGCAGCTGACTTCAGAGCACAGGGCTCACGGTTCGATCCCCGGCTCTGGTGGCAGCTCAGCTCAGCACCATGTGACTCTGGGCAATAGCTCACTTAATTTCCACGACGGCCCCCAGCGCCTTGACACCCGTAAGGGTGAGTAGTTCGTGCTTCACAAATACGGATTTACATTTTTTACAATGATCTCCCCGTCCACCCTAAAGGCCGACACCTCAACTCAGCCTCAGTCTTTTGCGGTAGATCAGGGAGAGCTGTCGCCATCTCGGGCGGGTGGTATTGTTCCTCTCTCCCCGATAGTCATCACCTGGCGCACCGCACTTTCACCAGTTCTAGTACCAGCCTACGGGTCTGGATCAGGAAAGCCCCCTGGCAATGGCCTGAGTGAAGGAGGCGCAAAGAGGAAGCGCCCTTCGGTGGGGGATCTATGTAAACGCAGTAAGAAAACTGTTCCCCAGTCAACCCCAGCAGCACACCCGGTATCATCTAACCTGGACACGATCTCGCTAGACATGCTTCAAGCAGCTCTATTGTCAGCCCTGGACACCAAATTGGACCCTATTTTACATCGCCTTGCTGCACTGGAAAAGAACCTCAGTGAACTAACAGCCTCCTTGAAAAGGGACCGTGCTTCTTTCACCACAAGTCTTCCCCCTGTAAAGCTTTCGACTGCGACTGCCATTCATAGTTCTAGTGGCAGTGGCTTGGGGGCAGGAAACGCGGTGGTGTCTACTGTTGCTCAGCAGTCAAACATCGTGGCAGCTGTCTCCTCAGTACCAACCACGATCAGGTCCGAGCCTGAGCCACCTGATCGCTCAAATACCTGTAGGGGGGATATTATTTCGAACTCTGTCTCCTTTCTGTCTCGCCAACCCCGGAGTGTTAATGTTGGCGGTTTGCATCGTTACGCTGACAGGCGAGATGGGTCTGATGTTACACCCCCTTCCCGTATTGTGGGCTCTGTCCACCTCCCTCCCGAGTCCACCCCTCTTGTCGTGGTGTTAGCCAACGTACCGCGTCTTGAACCCAATAACAAGGAAGACTTTTGCCAGTTAAAGAACAAGGTGGTGCAGTGGCTCAATTCTAACATTGCCCCTGATTCTAGGGTGGAAAACCAAATTCTTATGGTGCAACGGACCGAGTGGGTTGGTGGCACCCAAAAATCTTGGCAAGGGGACTGTATTATTGTTAACTTTAATAACCCAATCATTGTAAACCATATTTTAAGCTCAGTAGTGCAATCAGAATATAGGGGTTGGAACTCTGCAATTTTGGCACTCCCGTTGGGTTTCTTTTACAGACCAGGTAATTTTCATTCGGGTTCTGACCACGAGCGGATCTCCGAGGGGTATGGGGTCCGTATGGAGGGGATCTTAGGGGTAAGCACCGCAAATAGGTTTGCCCCATTGAGTACGCTGGAAGACTGTGATTGACGCTGTGCGGGTCGACTGGACTCCACGGTCCATGCATCACAGGGTAACATTCCACCCCCGGAACAGGTATTGTGTAAGAATGGAGGGTGTAAGTTCCTTTCCTGGAACATTGCGGGGCTGGCAAATAAGATAGACGACCCTGGGTGGCTGGCCCTTGTGAAAACATTTAACGTGATTTGGCTCCAGGAAACCTGGGCCACAGAGAGTAATTATCGCCTGGATTGCTATAAAACTCTCTTCGTCCCAGCAACTCCGTACTTGTCAGGGAGAGCCAAGGGGGGGCTTATTACATTTGTCTCGTTAGCCGTCCTTGATATCGCAGTATCTGTACTTCATGCCTCGCCCAATGTACAAGTGATGTTGCTGTCTAGTGGCAAGAGTAAACTCCTTTTGGTAAATTTCTACAATGCGGGAGTTATATTCGAGGGTGAGGGTAACATAATGCAGTTGGGGTTAGTATTACGGGGTTGTATCCTGAATGATCAGAACTGTCATCATATCTTCTTAACAGGGGACTTTAATATCCACATGGGTGGGGATATAAGAAAAGGAGGAGTGGAAGCCATGGGATGTGAACGACAATCAGGCCTGCACATGGAGCATACCCCTCAGGGTGCTGAGCTTAACTCTTTTCTGCTTGAATTCGACTTAACATCAGTCATGAATAAGTTGCCCCCAGGGAAAACTGACATCGCCCCCACTTTTATTGGTAGAGGGTGTGAGACTTTTATAAATTTTACTTTTGTATCCACCCCCTTCTTTTCTTTGGTCACAGATTTTTCAGTTCAGACAAGTGAATTCAGCGACCATAATCCTATTTGTATCACAACAGGCTGGTCCCGAGTATATGGACGTTCCGTGGTGGGCGGGGGAGGAGTCCCTCTCAAAGTGGCTGAGGCAGGGAGGAGTATAAAATGGGGGTGTATAGCACCAGAGTCATTTCATGATTCCCTCACAAATCAGTGTCGTGGGGAGTTTGCTACTTGTCTCAATGATGAGGCTGGTGCCTTGGACATCTTGGGTGCTTTCGGTACTATGTCCACCGTTATACGGAGGCAACTACGTGCCCCGGACGGGGGCAGAGAGCCTGCAGGCCCAAGATGGTTTGATTCTGCATGTTCCCAGGCTTCTAGGAAGCTGAGACAGGCTTTGAGCGACAAGCCCCGTGAAATGGTGGCGGTTAAAGTTCTTCGCAGAGCATATAAGGCCGCGTTAGCAACCCGTAAGTCCACCTTGAAAGATGAGGCCTGGTCGGACCTAGTGGAAGCAAGCACATTGCGAAATAGCTCTAAGTTTTGGGCTATCATTAATAGCCCATTTCTCTCAGAAGAGAGTGATCACTTGTTGGACGTTCACATCACGGAGGATGATTGGGTTCATCATTTCGAGGGCATCTTTCAGCCAGACTCCACGTCTATCGAGAGGCAGAATAGGGTGGATGGTAAGGCGGATCTCTTCTTCTCCGAATTAGAGGTAAGAGCGGGCATACTAGGCCTCACAAAGAGAAAAGCCCCGGGGTTAGACGGGATTCCGCCTGATCTTTATATCGCTCATGTAGACACCTGGGCGCCCGTCCTTACTGCTGTTATTAATGCCTCGGTCCGGGCTGGCCGGCCTGACTCTTGGGCTTTATCGACCATAGTCCCGATATTTAAAAAGGGCGATCGGGACAGCACCTCATGTTATAGGCCCATTTCCCTACTGGACTCCGTGGTGAAGGTGATGGGCCGCATGATTCTTGATAGATTGGTATCTTGGGCGGACGAAAGTAATTTCTTATCTGAGATTCAATATGGGTTTCGCCCCGGTCGAACCACTGTGGAGCAGTGTCTTAATTTGTATCTTGTTTTGAACAAGTATACGGTGGCTCGTGCCTGCCCTATATACCTAGCCTTCATGGACCTGTCCTCAGCCTTTGACTGTGTGAACAGGTCCAAATAATGGCAGCTGATGTCATCTGTCGGCATTGATAATAACATCATTTGGTTTTTGAGGGATCTTCATCGAGATTCCAGGGCAGAAGTACGTTACTCAAAGGACTTGAAAGTGTCCCGCCAATTTAACATAAAGAGGGGGGTGCGCCAGGGGTGTAACCTCGCACCCTTCCTTTTTAATTTATATATTAACTCTCTAGAGAAGGTTCTCCTAGATACTAAAGCAGACACTCCTCAGGTAGGCAAGCGCAGTCTGCCAGTTCTCTTATATGCGGACAACGCAGTCCTCCTGGCGAGGACTGCAAGGGGCTTACAACTTCTTCTCAACTCTTTTGCCTCTTTTATGGAGGAGCTGGACCTATCAGTGAATCATTCTAAGTCATATATCATGCAAGTGGGCCCTGGTAAGACGAAGGCAAAGCAGCCCATTTTTAAATAGGATGTTCGCCTATACCTAAAACAAATGTCTTCTCCTACCTGGGAGTAGTGTTTGATGACTCCCTGAGTTGGTGCCCCTTGATTAACCGCAAGAAAGGGGACCTAGTGAAAGCCTCTGCAGCCGTCTTTAACTTTGCAAGTAGAGTGGGAGGGAAACCAACAAGGGCCCTCCTGAAGATTTACCAAGCAAAATGTATCTCTAAGGTTAGGTATAGGAGTGAGATATGGGGTCATATCGAGCTTGGGGCCGTCCAGAGCACTGAGAATTCATTCCTGCGAAGAGTTCTCTCTGTTCCGCAAAGTACTCCATCTTATGTTGTTCACGAGGAACTGGGGATGTCTTTCCTTGCTGATGACCTAGCTTTCCGCCCTTTGTCCTTGTGGCTCAAAATTTGGTCAAAGCAGGTGAATACACTTAGCAAAGACATCATACGGGATTGTCTCTCTCTTGATCATGCATCGCGTATATGCTGGCTCCAGTACATAAGAGTTGGCCTCGCCAGGCTAGGAAGAGTAGATCTTTACACATACTCAGAGGGTTTTTGTAAAAGGGACCTCGTCTGGGCCAAGGAGGGTTTTTTAAGAAATTGTCATTGTGATAGAAAGGATAAAGAGCTGTGTAAACCGAGTGTGCGAAAGTATGTCATATTGAAAACTGTGCATACCACTGAGCCTTATCTTCTAGGGCTCAAAAGTATCTATGAACGTTTTCTATTGACGAGGTTTCGGCTCAACCTCATTCACTATCTATTGGCACACCCCCAAGGTTCCCATAGAGGTCAGTGCCTTATGCCCTGTGGCTGCAACGGAGAGTCTCCTCAGGACATGATGCACTTTTTAATGTTTTGTACTTTTTATGTTGTACCTAGAAAGTTATTTATTATTCCCATTTTTTTTTTTTAAATGGGTTTCAGGAGGGTGAGAGCAGCTTTTATCTTTTTACAACTTCTTTCTAGTGATACTGTTTTGCACACTCTCAGGGGCATATTTACGTTCCCTGGCGCATCCCTGCAAATCAGCAGGGATGCGCCAGGGAAGATGAGTCACGCAAGTTTGCCCTTGCGCCACCGCCGATGCGCCGCATTTACAATGCGGCGCGATGTGGCGCACGGATGGGCAGATGCGTGTCGCATCCCCCGACGGAAAGGCGGTGCATTGCTGGAGTCGCGTTGCAAGCACGACGCGGCTCCAGCAAGGCTCGGGGGTGCCCTATGCCTAACATGCTGCGTCAATCCTTACGCATGCGTTAAAGCAGGCGCAGGGTTTTGACGCAGCATGGGTGTAAAAGTGACTCAGTGAAATCTTGTAGATTTCACTGCGTCACTTTTACGAGGCGTACCTGCGAGGGAACGCCCACCCTGCACCAGAACGCCCACATGAAACCTGACGCAAGTTTCATGTGGCGCAGGGGTTTACAACGTGACGCATCTCCCTAGATGCGTCACATTGTAAATATTGCGCAACGTGGTGCATGTTTTGCGTCGCCGCTGCGTCACATAAGTGACGCAACGGCGGCGCAAAAGTGGCGCAAGGGGCTTGTAAATATGCCCCTTAGTTTTTTACAAGATGCCATTAGACTTAGGAAAAGTCGCAATTAATATTTTGCATTGCAAATCATGTATTTTTATCTTGTGTTTTGATTATTCAGATTTTATTACATTTGTGAATTTGTAACTGTATGATGGTACTTTGCAGGCTGTTTGACTTTTATGGTTTTATCCTCAAAGCCGAATAAAGTTTGTTGATGAAGACAGACTTCATTTAAATGCCTCCCACTCATTAGCCATAGTGGTAGTCATGCCTCAATTAGTCTTGATGAAGATTTAAAGATGCCTTATCTATCTTATCCTGAAACACATTGTTTTGTAGAGCCTCTGGTCATAGCCTCATAATGGCACCTAGGGCCTATCCGGGGTGACTAAATAACCAATGATCAATGGAGAATGATTGCACAGGAATCTGTACTGATGCTGCGCTGCTTCTATCCTGTGTGCTACGTTACTTGTTACTGGGAAGCTGTCCAGCCTACTATATGTGTCATGAGTCAGAGAATGACAAGAGTTCCGTCTTGTGTTCGGGTGAAACTTGCACCATAACCCAACACAGGTTAACCTGGCCATCACCTCTCCCAGGCTTTTTGTCATGGCTGGCTTTGCATGTAAACAGGCCCTCCTCCCCATCTAAAGTACAATGTAAATCCCCAGCCCATAAAATGGGTATAGCCATATATGGTGTTAGCAGCTCCATAATATTCCAGAAAAAATGGTCTGCCATCTATATTTAGAGCATACACATTGACAAAACTTATCTTAAGCACAAACGTCCCTAGCACTATGTTGAAATATACGAGAGGTCCCAACTCTTGGTAAGTAACCCGCTCGCTAGAAAGAAGAGAAGCAGACACCTACCCAAGGGTGGTCATTCATAGAAGCCCTAAACTGCATAAGACAAAGAAGAACCCCCCGCTCCATATGTTGGGGGTGGCAACTATGGAGAGAGCAAAATAGGAGCAGTCACGAACCCACAGCATTAATTCGAGTATGAATAGAATGTTAAACATTTATACCGTGATAAGCACATACTGTTAATGTCTCTTGTTTGGCACCTCTAAAAGCCCAGTGTGCAGTATACGACAGCTGGCATTATCCTAGTAGCCGAGTGAAGAAAAACAATGCTGCAATGTGGTGTGTACCACCTCTCCTACCATCTAGGTATCTTCATCCATCTGACAGGTTGATCACAGGGAGTGTCAATGCTGCAGCCATCTCCTACCCTTACTGTCAGATCCCCTCCAGATTCGCTCAACAATTGTTCATCATTGTTTTGAGTGGGTGTCTCAGCCACAAGATTACCCTCTTCTCGGACTGCGAACCATGCCTGCTGGGAGGATACTTCTGCGCCTTCTCATGCTTTGTTAGATGATCGGTTAGTCCATCTTCTCTGTCATCTAGGTCCCACAGTAGTGGAACCATCAGGTCCTCTGCTCGTTCCATCCCCCAGCTTCAGCCACTTTCACATATCCTCCGGTGTCATGAAAAACTGTGAGAGACTTCAGTGTGGCAGGGAATATTAGCATGTACTGCACCCCCATTGCTTTGAGTTTTTGTCTTCAAATCCTCAAAAGATTTAGGCTGTTTCTACACATGTTGTGCATAATCTTGAAAATATGTTTTGTTAGGATTATTAATACTTTAATCTCAAACACAAATGTAATGGATACAGACAGCTTGCAAATATGAACCTGTAAGGATTATGAAGAAAACATATTTATTCATATTTTAATGCAAGTCATAATTTAAATTTGATAGATGTTATATATCAGCTCTATTCTTATAGAATATTACTACAGAGAAGATAGCATCGGTCTACACCAGTGACCTGCAATGCTAAATCTATGGGCCTAATCACAAAGAATTGTATATACCCAAGTGTAGATTATGTGCTATAAATTGGTAAATTTCATATTCTGATTCACAGAAATAGGGTAGGTGGAATCATATGTTAAAAAAACCCACATATACATATAGAAATGGTGCCGCTATGATGTGTTATAGGGCACTAGCAAATTCAGGGTACGATTGTGGATCTTTCATATGTGAATGTGCACACTCGTAGGATTGTGGGCATTCACATACCTCTTAACCCCGTCGAAGCTAGACCTCCCCCCCATGCTAAGCCTTTTTTTGGCTATGTGGGGTAGGCCCCTGCAACTTTTTGTTCACATAAGGTATCCACGTCAAATTTACGTCCTTTTTTTCCAACACCTTGAGACCGAGAATTAGCCAAAATACAGCTAATTGTTTTTGTTTTTAAACGGGAAAAAAGTGCTGCAGAAGAAAGCATCTGTTTTTTTCCCTGCAAATGGTATCAACCAAGGGTTTGTGGTGCTGAAATCATCATCTTCTCAGCTTTCAGGGACAGGCAGACTTTTGTCAGAAAACCAACATTTTCTACACAGTTTTACCATTTTACTGGGACATAGCCTATTTTTGCTATTTTTTGTGCGTTCAACCTTCTTCCAGTTAGTGGCAGAAATAGGTGTGAAAGCAATAATGGATCCTGGAAAGCACTACATTTCTGAAAAGTAGACAACATTTTGAATTCAGCAAGGGGTCATTTGTGAGGATCCTTCAAGGTTTTTTTATAGAAACGAACAGTTGAAAATAAAAAGTATTAAAATTGAGTTAAAAAAACAGCCATTTGTGCCAATGTTTTCACCTGTAACTTTTTTTTAAGTATGACAGATTTTTTAAAGCAATATACTGTTACATCTGCTGAACCCTTTTGGTTACGGGGATATATAGGACTTTTAGGTTCACCAAGAACCCGAGGAACCCAGAGCCAATAACTGATCTGCGTCTTTCAATTTGGTAAAATATAAAGAGTGAAAAATAGGTACCAAGGAAACCTATATATTTCTGAAATGGGAACAAAATATAGTTTAGAAGCAGTGGTTATTTGCACATCTCCAAAATTGTAGGTACCCATACAAGCATGTGAATTAGAGGTCATTTTTCAAAATGACATCTTTCTTACAAATTGTCTTACATTTGGAAGGCAGAAAAGCAAAGAAAGTCAATTGGTAATAACACTTGTTCTACTATTCTGTCTTTCCCTAAGTCACCCAATAAAAATGCTACCTCACTTGTGTGGGTAGGCCTGGTGTCTGCGACAGGAAACAGCCCAACACGCAACGTTGACACATCACATTTTTCCAGTAAAAACTACCCCTTTTTTTGCAATGCGCCTAGCTGTGGATTTTGAACCCTAGCTCAAGCAGCACGAAAGGAACCCTGGCAAACCTATACATTTTTTTAAACCTAGACACCGAGGGAAATGCAAGATGGGGTGACTTGTTGGGCTCTCACCAGGTTCTGTTACCCAGAATCCGTTGCAAACATCAAACTTTGTCAAACAAACTACATTTTCCTCACAATTCAGTGATGGAAAGTTCTGGAATCTGTGAGGAGGCACAAACTTCCACCCACCCAGCATTCACCAGCATTCACCAACTGATAAAAATGGTACCTCACTGAGCACGGTTTTAAGGCACTGACCAACCTAGCAAAAACACAACATTTTGATTTACCTCAGATATCCCTGCAAAGGTGGAAACCTGAAACATATTTCCAACATGTTACCTTTGCGAACGGGGCCTTAAGTATTTACCTTTTAGTCATCTATTCATTCACCTTTCGTCACTATCATATTAATACAAGATGTGTATCTGTTATCTTGTCCAATTACCTCAGGGTTTGGCAGAGGTTTTCTGCTTTAAACCAGGGCTACATTTAAAAGGGTTATGTTTTTTACATTCTCTGGAGTGGAAAGTGGGGGGGGGGTGAATAGGCCTTGGTGAGAGCATTTGGATGGAGAATGTGACAGTTATTAACATCTATGTTGGAAATATAGAAACCAAAATAGAAGCAACCCAGGACCGGTTTCGCCCTAGTTATGGGCACATCAGCCAGGTACAGCTTGGTTCCAGTGACACAGTGTTCACGGGACCCACGTCTGGGCATATATCCATGCTACTTAGGGCCATACATGAAGCTCAAAAAGTAATGAGAGGCTGCTTACAATAAGTCTAACCACTGGCAATAGCTTGGGGTAGCACTCCAACCCATCTTTCTTTACCTTACCATGCCACCTCAGTTTGGACCCAGCCATATGCAAATCAATCTTGACCATACTCCTCATGGGAACAGTTCGAAACCGTTCCTGGATTGCTTGTGTTCTAGTTCAGGGAGCCCTGGCCTGGCAGTACAGGCTGCTCTGTTCCCATAAGGAACAGGGTCAAAACTGATTTGCAGATGGATCTAAACTGAGGTGGAATGGTGAGTGGAGTTGGCCTAACGGCTAGGGTTGTTGACCTCGAATCTGGGGAACTGGTTTCGAGTTTCGGCAATGACGCTGTACATCCTGTGATTCTAGGCAAATTACTTTTTTTTGTTGTTGTTTTTTTTACAGAGTTTTATATAGCGAGAACTTGACCCAAATCGGGTATCAGAGCGCCTTACATAGCACCAGTTGCACTACATGAGGACACATTCATTTTTGTTAGGCACGGGGAGATTAAGTGATTTGCCCAGAATCACAGGATGTTCAGCGTCATTGCCGAGACTCGAACCCAGTTCCCCAGATTAGGCCAACTTCTCTCCCCACTTAATCTCCCCGAGCCTAACAAAAATGAATGTGTCCTCATGTTATGCAACTGGTGCTATGTAAAGCGCTCCGATTGGGGAGAAGTTCGCGCTATATAAAACTCCATAAAATAAAAACAAATTTAAAAAAGAGGGGTTGGGGTGCTACCCCAAGCTATTGGCAGTGGTTAGACCTTTTGTATGCTTCCCATTTGTCCTGAACCAAGCCATCCTAGACCTAGTCTTTTGGGTCCTGGTCCTGACAGTCCTGGTAATTTCTATGATCCTCCTGTGGTGGTCATCCTAAACATTTTTCTTGTGACCAGCTTGGTACTTTCTGCTTCCCCTAGTCCTAGATCCTCCTGGTCATGTTCCTCCCTAGTTCCCTTTTTTCTGGTCAACTGGCCTTGGCATTTCACATCCTGGTCCTCTTGGTACTGCTTTCCCCTTAGCCCCTTTTGCTACTTATGTCCTAGTCCTCTTAGGCATAACCTAACTAGTCCTCGCTTCCCTAGTTTGGGGCATCCTTGTCCTCATTCTTAACTTGGTACTCTGGGCCCTGGTCCATCCAGCCAATGTTATTCCCAGTTCTCCTGGTCCTGATCCTTGTAGCTCAACAAGTCCTCTGTGAACTGGTCCTGATCCTCTTTGCTCTGGTCCTCCTGGTGCCCTTGATCCTGACCTTTCTGCTTTTTCCAGTCCTTGTCCTGCTTATCCTGATCACCGTGCATCAGTTTTTGTTGTCCTGATCTTCCTAGTCCTTCTGAATCAGGCTCTCAGCCTTATTACTAATTTGTCTGGTCCTCCTGGAACTGGTCTTCTGATATTGGCCCCAGTGTCCTTGGTTTTCCTAGCCCCACTAGTCTACTTAGTTCCCTAGGTCCTCCTGCCCCATCCCAGCCCTCCTAGTCCCCCTGCCCCTCTGGTTTGCCTGTTTCTGATCCATATTGTTCTTGTCCACCTGACCTTGGTGCCCTCTGACCTCATTCTTCAGACTATGGTCCCACTAGGTCTTCTCTTCTTGGTCCTTGTCCATTGGGCCCTTGTCCTCCTAGTCACCATGGCACAAGTACCCAGGGCCCATTTAGCCATAGTCACCCTTATTTATGGTCCTGCTGAGTCAGATCCTTATGGAACATCTGATCTGATGCTGGCTTTGGGCCTCTTCATCCTTCTTAATTCTCCTGGTCCTTCGAGCTCTGGTCCCTCCTGGACTTCCCAGTCCTGGTCCTTCTCATGCTGGTCCCCTGGTCCTCCTCATCTGATTTCTGTGATTCTTTCCTACTGTCCATGGTCCTCCCGTCCCTTGATGTCATCGTATTGGTCCTCTTTGGATCTGGTCCACCTGGTTCTGCTCCTCCTCTCCCTGGTCTTTCTAGTTCACCCATCCTGATCCTAGATAGTCCTCTCACACCTATTCTAGTCCTCCTAGCCCTGGTCTTCCTACTCTTGGCCTTTCTATTCCTTCTAGCTCAGCTCATTGTGGTCCTGATCCCCCTGGTCACATCCTCTTGATTCTTCTGATTCTTCTCACCTTACTCCTGGTAACTTTGTCCTGTTTCTCCTGTTCCAGTTATTCTTAGTTCTGCCTTAACTTGGTGCCCTTGTGTCTTGTATTTTAGGCTCCAGGTCCTTTTTGTCATTGTTCTCCTGGCTCTGGTCACCCTGGCCCTCTTGGTGGACCTACCGATCCTTCTCCTTCTATCCTCAGGTCCTTTTCACCCTGACTTTCAAGTATAGCCTCCAAGGCTGCCATAACTTTTTTTGCGGCTTCCAAATTATTTTGCTGAGACAAAACTGTCAAGGTCGGAAATGATGGCCCAGTTCAGACAGTACTCTGTCCACTTAAAAGACCCATATAAAAGCGCATCTACAATTTCCAAGGTACACTGGGTGCATGACAAAAAGGCTAGTAGGTGCTTAAGGGGGCCACTCATGACATGGGACCTCTATGGATCTATGCCTGAAACCCGCTCTCGAAGGTGAGTAGTGTGGAAAAAGTGTTTTATTTAGCTGGCAGCTCAATGAATAGATACTTTCCTCACAAATTAACTAAATGTTTTGCTTATCTCTCACTTTTCTTGTTCCAGGTGGAGTCTCCTAATTGTGTCCTCCTCCAATTAACTCCTGCAAGCACTGCAAAGCAATGTGTCCCTTAGCACCAGTTATCTAGTGTCAGTGCTTCCTTCCAGGGTGGCCTAGATACCACCTGTCTTTCTGTGCTCCCTGTTTGCTCTGCTTATCTGCTGCTGCTCTGTTGCCAGGTCTGAAGTATTAAGCAAGCACAATCCCCTTGAAAAGGAGTTCACCTAAAACAAGCACAAGGACTTCTATAAGAAACCCAAAATGAATCCAGCCCTTAAAAATCATCAAAAGGAGATTAACATTGAAACATTAGTCTCACAAGTTAAGGAAACATGTATATAGCATGCATTAAAAACATACTAATAATTATTCAGAGATAACTGTAGAGAGTGCCATGCAGACTACCAAATATTCCCAGACTGCTGCGCAAAAATAGCTGTGTGTCATAACCTGAGGTCCCTGAAGCAAAAGTGTGATTTTTACATTTCTTATTTACATTTTATACCAACATAAATGTATTTGATTTTACTTTTTTGTATCTGTAAGAAAAGTATTTGAATTAATGTGCCTACGTTTGCACATATTTTTGTATATCAGCACAAGCACTTTTTTTCAACTGTTTTACACTCTTTCTTGCATTACCATATGGCCATCACATTGCCATTGTCCGTAGTCCTGTTATTCTTGTCCAGCTATATAAAGACCTCCATCACGCTACTTATTCAGTTGCCGGTCAAATAGTCTATAATTTCTGCTAATTTTTGCTTTTTAGTCAGTGACTGGCTAAATAGTGAAGTTTTAGATATTTAGCCAGCTAGAAGCTTGAAATCTCAGATTATGTGCTATTTAGCGGGCAGCTGGGTAAATAACAGAGATTGTGTACTATTTGGTCATCGGCAGGATACATATCCACTTCTTTTGGGGTGGGATTAATGCTGGCGTGGTGTTTGCACTCATTTTAGGTAGAAGTGTGGAAAAAGTAGGCATATTCCTTCCTTTAATAGGTTGCATAGGCTTCTGTTCATATTATTTGGCCAGCCGCAGGCTAATAAACAGATATTAAATTCTATTTTCCTGGCCTTGGGCAAATAGGTTGCATAGGTTTCTGTTCATGTCACAGTCTGGAGTAATGGGACTCTCATACTATAATGACAGCATTTTAGCTCAAATTTGAACAGGAGTACTCTGTGCACTCCCTTGGCTTGCTCTAAGAGATAAACTGGGAGAAATCCAAGTGCTCGCCTACATGTAACTATATACATCAGATACAAAGTCACAGTTCCATATTTCACTGTACTGGTGTACCCTATAGTAGCATACCAGCACAATGTTGCTCCTAAAACACTTGTCGTCAGGTTACACCAAGCACCCATTTACACAGTCAGCAAAATTAGGCCTAAGCTATCTGTGATCACCAAGAAACATGCATTCTGTTTGTCTAAGAGAAGGGTAAGCAACTGGTAAAGATCATCGGGCACTTCTCTTTGAAACCTAAGTCATACCCCTAGAGGTCTTTGAATATGACAGAGCCACCCAACCAGAGACGGATCAGAACATAATGCCCTCAACACATCATCACAGATGGACTCAAACTCCAGTATGTGATGGAAAATTTGGAATTGCACGAGGAAGCACCTCCGATAGCCAGTTGTGTCACAAGGCCATACTAATGGTAGACGCACCACTACACAGATGCCAACATAACATAAAAAGAAACACCACTTTGATTTTGGTTGGATTTAATAGTGTGCCTTTGTTCTGTTTGTGCTTACCTTGCCCACTAAAGGTCAAGCTAGTGCAGCTGAACTGAAGGAAGATGCTCACTGCAAAAAGACCCATTTAGCTTCATTATGTGGTTGTTGCACACTGGGCCCAGCTCGACTCCCCACACAGCCTAACGAATACATCCAGGCAGAAGGAACTATCGATTCTTCCCCTGTGTGGCTGCCATGTTAGTGAAGGACACTTATTTACACCGCAGGCAGTGAAGTTTAGGTTCTGAGGAGGATGCACAGTCTTTGTGAATTCAAAATGTGATTGTTGCCTGGGGAAAAGATGCTTGTTTCCGGTTCAGGAAAGACCTGGCTTGGCAGTTCGGGTTGGGCTGTTCCCATGAGGCACAGGGTCAAGACTGATTTGCATATAGCTGGGTCTGAACTGAGGTGGCGAAGTGAGCTAAAGCATGATGATGGATTCAACCCAGATCTGTGACTGGGGGTGAGTGTCTGAAAAGTTTCAGCGCTCCTCCATCATCTCCTTGTGTTTGAAAAGAAACAAGTATCAGATTCATTTCACATCACCTGCCCAACTGTAGACTGGACATTTTAGGTGGACAAGTGTCTTTTGTAGATGACATAATAGGAACCGGCTGACCATCGTGGCCCAGATTTACTAACATTTGATGCAGCGCAATACAGCAAGACAACTTGCTGGGCTGGACTGCGTCACATGGAGAGAGCAGAAATAATTACTAGCATATGGCGCAATCGTGCTCTCTCTCTCTGCACTGGCTCATTGTGGCTGCCAAGCGCCAAGGCAGGCACCCTTGCGCCCTGGTGCAAGGGTGCCTGCGTTACAGCCAGGACTGTTTTTGTGCAGTAAGGTACACCTTCCTACACAAAAACAATCCCCATAGGCATTTTCCTCTTTCTATGTGTACTGCAGAATGCAGCACACGTAGAAAGAGGAAATAATGAGGAGAAATAAACATATTTCTCCTCGTTAGGCCTGACCTAGAAATTCGTAGCATTTTGGCACATTCCAAAGTTTACTATCCTTAATAAATCCCAGAATGTGCCAAAATCCATGGGTGGATGTTTGGGAATGGCCACACTCCACCCATAAAATGCCTTTCCCATTAAGAGTAATGAAAGACAGTGACCTGCGTTGCCTTGCGCTATATAAGATTACAATGCCATTCAGAGCCCATCAAGGCAGCTGTGCCTGGCTTAGTAAATCTAACTTAAGGACTTGAGTTGCCTTGCACTGCCTTGCCTGGTGCAAGGACAATACAAGCCCTTGATGAATCTGGGCCCTAGAGTTTCGCTGTCTTATCATGGATACACGTAAAATGCAGTATTATGAGTCATACTAAACTCATCAATAATCAGTAAATCTGAATGTTGTTGACACCACCATTTTCCTTTCCCAACGACAGTGGCAAACACATCCAAGTCTGAACTTGGATCTGATGATGAAGGGAGGGTGGCGGGGATGAGAGGGATATGAAATGAGGGAAGGCAGACAAGAGACATCATCGGTTTGTAGTTGCACAGATCATTTTGGCAGATGGAAGTTTTCTCTGATTTTCAACAGTCTCTCACAAGTAACAGGTTTATTATACCGAACAGAACACCAGACTGCTGTTTCTCTCTGCTTAAAATACACAGGCCCTGATTACGATGTCGGGCGGACGCACCGTTGCGGTGAAGGAACCGCCCGGCCATAGGTCGGCAGTTCCTACAACCTAATTAGGATGTGATCGCACATAGTACAGTCAGAAGCATCCATTTTCCAATGGGAGCTTGTGCGGTGACCTGAAAACGCCCGCAGCTCAAGCTCCCATTTAAAAATGGGTGTTTTCAAACTTCCTGCCACACGGTGCAGGGATGTTTAGGGGCATCATAGGTGCCCCCCCCAGTCCACATTGCGGAGAGCCAGGGGGTAATGGGGCACTGCTAGGGCCCCCCAATGTTGCTTTCCGACAGCCTTTCCATGTCGGAAAGGCCGACATGGAATGGCTGTCAGAAACCGACATCATAATCCCGACAGAGGAAACACTGTACTTAAGGGATTATGGAGTGTTTCCAACTGACCGACTGGAACCACGTCGGATTCACCCGCCGGTTTAAACTCCAACCGCCATTATCTTAATACAGTAGTCAGACTTTAAACCTACCATGTCGGGTGGAAAGCCTCCGACCGCTGGTCGAAGACTTTCCGCCCAACATCGTAATCGAGCCCACAGTGTTTTTTCATTTATATGGATTTCGCATAAATGGCAACATTCTACAGAATATGAGTGTAAGAAATTGCATTACTAGTTTTGTAGGATGTGAGGCCTGTGCAAGTAATAGGTCAACAATTACTCCTCACTGGGAACCAAGTTCCCCATTGTAGCACTCTCACTTTCTCAGGGTAGCAAAGCAGAGCAGTCCACAGCCTACTCAGGGGAGGTGGTGTGAGCCAGTAATTACCATTTGCTGGCACGCAGTACTAACACTGAATAAATGATTGTTCAGTCTGTGCTTTTTATTTGAAGAAGGAAAAGTACATTTATAACACACACTACTATGCATTCATTTATAAACCTTAACATAAGGCAGATAGAGATACCTTTGATTACATCCTGAAATCACATGTGACCTCTACTGGGTAATGAGCCCTCAATCACAGTACTTCCCTGTTCATACCAGATAGCACATCACAATATATAGAAGGATCACTTTAAATAAAGTAGGATCTATTGGCTTTGTCAAGAAGTCATTGTAGGAGAGTAGGATCTGCTTCACATGGGTACCCCCACTTTTTGCTGATGCTTCACTGTTTTTCGACCTTAGTCTGGCTGGGGCCTGCTAATCAGAACCCCAGCCTAGCTGCTTCCTCTCTAAAATGGTTTCCATGTGCCTTAGGCACATCTCTGATTGGAATCTGGAGTGCCCTTATAAGTCCCTAGTATATGGTATACTATGTACCCAGGGCATAGGTACCTCAGAGGCCTACCAGGGGCTGCAGCATGTATTGTGCCACCCCTGGAAGGCCATCCAAACTGACACCACAGGTCTGCTACTGCAGCCTGGGTAAGGTGGTGCATGCACCCCTTACTGTGATATAGGCTACCTATATCACTATATACATACACACATATAAACCTATAAGTCACTCCTATGGCAGGCCTTATCAATCCTGAAGCCACAGTGCGTGGTTCCTATGTGAGAGGGTGCCCCTGCATGAGCAGGGCCCCTCTGCAGCGTTCGGAGACCCTTCTCTGATGCTGTTTGTAGTGCAGCCTGACCATATACTCTTAAGCGCATTATAACCTCGCGTTAAATGCTAACTTTGGGATGGCTGCACGGAAACATGTCGTGTTTGGTGTCAAACATCTTGGAATACTACCCCCCCGCCAGTTCGTGAGGCGGGGGTAGCATTCCACCCTTCTAGAGGGAAAGACATGTACACACCGGTATGCCCGGTACTGACTTTCCAAGCCCTGGCATCACAAAATGGATGCCGCTGCCACAGACACGAGTCTGGCCTCCTGCTGCTGACCGAAACTCCGGCAGGGGAGGCCTGGACATTAGGTTTCCTGTCCCAGGGAGGTGTGACCACCTCCCCAGACAGGATAGTGTGTATTGGGGCTGGGCGGGAGCACTCTCTGGTGCTTTGAAGTCCTGCACTGGGGGCACACTTGGTGTCCCTGTGCATACCCCAGTTCTGCTCTGGCACGAAACTGGACAAAGGGAAAGGGGTGTAACCACCCCTCTGCCCTGACCCTCCCATAGGTGGGGTCACAGAGTATGTCCAACCCCCTACCTTAGTATAAGTAGTGGAACCCAGTCCTTAGGACTTTAGATTCTACCTGGACGAAACTCTGATACAGAATCCTGGACCTTCGACGCTCTACTTTAAGATTAGAGGACTGAAGAATCTCCCTTGGGGTCAAGGAGTGACTCCCCTGCTTGGCAGGCACCAAAGAAGCAATTGTCCGGTCTGCATCGCTGAAGCTCCCGTCGAACGCCGAAGTCTTTGCATCACCAGAGGTGGATTTCCAGACTTCTCCGAGGCTGCCCTGAGTCCCCAGCAAAGCTGAGGCCTGTAGCTGTCGTGGGTAACGTAGAACTGTGACTCCTGGACACCGAACGCATTTGCAAGTGCATCCTCTTCTGGGTCTCCCATGAAGTCGTGCTTTGGGCTCTGAGTAGCCCCAGCCTCCAGCACCAACTGCACCGAAGATCACTGGCTCCCACTCCACGAGTGTCCTGTGAGCCAGCTCCATGTGCACCATCTCGAGGCTCCTTCGCGGTCGCTAGTCCGTTGGCTAGTGGGCCCTCCCGAAGGCCAATCTTTTTCTGCTTGGGCTCCCTGGTTGCTCCAGGTGTGCCCTGACTTATCCTTGCTGGGTGAGTCCCCCAGACCTTGCTGGTCTGCAACATCGTCCTTCTTTGCTTTCCACGAGACTTGCCGTTGCCAAGGCTTGTTGGGTCCAATCCGGTCGCTGACACCCCTGCAATCGACAAACGTCATGGGACAGCTCGAATCCAGCTCCTGGTTGTCGTCGACGCCTCCTGGACCTCGTGGCTGAAGAGTCAAGACGACCATAAACCTACCTGAAGCCCTCGACATCGGTGGGCATCTGCTCATCGCCTTCCTGGTCACTGGCTAGTGACCCAGACTCTGTCCCCTCTGCTCTCAGGTTCTTCAGATCTTCGATCCACCTTTGGATCCACCCGAACACTTTCGACTTGGTCGCCAGCAGCACTTTGCAGCAGATCGCCATAGAAAGCGACGACGAAACCCGACCCCGAAAGACACCTATGCACCCGGCTTCCCTGGGTGAGGTAACTCGAGTACTCCGGTGCTCCCGTGGGTATAGACACTAGAACAGCCTAGTTCTCAAAGGGTTTGCTCCAAGTCCTCCTCTAAGTGTCCCTTTTCTTTTAAATTCTAATCGCGACTTTCCCCATAGAAGTTAACGGTGGTTCGCGGTTGTGTTCATACACTGCACGCGTCCCCCGTGGGTCCCCTGTGTCACTGCCTTGGGTGGTTCCTTGTGGTCCAAGTACTTCTACAGGCTCTAGGCCTTGTGTCTAGCTCAGTCGTGGTTCTTATACCACTTTATTGGTATATGGTTTGGTACGCCCCTGGGTCTCAAACGTGTATTTGTGCTATTACTGTAGATAACTAACTCGTAACGTATGTACTTCAAACTCTAGCCTCATAAAGAGACTAGAGGGGTGTGTTTAGTAATAAATACATATATTTTGAATATATACCTGGTGTGGGCCTCTTTCATTTGGTCACTCAAGAGATTATAGACTGGTAAAACAAGCTGCTTTACATTCCTTCAAGACTTAGCCTGAAGGCTGCTCTCCATAGCTACCACTAGGATAGCTTTCAATAAAGGTTGTCTTTAACCTATCTCCAATAAGGGGTTGTTTGGACTGGTGCAAGGTGCCCACTATAATTAGTGGACAGCATATGCCAGGCCAACTTCTCACATTGGTGTGCAGCGTGTGGGATTCCAGCTTGCTATTGTTTTACCAGATAATCTCAATTGAATTGATCAACTGAAAACCACTAAGGGTACCTAAGGTACATATAATCAAGCTTAGTAATACAGTAAGTTCTACTGAACTTAGAGTTGTGTGTTAAGGGACAGCACACCCTTTCTACAACTCAAGAGAGTTTAGTAGGCCACACTAGAGTAGGTAGTGCATACACCACACCTCACTAGTGATGTCTTCAAAGCCAGGACCCAGTGAGTCCTTGCCAGAAGCCAGTGGGCTTCTTCCCTCCAAGTATGATAGACTCCCATTCTTGGAATTGAGAGCCTTATGCACTACTAGGAAGTTGAAGACAGGCAAAAGTGCCAGCACCCAACACCTCAGGGAGGTGTTACTAGCTGATGATCTCAGCAGGCCCCTAGGGTCTGAAGGGGTAGGCAAAGAGGGTGGGGCAGAAGATGAGGAAGGGGCCAGGGGTGAAGAAACCCAGGCCCCCCTCTGAAACTGGCCAGGAAGGTGAAAATGACCTTGTCCTGGAGAATCCAATTCCTCCTGTGGAGGAGGAGGAGGGAGAGGATCAGACTGACCTCCCCTTTGTCCCCCAGGAAGAGTTCTGAGTGTGCCCAGAAGGTCTAGGTCTCCTTCTCAGGAGTCTAACCACTCTGACACCTCAATAGGGACCTCTGTCACCTCTCATAGGAGGGAATCCTCTCATGAGAGGAGAAAGAGACTGATTCAATATGAGCAAGCTCAACTTGAACTCAGGAAACAGCAATTGGCTATAGACAGGGAGTCCCTAGATCTCTATAGAGAGAGACAAAAGTTGGGACTAGAGTCCCATGGTGGCAGCAGTTTCCCCAAAGATAGGGAAAGGTCTTATGACCATAGAAACCTGAGCAAGATTGTCCCTCCCTACCAGAGTGGGGATGATATCCACAAATGGATAACTGCTCTAGAGAGGGCCTGTAAAGTACAGAGGGTCCCTCAGGAGCAGTGGGCAGCAATCTTGTGGCTCTCCTTTGCAGACAAAGGTAGAGACAAGCTCCTCACTGTTAGAGAGGAGGATGCTGATAATTACAAAGTCTTGAAGAGTGCTCTAATTGATGGGTTTGGCCTAACCACTGAACAATACAGGTTAAAGTTCAAGGATACCCAAAAAGCACAGACTCAAGACTGGGTGGACTTTGTTGATTGTTCTGCCAAGGCTCTGGAAGGTTGGTTATTGGGCAGTAAGGTATGTGACTTCACAGGATTGTACAATCTGATAATGAGGGAGCAGATTCTTAATAACTGTCAAAATCAGCTGTTGCATCAGCACCTGGTAGACTCTGATCTGACCTCTCCCCAAGAATTGGGAAAGAAGGCAGACAAATGGGTCAGAACCAGGGTGAAGCAGAAGGTACAGAACCAAGGTGGTGACCCTAAGAAGCAAGATTCGAAAACCTCTGATAAGGGTGGGGAGAAGGGTAAAGATCAAAAGTCTTCACAAGGCCCCCAAAATCTTCTTCAGGTGAGGATTCACAGTCTACCAAAGGGAAAGGCCAAAGAAAACCATGGTGCAAGGTCTGTAAGCAAAAGACCCACTGGACCAGTGATTGCACCAAGTCTAAAGACTCGACTCCAGCCCCCACCAATGCCCCTAAGGCACCTGCTCCCCCTAGTGCAGTTACAGTTGGTGGTAGGACTACACAAGCCAAGGGTTTAGTAGGGTTGACCCTGGGTAAAGAGATGAGCTCTGACCTAGTCAGAGAACTCACTCAGGCTGTCCTAGTCTGTGATGGAGGCATGGATATGACCTCCTCTGTGAGTCCCAGTAATCTGGGCAAGTACAGACAACAGCCTTTAATCAATGGAAGAGAGGCTTTGGCATTTAGGGACACAGGGGCAAGTGTCACCATGGTGACACAAGACCTTGTGAATCCTGGGCAGATTATACTTGGTGAAATGTACCAAGTGACCAATGCTAGCAACGTCAGAACAGACCATACTCTGGCAGTTGTTAACTTCTCCTGGGGAGGGGTAACTGGCCTTAAGAAGGTTGTGGTAAGTGCAGACCTACCCGTTGAATGCTTGCTTGGCAATGACTTAGAAACTTCAGCTTGGGCAGAAGTGGAGCTCAGGACCCATGCAGAAATGCTGGGGATCCCTGCAGATGTGTTTGCTGTGACCAGGTCACAAGCCAAAATGTCTAGCACTGAACAGGCCTTGGATTCTGGAATAATGGACCAAGTGCCTTCCAAGAAGAGGAGTAGTAGGGTAAAGGCAGTGCCTTCCCCTTGGCTCAGAAGGAAGATCAGTCCCTTGAGGGGGATGATCTCAGTCCTGAGGAAGGAACTGTCCCAGAGGAGCTTGAACCTGAACAGGTTGAGTTCTTGGGGACAGGGGGACCTTCCAGGGCAGATCTGAGCCAGGAGCAGCAGAGCTGCCCCTCTCTTGAACCCCTCAGACAGCAAGCTGCTGCTGAGGCTGCTGGGAAAGCTAGTGGTCCCCATACTGTGTATTGGGATGATGGACTCTTGTACTCAGAGTGTAGAGACCCCAAGCCTGGTGCTACCAGGAGGTTGGTTATACCTCTGAAGTTCAGGGGCTTCCTATTGACCCTAGCCCATGATATTCCCTTAGCAGGTCACCTGGGCCAGAACAAGACTTGGGACAGAATTGTCCCTCACTTTCACTGGCCCCACATGTCTGAAGACACCAAGGAGTTTTGTCGCTCCTGTGTAACCTGCCAGGCCAGTGGCAAGGCAGGTGGCACTACAAAGGCCCCCTGATACCACTACCTGTGGTGGGGGTTCCCTTTGAAAGGGTGGGGATTGACATTGTTGGTCCCATGGATCCCCAAACAGCATCTGGGCACAGGTTTATCCTGGTGGTAGTGGATCATGCCACCAGGTACCCAGAGGCTATACCCCTTAGGACCACTACAGCACCTGTGGTGGCAAGGGCCCTCCTGGGAATTTTCTCAAGAGTGGGCTTCCCTAAGGAGGTTGTATCAGACAGGGGTGCAAACTTTATGTCTGGATACTTAAAAGCAGTGTGGAAGGAGTGTGGAGTGACTTACAAGTTCACCACACCCTATCACCCACAATGCAATGGTTTAGTTGAGAGATTCAACAAAACCTTGAAGGGCATGATTAAAGGGCTCCCAGAAAAGCTTAGGCGAAGATGGGACATACTCTTGCCCTGCCTTTTATTTGCGTACAGGGAGGTGCCTCAAAAGGGGGTTGGCTACAGCCCTTTTGAACTTTTGTTTGGTCACCCTGTCAGGGGTCCATTGTGCTTGGTGAAGGAAGGATGGGAGTTACCTCTCAAGCTCCCCAAAGCAAGACATAGTGGACTATGTACTTGGTCTCCGCTCCCGGATGGCTGAGTATATGAAAAAGGCAACTAAAAACCTTGAGGCTAGCCAGGAACTTCAAAAGGCCTGGCATGACCAAAAGGCTGTACTGACTGTTTATCAGCCAGGACAGAAGGTGTGGGTGTTGGAGCCAGTGACCCCATTAGCTCTCCAAGACAAATGGAGTGGACCCCACACCATTGTTGAGCAGAAGGGTGAGGTTACCTACTTAGTAGACCTAGGAACACCCAGGAGTCCCCACAGGGTTCTCCATGTCAACAGGTTAAAACCATATGTGGACAGGGCAGACATGGGCTTGCTCATGGCTACTGATGAGGGACAGGAGGAAGAGAGTGACCCACTCCCTGACCTGCTCTCACAGAACCCTGGTGATGGGTCAGTAGATGGTGTAGCCTTGGCAGGCAGCCTCACTACCCAGCAGCAGACTGATTGCAGACAGGTGCTCAATCAGTTCAGACACATATTCTCACTGACACCCAGTCAGACTACCTGGTGCACTCATGAAGTGGACACTGGGGACAGTCTGCCTATTAAAAATAAGATTTATAGGCAACCTGACCATGTCAGGGACTGTATCAGGACAGAAGTCCAGAAGATGTTGGATTTGGGAGTTATTGAACCCTCAGATAGCCCTTGGGCTAGTCCAGTGGTCCTTGTGCCAAAACCTCACACCAGTGGTGGGAAAAGAGAGATGAGGTTTTGTGTGGACTACATGGGTCTCAATGCAGTCACTAGGACTGATGCCCATCCAATACCAAGGGCAGATGAGCTAATAGACACTTTGGCCTCAGCCAAGTATCTAAGCACATTTGACCTGACAGCTGGCTACTGGCAGATCAGACTAGCTGATGATACAAAGCCAAAGACAGCATTCTCAACCCCTAGTGGGCATTATCAATTTGTGGTGATGCCCTTTGGTCTGAAGAATGCACCTGCCACTTTTCAGAGGTTGGTGAATACAGTCCTTACAGGTCTGGAAGCCTATAGTGCAGCATATCTAGATGATATTGCTGTCTTTAGCTCCACCTGGGAGGATCACCTGGTCCACCTCAGAAATGTTTTACAGGCCCTGCAGAAAGCAGGCCTGACTATCAAGGCCACCAAGTGCCAGATAGGGCAGAGTCAGGTTGTGTACCTGGGCCACCTTGTGGGTGGAGGCCAGGTTCAACCACTGCAGAGCAAGATCCAGACCATCATGGACTGGACTGCCCCAACTACCCAGACTCAGGTGAGAGCCTTCTTAGGCCTGACTGGGTACTATAGGAGATTTGTCAAGGGGTATGGATCAATAGTGACACCCCTGAATGACTTAACTTCAAAGAAAATGCCCAAAAAGGTTCAGTGGACAGCTAGCTGTCAAAAGGCATTTGATGACCTGATGCAGGCCATGTGCACTGCTCCCATTCTACAGAGTCCTGATTACTCCAAGAAGTTCATTGTTCAAACTGATGCATCTGAATTGGGGGTAGGGGCTGTACTGTCACAATTGAATGATGAAGGTCAGGATCAGCCAGTAGCTTTCATTAGCAGAAGGCTGACCCCTAGAGAGAAACGTTGGTCAGCCATTGAGAGGGTGGCCTTTGCTGTGGTCTGGGCTCTGAAGAAGCTGAGGCCATACTTGTTTGGTACTCACTTCCTTGTTCAAACAGACCATAAGCCCCTCTTATGGCTAAAACAAATGAAGGGTGAAAACCCCAAACTGCTTAGGTGGTCCATTTCCCTACAGGGGATGGACTTCACAGTGGAACATAGACCTGGGAGTAACCATGCCAATGCAGATGGACTCTCTAGGTACTTCCACTTAGAACATGAAGACTTAACTGGGCAAGGTTAGTTTAATGTCCCTACGATTGGGGGGTTGTGTAGGAGAGTAGGATCTGCTTCACATGGGTACCCCCACTTTTGCTGATGCTTCACTGTTTTTCGACCTTAGTCTGGCTGGGGCCCTGCTAATCAGAACCCCAGCCTAGCTGCTTCCTCTCTAAAATGGTTTCCATGTGCCTTAGGCACATCGCTGATTGGAATCTGGAGTGCCCTTATAAGTCCCTAGTATATGGTATACTATGTACCCAGGGCATAGGTACCTCAGAGGCCTACCAGGGGCTGCAGCATGTATTGTGCCACCCCTGGAAGGCCATCCAAACTGACACCACAGGTCTGCTACTGCAGCCTGGGTAAGGTGGTGCATGCACCCCTTACTGTGATATAGGCTACCTATATCACTATATACATACACACATATAAACCTATAAGTCACTCCTTTGGCAGGCCTTATCTATCCTGAAGGCAGAGTGCGTGGTTCCTATGTGAGAGGGTGCCCCTGAATGAGCAGGGCCCCTCTGCAGCGTTCGGAGACCCTTCTCTGATGCTGTTTGTAGTGCAGCCTGACCATATACTCTTAAGCGCATTATAACCTTGCGTTAAATGCTAACTTTGGGATGGCTGCACGGAAACATGTCGTGTTTGGTGTCAAACATCTTGGAATACTACCCCCCCACCAGTTCTGGCGGCGGGGGTAGCATTCCACCCTTCTAGAGGGAAAGACATGTACACACCGGTATGCCCGGTACTGACTTTCCAAGCCCTGGCATCACAAAATGGATGCCGCTGCCACAGACACAAGTCTGGCCTCCTGCTGCTGACCGCAACTCCGGCAGGGGAGGCCTGGACAATAGGTTTCCTGTCCCAGGGAGGTGTGACCACCTCCCCAGACAGGATAGTGTGTATTGGGGCTGGGCGGGAGCACTCTCTGGTGCTTTGAAGTCCTGCACTGGGGGCACACTTGGTGTCCCTGTGCATACCCCAGTTCAAACCGGCTCAGGGGCTTCCAGCCCCTGCTCTGGCGCGAAACTGGACAAAGGGAAAGGGGTGTAACCACCCTCTGCCCTGACCCTCCCATAGGTGGGGTCACAGAGTATGTCCAACCCCCTACCTTAGTATAAGTAGGGGAACCCAGTCCTTAGGACTTTAGATTTTACCTGGACGAAACTCTGATACAGAATCCTGGACCTTCGACGCTCTACTTTAAGGTTAGAGGACTGAAGAATCTCCCTTGGGGTCAAGGAGTGACTCCCCTGCTTGGCAGGCACCAAAGAAGCAATTGTCCGGTCTGCATCGCTGAAGCTCCCGTCGGACGCCGAAGTCTTTGCATCACCAGAGGTAGATTTCCAGACTTCCCCGAGGCTGCCCTGAGTCCCCAGCAAAGCTGAGGCCCGTAGCTGTCGTGGGTAATGTGGAACCGTGACCCCTGGACACCGAACGCATTTGCAAGTGCATCCTTTTCTGGGTCTTCCACGAAGTTGTGCTTTGGGCTCCGAGTAGCCCCAGCCTCCAGCACCAACTGCACCGAAGATCACTGGCCCCCACTCCACGAGTGTCCTGTGAGCCAGCTCCACGTGCACCGTCTCGAGGCTCCTTTGCGGTTGCTAGTCCATTGGCTAGTGGGCCCTCCCGAAGGCCAATCTTTTTTTACTTGGGCTCCCTGGTTGCTCCAGGTGTGCCCTGACTTATCCTTGCTGGGTGAGTCCCCCAGACCTTGCTGGTCTGCAACATCGTCCTTCTTCGCTTTCCATGAGACTTGCCGTTGCCAAGGCTTGTTGGTTCCAATCCGGTCGCCGACACCCCTGCAATCGACAGACATCGTGGGCAGCTCGAATCCAGCTCCTGGTTGTCGTCGACGCCTCCTGGACCTCGTGGCAGAAGAGTCAAGACGACCGTCAACCTACCTGAAGCACTCGACATCGGTGGGCATCTGCTCATCGCCTTCCTGGTCACTGGCTAGTGACCCAGACTCTGTCCCCTCTGCTTTCAGGTTCTTCAGATCTTCGATCCACCTTTGGATCCACCCGAACACTTTCGACTTGGTCGCCAGCAGCACTTTGCAGCAGATCGCCATAGAAAGCGACGACGAAACCCGACCCCGAAAGACACCTATGCACCTGGCTTCCCTGGGTGAGGTAACTCGAGTACTCCGGTGCACCCGTGGGTATAGACACTAGAACAGCCTAGTTCTCAAAGGGTTTGCTCCAAGTCCTCCTCTAAGTGTCCCTTTTCTTTTAAATTCTAATCGCGACTTTCCCCATAGAAGTTAACGGTGGTTCGCGGTTGTGTTCATACACTGCACGCGTCCCCCGTGGGTCCCCTGTGTCACTGCCTTGGGTGGTTCCTTGTGGTCCAAGCACTTCTACAGGCTCTAGGCCTTGTGTCTAGCTCAGTCGTGGTTCTTATACCACTTTATTGGTATATGGTTTGGTACGCCCCTGGGTCTCAAACGTGTATTTGTGCTATTACTGTAGATAACTAACTCGTAACGTATGTACTTTTGAACTCTAGCCTCATAAAGAGACTAGAGGGGTGTGTTTAGTAATAAATACATATATTTTGAATATATACCTGGTGTGGTCCTCTTTCATTTGGTCACTCAAGAGATTATAGACTGGTAAAACAAGCTGCTTTACATTCCTTCAAGACTTAGCCTGAAGGCTGCTCTCCATAGCTACCACTAGGATAGCTTTCAATAAAAGTTGTCTTTAACCTATCTCCAATAAGGGGTTGTTTGGACTGGTGCAAGGTGCCCACTATAATTAGTGGACAGCATATGCCAGGCCAACTTCTCACAGTCATCACAACAGTAATATAAAGAAAGCCTATTGGCTTTGTCAAAGGTTACTACATTAATATAGAAGGCAAGCCTATTGACTGTGTCAAGGGGTTGCCACATTATGAATCACCATTATGTCATTGAAATCAGTAACGATGTTTCAAATGCAATCATACATCACTGTGAGTAATATATTATCAATAAAGCATTTAAAATAACAATATGAGTTTGTCTTTCTTGTACATCTTTAGACCACATAAAATGCAGTTGTAGAACCATCCACTAGAGATCACTGAACTCCCAGGCTGTAGTACAAAGGTTCCAGTGAGGGAATTGCTTAAACAAGTTAGGAACAGTCTCCCTAGGTCATGCATTTTAAGACCTGGGAGACATAGGGTCAACATTTAAAACGTTAAGCAAGGGAGGGACTACTACACTCCTGCAGCCCCTGAAACATCCTACAATCATGTTGTTGGTACCCCTGCCCTCCTGGGGGCACCACAAAGCACATTGCCTTATCTAAAATGAGCCTCTCAGGGTACTATAGGTCGCTCCCTCGCCAGAGCGTGAACACTTTATGAGCGGCTCCAACTGCTAGGTTTACTTGCACAGGCTCATGCTGTGTGGTTTCTTTTTTTTGTACTTTTTCGGGGGTGCTCGGTCCCACCCGGGCACATTGATGCATATTTTTGTTGGGGCAGCATGGGGATCCCACTCCTGCGCAGCCCAGCCGGCTTCCTGCTTGGCTGGCTCTCTCTGCTGAAGGGGGAGCCAGCACTTGGAGTTTACTTGCTCACTACATATAGACAGGATGCTCTTCTCGCAGTGGCTGCCCCACTCCCTCGTGACAGGCACGGGAGCATGGCAAGCCCACCAGCATTGTGGGGTGCGCAATGGGACCTGAAAATTAGGTTCATGGTCCCTTCCTCCAAACACCAGCTCGGGGATGCAGTCCCTGGGCCTCACAAGCTCTGGGGACAGAAGTCCACACACCACTCCCAGGGCATTAATTATTAAATACCCTTGCGCTGACCCCTAGGCACTGGCCTACACCAGGAGTATGGTTAGAATTTGGAGCAAAGGGACATGCACTTCGTTTCTTGTTGGGGGGAGTTCAAAGTTCAACATCTTTAAATGTGCCTAACTTGGGCCTTGATGGGCCAATGACAACAATATTGAGCTCATTCTACTCCTGGTGGTGAGCTCTAGCCACCAGGAGCATTTTGAGCAGCCCCCTGGCCTTTTAAAGGGTCACACTCTGTGGGGAGCTGGTTTCACTGGCTCCCTACACCAGCCATCTCCTCTGCTGTGTCCACTACATACCGCATGGCCTCCTAGCCAACTTGCAATGCATCTGAGGGAGTAGTGGAGTCCAGGCCCTTTTCCCAAATAGTACTCAGGTGTGTAAGTGAGCCAGCATCACTGGCCCTGGAGAGACCCACTGATCCTGGGGTCAGCTGCAGACAAAAGCCTCAGTCCATCACAAGGGTCATTCCAGCTTGTGGGTGCGGATTCCCCCACTGTCTAACCTTCCCCCTTTCCTGGATTTGACTCCGGCCCAGCTATTCAAGCAAAAGGCTGGTGTGAGGTCTCTTTGAAGTGTAATTTGGACCTATGCCTCCTCTCAAACAATGAAAACGTAGCTTTCCATTTTTGTTTTTAAAATGCACCTCGTTTTCCTGTAGGGAAAATGGGCTGCATTACAAAAAAATAATTGCTTTATTGAAAAAGCAATCACAGAAATGGTGGTCTGCTGACCTCAGCAGGCCACCATCTCTGGGAGCGCAGGGCATTCCCGATGGGTCGCTAAGCGAGACCTACCTCATGAATATGAATGAGGTAGGTCTATTTGGGGCCCACTGAGAATCACAAAACGTGTATAAGACACATTTGTACAACGGAATTTGCGATTTCCTAATTGTGCATCACAACAATTCGCAATTAGGAAATCGCAAGCTGACTTTTTTGTACAGCGTACCCTTGGCATTTAATAAATCTACCACTGTAGCCCAATATTTCCCAATCTCAGCTACCAGCCTTGCTACAGTGAAAATCATTTTGGGGGATCTTTCATGGTAAGGACATGTTCAACATTTATTACTACATGCCATACTTTTAAATATCTGCACCCTACCTACATATGGGTGACTCATTATTATTTAAGAAGAAGGTTTAGGCCTGTCAAAAGGGAAATTTTGACAGGTCAGATTTGCTGTTTTAAACTGCCACTGGTAGGCTATCTACGCCTGCAACCGTGTGCACATGAGTGTGCACAATTGTTCAAATTTATGAGCCCAGTGACCCTTAGCCTAGTTGCATCCCAGCAGCCTATCTTAAAAGTCAACACCTGCGGTAAACACGCACAGTACAATTTACTATGAAGTTAATGGGAGTGAAACTCAGGTTGTGAGACTCACCCACCATAAAGGTCCAACACCAGATGATCAAAAAGCAAAAATCTTGACGTACTACATGAGTAGAACCCACTTGCAACAATGAGACATACACAAGATTTACTCTAGTTACTGATATACTATGGTATAAATTCAGCATATCAGTGGTAAAATACCTATCTTCCTAGCGAAGAAAGAATTGTCATTAACTGTTCTTGCTCCAATGTCCTATATCATTTGTTACTCGTCCACAACTTAAGACACTGATCACAAACAAAGGTTCACACATGATCTGCTTATAACATTGTGGATGTCCAATAGACAATTGTAACAGCACAACTTTGAGGGTGTGGCAGAATGCCAGTATGTAGGTGCCAACAGGCATCCCATAAGCTAAATAAGTAATATTTACCTTTCGATAGCTGTAACTAACCTGAGGCCTCAGAAGGCAGTTCAAGGAGAAGTCAAATAATTCCTAAGATGCAATGAAATTCTTTAAAGTGATGCTGCAGAAAGATTTCAAGAAGTGCGTCTGGCTGAAGGTAATCTCGACTGGAGAGCCAGGAAAACAGATGAATAACAGAGCCCAAGTAGAGTGTGAGGATTGTGATGTATTATATGGTGTGGTTGTGTGACTTCACCATGTAATACACTCACAAAACCATCTTAGGCCCAGTCAGGCTCATTTGTAAAACCTCTTGGTTAACCCTGGGTAGCTGTGGCTTTGAGCAGCAGGCTTAAGCCAAGGAACTAGTGTGAAGCATTTAGACTCACCAAACAACAGAATAAGAAAGTTACACAACATGACAGAAAACTGACACCAATTTATACAAATAGATTATATTTGTATTAATTTTTAGACACCAAGATGAGCAAAATCCACCAGAAAGTTCCAGAGATAAAGATTTTTAAGTAAAACGCACATCTCAGCTTTTTAGTCCAAAGTGCAAACAAGAATTGTTAACCAAAAAGTTTGAAAACTTTTTTTAAGTTTTCAAAAGGTGTGTTCGACTACTCCGGCCCGGACTGGGCAACCAATTCCAACAGGAAGAATGTCAAAGGGGCCAATAAGGAATATTTGGATAGGTACCTCATCACCAAAGCAGCCTCAAATCCAGTTCCATGCTTTATGCAAGGACTGCCATAAACTTCAATGGAGTGGTCCTGAACCTGTGGATACAGGATGCTGAGGATCCTGAAAAATGCTCAGGAGTCTTCCTGGGGTTATTTCTCGGTCCATTGCTGAGGTGGGTCAACTTGGGTCACAGCAGTCAATGTCTCTTGAAGTCCTCTTTGATCCAGTAGAAGTCTAATTACAACTGGGCTACTGGTCTCTGGTCACAGCAGGTTCAGCAGTTTCCTTTGGTGAGGGCTAATGTCCATCTGTGTTGACCAATCTGCACTCTGATGACTCTCTCAGGTCCGACAAACTCAGGTGCAACCTTTGAGCACTGAGGAATGGTCTTCTTGGGTGCATGTTGGCTGTCAGCTGCTATTGAATGGCCAAAACTGGCTACTTCAGCTTTTATGGCCCTGGTGGTGGAACAGGGAGTCAGCTAACTGATTTTTGGAGTTCACCTTTTCTGTCTGGGACTTAGGAGTGACTTTACTACAAGACAGGCACCACAGGCACAATCCTCTCTTTGTTAGCTCAAGGAGCAGCGGGTGCAGTCCAGTGGCTGGTGCAGCCTCTCTTGCCAGGTCCAGGTGTCAGCAGGACAGTCCTTCTTCAGTCCTCTCAATAGGCCAGATGTGATCGGAGGTTCAGGGTACCAGGCATGTCATATTTATGCCCAGAAAGTGCCCTGGAGGATGAAGCAGTCACTAGCCAAAGGGCTACCAGGTTCCCTTTCACCTTATGCCGATTTCCAGCTATGTGTGGCATCCTAGCTATCTCAGAATACACTATTCTGCCCACTCCCAATGTCTGAACCCTTCTCCCAACGTGGCGTGCTTGATCCCCCACCACAGAGGTGTGGCTACCTGTGGGCTACACACCCACGGAAAAAAACAGTTTGGCAACTGGCTTCCCCTCTCTGTTCCTGCCACCAGCCCATCTACCTGAACAAAGAGGTAGCCCTCTTGAGTGTGGTTGACATTTATCTATCAAAGGCGGCTTCTCTTTTGAAGCTCTCTTTTTTGGCCAACACCCTGTGTTGGTTCCTGAGAGGTGGTGGTAACACCTCTCTCTGCAGCAGGCATCTATTGTTCCTGTACTTGGGAATCTTTAACATTCCTCCACAGGAGAGCAGAACGCTGTCTGGTGACCTGCAACTGTGAATGGCCACTAGGAAAACTGGGTAACAGGGCAGCAACTTTCTAAACCTTGCTGTTCCCTAAAAGTGACATTAAATTTGACTTGGGCATCAAGTCAGGTTTAATGCCATGATTAATTTGATACCTTGAATGGCCCATCTTAGTAGTCCCATTCAGAAGATAGCAAGGCTGAGATGTCAGTCTGTAACTCCATACTTGCCAATGGGGCTACTAGCCTTTCCACAGTAAAACAACAGTTTGGGGCTTTAACTTTTAGGACATATTAATGTACATTTCATACTTAATATTATACATCTCCCTACCTTATGGCTTGATAGGCATTTCTTAGGGGAGACATATATATTATTAAGGGAAATGAAGGCTTTGCCATTGGTATAAATGTCAAAGTCGAACTAGCAATTTAAAACTGCTCTTCCGGTCTGCAGTGACAAGCTGGGAGCTATGTTGCACTTTGTCACACGCAGGGTGGTACAATCAGGCTGCAGCCCTTGGTGGGCACTTTAATTTACACGGTCCCTTGGTACCATATACTGGGGACTTAAACTATATTAACTTATGGCAATTGGGTGTAGCCAAATGAACATACACTTTGCAAAGGGTTTGAACACTGAGGTCTGGTTTGCAGGCCTCATGGCACTCTCAGAGTCAAGAAACCAGCAGCAGCAGTCCACAACTTTGGGGGTGATTATGCAAAAAGATGAATTTCCTTACACAGAGGAACAGAGATGAGGAGCAAAGCCCAAGCAGAAGCTTTCTCTCATCAACAGGGAGAAACGTCAAGCACATGGGCACACTCAGGGTGGAGTGTGAGCTTGAGTGTGAGCTTGAGGCGGAATGCCCTAAGCAAAGGGTGGAAGGGGCAGACAATAATGCCAGTGAAGAGAGGTCGGTGGGAGTGGGGATGAGCACCTGTGACAAACCACGGAAATATGTACTTCAACAGTATTAATTTGTTTCTTGTGTTAATCTATTTGCAGTTTCACCTTTTTCCTAAGTCACTTTGTATTGGGCAGAAGTGTGCTTTTTCTATTGACTGTCCTGAAAGCCACGTAAATGCCATGTGGTATCACTTGATTTCAACGTTCTGAAATTGTGTAGGAAAACAAGGATGTGAATTATACTGTACCTAAGTTGTCTCTCACTACGGAAGCTACAGTAAAGCAGTGGGCTGAGCATTCGGGCAAAACATGCAAAATCCACCATGGAAAAATTTCGAGCTTCATTTATGAGGTTTTACTGTAGGGTAGCGCTGCAGGCCTTCCTGCTGTGCTGCGGTAAAAGAAAAGGGCAGGAATGTGCCGTATCTATCAGATATGGCACATTCCTGTCCTTTTCCCCTGCACCGGCGCACAATGGGCTGCTGTGCGCCAAGGCAGGCACCTTTGTACGATGGTGCAAGGGTGCCTGCGTTGCGGGGATGATTATTTTTGTGCAGGACGGAAAAACTTCCTGCACAAAAATAATCAGAAGAGGCTTTTTCCTATTTCTATGTGTGCTGCAAAATGCAGCACACATAGAAAAAGGAAAAACGAGGAGAAATAAATATATTTCTCCTCGTTGTGCCTCCCGTGTGCCTCCCCTGGGGAGGTGTAAGTTTTTGGCGCTGCCTCAGATTTATGATTTCTCGTAAATCTTGGGCAGTCAAAAAGCCATGGATGTTGGTGGGAATGCCCCCAGCAACACCCATTGCACGCCCCTTTAACGCAGAAAACTGCGTTAAAAAGAACCATATTTACGAGGCAGCATTAACCCAAAAAAAGTGGCTTAGTGCTGCCTCGTAAATATAGATCAGGCTCCTGCGCCACGGAACGTCAAAAAGTGACGTTCCGGCGGCGCAAGGGGCCTCATAAATGGGGCCCCTCATTTCCAAAATTAATTTGGCTCTTCTTCACAACCATGTTTCGGGTGATTAGCGATTTTTCACCTTTTTCACCCTATGTAAACCAATAAGTCACAAATAACCATTGAAATGTTGTATTTTTTCATGCGAGTGAAAAAATTAGACCTGTGGTGCAACATGCATTTTCTGGGGGGAAAAATCACTCAGGATTCTGGAAGACACTCCAAACCTTTTCAATAAGCTGAGCTGTCTTTGAAACACTTAGGGGCCGATACCGATCTCGGCCGGTAGGGCTCCGAATCGGATTCGGCTTTACCGGATCCGATTCGGAGCCCTATTTCCCGACCGAATCGTACGTGCGTCCGGGCGAGCAAGTACGATGCGTGCGCTCGCGAAATCTCCGACCGACGCGTTCGCAGGACCCGACCGCTCCGACCGACTTGCACGGGGACGACTCGCACCGCGCAATGGAGACATTCCCCGGCCGGGTAAGTACGAAGCGCACCTCGACCGCTCCGACCGACTCACGCAGTCCGGCTCCAAGGAGCTGTCGGAGCCGCACTTTGGGGGTCCGTGTCGGACCCCCCTGGAAGCGTAGGCGCGCGAGTCGCACACAGGGGGGACCCATGGGTCCCCCCTACCTGTGCATGTACGGCGCGACCCGCATCGACGCGAACACGCTGTAGGGGGCGCCCTTGTTCGTGTCGTGCCCATTGAGTCAATGGGAGCCCGTGTACGCGTCGTGCGACTGGCTCCCATTGACTTCAATGGGAGTCCGACCGAATCGAGTCCGATGGCATACGTGCGCATCGTACTCGTTCGGTCGGGCTGCTAGGGTCCGATTCGGTCAGAAATCTCTCCGGGTCCGGCTCGGTCGGGGAGATTTCCGGCCTGAATCGGAATCGGCCCCTATGACTACCAAAAGAATTAGTCTAATACAATAACATAACTACATTGAACAAAAAACAAATTATGCTTCCAAATATATCTTCTTCAATAATATGCAGCGCCCTTTTCGTCTCATGCAGGACGCCTTTCCTACTTGGAGCATATGGTCTGTAGCTCCGGGATGGGTGTGTTATTTTGTTACACTTTCTTCTGTTTCAACTGTCTGTTGTGGCCACATTAAACTATAATTTATAGAGAGGCAGAGCTTATGTGCGTCTCATGTCAAGCAGCTGGTATTGGGCGGGCTGATTAGAAAACAGGCTATTCAGTGGTAGTGGCTGAGGTGCCGCATGTGTGACACTAGCGGGTAGGTAAGTCTATCGCATTTCCACCCCCTAAGTTTATTAGGCCAAACGGTTGGGCCTGTGGCTAGGGTGACCAACCGTCCGTAAATTTCACGGACCGTCCGAAATTTGGACCTCACGTCCGTTCTCCATGAGGATCCCTTTTACGGACGCCTTTTGTCCGTAATTTTGGGCCTTGCAGGGAGCAGAGCTGTTACCCTGCATGAAGCCTCAACTCCCTGATGGGGCAGCCTCGCACTCCTCCTCGGAGCACAAGAGCAGCCGCACCCTGCCCTTTGTCATTCTGTATGCCGGCTGATAGCCACATATAGAATGACAATGGGCCAGTCTGGGCTGCAAAGCATGTGGTGAGCCACCCCCAGCCTCCGTCTAGGGCAGGGCATTCTGTCAGACAGAAGAAATGTACAAAAACGCCAATGCTGCTACATGAGAATCCAGTTCAAGAAAAGAAGCTGGTGAAATAAGTTAAAAAGAAGGGGCTGGAGTTCTTTCACAATCTCCTCATTTTAGAACTGATGCATTTTCAATATTATATTCAAGGAAGCCATGATTGATGCTTTTTTATTTTATGCAACTAACAATCATTGACAAAGCCAATGTTCTGGCTTGTTGCAGGTGTAACGTTACTTGTTGTGTTATACATCTGGATACAATAACAGAAGTAGCAGAATACCAGTCGGGCGGCACACTATACTAAGCACAGATTTTTAGCTTAGGTGTTTTAAGCCACGCCCTTAATTACATCAAACACCCCTTTGGAGAGACCCCCAGTTTCTTCATCCCACTTAAAGCCCTGGAAACACCACCATGTCACAGTCACTTCATGGCCTGGCACTGTGCATCATGCATGACTCATGACTTCCACTTTTTCAGATTGCCTATGTGCAAGGGCATAGTGAACCCTACCCCCACCCCACCCCTTGCTTTAGGAACTACAGCAAGGGTGAAATTCTTGATGGGCCTCTTCTGTCTGCAACTCTGCAGACAAAGGCTCAGCTCATAATTAATGTGAAAAGGTGAGAGAGTGAGTAAGTGAAGGGATGGGTGGATGGCTGGATATATTAGTGAAAGGGTGAATGGATGAATGAAAGGGTGAATGGATGGATAATGAGAGAAAGGATGGATGGATGAGTGAGTGGAAGGATGGATGAGAGAAAAGGTAAATAGATGGATGTATGGGTGGAAGGGTAGATGGATGGGTAAAAGGTTGGATGGATGAGTGAAAAGATGGATGGATGAGTGAAAGGGTGGATGATGGGTGAGTGAATGGTTGGATGGATGAGTGAAATGATGGATGGATGGATTGATTGATTGATAAGTGAAAGGGTGAATGGATGGACGGATGAGTGAAAGGGTGGATGTAAGGATGGATGAGTGAGTGAAAGGAAGGGTAGATGGACAAAAGGGTGGATAGATGAGTGAAGGAGTGAAAGGGTGGATGGATGAGTGATAGGGTCAATGGATGGATTCATGAGTGGATGAGTCGATGGATGGGTGGAAGGAAGGATGGCTAAGTGAAAGGGTCGATGGAGAGAGAAAGGGAGGCTGGATGGATGACTGAAAGGGTGAATGGGTGGAAGGATAAGTGACTGGGTGGATGGATGAGTAATTGAAAGGATGGCTGGATGGGTGAAAGGCTAAAAGGCTGGATGGATGAGTGAATGGATGGATTGATGGGTGGAAGAGTGGATGGATGGGTGTACCTATGGATAGGGTGAAAGGGTGGATGGATGGATAATGAATGGATGAGTGAAAGGATGGATGGAGGGATGGATGAGTGAAATGATGGATGGAAGGATACATGATGGGTAGGTTTGCAAATGGTTGAATATGTTTGGATATGGATGGGCTTAATTATATACTATTGCCAACCTCCTCTGATTTGTCTGTAAAACGTACCTTTTGTCCCGAAGTTTTGTCCTGAATTTTGACCTTCTGTCCTGAATTTTTGTCCTGAAATTTGACCCTTTGTCCTGAATTTTTACACTCACCGTCCTGAATTTGCACCCATGCCAGTTGGTCACCCTACCGGTGGCGTATGTGTTGGACTAAAAGTGGTGACCCTCTGTCCTGTGGAGTCTTTGGGCATGCTGAATATCTAAAACCAGTTGTGTGTGTCATAATATGTCAGGGCCTTCCTGGCCTAACATTAGGGGTTAGGGACAAGGCTTCAGGGGCCTGTGGGGCTTGACTGAAGCGGCACTGGTTGGGAAGCGCAGGGAAGGGTGCCCAGATTGGAGTGTTCTTGTACAGCAAGCAGTGGTTGAGTGCTCCTGGCTCACACACCTTTATGTAATGGGAGGCCTGCTGCCTGTCATGGTAGACAGAGTAAGAGTGGAGGAAGTTCTGTACATTCAATGAGGGGCTGATGTCACAGTCTTCACCCCCCAAGTGCCCTTGCTCCTCTGGGGCTTCCAGTAGGCAGAAAAGGAAACCAGTAGCGTATCTTGAAATGAAAATCGTGTAGCAGCTACTTGGTACGTTAATTGACAACACAACACTCTTTATGTTGTCATTTATATCTTAAAACATAATTTGAGTCAACGTCAGATACTTATTTCTTATCGACTTGACCCTGTATCACATTTCTTACATCTACTCATTTATTCTTGCTTGCATTCAGGCTCTCACCTATCCACAAAACCAAACCTTCAAAATAGCCAAACAATAAAGAGGTTTTTTCATTTAAAAAACGTTGACAAACTGGCTTTGCTGGTGCTTCTTTCACCACTCATACGGTTGTTGATTTTGCACTCCTCAGCCCTACAAATCCCTATGGTGCATTAATCCCTCCCTACCTCATCTTCTCAGATTTAATCAGTCCTGCCAAGTACCACGCATCAGGCATTAGACTAATGCATTTCAGTGTGGTAGTCCGCATTACCGCACTGAAATGCATTGTCACGCATATGCCTAGTCACCATCTCAGCAGCTGTCACTGTGAAGCTCTGCCTAAAAGTGTGGCAGCTGGCAGGGCGCCATCATGGCATGTGCCCGCAGGCTTGGGGCTCGCCTCGTGGCTCACACACACTGCTACAATGTAGCATAAATCATTCACCTATTGTGTGCTGGTGCTGCTGGGGGACGTCACATCCTGCTGCCAGCGGTGAGTTCTGTTTGTTGTAAGGGGATGGCTATGCAGGCTGTGCCAAATTCAAACACAGCGCTCTCAGCCTCACGCTGCTTGCTACAGCTTGCAGTGGCCCAGGCCACGGCCCATGTGCTGTCAGCCCCCGCCCCCTGCCGAATTCAATTAATCATTGCCGAGGCAGACGGAGAGGTGTCAGTGACAGTCACCCGGGTGACCCGCTAATTGCATGGTGTGATATCCTGACTTGGCTCCCCGTGGATTGCAAAGTATGACTCACTGCACAGCCTGGATGACAATGCCTGGAGGCGGACCGAGCGGCAAACCCAAATTGCGCGGCATGCAGTGGCTGGGGACCTGAGCCTGCCAGTGCCTGCAGCCTGGCCAGAATCTGTTGCGGCCCAAGTAAATTAAAGTTATAAGCTTATGTGCCAATGGCAGCGCGCGATCAAGCAGCTGGAGCGCCTGCCGGTGTTAGTTACTCAAAAGGTGAAATGGGTGGCAAGACTGGTGCCGCGTGAAGTGTGTTTCATGTTGTTGGGGCCTCTCTGACATCGGTTCACTGTTGGGCCGGGTCACTCATGTGGCGTCAGCGAGTGGCCCTGATTCCTGATGTTTTCCTGACTTTGCTGGGAAGGAGGGGGACCAACCACAAAGGCTGGCAATCAGTATTTTGTTTTTCTGCTGGCCCATCTAACAACCGTAGCAACCAGAGGAGTGTGTTGTTAGGGCCTCACACATCCTGTTTGGGCTGGATCCCACGTTGGAGAGAGGCCCTGGACTGAGTGATGCTCTGTGCAGCATCATTAATTATGAATGAGGAACCAGGGGGTCCAGTATAAGTCAGCAAAGGCTGGAGGTACAAGCCTAAAAAAACACACAACCACAAAAAAATAAAAAACAGCTCCTGACTGAGTGTGCAGAGCCTTGATTCAATATGTTGCAAAGAAGCTTCCTGATATTTGTTCGATTCTAAGTATATTTACTTAGACATGAGTATAAATGAAAGTCGTTTAACAATTATTTCTTACGCTTTGCAGCAGTTAACGTAGAGTTTCTAGTTGCTGAAATGGGTGTCATATCTGATATTTATAAGTTTCCCTCGTTTTCATAGCTTGATTTTGCTTGCAAGAAAGTGTCACTCATAGTCGTTAAAATGTCACTCATAATTACTCTGAAATTATGAAAATGCCCCACATAGCAATCTGAAACCTTGGCAGCTATGTTTCATAAGGATGGTATGTATGTTTGACAAGATAAGCTGTTTCCCAAATAATCCCAAGTGTGCCATCTTCCTGGGAAGGGTGTGCAATGTTGCAGACAGGTTTTTGCAACCTTTGCACTGGTCAGAGGAAAACATTGCAAATTTGCATGGCTTGCAAAGTTTTTTGCATCAGGTCAAAAGGTCGAAAGGAAAATTTGGATGCAACAATTTAGATTGCAGAAGATACATTATAAACACCTAGACTAGTTGTGAGGAGCAGGATTTTTGTAAGGAATTCAGCAAGTGGGCTACTGTTCCTGCACCTTCATTTACCTGCTGCGGGAACAACTGACCGGATTTTCCCTGCCAGATAATTTGGATGAACAAATCACTTTGGGACAATCTGCATTGCTGCCTGACCTGCTTTTCTGCCCTCACCTGAACCTTTAGCCATGACAGAGGGGTGTGGGCTTTCAATGCTCCACCCTGCAAGACTAAGGCTCTCATTACCGCAGGTCGGAGGCTTTCCGAGCCTTATCGCGGTTTCAGTTTTGACTGCCGCATTCCGATGCAGGCGGTCGAAAGTGAAACTGGCCAGTCATGCTGGCTGGATTCCGATGGGCTCAAGGAGCCGGTCGCCCTGTCGGAGAATGGCACGTAATCCCTATGGACGGTGTTTCCGCCGTAGGAATTACGATGTCAGTTTCTGACAGGCTTTCCATGTCAGGCTTTCCCTAGCAGGGCCCCCTTTACCCTTCTACCTCCGGTTGGGGGCCGAGGGGGCACATATAGGGTGTTAATCCCTGCACCGTGTGGCAGGCACCCCCTGCCACGCAGTGCAGGGATGAACATATTCCCCCAATTGTCTATGGGAGCTTGTGCTACGGCCAGTTTATGGCCATAGCACAAGCTCCCATAGACAAATGGGAATATGCGACCGCACCAGACGTAAGTCCGCCCAACATCGTAATTAGGCCCATAATCTCCTCATTCTACTCCCTCCCTCTCCACCATTCTCCTTTCTCCCCAACCTCTTGGCAGCTCCCACTCACCTTTACCACCTGCCTAGAGCAGTTGGTAAATGTGAATGATAATCCTCACAGAAAAGGGGAATACCATCAGGAGTGCTGCCTGGAAAAACTATGTCCACCTGGTTATTCTCAGTAGCGGCGGGTATGAGTTTGGGTTTACCACTCCGCCAGTACCATGCAACTCGTACTCACGGACTAGTGTTCTCTATCACTACCAGGACAATGTGCATATAAATGCTCCACAAAAAGTACATTTGGTGGGAAAAATCCACATACAATTTCCAGCATGGAATTGTGTGAAAAGTGTGCAAAAACACACACTCGGTGGATCACTTCTAGAATGACGAGGTTTCATTTAATGGGACAATTATTTCCTTTTTCAGATAAAATGTCGATACTGCTAAATTTGCAGCAAAAAAAAAATGAAAACCCGTACATTGAGACCTCGGTCCAACTCCTTACCATTACAGAGCAGAGGCAAATTATTTTCACAGAGCTTCATCGCTTGGCTGCTGTGCCAACATTGCTCTTCTTCTCCCTTTCCATAGTAAATCATTGGCAAGCTGAGCTATCGCATGTGAGTTTTGCAGCCACCCTGGGATTTGGGGTGTGCGCGAGGGTTGAAGATGCACCAATGACCGGAGGATTCACATGGGTGGAGCAGCCACTTTTCAGAGAGAGGTCATAAGGAGCTGTGCAGAGAAGAAACAATGTGAACAGCAGTATCAGCTTCGCTTCCCCATTCAGTGGAAACTTGGCAGCGTCCATATTTGGGACAATGCCACGCTGCCGCTTGGTTGCAGAGCAAGGAGCAGTCAGGGGAGGATACCCGAGTACTGTTCATGCATACATAGGTTTGCTGATGACAGATAGTTGGATGCAAGTATTGAGGGATTTGTGTGGCTTAAAACGGTTTGGAAATGTTAGACCAAAAAAAGGAATATATTTAATGAGAAAATAAAAAGGCTTACAGCCTGAAGTAGTATGATGCTTGCACCAGGGTAGACTTTTGCTTCTACAGTCATTTCCTGCAATTACTGTACAATAGCCATTGAGACTGCAGGTCAGAATGCACGATTGAGGCCTCCTGGAAATAGTTTTGAGTCTTAAGAAATCTGTATGTAAAAAGAAAGGGACTATGAGGGGGGGACGCTTATAATACATGAAGCAAATACAACAAAAACACTAATAACGAACATTTAGAGTTGAAACCATTTCATCCTGAAATATTGTGTATTGAGAACACGTTAAACATGTTCTTACACAAATTATCAGACTTTTAAACAAAGGTCTTTATTAGGCAGGATTCAGGATTTATGGGTAGCAATAGTCTTAGGGACCAGAACAAATGGAAAGAGTTAGCTTTGGGTTAAGTAGCGTATTTAGGTTAGGCATTGGGGTAGTGTCAGATTTAGGGTTATTGGGCTAGTGTCAGATTTAGGTTAGGCATTGGGGTAGGGTCAGAGATAGGTTAGGTATTGGGATAGTGTTAGATTTAGGTTAGGCATTCGGGTAGGGTCAGATATAGGTTAGGTATTGGGATAGTGTTAGATTTAGGTTAGGCATTGGGCTTGTGTCAGATTTAGGGTTATTGGGCTAGTGTCAGATTTAGGTTAGGCATTGGGGTAGGGTCAGATATAGGTTGGGTATTGGGATAGTGTCAGATTTAGGTTGGGCACTGGGCTAGTGTTCGATTTAGGTTAGGCACTGGGTTAGTGTTAGATTTAGGCGCAAGGCTAGGGCAATGCTTAGGTTTAAGGTTAGCATTAATCCAGAACTTGGGTTAGGCACAGCTCTCAAATCACGTACCTCTGGCATGTAACATATGCCCTCTCACCGGAACTTGTTCTTCACCCAAGGTGCTGCTTTGTGCTACAGATTGTGGCTGAATAACCAATGCTCCGGGGATAAAGAGAGTGCTTTGGAAGGACTGGCTGTTGACAGGGAGGTCTACAGTCAGAGATAACTGCAGCGTGGCAGAGGCCATGTCTCAACGGAGTGTAACTTTGGAAATAACAGGACCTATTGCTGAAAAAATAATGTTCATTCAAAGTACATAGACAAGAATCCCAATGATACAATAATTATCAAAGCCCCAAGATCATGAAATATGCTCAGAAAGTAAACCAACCTTGAAATATAACCAGTCTATCTGTGGTAAAAGGTTCAGTGATATGGGATCTATTAAATTTAAAGCTGACATTAGACTTGGGGGCATGACACTTTTCTTATATATCCCCTAGTCTTTGTCTCCTTAATTTCTTTTCAGAGGAAGATCAGAAATGTTTCTGAACAGGAGATGTGACACGCAGAAGACAAGATGGCTGCTTGATGCCTTGGCTCTGCTCTCTCATTCATTACAGCTGCTGGATTAGGCAGGAAACTGCAGGATCACGAGGATTAATGACTCCTAATAATATTGAAACTTCTGTGGAACTAGAAAAAGTGCTCAGGTTGGTACAAAATCACTTTTATGCCCGAATTTACTTTAGCCGCCTCCGGAATGGAAAGACATCTGGTGGAAGGGGCAGAAACAAAAATAAAACGACAAAGGAATGGGGACTTGAAAGGACTATTACTTCTGAGAAAGGAGATAACCATGGACCTTGCGTATTAACACAAGCTACAAAAGAATAGAAACATAGCATATATTAAATGTTATATATTCTAAATATATTTGGGGAAAGTAGTGACCCTCCTTGAATTACATAGCTATTTTCATCACCAGAGAATAAACAACACACTCAGATACCTGGACATTTAGAGGAATGGAGGATGCAAGAATCTCGATTCATATAATCATGTCACTTGTCTGCAACCCGGAGCATTGGCGATTGGCATCAAATCTGATCTAGAAACCTGTCCAATTGTGAAATTTTGCAATCCATGTTAGGCTAACATGGAACCTACTGTCCATTGCCACATCATTTCAGGCTCTGGAAGCAACCCCATGGCATTCTGTAGTTTGTTGACTCCAGGTCACCTTTACCGAACCACTGGCCTACTCTGAGTGTGTGCCACAGGCAGACAGCAGATCTCTGACTTGTCATGTCTAAGCATTAATGGCCTGATTATGATGTCGGTCGGACGAGCATCTGACCGACATTGTAGCGGAATAGAACCACCCAACTATTAGTCGGCGGTTCTATCCGCAGTATTACGATGCGACTGTCCTATGAGTGGTCGGAAACATACATTTTTCAATTGAAGCTTGTGCAGCAGCCAGAAAAGAGCTGCAGCACAAGCTGCAATAGAAAAATTGGTGTTTACAAACATCCCTGCACTGTGTGGCAGGCACCATGTGGTGCCTGCCACATGGTGCAGGGATGCTTCCCAGGCCCCATAGCGGAGGGCCAGGGAGGAAGGAGGCCCTGCTAAGGGCCGCCAAAGTCACTTTCCACCTGCCTTTTCATGGCGGTGGACTGCCATGAAAGGGCAGGCAGAATGCAACATCGTAATCCGGACGGCAGAGCCGAGGCTAGCTCTGCTGTCATTTTGGGATTACTTTTCCGCCTCAGTGCCTCGATGGGCTCAGTGAGCCTGTTGGAAGCGGAGCAGAATTCCCCCACTGGCTTCCCTCTGAACACCAGTATCAATACGTTGTTGGACAGAAACCTATGATGTGAGGCGGAAAGCCTCAGACGAGCTGTCGGATGACTTTCCACCCGACATCATAATAAGAGCCTATGTGTCTATATCCTGCAACTATCTGCAAAATCTCTCACACATATTTTGTCCCAGACTGATCAAAAGTCTTCTACCTTCTTGCATTAAGTACAATGTAATTTATTCGGTTCATCGCATTAATTATTTTGTGGATTACTATAGTGTGATCTTGAATCATATTAGCAGAGTGGCCTTGTACACTGTATACAGGGTACATTGATGCATATTTACTATTCATATAGTGCTGAGATGTTCAGGAAAAAATCTATTCTATCTGTACATGTTTCTTACAATTACTTGCCTCACATGCTTTAGTAAATAAAATGCAACTAAAGCAATCCAATCATTCCATATACAATTACCAAAACATTTAGAACACTCGCCTCCATATCACTAGATGACTCAACTGCACTTGGAAAAATACTAACTCCTGTTATACACAGCTTAATAGCATAAAAATAAAGTTCCTCAATCCTAAATACTAAATCTTAAATTCATTTCGATGCTCAGTTCTCATTGGAACCTACTCTACTTCTGCCATCTCAACCACTGACCCTAACTTAGATAAGAAGAGGAAAATCATCAGTAAAAAGTCTGAAAGGATGGTGTAAACTGTTGTTAACAAGTTAATTAGGACATATACAATTACCCGTATTGTACATGTGTCTGTAGTGTGCTTAAAACCAATAATTCGCATGAATGGACCATTTTCCTGAAGGTAGATCTGTTTCACTGTAGTCAAAGGTTCTGTATAGATTAATCAGGACAATAGATTAAAAATAATTCACAGACCATTGTATGTAACCTTACTGACTCTAAGTGAGTAATGGCATTCCTGGTTCGTTATGAATGTTGTGTAACGACAAGCATAAGAGACTCAAATTATAATCTTCCAAAACACATTTTAAAGAAGCAAATTATTATATGATAAAATTATTGTAGATGAACCAAGTAGAGAAAATAATGTAAGGAAAAGCCATACCTTAATTTTGGCAAACCAACATGCATCCACGAAAATCAATTTTCAGCTTGATGTACAAGAATCTGGAATAACATGTGTGAATAGTTATATTTTCATCTGTGTGCACATTAACATTGTATATTTCCTTAGAAAGATGCCTCACAAATCACAAATTCATCGCCCAGTGGTTCTATTTATACTAGGGGTACACCAAAACTATTTCTAGCATTGAAATTTCTCTAGATAGGTGTACTACCCCAAGTAGTATTTGAGCAAAATTAAATGCTGAGGTCACTGACTAGTAATAGTATCAATGGTACTGCAGCAGAGAGAGAGAAGGGCCGACAGTACTAAATTTGTGAAAGAAAGAGCGCTGATGCCCGAAGGTCTGCTCTGAAACCGGTGGCCGGTGCAATTAAACATCAGCGCGTCTAATACCAAGGTCGGTAGACTTTAACCCACTACCAGACAATCCTTGCTGCTTTTTGTTGCACTTACAGTTACCTGATTTCTGTTTGCCATGGTTTTGCAGTCTTTTTCTGATACTGGAAAAATAAGTGCCGCCCGCCAAAATAAGTGCTGGTGTCCCCCACTGGCAACCACCAGCTCAAATAAAGCACTTGTTGACCCTAGCCATTCTAGGACATTTACTCTGAAGAAGGTTCAAGGGCTGATCATTTCCACTCTGCCACTGGAACCTAGCTGTACATGGCAGATGAGCCCTAATAAGCGTGAAACCAGTTCCGGGTTGCTTGAGTTCTTAATCAGGAAGGACCTAGCTTGGCAGTTCAGGCTGGACTGTTCCCATTGGAGCAGGGGATTGGATTTTCACATGGGTATGTCGAAGCTGAGGTAGCATGGTGCGCAAAATAACAATGAACTGGGAGGCTGTCCGATTAATAACCAGTGGCTGAGCTTAACTCAGGCATTCCATCAATCACTTTTTTGAATATTTCTGGGTTACCGTTATGTCATGAATTGCCACAATTATGCCTGGAATGCCACACTATGTAGATAATTGTCTCCGTTACTCTAGGCCTTCTCTTAAAGAGGAATTGCCACAAAGTCTGCCTTCAAGTGGTGGCTTATTATTCTAAGACAGGTTTGATGTCAATGGCATTCTGGGTGTTTTTACATTGGCCTGTTTACTCTACTGTGGGCAATGACTTCCTCTCTTATACATGTATGTATGTTCTTCATTTTCACTTTTAAAATGTAAGTTCCTAACACATTTGTTTCATTTTCGTTAAAACCCATCAGAGCTTTTTTAATTTTTGCAAGCTTTATGAAGGATGAATCTTGCAACCTTTAAACTAAAACAGGAAGAGATATTTGGCGTCCCTTCACAGCAGGAGAAACCCATTCGTGCTGCCACTCAGCATTGCTCGAGGGAGGAAGTGGACTGCCACTGCTTGAACCTGTTCCGACCCCCCACCACTGATCCCTTACTGAAGTACTCTTCTCTTCTCCATTACAAAGTCCCCTGCTGAAATCCCCATAAGGTCCTGTGCCTGATTGCGCCCTCCAATGCTCTTCAAAGTCCCCTTGCCCCAGGGCTTAATTTGTGCTGGTGGTTTCCGCTGCTCGGCACCAGCACTTAATTGGCAGCACCAGCACTGATGACAGTCTGCCACATGGTGGCGCTGTTTGTCTGATTTAGAATGAGCACAACAACAGTTGCTTACTAATTCAATATACATTAAAAATGATTACTACTTGCTGCCAAAGACAAACATATAGCTTTGGGGGCCTGGAATAGTCTGAATTGTCACACTTGTAGGAGTGTGATGGTCAGTAGCTGGTTTGGTACTGTAATTGGCAGCTCAGGCAGGGGCAATGAGTGGTGTAAGCTGCAGTGGCCTCCTGATGAGGGACTTCGCACTCCATTTTTGTTACAAATTAAGCACTGCCTTACCCTATCCTCCAATCCCCCCTGAAAATGTCCCTGCCTATTAATAGACCATACCTCATGGCAATCCTGCCCAGAGTGCAGCTTTTCATACCCCCGTGTAAGGTCTCTCGCATATACCACCACTCTTGCCTTTGTGATGAGGCGATGAAGGTTGAGACAGATTGCAGCGAGTTTCCAGCCAGAGTGTAAAAATTTTTTCGACATACTGTGGCAGTGTCATAAAACCACCACACCGGTAGATTTTCTTAGCGTCTAAAGGTCACTTCTCTCTTTTCGGAGAAAAGGAAAACAGGCTTGTGCATCCCGCCCCTTCTCTGAGTTTTTCTTACAGGAGTAAAAGAGTATAAGGGTGTTTAGAATCTGTTGGAGAATCTCTTGCTCTTAGGCACCCCACCCTGAACTCCCAGCAACAGCAAACGCGTACACGAGTATTTTATAATAATTAGCATTCATTATGAGCTGATGTCATGTAAATCATGTGAGTAAGAATTTGCACCATAATAATGACGATCTCGGTGATTACAAATATTAGAGTGAACAAACGATAGACCACAAACTTTGTTCATCACACATCCCTAACCAGTTTAGCCTCGATTTCAAGTGGCCCAATAATTCTGATGGGCTCAGCAACAGAAGTTACTGGGTCACCAGAATTCAAAGTTGTTGTTTGTCACACATATATTTTGGTTTCTGAAAGCCGCCAGAATCTCTGTGTGAAACTAAGCAGTTCCGGATTAAACCTTGTGGAGGCCCCTTGGCAGTCGAAATTTCGAGGGCCCCCCTCCCAAATGATCTCCTAATACCCAATGCACCGTTGTTTTTTTTTTTACAAACTGACAGCTGCCAGAAGATGAGCTTTTAAGAGACAAACTGTTATGTGAATCTGATGTCTCTGGTATATGTACTTTAAGTTGTATTTTGATCCGTTGTCGCGGGGACCCTAAAAGGAGTGGGTCCTTAGGCCAGTGCCTACTTTGCCTATTTGGTAATCCAGAACTGTGTGAAAAACATGCATAAATCAACACTGTAACACCAACTCCCACATGCTCCTTACTGGTGACCATAATTCTGGGGCAGAGAAATAACCAGGCTAATTCCAGGGAATTTGTAATGGAGCCACTCGTCCATTTCAGCTCTAGAGCATCCTATTATAATATAATCTATTGCTGAGCAATGTCCCACCCCTGCATACCTGCGGACCGAAGGTCGTCTAGTAACAGACAGCATGTCTCTCAGCAAGTGATGTCTCTTCCTGGCTGCCCATCGCTAATTGGTTTAAAATCCTTTATGCCTTTAAAAGAGGAGGCGGCGGCGACCTATTTGCTCGGAGCCCTATGTCAGTACCATTCTGTTAGAGGCAGTTGTTTTCATTTCTACGCATTCCGAAGGACTTTATCTGAGAAATGTCAGGCAGCGGCAAGGTCATCTTGTACAGTTTTTCCGCGCAGTGACAATCACTTCTGACATTCAGCAAGAAAAACGAAAATTCACGTTTAGCGGAAACAATGTAGCACAGATGACATGCAGTTATTTGGAGACGCAAAACATGTTGTCAGCATGAACAAAATAAAGTAAGAAAACACACATCTTTTGAGGCCTAATTATGAGGCCTGGTGTAGTTGTGCTAAATGAAAACAATATACCACCCAATACACAAACAAGGGCCATGTTAACATGCTTCAAGGTCTTATACATACGAATATTGTCAAACTCGTGCAGAAGAGTACTGCACATGATAGAGGGGCATTGTTAATGCTGGTGGAGTACATGTGGGGTTTCTTCACCCCAAGATAAAGTCAATCAGAGTCAGAAGTCTATTCAACTTTGCTCAGACCATGGGTTCACAACATCACTCACCCATAGTATTGAATGTGCACTAACTGTCCTCTTAGTGCACAGGTACATATGTTTGGAAGCCAACTGCTTGGTTTTTAAGAGTCCCACAAAGGGGAAAAGATCTTGGGACTGGTAGAGCAGGGACAGACAGATTTAGAGGCTTTGTTGTATTTCAGCCAATTTTTGGCACCCGGAAGTTTCTGTTAGGCAAGCCTGTTCTTGCTTTCAGACCCCCTTATTAACATGTAGATAATGTCAAGGTGATGTCAGCAGCATAGCAAGAAATATTGTGGGAGATTCCACATCCACACACAAGTTACCCATAGAGGGTTTGCAGATGCATTAGGAGATGGCAGATACTGGGAGTATTGTTCATTGTTCTCATCTCCTCCTCCATAACATCCTTAGGTGCTGATCCACAGTTTAGTGGCTGAGGGAGCGGCAAATTGGAAGGAACTGGGAAGACAATGATGTGGTCTGACACTTCCCTTCAAAAATTCCTCCCACCCTCCCCTTCCACCGTAGAAATAAACCTACAAAGCAAAGGAAATGATGGAGATAATTCCGAGTTCTATCCCTCTCTGTCCCCACTTTCCAACTCTTTCTTCTTGGATAGAGGCAGTGCTTAATTTGAGCCGGTGGTTTCCGGTGCTCAGCACCAGCGCTTAATTGGGTTCCGGTGCTCGGCACGGGCACTTAATTGTCAACACCCCACTTATGACAGTCTGCCACATGGTGGCGCTGCTCATCTAATTTAGAGAGGAGCAGAGCAATGGTTGTTTATGAATACAACATACATTAAAAAATTACTAACACCTGCCTCCCAAGCCATTCCTTTAGCTTTGGGGACCTAGAATAATCTTAACTGTCGGGATTGCAAGTGAGAGAGATGGTTAACAGTTTTTTATAGCGTTGTCAGGGGAAATGAGTGGTGCAAGCTGAAGTAGCTTCCTGGTCAGGGCCCAGGCACTTATTATTTTACAAATTAAGCACTGAGTAGAACAGTGGGTAGGTGGAATGGTCAACCATGATTATACATCCTCTTTCACCCCACAACAAATAGGAGCATCGAGGTTCGGGGAGATTTGCGGAGGGGAGGGGACTAGTTATCACCCCTGATAGCCCCTCTCCCCAGGTCCCTCTTTCTGGTTTTTCACAGGCAGGCTTGGAAATGAATAGGCAGTTTTCTACCAAGCTCTCTATCATGCCTCTACTGTCAGCTGCACATCAATGAACCATGCCAGATGTAAATATTATGGACATAATCAGGTTGTAGCAGGGTGCCAAAATCAGGCACCCAGCCACTTATTATCAGAAAAATACAGTTGTTTCTTACTGGGAACTAGGAAAAATGACAATGCGTATTGGAAACTAAAAATGATATGTGCTAACTTAGAACAACCTGTAATGTGTGTTAACCGGGTCCTGACAATGACGTGTCATTTTGGGAACTGAGAACCGTATGTGCTTTGTCTGAACATGCTGTAAAACTTGCAATGATGTGTAATTATTGTGAACCTGCATTGATTGTTGCTTAATGAGCCTTGGCAATTTTGAGTGGTTATTTGGAACTGGAATTAATACATGCTTGCTTTAAATTGGCAATTGTTAGTTTTTTTTGTGGGAACTGGCAATGATGTGTCCTTACCAGGGATAAGTATATCAATGGAAATAAAAAATCATTCCATCCAATGCAGTCCTTCCTTCTGTGCCTATAATATCCCCACAGACACCACATCTTCTTCATTTCTTTCATGCTGAGAATGTAACAACATCTACTCCATCAAACTCTTTTTTACAGTGAGCCAGGCTATATTTGGACAAAAATCAAGCTTTAAATATCGATTTACAGAAATATCGGGAAAATTATTGTGATATAAAAATATCATGATGCAGAAATATCGCTGACAAGAATATCTATTTTTCAGGTAAGTAATATCGTTGTCAATAAGATCGGTGAGGGGCGTGGCCTGAGCGGCAATGGAGACGTACGCGTAGTCCTTGAGCTCCGTCTTCCCGGGGCCAGCCGCATAGCTTCCGGCCACTGCGGGTGATCTCTGCTTACCCCTGTGAGTCTCCGGGGATCGCAGGTGATCTGGTGGCAGAGCGGGGACCCTGCTGCGGACCGGGTCGCAGCACACAGAGCGGCTGGCACCCAGATAGTGGAAACGGCGTGTGGCTGCCGCCATCTTGCTGAGGGGAGCCGCCGGGTCCCTGTGCATATGGAGCCTGCGGCGGTGGGAAAACCTGTACTGGTGTCCACTACTCTCCCGATGATGGTGCCGGGGCCCTCCTGGGGCAGCGGTGGTGTTCGCTGCGGGGAGCGGTAGCACCAGGACCTCTGGCCGGCTGGGGGGGGCGCGGCGCCCGAAATTTTGACCACTGAAGACTGCCCCCCTACCGCAGCCTAGAACTACACAGGAGGGCCTGCGATACCCTGCCAGACACTGAGAGGCGGGGACCGGGCCCCCCTCAGCGCTGCATTGGTGCTGAGAATTGTGCCCGGACCTCTCGAGGCTGCTGATCCTGCCTGGCAGAGGGGAGAGCGCCATTTTCCAGAGGGAGTCTGTTGTGCTCCAGTGGCTGCACATCCAGGGAGCTGCGCAGCGGGACGCTGTACGCGCCGCTCCTTCGACCCCCTGCACTGCGTGGTTTGAGGGGAGACCTCTACAGCTGGGACCCACTGGGGATCGCCCGCCCTCAGAATACCGGTGAGTGTGCAGTGCTGCGCGGTGCCTCGTGGGGGTGGCCGCCCTGCAGCCAAGGGCCCACCTGCACAGCCCTGATATCCCACGACACCTGCGGGCGGAGAAGGCAGTGCCCTGCGCCGGGAGGGTCCCGGCCCCTGCAGACTTTGGGGTCGATTCCGATTCGGGCCGGAAAAAGCACCGACCGACTCGGATCCGGAAATAATACCGACCGACACGTACCCGTGGCGCCCGACACGCCAAGTACGATGCAAGGCGTGAAAACTCCGACCGACACGTACCGAAACCAAGTCGACCGACCGAGCCACACGGAAAACAGCAATCCGGCCGGAAAAACACGCGAATCCAACCGACCGACACGCACCCGGAACAAATCCGACCGAAACGTACACGCGAACTCCAAACCGCAAAGTACGATGCAAGGCGCGAAATCCACGAGCGAGTCGGACGGAGGACAAGCCGTACGACCGACACGCATACAAAACCGAGCCGAAGCAACACAAAACACCGCGACCGACGCGTATGCAGCATAGAAAACTGCACAAACACAGCGCGAACGAAACGGAGAACACCGTACGAGACAAATGCAGGGTCCGACTCGGTCACAAGAACGTTTTCAACATACACAAACAGCACAAAGGAAAAAACACCCCAAAAAAAGGCCAAACAAGCAATTACCAAGCCAATAAATACTGGGTGGGGTGGGGACAGAGAACAAAGACACACCCACAACTCCACCTATATAAAGGACACAAATCACAACCATGAGCCTTTGCAAATGCCATTCCACTGCCAGCACCCAAGAGAAAGCAACCACACACCCACAGCTCATCCCTCACACAAGCCACACACCATCAGCACACCAACAAATACCTACCTCACATACACCCAGCAAAACACACACTCACACACCCTCACCTGCACACCAACACACACATCACTCACCATCACCACCCATCACCATGCCCCCCAAGAAGAATCCCAAGTTCCTAGATAGTGAATTGGAAGTCATGGTAGACGAGATCCTCAGGGTAGAGCCACAGCTGTTTGGCACACTGGTCCAACAGACCCCCATCTCCCAGAAAACCAAGATGTGGGAGAGGATCATCAACAGGGTGAACGCACAATCACCATGTCGGCGCACAAAGACCGACATCCAGAACAGGTGGTATGACGTGCACAGGAGGGTACGGGACCTGCTCAAGAAAGACTACATCAACAGCCAACACACCGGCAGTGGCCCTCCTGCCAAGCCAATATACCTCAGGCCCTGGGAGGAGAAGGTGCGGGCCATCCTTCCGCCAGTGAGCGTATATGGACTAGAGGACATCCCAGAGCCTGGTGAGTACACAACAAATGTACACAATATACTGCCACAAAACACACACATCACTGTCAAGGGGAGAGTCAAATCATGCACTCATAGCAATTACACAGCAACCAGAACAGAATCATCCCAAAATGTGTATGTCAGTCAGATAAACACAACACATGCCATCAAAAAAGTCACATCCAACTGTGCCAACACATGTACAAACACAACTACAACTACAGCTAGGCAGTGGCACAAATAGAACTAACAAACACATCCACACATGTAGCCACCACAACAACACCAACACACAGTGAAGACCACTCAAAGGAAGGAATCCTGTGTATGCTGGCCAAGTCAGTGTAGCCAATAGCATCATGGGAGTCGCAGTCACACATATTGCCCCCCCACAACTGTCCCATCAACACCACCCTGAACCATGCTCACATCACAGGAAGTGGAGAAGGACTCACAAGATGGCTGACACTGGCTACTGCTGTGGGGAGCACAAGGCCCTGCTGGCAAATGTGCACCAACAAACAGCAGGACACCACTGAATGACATCCTGAGAGACAACTTACACTCCCTGCAATGCAAGCACGTTCCATGGTGGGATATCTGTCTAGCTGGGTGGGAAGGGGGACTTGCAGCACTGACCATAGTCACAAGCACCTCCCCTCACACACCCCCAACACAAACTCCACAGAACCCACCTGGTAGAATGCAATGCCCCCATCCTAACACAAGATCCCACAAAGAACCACCACCCTGGGTTATGTTGTGTGAAGCACAGGGCCACTCTTGGGACTTCTAGCCAAACAACTGCCAGGACAACACTCCCAGCCATCCTGTCAGCACAGCCAGCCCACCCCACAGGGAAGCAGAGTCAAAAGGAAGGAAGCATGGGTATGCTGGGAAGGGGGAGGAGGCAATAGCATGATGGGAGTCGTAGTCACAGCTCTACATCCCCCACCACATGGCCCAGCAAGCTCACACTCACGCATGCACATCCCACAGAGAGTGGAAAGGCCCATCAAAGATGTCAGACACTGTTGCTGTGTCGTGGGGAGCACAAGGGCATGCTGGGTACTGCACACCAACCAACAGCAGGACACCACTGTCAGCCATCTTGCCATTGCTCTCACACCCACACACACTGAACTCCCCACAAAAGCAAGTAAGTATGGGAATGCTGGCAAGTGGGGTGGAGGCAATAGCATGATGGGAGTCGTAGTCACAGACATAGCTCACCCCCACAACTGTCCCATCAACACCACCCTGAACCATGCTCACATCACAGGAAGTGGAGAAGGACTCACAAGATGGCTGACACTGGCTACTGCTGTGGGGCGCACAAGGCCCTGCTGGCAACTGTGCACCAACAAACAGCAGGACACCACTGAATGACATCCTGAGAGACAACTTACACTCCCTGCAATGCAAGCACGTTCCATGGTGGGATATCTGGCTAGATGGGTGGGAAGGGGGACTTGCAGCACTGACCATAGTCACAAGCACCTCCCCTCACACCCCCCCAACACAAACTCCACAGAACCCACCTGGTAGAATGCAATGCCCCCATCCTAACACAAGATCCCACAAAGAACCACCACCCTGGGTTATGTTGTGTGAAGCACAGGGACACTCTTGGGACCTCTAGCCAAACAACTGCCAGGACAACACTCCCAGCCATCCTGTCAGCACAGCCAGCCCACCCCACAGGGAAGCAGAGTCAAAAGGAAGGAAGCATGGGCATGCTGGGAAGGGGGAGGAGGCAATAGCATGATGGGAGTCGTAGTCACAGCTCTACATCCCCCACCACATGGCTCAGCAAGCTCACACTCACGCATGCACATCCCACAGAGAGTGGAAAGGCCCATCAAAGATGTCTGACACTGTTGCTGTGTCGTGGGGAGCACAAGGGCATGCTGGGTACTGCACACCAACCAACAGCAGGACACCACTGTCAGCCATCTTGCCATTGCTCTCACACCCACACACACTGAACTCCCCACAAAAGCAAGTAAGTATGTGAATGCTGGGAAGTGGGGTGGAGGCAATAGCATGATGTGAGTCATAGTCACAGACATAGCTCACCCCCACAACTGTCCCATCAACACCACCCTGAACCATGCTCACATCACAGGAAGTGGAGAAGGACTCACAAGATGGCTGACACTGGCTACTGCTGTGGGGAGCACAAGGCCCTGCTGGCAAATGTGCACCAACAAACAGCAGGACACCACTGAGTGACATCCTGAGAGACAACTTACACTCCCTGCAACGCAAGCACGTTCCATGGTGGGATAACTGACTGGCTGGGTGGGTGGGAAGGAGGGCCGGCTGTCAACCAAACACAACCAATGCAGACCATGTTCACACCCCAGAAAATACATAGAAATGCCCAAATAATGCAGGACAATGTGCCACACCAATATCAACCCCTGACTGTGACGACTTAGGACAATGCAATGTACAGGCCCGCACCCAGAGGCACAGTCACAACTGTCATGTGTGTCAACCATTGATGCCTGCAGAAACATAACATACATTGTTTGTGTCTCCCAAAAACAGGTGATGATGGGGACACAGCAGCAGACGCTGAGGAGTCCCAGTCCCAGGCTCAAGAGGATGCCGAGCTCACTGGCGTCGTACAGCCTCTGTCCTCCTCGGACGATGAAGAACAACCTGGCACATCCGGTGCAAGTCAACATGCAGCACCAGCAGGACCACCAGCTGCAGCACCAGCAGGACCACCAGCTGCACCCCCTGCACCCACCCCTCCAACGACTGTCACCACGAATACCATCCCTGCCGACATGGACAGAACAAGGAGGAACACCAGCACAGGGACCCTGGACCAACCTGGGGCCATGGACACCACCACCACCACCAACCCCAAGGTGGACCAGGGTTATCTGTGCGTGCCACTGCACACACTGCACATGTCAGCAGGGGTGGTGGGAGGGTGGGAGACAGAGGTCGCTGCTTGCAGACGTTGCTGGTGTGCATGATGACCCACAACTGGTACGCATAGCTGATGCGTACCAGTCCAGCACCGGAGAGCTCAGCCAGGTAGTGGGGCTCCTCAGAGACATGAAACAGCAGCAGGCTGCCCATCATGCCCGCTTGGACTCCCACATGTCCCACGTGGAGTCACACATGTCCCGTGTGGACTCACACATGTCCCGCGTGGAGTCCAAGTGGGATCCACAGCATGAGATGACGGCGGTGCACAGGGACATTTTACAATGCCTCCGCCAGATGAACAGCAACCAGTCCACACCTCCCTGTGTGCCAACAACATCTGGTGCCGAACAAACTGCAACTGCCACAGGGAGGGAGGAGGACTCTGGCGGAGAGTCCCCTGCACCGCAGCAGCCTGTACTTGAGGGCCCCCCCAAGAAGAGGGGTCGTCCGAGGAGGGAAAAGTGAGAGGCCGATGGCCAAGCGCAACTCCCAAGAAGCCTGAACCTGTTCTGGATGTTCGCCTTTGTGCACAGACTGTTCACCCTGTTGACGGCAACACTACTCCCACACATTGCATGGGGAGTACAAGTTGGACCAATGTGTCAGACAACTGTGGCCCCGATACTGGGGATCCTGTCTACCAGGACTTTCAATTCACCTAGGAACTTGGGATTGCAAGATTTATGTACAGCACTACCCATCCTATGCACTATTAACACAAATGTATCACAATAAACACACTAATACACCATACTTGCCTCTGTCGTGATTCCAACGTGGGTGCTGTTATGGGGATGATGAACTGCAAAATTACACTGTGTATGCGAACTGCAACAGCAAGGACAACACAGGCATGTGAGTACAGGCAACGTGACACACATGAGGGAGACACACCACCAGGGCTACACAACACATACACACCTAGGCCATCTGACTCATTGCCTACACTGATGTTGCCAGGGAAGACGGTGCAATGCACAGACACCACACCCATTCCCAGTTGTAGTCAAGTAGCCCACAGGTGCAGTAAGCAAATGGCAGTCAAATGTGTGACCACAGACAACGCACATCACAAAGTGAAGCACAGGTTTATTACACAGTTGCAACATGTCGTAACCACTACAGATGCAAGGTAATCCCACCTGGCAGCGGGCACACAGTCAACAACTGTAGACGGAAGGAAGTCCATGGGTGTGGCGCACATCACCTGTAGGGACACAACAGCTACCAGCCTGGATGTGCAATCACGTCGTCGGTGGACACAGTTGACCAAACGAATCTGAAAGTACCCTGTGAAGGACAGAAATGACACACAGTCAAAAGCAATGGAGTACAGCACAGAACAGCAAAACTCATGCACAATACATGTTACAAGATACCCACCCAGAACCAAGTTAGCATGTCAACACTGTTGGGGAGTACAGCCCACCTGTTAGCACACATCGCAACACACATCCAGTCAAGTAGCCCATGGACACACTCCAACAGCACCAGAGCACCACCCACACATCATGCCAACGCACATCATTGACATGACACCTCAGGATACTCACATTCAGCTAAATAAGTTGGTGATGAGCTGTGTGCGGACATCACCATCATCATCATCATCATCATCGTCACTGGCATCGTGGTCCGGCCAGGATCCTCCACAGGTGGCGGATGTTGGTCATTGTCATCCTGGATGAGAGGCAACTCCTTCCGCACTGCCAGGTTGTGGAGCATGCAGCAGACGATGATAATCTTGCACACTTTCGCAGGGGCATATGGGAGGGACCCTCCGGTCTTGTCCAGGCAGCGGAAGCGGCTCTTCAGGAGACCAAATGTCCGCTCAATCACTCTCCTGGGCCGACCATGTGCCTCATTGTAGCGCATCTGGGCTGGTGTCACAGGGTTCCTGAGGGGTGTCAGCAACCACGGCATGTTGGGGTATCCCGAGTCACCTACGGACAGACAAGTGCACATTAGCTGACTTGGAAAAGTGGGCGGAATACTACAGATCAGATCACACACAATGGCACAAAGTCAGTACACACCGACAAGCCAGGCACGCTGGTTCTGCATCTGTGCCATCATCCTGGGGATGCGACTACTCCTCATCACAAAGGCATCGTGTGCTGAACCAGGGAAACGGGCACACACGTGTGTGATGGTCATGTCTGCAAGACACACCACCAGTGCATTGACCGAGTGGTAGTGCTTGCGGTTCCTGTAGGCCTGCTCCTGGGCCTGTGGTGGTACCAAAGCCACATGTGTACCATCAATGGAGCCAATGACATGCGGCATCCTCCCCAGGGCATAAAAGTCACTCTTCATGTCAGTGAGTCGTCGCAGTCTAGGGAAATAGATGTACCGGTTCAGGAAGAGCAACATTGCCGCCAAAACATCGCGGAGCACACGGCTCAACATGGTCTGTGACATCCCACCAGCAGTCGCCACAGTATGTTGGAAGGTACCAGTGGCAAAGAAGTGTAGGGCTGCCATCACCTTCACCTTGGGGGTCAGCGCTGTAGGATACGGCCGGCCAGGCTGCAAATGTGGGGACAACTGCACTGCCAAATCCTCAATCAGATGCCTGGTGAAGCGGTACCGTCGGATGCTGTCCCGTTCCACCATTGTTGCCAGGTCTGGGAATGGTCGATGGACAGCAGGAGCCCTGCAGTGCAGAGGAGAAGTAAGCAAGATTGTCAGTCACCCCACATATGCGGCATTGAACACACTCAAGATCCCAACATACATCATTATGAGGCACAACTACATGAAGTGTGCAGTACCGTAAGGACATGTATGGTACATACATGGCCAACATCTGTCAACACGGTCCAACAGGTGGCATCAATTAGTCCCAGGTTGGCCCATTGGATATCATGAGGCCGTGTCACAGTTCCCATCTCCTGCTGCCGTGTCACAATAACCCCCACAGTGACATGTGAGGACAGATGTGCCCCAGGCACCACAGCTCAACGACAGGTACATTCCCAGGGACCCTGTAATGCCACATGGACACTGGCATTACATGGAGTATCATGTATACACCACAGCAAAACAACCATGACCCCCACAGGTAGTGGCCCCACTTGCCACGGCAGGACAGACATGGACGTCTGTGACACACATACGCACAACATCAAAGTCCATGCACACACAACGTGGATGTGGAGACTGTCTCCCATTGTGCACATGAAATCAGAGACATTGTAAACACTACATGCACAAAGACTGTGGAGGACCATCACTATTGTGCCACTGGGACACCCTGGCTCAAACATACCGTCCCACATGGGACTCACGGGGTATGTGACATGACATACACATACACCACCGTGAAATGTGACCATGGCACATGCACAGATATGAACAGTTGCACATCACAGTGGTCATGTACACGTAACACCCAGGATCCTGTCCCCATGAACACGTGCACAGCCTGGGGGTGGCTGCCCACAGGTGACACCCACAGGACAACATGTACACCAACATACACACAATAGGAAATGCAGCCTTACATGCCTTATGATAAAGTTTGGACAGGCTGTCGTGATGTAGGTGTGCCCCTCACTCCCTGGGAGCTATCTGTGGCTGGCATATGTCCATCTGAGACAGGCATGCTGACATATGCCAGTCACATGTACAGTGATGCGTTGTACTGCAATGGACCGATCGGTGCCTCCGGCCGGCCCATTGCATTCAATGTGTGCGGGTACGCGTTGTACCCCTGTGCGCGTTGTACTGCAATGTACCGATCGGTGCCTCCGGCCGGCCCATTGCATTCAATGTGTGCGGGTACGCGTTGTACCCCTGTGCGCGTTGAACTGCAATGGACTGATCGGTGCCTCCGGCCGGCCCATTGCATTCAATGTGTGCGGGTACGCGTTGTACCCCTGTACGCGTTGTACCGCAATGGACCGATCGGTGCGCACCCATTGACAATGGGCTTGCCTGGCAACGGACGCGTTTTCGAATTTCGAACGAGTCGGTTGCTGTAAATTCAGTTGGTCACCCACAACAATGTTGCAAAATCATGTATGTCATGAAGTTGAAGATTTGAAGGATGCTGTGGGCGTGTTTTGGTGCTGCTATTCCATGGATTGGCCAGATTCAGAAGATGCAAACGACTTGGACCTATCACTTTGGACACAAGGGACAGTATCTGCCTCTCCAGCACATATATATTGCTGGCTGTTCCCCTGAGAGCTCACTTGCCTGCACTACATGCTCCAGGACGACATCTGCCACTGCACTGCTGCTGTCTCTGCCCCTCTGGACCCTGCAATGGCACGTACTGTGGAGAGAGCCCCAGCCTTCAGCCTTGAAGAGAACCAGGCCCTGCTGGACAGCCTACTTCCACAGTACAGCAAGCTGTATGGGACACCAGGGGAGCAGGTGAGTGTTCTGTGCACTGCCTTTCTGAATGTGCATTTGGTGTGACTAGCAAGGCTGAAAGTCTGCACGCCACTGGCTAGCAGGCTCACTGAGTAGTTGTCACCCCCCATAGTGTGTAGTGACTTGCACTGGACAGGTATGGTGCAGTGACAGTGCATTTGAACATGGTTTTACTTCCCATGCAATGATACCATGTAGTGACGTCTGGCAAACTGTCCATGGGCAGCTTTGCACTGCCTGTGTACATCATGTGCACCTGTGATTGAGACATGTATATACAACTGTGTCATGCACGGATATGTTGCATGTGTGGTAATGGCCTTTTCACTTTGTCATCCTGACAGGTTAATGCCCATCGGAAGCAGGAAATCTGGAAGGACATCGTCCGGGCCGTCCGGTCCGTGGGGGTCTACAAGCGCCGGATCCGCAACTGCCAGAAGAGGTGGCAGGACCTTCGGGGCTGGACCCGGAGGATTGCATGGGTCCAGCTGAAGCTGTCGCCTCCTCGCAGGAGGGGCGGAACACGGACCCTGACCCCCACATGCTCCAGATCCTGGCGGTGGTGTTTCCAGACCTGGATGGGCAGCTGAAGGCCAGACAGCAGCAAGGAGGGGGTGAGTCAAAGACTGCACTGTGAACTCTGTATTACATGCTTTGTGCCCTCCTCTGGCCTGGTTCAACTGCCACAGTGCAGCAGTCATGTTGTCCAGGAGCCATGTCCCTCTATTGTGCACTGCCCACTGCTCATCTGATACCCAGGTGTGGCCCTTACATTCAGGGAATTGTGTCACTTGGGACTGTGTCCTTGCAGTTTGCTTCACTAAAGGTGGGGGACAGCATCTGTTTCCCTAACTCTGTTGTGGGCATCATGGGTGGGTCCATTGTTCACACAACGCCTGGGTTTGGACATGTGATCTGCGTGTTGCTTTGATATGCGGTCCACTTGCTGAGCTGAGCCACCACATGTACCTGGGGTATGTGGCACACGCCCATGCAGCGGGTGAGAACAATGTTTGGGCCCCAGGAGTGTGCAGATTACGTGGTCACACATACATAGCCAGCTATCCACTGTCCAGGGCACATCCCTCATTCATGTGGAGCAGGACAGTCATGCCTACTCCAGGCCATGCAATGCACTCTGTACTCCCACTCCCGTGTATCAGCTGACACATTGTGCACAGTGATTTGACCCCTCAGGTGTCTGCCTCTGTGTCAGTGTGCTGTGGATTAGTTGCCAGGACTGCTGAGGTGTTTCTTGGTAGGGGCTCAGCATGCCCCTGGAGATGTGACCATAGGAGACGATACTTGTGTGTCACATAGGTGTTTGATCAGCTGCCCGTGCAGACTGGGGTATGCGAATGTGAAGTTCAGGCAGCTGTTCCCCATTCACAGCAAATTGTGAGGGGCTCAGGTTCAGAGGGTAGTGTCACAGGTCTCCCATATGTCCAATAGGTGTGACCTGGACAGATGAGGGTTAAGATGATGTGTTGTGTGGGGGATGTACATGTGCACTTGTGCAGCTCCAGGACTTGCATTCCCCATGACCTACTATTGTGACACAGTGCATAGTGTTGTTGTCTGGCTGCCAAGTCATACATCACTGAGACAGTGATGTATGACTTAGCAGTCATGCCTCTGCCATGGCATGTGTCAACTTATTGGTGGTCCTGCAGGGGAGTGACATGTGCTACATGCACACCATTGTGGCGCTGGCTATCAGGACATGGGTGCATCATGGTGTCTGTCGCTGGTATGCATCACATGCATTTCCTATTTGACTCTGGGCATCCCTTTCATCCGGAAACCTGTACTGACTCAGTGGCAAGGGCTGTGATGTGTGCATGTCCACATGCCACACCGTGTCCTCTGCACTGTCCAACTACTGTGTACTTGGTGCATGTGTCCACACTGGGGTGTTGCAATCCAACAGACACCAGACAGATGGGTGCAAGGCCATGTGGGATGTGAGTGCCATGCTTGGCATCAGACTGACAATTGGCTTCTCCTGTTCAGTTCGGGCACTTTTAGCAATGTACAACTAATGATGCCAGGGCTTGCTCTGTAATGTGCTGTGCTCACAGTGGTGTGTGCGTTTGGTGCAGGTGACTGATGTCTGTCTGTTTCCCCATTGTTTGCAGATACATCCACGGCCACGGAAGGGGACAGCTCCACGGACCAGGAGGAGCCAGAGAGCCAGACTGGGTCAGCAGCCGAGGAGTGGTCGGAGGGACCCAGTGGCACGGAGGGCGAGGGGAGCCACACCGAGGAGTCCTCAGCACCATCCACCTCAGCTGAGGACCAGAGCAACTCAGAGGATGACTCCCTTGTGGAGGCGGGTGTCAGCAGCCACCACACCCCAGCTAGTGTTGCTGTCCCCGCCACCACCAGCACCACCACCGCCCTCCCATCGGCTCCCATTCCCCAGGTCCGTGGAGGCTCCCATGTTCGGGAGCGTGTCTCCTTTGGGCCAGGCACCGCACCCCCTGCCCCTGTGTCCCCTGCTGCCCTGAGTGAGGAGTCTGTGTACCTCCTTCGCCAGCTCCATGTAGGGCAGACAGCCATGCTGAGTGCCCTCCATGCGCACACCGCACTGTTGACTCAGCTGGTGTCGTTCATGGAGGGCATCTCATCGGGCATGTCTGACCTACAGAGGGGCAACAGGTCCATGGACTCCTCCCTGATGGCAGCAGTGTCCCTCCTCAGACAGTCCCTCACCCCTCCTGCCTCTGCTCCATCCACACTCCCCAGCACCTTACCCGTCCCAAGCACACACACACCGACACAGGCACACACCAGCACACACACGTCCAGCACACAGACACACACGCCACAAACTAAACGCACATGCACGCACAGTCAGGGGACTGAAACCAGACTCACAGGGGATGGGGCCCTGGTACACACACACGCATCCACGGGCACTGTGCAGTCCTCAGTTGCCTCTCCCTCCAAAGCACCCTCCCTTGCCTCACCTGCAACCCCAAAGACCCAGCGCCTCTTCCTCAGTGACCTCGGCCTCTTCCCCTCCGATCCAGCTGCCCCAGCATCCAGGGGGAAGAGGAAGCCCCCCACACGGAGCAGAGTGCCCCTCGCCCCCGGACACCCTCCCCCAGGCGCAGACAGACTGAGGCCCCCACCCGCAAGTCGCCCCGGAGTGCTAAGAGCAAGACCCCACCGCTGCCCTGCAGCTCAAGCACCAGGTCTCCTTCCTCCATCCCTCAGGCCCCCACTCCACAGGTGCCCCCACCACACCCTGCCCCAGGTTCCCCCACCCACAGATACACCATCCCCAAGAGGCTCCGGCCTTCTCCCCCTGCCACTTGCTCACCCGGAACCACCCCCCGCTGCGCTTGTCTGTGCCACTGATGTGGTGAGGGTGTCCTCCCCTCTGTCCAGCCCACATTGCCTGTTCCCCATTCTCCTCCCCTGGTGGTAGGCACTGCAGTGGAGTCCACTACCACCCTGTCTGACTTGGGCACTGCAGTGGCGGACCTGTCCACTCCATCTGCAGGGTCCACTGCAGTCGTGCCGGCACCCACAACATCTGAGCCATGCCCCCAGTTGTGCCGGCACACACCATGTCAGACACCTCCACTGCAGTTGTCAGTGGCTCTCCAGCACCCACCACCCCTTCCCTGCTTCCTCCTGGTGAGCCCTGATCCTGTCCCTGCGGTGCCTGGCCTACCCCCGGTTGCCCCTCCTAGTGGATTGTCCCTGGTTTTGTGCAGGCATGTGTAGGGTGGCATCTGCCACTGTCACCCACTTGTGACTTTGTTGATGGACTGGCCATTGGCCTTTGTTTATGTTCTACCGGACTTCTACTTTTAATGCCACATATGCTGAATAAAGCAACTTTCTGTTCTCTAGTGCTTTTGCTTCTGATGTACATGATGTTGATGATGCTAACCATGCACTTGCTGCAGTGATGGTGATATTTGGTCTCATGATAATGAAGTGTTACTGTGCAGGAACCCATGTGGTCCAGGGGGAATGTGTCCTATCCTGTGGTGTATCCATGTCATCCATAGCAGCATCTGAGGGTGTCATGTGTTCAGTATTTGGCAATAGGATTTCCTACTTAGATTGGCAATTTCACATCTGTGGCTTCCACCCCTGCACATCTGTTGTGCCTGCCATTGTTCAATTCGTCTACTTCCCTGACCGTGTGGCCATCTCCACTGGACATGCAGGTTTGGGCATCAATGGGGAAGGACTCATCTGTGTTGTCAGTGCAACATTGCTATACAAGTGTGTTGGATCTGTGCTGATGATTCCGTTGGCACTTCCATGACCAGGCTGATGTGACGGGAGCCCTCATTTGGTGCTAATTGTTGATTGTGTGACCAAGTGCTCAGCTGACATGGTGTGGCCCTACTGAGGCAACATATGGCACAGCTTTCCTCACACAGGAGTGGAGTCCCCTCATGGCAATGTGTACTCCTGTGACATTGCCTGCGCCCAAGGTGTGTGTTGTATGTGCATGTCTGTGTGTTCACTTCTGTTTAGCTGTGCATGCTGTGATCCCTAGTGTTGTACCTGTTTGTGATGCTAGCTGAGTTGAGCTATGTTCCCCCAAAGTCTTCTCCCTGGGTTCTCTGTGATGTGGGTGCATGACACATTACTGGTCATCAGGGTGTCACCCATAGGTGTGCTTGCTGTCAGGGCTGAGTTTGTGTGCAGACGCAGCTGGGTCACAGTCAGGTTTCCCCTTGGCACTTGTTGTTTGCCCCTGTCATGTGATTTCCAGTTTGTGTTATCTTTCAGTGATTGTGACACGTTGTGTGTGTGACTGCTGGCACTCCTCAGGGTCCGGGCTGCAATGTTGGTTGTTGTCTATGTGTGTTCTTTGTGGGTGACCTTGGCTTCTTCATTGGTGTGTGACTGTGGCTGTGATCCCATTGGTTGGTGTGGTATTGCCGTCATGTCCATGTACGGCGTAGTGTGCAGTGTGTCAGACATTCAGGAGTCTTGTTGAGTGTCCATGTGTGATGTGTTTCTGCACCTTGGTTCCCACCCACCACCCTGGAATAGTCATGGGTGCATGTGCAATGTCACCAGTGCATGTGTGCTTCACTGCTGCACATTGTTGGAGGTCGAGGGTGTGGTGTTGAGTGTGTGCAGATGAGAGTTGTTGCCCGGCTAGGCCCCTGCCTCCATGTTGACCTTGGCTCACTGGCCATGCTGTTTGATTTGTGCTTGTGTAGGTGTGATGGTAGTTAGTTGCTCAGTACACATGACTGTGGTTCACAGTGTGAACCACATTTAGCTTTGTCATCACAGTGGGATTGTAATGCAGCCCAGGGTCACCACATTGTGGGGGCCCTGGGGGTGGTGCTGTGGTGTGTCTGTGTCTTGCTGTGTCAGTTGCTGTCCCTACGTGCCTGTGTGACATGTGTGATTTGTGCTCCCTCTCATCTGACAATGCCTGCTTGCCCACATAGGGAATTTGGATCCATGAGTTACCTTTGTGTGGCACTGTATGCACATCTGTATGATTGGTATTCATGTCTCCTCATGTGTTGTGTGGTTGCCTGGGGACACTGGCACTCCCCACCCTCACCTGTTGTGTATGATGTGCAGGGTGGGTCTGCCTGTTTGTGTTTGTGCATCTGCACCACTGCTTTGGCATATCTTGGGTGTGCCATTGGCTGTATGTAGTTTGGTGGGTTTCCCCTGCTGTCCCTGGGACTCCTAGGTCATCGGTCAGCACAATGATCATGGTTTGTGTGTCCCATTGCTCCCATGGTATGGTATCTGTTCACCTCACATCTGCAGTCTCCACAGGGTATCTGCATGTGTGTGCCCATTGGTGCAAATATGTGGGTCTGCATTCTGATGGTCACTTCTGTCATTGTGTCATTGATGATTGTTGACGGTGTCAGCCCCCATGGGTGTTGTTTGTCTGCACATGGCCAAAGTTATGTCTTATTTGCACTGCAGGATTTGGCTCCCCCAATTTATGTTGCAATGGGACACATACACTACTTTGCCACTGATGTGTTTGTTATTCTGTGACCAGGAATCATCCATGCAGTTTGGCAGTTGCACCTCTTTCTTTGTCAACACTTACCTTTTGGTCACTGTGATGATGGGGGTTTGGACCCCATTGCCACAATGTTCAAAATGTGCTTCAGCTATGGACCCCACACTTACATTTTGGTCACTGTGATGATGGGGGTTTGGACCCCATTGCCACAATGTTCAAAATGTGCTTCAGCTATGGACCCCACACTTACCTTTTGGTCACTGTGATGATGGGGGTTTGGACCCCATTGCCACAATGTTCAAAATGTGCTGCAGCTATGGACCCCACACTTACCTTTTGGTCACTGTGATGATGGGGGTTTGGACCCCATTGCCACAATGGTCATGGCCTGCTTGCATTGTGGGGGCCACACACATATATGTGTGGCACATGTGCTAGGGGGTCACATTGTATGTTCAAAGTCATGTTCGGTGTTGTAGGCATTTGACACAGTCTACACACGCTTGTCATGGTGTTGGGGGGATGTCTTCTTCTTGCATTCCCTAGGTTGTGGTGTGCTGGTTGTGTCATGCATTGTCCATCCTATGAGTGGGGGTGGTAGTAGTGGTAGGCATCCTGCCCCTACTGGGTGAGGGTCGTAGTAGTGGTAGGCATCCAGCCCCCCCTGGCTAAGGGTGGTGGTAGGCATCCAGCCCCCCCTGGGTGAGGGTGGTAGTAGTGGTAGGCATCCAGCCCCACCTGGCTAAGGGTGGTAGTAGTGGTAGGCATCCTGCCCCCTGGGTGAGGGTGGTAGTAGTGGTAGGCATCCAGCTCCCCTGGCTAAGGGTGGTGGTAGGCATCCAGCCCCCCTGGGTGAGGGTGGTAGTAGTGGTAGGCATCCAGCCCCCTGGCTAAGGGTGGTAGTAGTGGTAGGCATCCTGCCCCCCGGGTGAGGGTGGTAGTAGTGGTAGGCATCCTGCCCCCCTGGGTGAGGGTGGTAGTAGTGGTAGGCATCCAGCCCCCTGGGTGAGGGTGGTAGTAGTGGTAGGCATCCAGCCCCCCGGTTGAGGGTGGTAGTAGTGGTAGGCATCCAGCCCCCCTGGCTAAGGGTGGTAGTAGTGGTAGGCATCCAGCCCCCCTGGGTGAGGGTGGTAGTAGTGGTAGGCATCCAGCCCCCTGGCTAAGGGTGGTGGTAGGCATCCAGCCCCCCTGGGTGAGGGTGGTAGTAGTGGTAGGCATCCAGCCCCCTGGTTGAGGGTGGTAGTAGTGGTAGGCATCCAGCCCCCTGGCTAAGGGTGGTAGTAGTGGTAGGCATCCAGCCCCCCTGGGTGAGGGTGGTAGTGGTGGTAGGCATCCTGCCCCCCTGGCTAAGGGTGGTAGTAGTGGTAGGCATCCAGCCCACCCTGGGTGAGGGTGGTAGTAGTGGTAGGCATCCAGCCCCCCTGGCTAAGGGTGGTGGTAGGCATCCAGCCCCCCTGGGTGAGGGTGGCAGTAGTGGTAGGCATCCAGCCCCCGCTGGTTGAGGGTGGTAGTAGTGGTAGGCATCCAGCCCCCTGGCTAAGGGTGGTAGTAGTGGTAGGACTCCAGCCCCCCCTGGGTGAGGGTGGTAGTGGTGGTAGGCATCCTGCCCCCCCTGGCTAAGGGTGGTAGTAGTGGTAGGCATCCAGCCCACCCTGGGTGAGGGTGGTAGTAGTGGTAGGCATCCAGCCCCCCCTGGCTAAGGGTAGTGGTAGGCATTCAGCCCCCCCTGGGTGAGGGTGGTAGTAGTGGTAGGCATCCAGCCCCCCCTGGCTAAGGGTGGTAGTAGTGTTAGGCATCCTGCCCCCCTGGGTGAGGGTGGTAGTAGTGGTAGGCATCCAGCCCCCCCTGGCTAAGGGTGGTGGTAGGCATCCAGCCCCCCCTGGGTGAGGGTGGTAGTAGTGGTAGGCATCCAGCCCCCCCTGGCTAAGGGTGGTAGTAGTGGTAGGCATCCTGCCCCCCCTGGGTGAGGGTGGTAGTAGTGGTAGGCATCCTGCCCCCCTGGGTGAGGGTGGTAGTAGTGGTAGGCATCCTGCCCCCCTGGGTGAGGGTGGTAGTAGTGGTAGGCATCCTGCCCCCTGGGGGAGGGTGGTAGTAGTGGTAGGCATCCTGCCCCCTGGGTGAGGGTGGTAGTGGTGGTAGGCATCCTGCCCCCCTGGCTAAGGGTGGTAGTAGTGGTAGGCATCCAGCCCCCCTGGTTGAGGGTGGTAGTAGTGGTAGGCATCCAGCCCCCCCTGGCTAAGGGTGGTAGTAGTGGTAGGCATCCTGCCCCCCCTGGCTAAGGGTGGTAGTAGTGGTAGGCATCCAGCCCCCCCGGTTGAGGGTGGTAGTAGTGGTAGGCATCCAGCCCCCCCTGGCTAAGGGTGGTAGTAGTGGTAGGCATCCTGCCCCCCCTGGGTGAGGGTGGTAGTAGTGGTAGGCATCCAGCCCACCCTGGGTGAGGGTGGTAGTAGTGGTAGGCATCCAGCCCCCCTGGCTAAGGGTGGTGGTAGGCATCCAGCCCCCCTGGGTGAGGGTGGTAGTAGTGGTAGGCATCCAGCCCCCCTGGGTGAGGGTGGTAGTAGTGGTAGGCATCCAGCCCCCCTGGCTAAGGGTGGTGGTAGGCATCCAGCCCCCTGGGTGAGGGTGGTAGTAGTGGTAGGCATCCAGCCCCCTGGCTAAGGGTGGTAGTAGTGGTAGGCATCCTGCCCCCCTGGGTGAGGGTGGTAGTAGTGGTAGGCATCCTGCCCCCCTGGGTGAGGGTGGTAGTAGTGGTAGGCATCCAGCCCCCTGGGTGAGGGTGGTAGTGGTGGTAGGCATACTGCCCCCCCTGGCTAAGGGTGGTAGTAGTAGTAGGCATCCAGCCCACCCTGGGTGAGGGTGGTAGTAGTGGTAGGCATCCAGCCCCCCCTGGCTAAGGGTGGTGGTAGGCATCCAGCCCCCCCTGGGTGAGGGTGGTAGTAGTGGTAGGCATCCAGCCCCCCTGGCTAAGGGTGGTAGTAGTGGTAGGCATCCTGCCCCCCTGGGTGAGGGTGGTAGTAGTGGTAGGCATCCAGCTCCCCTGGCTAAGGGTGGTGGTAGGCATCCAGCCCCCTGGGTGAGGGTGGTAGTAGTGGTAGGCATCCAGCCCCCCTGGCTAAGGGTGGTAGTAGTGGTAGGCATCCTGCCCCCCTGGGTGAGGGTGGTAGTAGTGGTAGGCATCCAGCCCCCTGGGTGAGGGTGGTAGTAGTGGTAGGCATCCAGCCCCCCTGGCTAAGGGTGGTAGTAGTGGTAGGCATCCTGCCCCCTGGGTGAGGGTGGTAGTAGTGGTAGGCATCCAGCCCCCTGGCTAAGGGTGGTGGTAGGCATCCAGCCCCCCTGGGTGAGGGTGGTAGTAGTGGTAGGCATCCAGCCCCCCTGGCTAAGGGTGGTAGTAGTGGTAGGCATCCTGCCCCCTGGGTGAGGGTGGTGGTGCGCATTCAGGCCCCTGTGTGCATATGTGGCATTGGTGATGGGCATCCCGCCCCTATGGTGCTGCTGTTGCTGGTGTAAGTATATTCTGCATCCCTCTGTGTGTGTGTGATGTGTCGTGTACGTGTTGTATGTGTTTTGTGGTTGGTGTCTGGCTTACCTTCTGCGCCGTACGCGTCCGTGCCTGTTCCGGTAGTAAATGTAGAATATTGGTATGATCGGGACGAAGGGATTCATGGTTGGTTCGTGTCGTTCGTCCTTCTCGTTGCTTCGCGTCGCCCTCGTCGCCTCGCCTCGTCCTCGTCGCTCGCGTCGTCCTCGCCGCTGCCGTGTTCGTCTCGGAGCCGTGGATCGTATTGTGGCGCGACTCGGAGCTTATGTGCGCCTCTCCCGGATGCTTTGACGTGCCGTGCGTAGCGATGGGTTCGGCGCGTACGGAAAGCGCATCGTACTTGTCCGGCCGGACGGGGCTGCATTTTTCCTTCCGTGCGACTCGATTCGGCGTTTCCGGATTCGCCTCGTTCGGGGAACTGGACCTGGTTTGGGTGAGTACGGCTCGGCCGGATTCTTTGCTGTTGTGCGCATCGTACTTACTCGTTCGGTGTGCTGTACGGATCGGTCGGGAAACAGGCTTTCGCATGGCTTTTTTCCCAACCGAATGGTGTTGGGTACGCCTCCGACCGAGATCGGAATCGGCCCCTTTGTGTGTCGCCGAGGAGCACCAGGCACTGGAGCCTGCTTGGAGCCGGGTGGAAGTGGTTCAGAGGTGTGACCCGGGACTTTGTGTGGGGAGACTGGGAGCCCCGCTGGATATTGCCTAGAGCCCCTATTCCAGGCCCTAACTAGAAGGACGACACAAAGCACTCCATGGGCTTCTCATGCCTGTCCCCCCTCGGAACAGAGAGCAGCTAGTAAGTGGAGTAGCGGGACACCTGCACATAGAAAGAACACGCAGGAGCGAACCGGAAACCCACAGACTGCCGGGGAGTGGCTGGGTGGCGCAGCGCGGGACTCCTGGGGTGGGGGGTGCCAGGCCCTGCTCTGGATGACCACTGCGGGCCTACACCTACAGAGTATGAGCAGCGAAGCCAGTGCGAAAGGATAGGATCATCAGGGCGCCCCTCCTAAGCCCACAACGACGCTGCTCTAGCTGACGGACAACGCTGCCAGCACGGTGGAGCCCGATATCCTAGCGCCTCTGGACCCTTGCTATGCCATGCCCTAAGGCTACTGAGGACAATCCAGTGACATCCTTGTGGAACAAGACTCCACAGCCAGAGGAGACAATGCAATCCTCAGCCCCGACCCTGGCGCCGACACGCGGGGAATCCTCGGCACCAATCACGCAGGGATACATGGATCATTTCCTGCTGGAGATACGAACAGATATCTCCTCCCTTAAAGAGGAGTTTAAATTGGGCCTACGCGACATCTGGAGAGAGGTGACTGAGATTGGGGATAGGATAGATGACCTGGAGCGGACGGTCGATAGCAGATCAGAAGACCATGAGATACTGCTGAAGCGCATTGCCGCACTGGCGGACCAGCACATTGAGCTCCAAACCAAGCAGGAAGACCTAGAAAACAGGAGCCGCCGCAACAATATTCGTAAACGGGGATCCCGGCAGGTGCCGAAGGCACAGACATTGTGGCATTCACGGCAGAGCTATTGCAGGTGGTACAAGCCAACGACGATGCATCTCCGCCCACCCTCGATCGCGCTCACAGAGTCTCCGTGGGAACGGCTCGAAAGGGCAGCGGACCAGACATTCTAACCAGGGTGCACTTCTTCACTGAAAAAGAAGAGATCATGCAGGTGCCCCGCAATGAGATGGAGACCAAGTTTCGGGGACACACGATCCAGCTCTACCAAGACCTCTATGCAGTCACCCTCCGCAAGCAACAAGACTTCAAGCCCATCACCGACAAGCTGCGCACGCAGGGTATCCGATACAAATGGGGCCATCCCTTCATGTTCCTGTTTCAGTGGGAAGGCAGACGCCGCTCTCTACACTCCCTAGCAGAGGCCAAATCACTGCTGGGCTTAGCGGACGATCCAACAACGGAAGAAGGCTCTTTCTCCCTGGGCGCTTCAGGGCGTGATCTTAAGCCCGGCTGGGCTACAGTCCCCCAGCCCCGCTCCAACAAGCAGCGTGCAGAACTATCATCCCAAGGGGCATTTGTGGCTGTGGGCTGGAAGGGGAGGGCACAGTTAGGCTGGTGCTCACTAATCTATGGGCTGAAACCGCTCATAGATAGCGGCCTGGATGACTGGGAACCGCTAGGCCTGGCTGAGGCGGGAAGGCAAACACAGGACACGGGTACGGCGACTCTGGTTTGCAACCCAAAATATTTTAGCTTTTTGATGCCAGACCCTACACATGGGCCGTGGATGCCCCCTTCACCACTCACCTCTCATGGAGGACACTTAACTACTCTCATTAAATGTTTGGGGTCTAAACTCCCCAAACAAATGTAAACAAATATGGCTCTACATCAAACACCACGAACCAGATGTCATAATGCTGCAGGAGACCCACCTGATGCAGGCATATTTGCACCGCATGACACACCAGAAGTACCCCCACCGCTACTGGGCATATGCCACCTCTAAAACCCTGGGGGTAGGAGTGCTGTGTAAGGCCAACTATTATACCTCCGTTACTCGGGTGACTCAAGATGGGGAGGGTCGAAACTTGAGATTGCAACTGCTCCGGGGGAAGCAGCAGTTGACGCTACTCAATGTTTATGTCCCAAACACTGCTCAGGATGCATACGTCAGGTGCGTGTTATGCGAACAGCTTAAGGGGGTGGACGGGGACATAGTGGAATGTGGAGATTTCAACTTTATTTGGGACCCTTCCCTAGACAGAAGCACTGCAATTTTTCACAACACTGGGGCAATGTCGGAGCACCTTAAGAGGGACATTGAAGAATGGGGCCTGGTAGATGCATGGCCATACAAACATCCAGATGTGAGGGACTATTCTTACTATTCACATGCGCACACTTCCTACTCACGCACTACGCTTTCGTCACACCATTTCTCCTTACATGCCTGCACTCAGCGGAGCTCTCGGATATTTCCATCTCTGACCACGCCAATCTCAAACTCACATGGCAAAATCTGGCCCCCCTCCTGGTCTGTCCACCCCGATGGCATATACCCGCACACCTGTTGCATGATCCGGTAGATGTGGAGGAGATACGGAAGAGTATCACGGAGTACTTCCAACTCAACGCCACCCCGAGATCTCCCTGCACACACTATGGGATGGGTTCAAAGCCACAATAAGGGGCACGATAATGTCCATTGCCACTGCCAGAGGGAAGGAAGCGAAATGAGTAGAATCTAAATTCACGGCAGAGATCAAGCTACTAGAGTGCTCGGATAAAGAAACTCCAACCCGACGTACCAAAAGGCAATTAGCCCTGTTGCATGGTCAACTGAGGGGCCACCGCACGGGAAAGGCAGTGCGCACGCTAATGACCCTACAGCAGAAATACTATGAGGGAGGGGATAAGGTGGGCAGGCTCCTGGCTGGTAGACTGCGACAGCGTCAGGCGAAAGCACACATCGCTAAAATCCAGACAGGTACCGCCACATGGGTGACAGCAGAAAAAGACAAATCTGAGGCATTTTGAGATCATTACCAGTGACTCTACTCTCGGGAGGACCCCTCTCCCACGAGACTCCACTCCTACCTTGCTGAGTGGGAGTGGGAACCCCTGTCCACGCATCACTCAACTCTCCTAGATAGCCCTATCACAGCTGAGGAATTATGTGCAGCTGTTAAGAGCCTCCCCATAAGTAAAGCACCAGGCTCCCTGTTCTCTTCTATCGTTCCTTTCTCCCCCAGATGCAGGAACACCTCCTGCGCCTGTTTAATTCCTTTACAGGAGACACGGGCCTCACCCCCACCATGGCGATGGCCGAGATCTCCCTTATCCCCAAGGCAGGCAAGGACCTGGCACAATGCTTTTCCTATCACCCAATAGCACTCCTCAACACGGATGCTAAGCTTTTTACTAAAATATTAGCCACACGCCTCAACCCCTATCTCCCTGGCCTCATTAGTCCCGATCAGGTGGGGTTTATCCGCCACCGACAGGGTGCAGATAATGTCTAATGTATCGCCCATCTTGTCGAAAAAGTGCAACACTGAAAAATCCCCACCTGCCTTCTCTCACTAGATGCGGAGAAGTCATTTGACAGGGTAGATTGGTCCTATCTCCGCGCGGTGTTAAGTAAAATAGGTCTTGGGCGGGAATTTATCGTGAAAATTATGGCGTCCTACATGGCCCCAACAGCCTGCATCCGAGTGAATGGGCGGACTACGAGCCCAATATCACTGCATCGGGGCACGCGACAGGGATGTCCACTCTCGCCCCTGCTCTTCACGTTAGCGGTGGAGCCCCTGGCCATACGGGTGAGGGAGCTGGAGGAGATTAAGGGCATGACCTTTGGAGGCCAAATCCACAAAATCAATCTGTTTGCGGACGACCTCTTGCTCACACTAACCCAACCGGAATTCTCGCTCCCATGCGTGGTCGAAAGCCTGCAGACCTTTGAAGCTCTCTCCGGCTTCAAAATCAACCTATCTAAATCATTTGTTCTAGACATTAACATCCCAGCCCCGGAGGCTAGGGTCCTGCAGGACCTGACCCCCTTCCAATGGACGGTGGGCTTCATTAGGTATCTAGGGCTCCATATCACCTCCACGCTTGCCTCCTGCTCCCGTACTAACTGGGTAACTCTCCGTCGCTCAGTACTAGCTGATCTTCAGAGATGGAAGCCCCTCCACATATCTTGGCTGGGGCGCATCAACATCATTAAAATGAATATCCTACCGCGGGTCTTGTATCTGTTTCAGACACTGCCAACCCCAATCCCATAAACGGACATCCAGCGTCTCCAGGGAGACCTACGCGCTTTTGTGTGGAATGGGAAGCGGCACACTCAATACTGATGCACCCGCGGGATAGAGAAGGCCTGGCATGCCCAAACCTATTGGAATACTATTGGGCAGCCCCTCTGAGATATATCTCTGAGTGGGTAGTGCGTGAGAGCGAGAAGCATTTGTTCCACATGGACCATGCAGTGGCGTGCCAGCCATTGTGGGACCTTGCCTGGATACCTAAACATGCCCAACCCCGAAGTGCATATGCCGCGACCCCAACCAAAACAGTCCTTGATATTTGGGATAGAATAGCGGTTAAAAAGGGGCTGACCACATTTCTGTCCCCAAATACCCCTATCGCACGCAATCCGGACTACTGCCCGGGCCTACTGAAACAGGCGTTCGAGAGATGGAATGACGGAGCGTGCCGGACGATCTGCGACTTATTTGTGGGAGACGACATTAAGACATTTGATACCTGCAGGTCTGAATTTACGTTACCTCTCATGGCAAGGCTTCAATATATGCAGCTAAGGCACTGACTCTCCACCCCCGAGATACGTGCAGCTGCGGTGCGACCCTTCACCCTATGCGAGAAATTGGTGCAGGCCTTTGAGGGCACAAGGGGACTGATCTCTACAACCTACCAGGTGTTGCAGCACTCGACTCCGATTCGTATCCACAAATATCAGTCCGCCGGGCATGACTTATCCCTGGGGGGACTAACTCCCAAACAGTGGGATAAGCTGTGGCAGGACATTTCCAAAACATATCGTAGCCTAGCTTCCCGTGAAACCGCATACAAGCTAATGCTCCAATGGTACTATATACCACTTTATACCACATATGGTGGTTATGCCGGGTGATCGCCACCTTTTGAAAGGAGGTCCTGGGGCATATCAAAGGCGTCGTGGGATACCCGCTTCCACATTTACAGCACGTGGCAATCCTAGGGCTACATCCTTCTACCCTAGCGGCAATGACTGGGGTGGATTGGGCACTCATCAGCCATCTACTCCTAGCAGCGCGACAGCTTATAGCATGCACATGGAAACGAACTTCGCCCCCCTCCATGGCACAGTGGTTCGTCAAAGTGCGGCACATTCTGGCAATGGAAAGACTCTCCCATAACTTAGCAAACACCGAAAAGAAATTCCAACACATCTGGCAGCCACTGATATCTTACTTAATGCGCATTGAGTTAACCTGCTTTAGCCCCCCGAAACTAAGAGCCCTCCAGCTTTTCCCAAGCAATTGAAGGGCGCGCTTGCCCAGCCTCAATGAACAGTACCGGATACTGCGGATGCTGTGCCCCCCCAAATGTTCTACTGCATGGAACACGCTACACACCCCACATCACATATCATACCATGACCTGTACAGTTTTTGTTTCATTGTTGTTGCCAGTTCTTTTCTTTCTTTACTCTCTAACGCCAAACTGGCCACAGGAACCCACACACATTCTACCATGTGACGTGTATGACATACCGGGGTAACAGCCACAGCAAGGGCTGCACAGGAACAGACGCCCCGCAGGGGCGTGGTCAGGCCTCCCAATACCACGCATCTGGGTATACCTACCTAGGGACGCATGACCGTTAAACCTTAATGCTGCTGGGCATGATATAAATCCTTAAGCTCTACATGGTCAAGAAGACCCTCCTACAGCCTGTCTATTCTGTGTGCAGTGATCACCTTTCACGGCCGGCCCGAAGTGGTTGCAGGCGACTTGCTGTGTACCCCCCTGCTGGCTCTCTTGGTGTCCTAAGACTTTACGCTGCCGGCCCGGCCAGGGTTGTGGAATCTTGCTGTGTATCACACTGATTGTCCTCAGTAAAGGTTTTTGAAAATCAAAAAAAAAAAAGATCGTTGTTGTTAATATCGTTTTCAATAATATAGTTGTAAAACATATAATTTTGAATTATCTTTATGTGTTTTAGTTCATATATACATTTTGTGTTATTATTGTTTGCATAATTGTTAAGAATATTATTAAATATAGTTTGTAAATTTGAGCGATTTATTATTTTCCATTTAATTGTTAATAGTAATTTAGAGTGTTGTAGTGGATTACTAGTATTGTAGGGTGGAAAGTTAATTTAGTAAAATTAACTAAGAATTAATTATGAATTTATCATTAATTATGGAATTAGTGTAATTTATGTTAATTGTGCAATATTTTATTTTTTAAAGTTATTAAGTTAGGTTTTGGGTGTGGGTTGCTAGGTTTGTAGAGGTATAGGGTGAGAATTTAATTAAGAAATAACTAATCAATAATTAATACTTCATTTATTATTAATTATTAAATTGATTATTAAATATGTAAATTGTGTAATTATTATCTTTTTTGAGTTATATATTAGATGCAGGCTGCTGAGTTTGTTGGGTGATAGGGTGGGAAGTTAAGTAATAACTAAGGGGCTCATTACGATGGCGGACGGACTTCAGTCTGTCCGCCATTGTTTCCTATTTGGAACCGCCCGCCTACAAGACGGCAGTCCCACAGTACGAATTACAATGCGACCGCCACTGAGGCGGTCGCATTGCCTATGTTTTGCATTGTGGCGGGTGCTGCTGGCTGCAGCCCCCACCTCAATGCAAAAAAGGGGCAATTTACATATCCCTGCACTATGTGGCAGGCACCATGCGGTGCCTGCCACATGGTGCAGGGATATGTAGGGGGGGCACCTATGGTGCCCCCAGAACCCGTGTCTGGGGGCCAGGGGTAGGGGGGCCCGCTACATGGACCCAAAGTCCCTTTCCGCCTGCCTAGTAACGGCGGGTTAAAAAAACAAAAATGAATGTGTCCTTGTGTAACGCAACTGGTGCTCATGTAAAGCGCTCTGATACCTTCGGGTCAAGTTCGCGCTATATAAAATTCCCGCCCCAAAAAAAGAGAAAAAATATATATGCTTTTCATAGTAGCAAATTTAAAAAGCACAAAAAATGTAATACAATGTAAAATATGTTTTTTAATAACAGCGTTTTATATCTAATTATATATATATATATATATATACAAATGCAAGAAGGCGTCTTGGGATGCCCCTCCAAGCGGGCTGGGGCTCGTTACGGGTGGACGCCGCCGCTCCTAATATTCAACACAATCCTTACCGAGTAGGGCAAAGAACGAGCCAGCCCATATATATATATATATATATATATATATATATATATATATATATATATATATACTGTCCACAGATTGCCCCAAAAGAGCGAGGTGCACTCACACTCGGCAGGAAAGGTCACAGGCATGCCCTGCGTCTGCAGCGACCTGACGCGTTTTGGGCTCCGCCCTTCCTCAGAGGTTATGCTGCTGCACAGAAATGCCAACACGTGACTATCCAATGTTCTCCATTTAATAATGCATCCGCAATGTATCCTGGGATTGGAAGTCCAAATAATACCCAAGTGGGCTGGCAGCATTTCCATGCAAAATAAAGTTAATCAATCACGGGCACACTGCAAACACCTTCCCCCATTCAGCCTCTCACCTGTTTGTTCCGCCGCGCTATCCACCAGAACAGCTGCGGAGCCGCTAGCTATGCGGCGGTGCACCTCCCGACTGGGCCGGCCGTATTTATTCACTGTCCACAGATTGCCCCAAAAAAGCGAGGTGCACTCACACTCGGCATACATAGGGTCAGGAAAGGTCGCAGGCATGCCCTGCGTCTGCAGCGACCTGACGCGTTTTGGGCTCCGCTCTTCCTCAGAGGTTATGCTGCTGCACAGAAATGCCAACACGTGACTATCCAATGTTCTCCCTTTAATAATGCATCCACAATATATCCTGGGATTGGAAGTCCAAATAATACCCAAGTGGGCTGGCAGCATTTCCATGCAAAATAAAGTTCATCAATCATGGGCACACTGCCAACACCTTCCCCCATTCAGCCTCTCGCCTGTTTGTTCCGCCGTGCTATCCACCAGAACAGCTGCGGAGCCACTAGCTATGCGGCGGTGCACCTCCCGACCGGGCCGGCCGTATTTATTCACTGTCCACAGATTGCCCCAAAAGGGCGAGGTGCACTCACACTCGGCGTACATAGGGTCAGGAAAGGTCGCAGGCATGCCGTGCGTCTGCAGCGACCTGACGCGTTTCGGGCTCCGCCCTTCCTCAGAGGTTATGCTGCTGCACAGAAATGCCAACACGTGACTATCCAATGTTCTCCCTTTAATAATGCATCCGCAATGTATCCTGGGATTGGAAGTCCAAATAATACCCAAGTGGGCTGGCAGCATTTCCATGCAAAATAAAGTTAAACAATCACGGGCACACTGCCAACACCTTCCCCCATTCAGACTCTCGCCTGTTTGTTCCGCCGTGCTATCCACCAGAACAGCTGCGGAGCCACTAGCTATGCGGCGGTGCACCTCCCGACCGGGCCGGCCGTATTTATTCGCTGTCCACAGATTGCCCCAAAAGAGCGAGGTGCACTCACACTCGGCATACATAGGGTCAGGAAAGGTCGCAGGCATGCCCTACGTCTGCAGCGACCTGATGCGTTTCGGGCTCCGCCCTTCCTTAGTGGTTATGCTGCTGCACAGACATGCCAACACATGACTATCCAATGTTCTCCCTTTAATAATGCATCCGCAATGTATCCTGGGATTGGAAGTCCAAATAATACCCAAGTGGGCTGGCAGCATTTCCATGCAAATCACATTAGATAGTGTATCCGTGAACATCGTACTAGCATACATGCAAAGAAGTATTCTTCCATTCCCCTTTATTCTGTCATGGAAGGAATACCACTTGCCTCCATGGCTTTAATAGTTAATAGAATTGAGACTTTCTTTAATGTTGTCAAAAAAATCATAATTTTGTAGGAAGACACAGAGTCACCTACTGTGGTATTTAATACCCTATATAATTCATTGAAATCAACCCCTCCGATAGGCTTAAAATATAAGTCCTTGAAAACTGAATTACTGACCAGTCTACAGTTTCATAATATACACGTAACAGATTAGCTGAAGGGTAGATGTAATGGATGAGCCGAGAGGTGCAGGAGCAACACAGAGAGTACCGTGGGTGGGGTGTGAAGGGGAAGCAGCACCCAGGGAGAGAGAGCAAGAAAACACATGCATTTCCAGAAAGTGCTAAAATCAGCAGAAAAAAAGTTGCTTGCTGAATGGAAGCAGAAGAAGTATACAGGTTATCCCATTAAAATGTAGGTAAAGAAGCAATCCTCCAGGTAGACAAACATATGAAAAGAAAGGGGAACCATCAAATAAAATACAAGCAAATGACATTGAAAAGAAAGTAAACCAATGATAAGCAATTTCCTGGCACAAAACCCACTGTAATTTATTGCTCACAATATGTCTTTAGACAACAGACAACCAAAGTTATCTGTAGGTAAAAGAAGTTGGTCAATGGTCCATCGGGCATCCTTTGCATAGAGTCATTGCTTATGCCAGGGCAAGCAATTAGGTTATCTGTACTAAGTTGTTCTGTGCTCTGAAAGTCCTCCCACCTTCCTCTGGAGCATTACCTGACTTGGACATCAGAACTGCTTCTCCTCAGTTCTATAGCATTACCACTCATTTATCTGCTTCGCATGTGTTATTTTGTGTTCTCTCCTGTAATTTCTGTTAACGTCATGGAGTAAATCTGGATTCTGACTCTTGCTCTGTCATGGTTTTAGTGATGGCTATTGTCTCTTTGCCAAAATTTTAGATGCCAGTTTGTTTCATATCATTTTCGTTAGGCGGACCAATATTTTAATGTGCTATCATTTCACTATTTCATCTTCGATCTGTGACTAAGGGCCTGATTTATATTTCAGTGGGTGGAATACTCCATCACAAATGTGACGGATATCATGTCCGCTGTATTACAAGTGCTAAAGGATAAAATGCACTTGTAACAAGGCGGACAGGATACCCGTCACGTTTGTGATGGAGTGTTCCGTCTGCGGAAAAATAAATCAGGCCCTAAGTTCTGAATTGCCTTTTGATATGTAAGTCATTGATGGGTTGTCTTTTCCACTGTCGTCTCTGGGCTTTCCTTGTCTTAAAGCACTTGTGCCGTACACTGTAACCTTTGGTCTTTCTCTCTCTTTCAGGAGCTCTGTGTAATGCAGACAACTGAACAGGTAGCCCATAGATGCTCTGAAAGTGGGGATCCTGTGAGGCTGTGGATGTCATCGTGCTAAGCCTCCAGGACAGCACGGCCAAGTTAAGAAGTGTGATCTTCACTGTTGATGGTCTTTGTTGATGGGTGATGGGCTCTAGCCTAGTGGCATTTATATTCATCTTCTCCACCCTGTTTCTTACTGTGTTCTTGTGGGACTTGTGGTAAGACTTCAGCTCTTCCTTTAAGACCACTTACATACATGGATGGTGGGCGACTTCTGGACTCTGGAGAAACACAGACATCATTGGGTGCTTGTGCTTTGTAGTCCTAATGCTGCCACACTGACAACCTATCTCTGGATGATATGCCCGCTAGAGCAAGGAGACTGGTTCTGCTGCTTCTATTGAGCTTTCCTGCCTGCAGTTGTGATGTACTGGAGCCACCGTGAGTAGGACAAAAAATATTTGTGTTGTGGTGTGCATCGTGGATGGGACAATCGGCAAAGCTGGCCTGACAGCACTAACTCTTAACTGTCTCCAATGCATGCATTCTGGAACATGTTAATGAACTGCTACTTTGTACATCTCAGTGATATGTGTGCTTACTTTGAACATGAAAATATCTGGACACTTGGGACTAGCAATGAAGAATGCTACAAGAGAACAGGAAATTATGTGTGCTTATTGAAAACTGGCAATTATGTTGCTATCTATGATATGATCTGCAAATGATGGGTGGTTAGCAAGACCTGGCAATTATGGGTGCTCACTCATATCTAGAAATGTTATGTTATGTTAATAAAGATGACGTATGCATTCTGAGAACTGACATTGATGTGTACTTCATAAGAACTGGGTTTTATGAGTGTTTACAAAGAACTAGCAATGATGTGACATTACTGAGAAAGTACACTGTTTTCTATATTGTGAGATATATTGCTTGTCCTTTTCTATGGGGGAATGAGCAACTAGTTACGTGCTTACTGGCTTACTGGGTGTGGGCAATGATTTGCATTGTCTGGGATTTTGAAATAGAGAATTTGTAGAACTTCCAATGTTCTATGCTAAGCACCATTGATAGATTACTAGATAATTTACTTAAGTTATAGGCAAGATAATAGCCTTTTACTGTTGCTATTTAAAATCTATTGGATGCCCCGCCACACATTATTCTGGGCCTAATTTAGATATTGGCGGATCTGGTCCCGCCGTCAATGTGACAATGGTTTCACCGCCCGCCTACTTGGCAGTCTGCCGGCTCTATTCAGATGTTAGCGGGTCCATGGATGAAAGGCCGCACAAATGCTGCTGACTCTGCCAGGAATTTTCACCCACATCAACAGCTTCATAGGCAGAAGCAGCTATCGGTGGGAGTCCAGCCAAGATTACCACCGAGCCAATCACGTTGTGCCTTTCTATCAAGAAAACTGTGGCTTTGGAAGTTACAGTGAGTATGTGGTCTGTATTAAATAAACTTAATTTCAGCGTATTGAGGGGGGCCAATTGGCACCGGATGCTATTTTTAGCAAATGGCTTCTCTATAGAACCCCAAATTTTTTATCTAAAGTCTATCCCAACCAATCAGGTCAGTGTTTTCGCTGTCTGAATCATCTCACAGCCAACTGGTCACATATCACATCACAGTGCCCCTTGATCCAGGGATTCTGGAATGATATCTTTGGTCATTTGGAAGCGGAATGTTTAATCATAACAGAACCTAATATTCGGCTGAAAGTTTTTGGTTACGACCCTACTCTACATTTTCCTGATAAGGTGATCAAATTATTATATATCACAATGGCAGTTGCCAGATCACTTCTGCTTCAGAGATGGCGATCAAATCTTATACCAACAAACGGCGAGTGGGTTCGGAAAATGAAACAGGTTAAAAAAAGTGAGCGACTTTATGCACTACGAATTGGGTGGATCAAGAAGTTTGAGAATATCTGGGCAGCCTATTTTGATTAAAGTTTTGAATACGAGCTTATATTTTAGGAGGTACTCTTATTATGCTGGAATATTATTCATGGTTGCATCTTTTGATATAATTGCACACCTTTTTGGACTAAATTGCACTATAGACACTTACCTCTTAGCACTTTACTGCACTATAGACACTTTAGTTTTTCCTGTCAAGTAGCTGAAGTTGCTTTTATAGGATACAATATTATCTACGGCAAGCATGTTGATATCTCCGCATATTTTCAATGTACCCAAGGTATAATCGATTTTTTTTTTAGCTCGTTTTAATATTGGCAGTCAACGTGGTATTGGATTTTTAAATATTATCTGCAGTATTATTTAAAGACTCACTTGCATGTACATTTTAATGTATTATGGGAACGTTTGTTATAATTTTCTTAATGTCGATATGATACTGTATCTGGTCTCCAACGATTTTCTTTTTTCGATTTCGGTACTGTTTTAGACTTTGTTTGTGAAGGTTTTATTATTATTTGATATTTTGAATGAATTGTATGGATGTATTAATAAAACCTTTTTATGGATTTCAATAAAAAAAAAAGAAAACTGTGGCAGGGATACCTCCTACTTTGAGTTGCTGGAATCGAAGGAAATGAGGTAGAAACTTACATTTTTTTCTGTTTCCCACTTCTGTTTCCATCTTGAACCCCATTGTCCAGGTCTTCCCTTTGCTTCTATTACATGGCCACAACGCTAATGAACTCCATTGTCGCAGCTTCTTTTACACTTGTCTTCCTATGAATACTGTGTTGACAATTGCTTTAGTCTCATGTATTTTTACATTGCTCTTACATGCATTTGTTTTAAGTGTAATTCAATAGTGTGCATTTTACAACTTATCAAGGTATAATTAACACACCTGTATTGACACTTAAAAAAATAATTATGTTGTTGTGCTGGTTGTGGGTTTTGTTCTTGTGGTGCCTGTGGGTGTGCATTCAATAGTGTGTGTGTGTTGTTTGTGTGGCATGCAATATGTAGGAAAAAGGGGCATAACACATTACCTACATATATTTTAGAAGCAAACACAACATATATGTGTATTGACACATAAATCAGTACTACTTACCAGTCTCCACTCCACCAGGGACTCACTCTGTCTGCAATCCACCGCTAGGACAACTGCAGCACAACTGGGGCATCTAAATATGCTCGGTGCAAGACAGCTGAACTGACGGTGATGGAGTACTGTTAGCCAGCAGAGGAGTCCGCCAACTTGACGACGATGTGTCTCTTATGTGACAGGAAACAGTCTGGCGATGCAGATGGCGGTTCAGCCAGCACACATCTAAATAAGGCAGGCGGGATACCATCAGCTTGGCGGAGTACTTGGATACTCGCCACAGAGGGACGATAGGAGTCTCGCCAAGATCTAAATCAACCCTGGTTGACCAATGAAGACCAGGTGAAAATTAAGTGGTAGAAAAGTCGGACAAATTCCCATTGTGGGATTGACAAATGGACCTGGGTCAAAGCATAGTGTACATGATGAGTGGACCTGGTTACCCTACAGTGGTCATTGCCTGAGTCAATAAATTTGCCTTCTGATTAGTATCTGATTTAGAGTTTGGCAGCAGCAGAAAATAATCAGATGTTTTCGAAAAGTTGTAAATCCTCCTACAGAGAATTAACCGATTCCTCAACAAATTAGATGATTTTATGTTACTCGCCAAGATACTCCCTGAGTGGAATTCCTTTACCTTTGACAGTCACTGTGGGTGGTGTGAGTGATGTAATTTGACAGAGATGAAAAGCTTCAGGTTTGGAAGGGTGCCTCTGGGTTTGATGGAGGTTGTAAGATTGCTTCATTGAATTTCATAATTTCTTTACATGTTTAAAGATGCAGTGGGTCCAAATCGTAGCTCTTTAAGCAATAAAGGAAGATGAACTCCACAGGATTGAACTGGCTGAGTGTGGAAAATTTTGATCAGGAGTGGGATTAAGTCATTAAACCTTCCAGTGGGATAAAGCAGATGGAGAAACTGGGATGGTAAACACTTTACTGCACTAACTTTGTGGCTTCACCATTGCCTTTTGGATGGGAAATAAAATCTTTTCTTTGTTATTTTGGCAGTATGTCATGATGGTTAGAGTCTGGATACCATAAAACCTAGCAAAGAATGCTCCTGGGAAAAGTCTTCCGAGAAGGTGGCCAGATTATCATATTATAAAGACTATACAGAGTAACACCACAGATCATGTGTCAAGATCAACTCTTCTTAGACCTGGCAGGCATACTACCTGCAAATATTATTTCTAGGTGACAAAAACCCTCTGCTTGACACCTTTCTTGGAGTGTCTTCTTGTTTTGCAGTTTCCTTATGTGGCTGCCAAATACCAGCCTCTTGACATAGAGGGCTCGGGTACTGGAGAAAAACACCAGCATACCCCAAGGCTGCAGTGCCCTAAATGTCCATATTAAAACAAAGAGACTTCTCTATTTTGCAGTTATCTGTTCCTAAATGACTCAACCCAAATGGAACACAGAGGTGACTTTTTACAGCACAATCTAACAACCTGATTGGCAAATATCTACCCCTTAAGAAACCAGTCTTGGCCTTTGTGTGTATTGACCTTAATAGCAAGGTCACCTTATAACCAGGAATGTTGATAAATGAGACTTCAGGTCTCACAAGTGATTTCCAGCTGAGACAAAATGGCTTAATTGACTCGTAGCAGAGCCCTCCTATGACCATTATTTCCTTGTTATGAGAACTAAAGGGTCTGACCACAGTAGTGTGAGGCTAACGTCTGGGACTGGATTATGTGTGCTTCACAAAGGGACCGAATATATCTATTTTATTTAACGTATTTTAGCGCAATCTGCATAACTGCATTGCTTCAGTTCTTCAGTGAGAGCATGAGAGGTGGGGTGAATCAGGCGAAAGAGGAAATTAGAATAGATTTGTTTTCAATTGTTTCATAAATACAAGAAGGTTGTAGTTGTTGGTGCAGGTTTCTTCACAGATGTAGTCAGGCCACTGAAAAGTGTTTGTCCCCGTGGGACTAGCAATTTGTTTAAGGGCTTGTAGAAGGCTGAGATCATTTGAGTGTGAAGGTCTGGAATGGATGCATTTCCTATTCTTGATCTGTAGGTATTTGGGTGCGAAGCCAATATTGCATTTAGATGTAATGTAAGAGGGTATTGAAAGCAACTCCCTCCTTTACTGTTAGCTAGTGGAGATCTCAATGATGCTGAGTGATGTTTTGGGTTTTGCCTAAGGCATGGATGATGCATACAGCCGGAGTTTGTGCTTTTTGAAGTCTGTCCATTTGGGATAACTTGTTTTCAGTCTGCAGGCTCCCTTTAACCACCTTTTCTTCCTCTAACTCGTTTTTACTTTGCAGGCTCCCCTTAGCCTCACTCTCTCTCTCTCACTCTTACTCATTTTCACTTTGCAGGCTCCATTTAACCACTTTCTCTCCCAAGACTCGTTTTTACTTTGCAGGCTCCCCTTAGCCTCACTCTCTCTATCTCACTCTTACTCATTTTCACTTTGCAGGCTCCATTTAACCACTTTCTCTCCCAAGACTCGTTTTTACTTTGCAGGCTCCCCTTAGCCTCACTCTCTCTCTCTCACTCTTACTCATTTTCACTTTGCAGGCTCCATTTAACCACTTTCTCTCCCAAGACTCGTTTTTACTTTGCAGGCTCCCTTAGCCTCACTCTCTCTCACTCTTACTCATTTTCACTTTGCAGGCTCCATTTAACCACTTTCTCTCCCAAGACTCGTTTTTACTTTGCAGGCTCCCCTTAGCCTCACTCTCTCTCTCTCACTCTTACTCATTTTCACTTTGCAGGCTCCATTTAACCACTTTCTCTCCCAAGACTCGTTTTTACTTTGCAGGCTCCTTAACGATTTTCTTCTTGTAACTCGCTTTTTCCCCTCTAAACCTTACCCCATTTTACTTCCAGGCTAACCTCTCCCCCCGCTTTTTTCATCCCAGCTTTCTTGCCCATCCTCTACCCCCACTTCCTGCCTCCCACTGACCCCGCCCAGTGCCCCCTCCCCGGGAAACCTACTTAATGGAGGCCGCAGTGATACCCCATTGAGCAGGTCCCCAGGCCTGCTCTCCCCTGCTGCTCGTTCTGCCAGGCAGGTCCTCGGATCTCCCTGAAGGTTCCCATCCACTTCTGTGCTTCTCGTTCTCCTTCTAAACTCGTTTCGCCTTGGAGGCCCCCTTTAACTCTTCTTTCCCTCTAAACTCGTCTCACTTTGCATGCTCCCTTTAAGCATTCTCTCTCCTTCTAACTCGTTTTACTTTGCAGACTCATTTTAACCATTCTCTCACCTTCTAACTTGTTTTTAGTTTACAGGCTCCCTTGACTCTTTTCTCCTTCTAACTCATTTTTACTTTGCAGGCTCTCTTTAACCTCGTTTTCTCCCTCTTTCTCGTTTTTACTTTGCAGGCTCCGTTTAGTCTCTCTTTCTCCCTCTAACTCATTTTTACTTTGCAGGCTCCCTTAACTCTTTTCTTCTTCTAACTCATTTTTCTTTTCTTTGCAGGATCCCTTTAACCATTCTCTCTCCTTCTAACTCGTTTTCAGTTTACAGGCTCCCTTATCTCTTTTCTCCTTCTAACTCATTTTTACTTTGCAGGCTCCCTTTAACCACATTTCCTCCCTCTAACATGTTTTTACTTTGCAGGTTCCCTTCAGCCTCTCTCTTTCCCTCTAACTCGTTAATACTTTGCAGGCTCCCTTTAACCACTTTCTCTCCCTCTAACTCGTTAATACTTTGCAGGCTCCCTTTAACCACTTTCTCTCCCTCTAACTCGTTTTCGCTTTAAAGACTCTCTTAACTATGTTCTCCTTCTAACTCATTTTTACTCTGCAGGCTGCCTTTAAACACTTTCTCTCCCTCTAACTCCTTTTCACTTTGCAGGATCCTTAATGATTTTGTCCTTGAAACTCGCGTTTTCCCCTCTAATCCTTACCCCATTTTACTCCCAGGCTAACCTCTTTTTTGATCCCAGCTTTCTTGCACGTTCTCTCCCTCCCGCCTCCCACTGACCCCACCCAGTGCCCCGTACCGAGAAACCTACTTAATTAAGGCTGCAGTGTGACCATGCAGCAGATGTGAGCAGTGGGCACGCCACTGGAGCACCAAAGGCAAGTCCATCTGCCCCCGTCTGCACCTGGACCATGCCCAGCGCCCAGACCCCTGGCCCCCCACCCATCCACAGATACACCAGCACTGAACTCCTGGCCCTCAACACTGGACAACACAACAACAACTGCAACTGCAACTGCACCTCTCCTTGATCAAAAACAGGATCCTTCTCCTGCCGCCACTGCCGCTTCTACTGCAACACAGAGCCCCCCGCTCTGGAGGCCCCGCCCACCACTGCCATGACAGAACAACTCCACCGCCTACTAATCAACACACAATCACCTCACAAGCACACCATTGAGATCTGGGAGACCATCAACTCCCTCAAGCCAGATATCGTCTTCCACACTGAAACATGGCTCAACCCTTCATCAGCACCCAACATTTCCACCACCAAACTGTTGGGATCACGGGATTTCATGCCACATCCTTGCATTCCTTTCTTGCGTTCCCTGCGTGGAACATGGAATGTTGCGGCACTGGCAGATGCTGCCGGGAAGCTGTGTGATCAGATGTATTAAAGAAGACTGGAAATCTTACCCTGAGTCGTCTTCCTTTCATTGGCGACGAGATGTCTGGTCCACAGTCTTCCCCACCGTCTTTTGCTCGACATCGTGTTTGTTCCGTCATCTTCCTCTAATCCAAGTCTGCTGAGCCTTGTGAGGAAGATCGCTCGAGCGCCATTGAAGTGCCTTCGGTGAACACCCGGATGTTGGTTGTTGTTTGCCCTGCAAGTCGCATCTCCAGTGAAGGTTCTGGTGAGATTTTGGAGAATTTGGGGTATTTTTCCTGAGTGGAGGAGAGTGCATGGTGACGGCCAGCGCGTGTACCGGCACGCGACACCCTGACACGCATCTCTCTGTTCAACGGAGAGCTACTGTTCCTAGGGCAACCAGCGCATGTGTCAGCACGCATTACGTGAGACGTTACGCGTTGCTAGTGAGCTTTCGTTGTTGTGGCAACCAGCGCGCATACCGGCGCGCGCCACATTGTCAGATTAAGCTCCGACGTGCATACCGGCGCGTGACACATTGTCAAATTGAAGCTTCTCTAATGGCAATCTGCGCATAAATCAAGCGCGTGTCATTTTTCTCTTTGTTGAAGCTTCGGTTCTCTTGTACTGTACAAATTTAAAGTGCTTTCCTTATCGTGGGCCAAGCTGCATCAGACGAACCAAAAGGTTTAGGTTAAATCAAGTGTGTCAACCAGTGACACTGTGTTATTCTCAACGGTGACACGTCCTCCTCAGTCAGCGTGTCTCGTATTGTGGCAACACTCTCTCCATGGGCATGTCAGTGATGTGCACACCTGGTTCTCTTTAAATATATTGGGACATTACATTTTTGTGGTGTCTTCATTTATCTATTTATTTCTACCCTGCAACATAATTTCTTGTTGTGGTGACTTGTGGCAGCAACTCACCCACGCAAGGTTACTCTATGGATCGTGTAATTGCACCACCTCCCTTTTTGCAGTCACCCGGCACTCCTCCTGTTATTTGGCAACACTGGAAAGAAACATTTGATGCCTATCTTGAGGCGATTGATGGAGATACCTTCACGTCAAAGAAAAAAAAGCTTTACTAGTATACAATTTGGGTGCTGAGGGAAGAAGTATTTTGAAGACCTTACCCCTAGAACTCGTAAGAACATGTGTCAGTAGTGGTGAAGAAGGTGACTCTTTAATTGTTGATGATTATGCCTCGCTTATTAAAACTTTGGATAAGAGATTTAATCCCAAGAGAAATATTGTACTGGAGCGTCACAAATTTTTGCAACGTGCTCCAATCCCGGGCGAATCCATTGATGATTTTGTAGCTGCCCTCAGAACCCTAGCTGTCACTTGTAATTATAGGAAGTTCAGAGACGAAATTATCCGGGATCAGTTAATTGAGCGCACTTGCAATAAAAAGATTCAGGAGAAACTCTTAACTTCCGAAGACCCTGATCTAGAAACTGCTCTCATTTTGGCTAGAAGCATTGAGCATTCCCAACTATGTATGAAAGAGATGAGTGGGTCATCCAACGAAGTCAAATTAGTCAGCACCAAACCTACAAGTAAACCCACAAAAGGGAGCAACACAAACATACCTAGCATTTCTTCATCTGCATCCTGTTTGCCTAAACCCAAATTTGAAAGATCTGAAAAATCTGACCTCTCCTGTTACCGATGTGGTAGCAGATCTCATCTGGGCAATTTTAAATTTTGTTTTGCTATTAATCAAACTTGCTTCAAATGTGGTAAGAAGGGACATTTGGCACGTATGTGCAAGGCTACTGTTGCACATAAGGGACAGGCAAGAACTGTGAACGCTATTGAAGAAGATAATGTTGACTATGGGAATGATAATGGAAGTTATGAATTGTTGATGTTGTCTTCTTCCTCTACTCAACTGGACGGTGTGGTGGAAATTGCCTCCATTGTTGAACCGCACAAAAGAAAATCCCCTGCGTCTGTCATAAATTTAAACGGAAGTAGTATAAAGTTTCTGGCTGATTCTGGTTCTCCTTTTACCCTCATCAATGCCAAAGACTTTGAGGGATTGGGCAACATTCCTGTTGTTCAGTCTAATATAAAGATCTTTGCTTATGGTGGTAAAAGAGTAGAAGTGCTTGGCAAGTTTGAGGGCAAGTTGGAATTCAAAGGGGATTCAACTCTAAGTATTGTTTACATTGTGAAGGAAGGTGCGAATTTATTGGGATGGGAGGAACAGGGTGAGCTGGGGATCATCCTAGATCCCAATCATCCGGACATGGTTTTATCAAAACACGAAGCCAAACAATTTTACTCCAATCTTCCTGAGGTTACCCCTGTACATAAGGTTACTGCGGAATCGTTATCCAAGTGTGATTGGATTCAAAGGTACCCAGAGATTTTCAACGGTGAATTGGGTAAACTCAAAGGTTTTCAGCACCGCATTGTTTTGAAGGAGGGTGCAAGAGCTGTTGCACATAAAGTGCGCAAAGTACCTCTTAGTATGCGTGGTGAGCTCAAACAGGAACTTGAGCGTTTGTGTTCCATGGGTGTAATTGAGCCCATTGAGGGGTCTGAATGGTTGTCCCCCATCGTTTTGGCGCGCAAGGCTGACAAGTCTCTCAGAATGTGTGTGGACTTGCGTGACCTAAATGCTTGCATATGGGTGGACCGCCAACCCCTGCCTAACATAAATGAAATGTTGTCTACACTAGAGGGTGCAAAGTATTTTTCTTCTCTTGATATTTCCTCTGCTTACCATCAAATAGAATTGTGCATGGACTCGAGACATCTCACGTCCTTTGTGACACCGGAAGGTGCATTTCGTTACGTATGCTTGCCGTTTGGTTTGGCATCGGCTTCTGCAGTGTTCCAGCGTCTCATGGGAAGCTTGTTTAAGAACACTGCAGGAGTCGTGTTTTTCCAAGACGATATTTTGATTCATGGTAAAACAGAATTAGAGCACAATTCCAGAGTCAAGGAAGTTTTGGACATTGTCAAATCTAGTGGTTTAACACTAAGAAAAGACAAGTGTAAATTTTTACAAGATGGTGTGGACTACCTTGGACACCACATTTCTGAGAAAGGAGTTGAACCCAAAGTTAAACTTCTTGATGCCATTCAAAATGCACCTGAACCACAAAATAAAGACCAGCTTCGTTCATTTCTTGGCTTAGTGGAGTACTATGCTAAATTTGTGGCTAATTTCTCTGATAGAACAGTGTGTTTGCGTGAACTTCTAAGGAAGAATATGAAATATGTATGGTCAAACCAATGTGCTTGTGACTTCAAGTTGTTGAAAGAAGCAATTGTGCAGGCACGCCCACTCAAGTTATTTAATATAAATGATCGCTGCATTGTTACCACCGATGCGAGCAATGTGGGTCTTGGCGTTGTTCTTATGCAGAAAAGATCTGACAATAGGGAGGAGACCATTGCCTTTGCTTCTAGAGCACTTCGTGGAGCGGAGAGCACTTATTCTACTATTGAGAAGGAAGCCCTGGCTCTGTGGTGGGGTGTACAGTATTTTCGCAATTTTTTATGGGGGAATGAGTTTGTTCTGAGGACCGACCATAAACCACTGGTAGATCTTTTCACCACCAGGGGTGGTGGCAGGGCCACTCCACGTATAGCTAAGTGGCAGTATAGGTTAAATGAATTTAATTATCGTTTGGAGTACGTGCCTGGAGTGAAGAACCACGTTGCTGATTGCCTATCTAGGCTACCACTGTCTGAGTCTGTTTTTGACTTTGTGGATGAGGATTTGGAAATGGTGTGTGCTGTTAGTGGAGTAGCTGACACAGGAGCTGCTCTGTCTGAAATTGATTGGAAATTGGCTTTGTCTGAAGATAGAGAGATTAGGATGGTAATGGACTTTGTGGTTCATGGCTGGCCTAACAACTCAGATTTGCTTCCTGAACTTATTCCCTTCAAGAGAATATGTGACGAGTTGTTCCTTGTTGATGGGATTCTGCGTAGATGTGGTTTGTTGGTTGTGCCTATGACTATGCGCAAGAAGGTTTTGGATCTGGCCCATGAAGGTCATCTGGGCATTCGTGCCATGAAGCGGAGGGTTCGGGAAGATTTCTGGTGGCCGGGAGTTGATAGGTCCATTGAACACTGTGTTCGTGATTGTGGTGCGTGTGTTTTGAGTGACAAAACTCAAGTAACCTATCCTTCTCCTATCAAACCCATAGTTGTGGAAAACTCACCCTGGTGTAAGTTGGCCTTCGATATTGCTGGTCCTTTTGGTGGTATGGGTAGTTCTCCTAAATACGCTTTGGTGCTGATCGACTATATGTCTAAGTGGCCAGAAGTCAGGTTTGTGGATGGTGTAAATTCTGCAACGGTTATTAATTTCTTTAAGGATGTTTTTCTTCGGGGGGGTTTTCCAGAGGAGTTAGTGACTGATAACGGGACTCAGTTAGTGTCTGTGGAAATGCAGGAATTTCTGAAAGGGCATGGCATCAAGCATATCCTCACCTATCTCTATCATCCTTGCAGTAACGGTTTAGTTGAACGCTTTAACCGTGTGATCAAGGATCAGTTACAGTTAGCTTTTGTCAACGGTTTGCACTGGAAGGAGGCGATTTCCAACATGTTGTGGGCAATGAGAATCACCCCACATTCAAGTACTGGCGTGTCTCCTTTCACCTTGCTAAGGGGTAGGGTTGCAGGTTCTAAGCTCAACAAAGATTGGATGTCAAGGAAGGAGGTGGATCTGCAGAGGCTGGGCATGGTAGCTGATGTCAGGGCTGCCGCCCAAGCCAGGTATGCATCAGATTGTGCCAGGGCATCTCCAGTACGTCAGGGAGACTGGGTGAGAATCAAGAAACCTGTTCTTGTTCGCAAGGGATTCTCTCAGTTTTCCGATCCAGTCAGAGTGAGAGAAGTAAGAGAGCATGTTGTAGTGTTGGAGAATGGGAAGATCTGGAACAAGTGTGCTGTCTCAGTGGTGCCGGAGTCAAAAGCTGAGTTTGTGAAAGGAAAACTTGGGGTTTACACTCCTTGCACGACTCCGCCTCTCATGGGGGGAAGTCCAAAGGTTTCTGTTCCTGTCAGGGAGGTTGTTCCCCGAGCAATCTCTTCTAGGTCAAGGGTTGTTCCCTCTAGATTCCGGGACTATGTTAGGTATTGAACATTCTCGATTTATTTTTTACCTGTCACCTGTATAACTAATTCTCTTGTTTTTTATGTGGAGGAAGGGGGGTGTGTTGGGATCACGGGATTTCATCCCACATCCTTGCATTCCTTTCTTGCGTTCCCTGCGTGGAACATGGAATGTTGCGGCACTGGCAGTTGCTGCCGGGAAGCTGTGTGATCAGATGTATTAAAGAAGACTGGAAATCTTACCCTGAGTCGTCTTCCTTTCACAAACCAAACAGATACACGATAATCCACCGGGACCATGTCAACAAACACGGAGGCAGCATAGCCATGAGGATTCCCTCAACTGCACAGCCACCGTCGACAGCACCCCCCCCATCATGGAACACCTCAACTTTCAAATCAACACCAACAGCAAAACAAGAGACAGAGTTACTCTCGCCTACAGACACTCAGGACCCCACCCCACCTTCTGCAAGGCCATCTCTGACTTCATCACCCTGCTAGCCATCAACTCCAAAGACTTCCTCTTTCTGGGGGAACTCAACTTTCACCTGGAAGACCCCAACGACACTAACACAACCAACCTACTCGAGAGCATGACATCCTACGCCTCTCTCAACTAGTCGCAGACACCATGCACATCGCCGGACACACCCTGGACCCCATATTATCAGTCAGAAAAAGAATCAGGTACAGCTACATCACAGAAATCACCTGGTCTGACCATTCCATCATCCACTTCCACATCACTTCCACATCACAACCACCCTCAATACACCCACCATCACCTCACTCAGCTCACCTTACAGGAGCTGGAGCACAATAGCTGAAAACCTCTCAACCAACACCCTCAGTGCCTCATCCCCCAACACTACAACAGACCTTGAGGTGGCAGATGAAAACTTGCATGGATTGACAACTGCACCAACATAGTCGCACCCCTCAAACCCACCAAAACCAGCAGATCCTCCAAACACCACAGCTGGTTCACCCCAGATCTCCAATCCCACAAGCACACCTGCAAGAGACTTGAAAGGATCTGGCGCATCAGCAAAACAAACACTGACCAATCCAATTTCAAACTAGTCCTCAACAGGTATCACTAGCAACTCAAAAGCACCAAGAAAATTGCCCTAGCCACCCTCCTCAAAGCCAGTTCCAACCACAGCAAAGAACTATTCGGCATCATCATGGAATTCTCCAAACACCCATACACCGAGAACATTGTCACCCCCTGTCAGGAGCTCTGCGATACCCTTACAGACTTCTTACACAACAAAATCACCACCATCTCTGAAGACTTTGACCCCCCAACCTGCTGCAACTGAACTCAACCGACTCCACAACCTCACCGACCCCAACAAAATCTCACTAACCACATGGGAACCACTGTCTGCGCATACAACGACCACCATAATGGGCTCCATCCACTCGTGAGCACCCAGGGATACCAGCCCCCACCACATGTTCAACCTGGGCAACAGCACCATCAGCAAGGAACTCACCGCCATCATAAATGCATCCATCACCTCAGCCTCCTTCCAGGAGGGATGGAAACATGCGGAAGTCAAACCGCTTCTCAAAAAACCCAGCATGGACCCTAAGGACCTCAAAAACTACAGCTCTATATCCCTGCTCCCCTTTCCTGCCAAAGTCCTGGAAAAAGCAGTAAACCTCAATTCACCACCCACCTAAAAATCAACAACCTACTGGATCCCTCCCAATCCAGTTTTTGCTCAAATCACAGCACCAAAATCACCCTGATCATGGCCATAGATGACATCAGGACTCTCCTAGACAAGGGAGAAACTGCGGCCCTGATCCTCCTCAATCTCTGCGCAGCATTCAACACCGTGTTCCACTACACCCTCCTGTATGGACCCACCAAATGGGGATCCAAGGGAAGGCCATCAATTGGATCACGTCCTTCCTCTGACCCAAAAAACATCATCTGTGGTGTCCCACAAGGATCCTCACTAAGCCCAACCCTATTCAACACATACATAGCCCCTCTGGCTGCCCTGGTCAGATCCTATGGCATGAACATCATCTCCATAATGAACAACACTCAGCTCATCTTCTCCCTATCCTTCCTCAGACCCTACCAACACCAAATCTAACTTCCACAGGTGCATGACTAGCATCGAAATCTGGATGCAGAACAGATGCCTCAAACTAAACACCAACAAAACAGAAATACTTATCTTCGGAAGCAGCAACTCCCCATGGGGCGACTCCTGGTGGCCAATGGAACTTGTCTCCTCACCCACACCCACAGAGCACGTGAGAAAATCTGGAATCATACTTGACAGGGTGCTCACAATGAGGAAGCAGAGGAACGAGATTCTGTCCTCCTGCTTCCTCAACATGCGCATGCTCAGGAAAATCTTCAAATGGCTCCTCATTTTACTTCTTGTGACCATTCTTTGACGAATGATTTGAATCTTTCTAGCATGTGGTCTCTAATGTGGGACGCTGATTAATGTTTGGGCAGGAAGATGTGAGCCAACACTTCAAAGATTGCAGAGAAGTAGAGGAGAAGCAGTATACAGGAGAGGAGCGCCGTTGATTCAAGAAAAGTAAAAATAAAAACTTGGCAGGTCTGGGCAGATCCACAGAGAGCTACGTTATTTTGGTATATCCTATTTAAAAGCATGAATCAGCACATTAGGTGGGACTTCATAAAAATGTGACATTTATGAAACATAACAGTGCCTGCATTATTAAAGGACATATATTAACTATCTAAAAATACTTATGGATTTTAAATCTAGGTCTGCCTATGAATATAAATGCAGCATGGGATGCCTTAGGTTACTCACCTTCTTCAGAATATATACTTTGTGTTTAATATTAAATTCTAATTAGTCAGAAGGCTATACAGTGCCATGTATCTCTTGCAGTTCTGTTAACATTATGTTGTCAGGCTTAGGGTTAATATAAAGTATGCCAGTAATTTCCAAGTATCAGGGGAAATTATAATAGTGAGCATTCAACACTTCCACAATTAAAATACTTAGAACAAAAATGTGAACATTTCCAATTATAATTGGTTAATTGATTTTTGTTAATACACGAGGCTGGCTTATGGGTTCAAGTACTGCAGATAAAATAAACAGGATTAATGTGATATTTTGGCCTCTGGAGCCCAATGACTGTAGAGGCAGACAATTCATTAAAGCACACTGCAGTCACACCATTTTACATATGTTATTGGAAATTTGCGCCAAGAACAGCACAATGATTTTATGGTACTGGACAAAAAATGGCTAATGGAACACTCAGCAAGTAAAGTTGCTACATTGTGTTGCGTGAATGAGAGATAGATCACACCATATTTACTAAGATTTACTAAGATGTGGCACTGTTCTGCTCTCTCCTTGTGCTGGTGCATTTTATGCTGCAATGGGCCAACGCAGACACCCTTGCCTCATAGTGCAAGGGTGTCTGCATTGTGGTAAGCATAGTTGTTGTTCAGGAAGGGGTCCATTCCTGTGCATAAACTATGTTTTAATGTGTTTCCCTATTTGTATGCATAATGTAGAATGCAGAACACATGAAAAAAGGGAATAACAAGGAGAAATGAAGACATTTCTCCTCATCATAGCTGACTCACTGAGGTGCAGGCTTTTGGCGTAAATCCCTGTCTACAATTCTTTGTAGATAGAGATTAGCATCAAAACCCATGGGTGGTTGCATGGAATGGCTAAGCACCACCCATGGAACACCCTCTTGATGGAAACTAATGCAAGGCAGCGCATTGCACAGTTTTGTGCTACTTTTGGTTACAATCTAATGCAAATCGCGATTTGCATTTGATTCTACATACCAAAATCAAATCAACTGTATCTGCCTTACATAGCACTTCTTTCCAATGTCACTTATAAATGCTTTAAAAAAATGCTCTGGGAAAAAACATTCCCTGTAACCAGCGTGGCTGGAATTATTCGGTAAGGGAGGACCAAATTATGCAGCAAGGTTTGCTAAATTATGCAGCAGGAAAATGGAAATTATACGGCATGATGCAGCACATTTTGTGATAGTATCAGTTCATTATGTTGTCATTTTTACACATGTTAACGCTGCCTGGACAAAGGTTTCACCTTATTAGTACTAGTTTAACACCCAATTACATTAATATACATCTGAAAGGTGAACAGTCAACTTTTGCAAAGTGGCTTCCATTGCACAGCAGCAAACACCACCACATTTTTAGTAACTTTTGATTGGTTTGAGCTAAAAACATTTTGTTTACGTTCAAATCTGCAAATTATGCAGCAGATAATGGATTATGTGGCAAATCCATATTTATACGCAAAACACCATGGCCGCATAATCACATAATTCCAGTGGCCCTGCTTGTGACATTCTGTTTGTCAGCTCATTTTCCTCTGTAGGAAACATACACCATTAAAACAGGGCTGTAAGAAAAACAATGAGAAACTGAACTTGAAACTGAACTTAAAACTCCTCTCAAATAGAAATAGTTTGTAGATTTACCTTCTGGCACTGAGAAGGCACTGCTGAGCAAAGCTGGCTGGGCTTCTACCAGGTATCATAAAGCAGTGAAAACATAATTCTCACATTGACTTGGGCTATAAGCACTAAGAAGATGCTTGTGGATAAATCTCTCACTGCTGGGTTCCAATATCACTGGGAGCACACCACTGGCAAAATGCCACACTGCTGAGGTCCTGTACAACTGGGAAGGTCCTGCTAGTGCAAGATGATGGTTGTTTGTTGAAATATTAAAAACAGAAGAATCGTGCTACCAAAACGTTGTGGCAAAAATATTGAGGACCAAAATATCAAGAAGGTAAGTGCATACAGGTAAGCATATATTTATATATTTACTATTCCTAACTCCACGCCTATATACCTTGAAGATATATATATTGTGAAGGTACATATATCTGGAGTACAGTAAAGTATACCAATACATACCTATATAAACTTACCTTAATAAAATGTTGGTTCTCAATATTTTTGCCATAATATTCTGATTGCACCCTATCCTGGAGTCAATTTTGTGGTGGAATTCAAGTTGTCAGTACACAGAAACCTAAACAACTGTGTATGCACTGATAGAGCCTTTGAAATATTATTCACTGCAGAAAGCCTCTAGCATTGAGTAGGCACTGCTGAGGGGACAATAAGCCCATGATATTAGAAATATCTAAAGTTGATCGAAGCTGAGACTACCTTGGATTCCAAAAGCAATGGCAATTTATTTGAAGATGAATCTTTCTCTCTGGAGGTCCTAGAGCACACCAAAACAATCTGGAACTACTAGGACCCTCAATTTCAAAGACAGCAGTGTTTGAAGTAATTGGATAATCATTGCTGGAGTTGTCTGAATAATATCTAATTCTTTGCATCTGCACAAAAGTTTCAATCCTGCAAATAACGTTGTATCATCTGCAACATTTGGCTTACATATCACCTCCTTGCTATGTCACTTATCGATTTTGTTTTAAATGCTCAGGCGAGAACCATTCCTCTGAACATTCCATTTGTCAGCTAATTTTCCTGAGTAGGAAACATTTATCAATAAAATGGACATAGGGACACTACAATTCTTGCTGGACAGGGACAGCCTTAAGATAGTGGTGAATGTCTGTACCAGCCAGAAACCCTTGCTTTCACTCTCCAAATTAGAGAACTATGTCATCTTACCTATGCTGCTACTGTCTGTGTCACACTGGTCCAGGTTCTGTAAATGTGCAGGTGGTTATTCTATCTGCTGTCTTACCCATGTCCTCCGTAGAAAGCATGGCTATCTAGGACTCTGGGCCTGAACTTCCTAGTACTTATAAAATTTGCTCACCCTAGACAAGGATGCTTCGGAAAATGATAGCACAGTGATCTAGCTCAACCTCAAGGACTTGCTGGCTGCCTGGTTGAAGCAAAGTATACATGCCACATGAGGACTTACCTGGATTCTGCTGCCACAGTACTGTCTACTTCAGGGTGCAGCTGCTGAGGTGTAGGGGTGACCTGGAGGAAGGGATGCACACCGTAGTCCTTCGGGAAGAAGGGGAATCGGATGAGTATTCACCCCTTTTCCTTAGTTTCTAACGACTTGAAGCAGACGGTCGGACCGCCACAGTCGGGGCGTGAGAAACCCAGATCATAATCCAGACAGCAGTCAGATCTCCCTGTACTGCCCTATGGCTGCTGTTCCTCTCCTACTGCCAACTCAGAGGTCAGAGGAATGCTGTCAGAGTCGGTGGTCTGTCAGTGGTTGGTCGGAGTACAGGCTGGGTGTATCGTAATCCGGCAGTCCAACCAACCGCATCCGTTGGACTGCTTCCAACGAGACCTTCGGCAGTCCGACCGCATCCGAAAGGGCCACAGAATCCCCTATGTATAAGTTTCTTGATAACCTTTCCAGATATATTTAGGACAGAGTCTATCAATGAAATCGGACGATAGCAACGTGAATCTCCTCTATCCCCTTTTTTATAAACTGGAGCTATTATTGATTGTGTCCAAGCTTCAGGGAACCTTGATTCACTCACAGCCTTCAAGATTCTGTTAAATAAACTTTTCTTTTAAATAAGTCCATAGGGACCCCATCTGGCCCATGGCCTTTATAGAAAGGCTGTTAATAATAGGGTCTCTGACTCTTAAAAATGAAAAAGTCATTTTTGGGCTTCGATGAGTAGGACTGCGTGGTGAAACACCCTCAGGTATATTCACTGGGATCTCATTGTATATATTAGGGAAATATTTAACCCAATCTTCTGACATTATTGCCAGTTCCAGTTCAGCATTCCTTTTTGCATTAAACACATTGGAATTAACAAGCTTTCATAAAGAAACTGGTATAACCTACTTTGCTGGCCAGAAGAACATCCTTCACGACTTTTTTTTCAAAACATGTTTCCTAACACTCACTGCTTCTTAATATTCTTGACGACGGACCGCCATGAAAACCGTTGTGGAGAGGAAACTTATAATATACTTGTCCCGCCAAGCATATTACACCCTCCTGACCGCTGCAAAACTGAACGACGGTTCCCTGGCAGCTGTGGCGGTCCCAAGGCCTGACTCAAAATAGGGTGGTCGGGAGTTCACCACCGCCATGCTCCCTGAGTCTGGCAGTCCGTGGACTGCCAGATTTGTAATTGGGCCTATGTGTTTATGTATTTAATTTGATATTTTTATGTATATAAATTTATGTAATTTTTTATATGTTTTTGGTCAAATGTATTATTATATATTGTTTAAACAAACAAACAACGTTTGTAAAGTGCATCACTGTCTACCCTATGGGTATCTGGGCACTGTGTCTCCGTCGAAGAGCCAGGTCTTGGGTCTCTTTCTGAAGTCTGCCAGCAAGGGGGCTGTATGGAGCTGGAGGTGAAGGTCGTTCCAGGTCTTGGCAGCAATGTAGGAGAAGGAGCGGCCACCACTGCGGCTGCGATGGATGTAGAGGTGTGTGCGAGGGTGAGTGAAGAGGAGTGCAGGTGTCTCGAGGATGGTGGACGTTCAGTAGATGTTTTAATCAATCAATCAATCACAAGTTTTGTAAAGCGCACTACTTACCCGCGAGGGTCTCAAGGCGCTGAGGGAGAGGAGGGGGGGTGTTGCTGCTACTGGTCGAATAGCCAGGTCTTGAGTCGTCTCCTGAAGGTCAGCAGGTCTTGGGTCTGTCGTAGGTTGAGAGGAAGGGTGTTCCAGATCTTGGCGGCGCGGTGAGAGAAGGATCTTCCTCCGGTGGTGGTTCTCCGGATGCGCGGGACGGTGGCCAGGGAGAGGTCGGCGGAGCGGAGTTGACGGTTGGGAACGTAGGAGAGTCGACTGTTGAGGTAGGCTGGGCCGGCTTTGTGGAGTGCCTTGTGTGCGTGGATCAGGAGTTTGAAGGAGATTCTCTTGTCGACGGGGAGCCAGTGTAGGTTTTTCAGGTGGGGGTGATGTGGCTGTGGCGTGGAATGTCGAGGATCAGGCGTGCAGAGGCGTTTTGGATTCTTTGCAGTTGTTTGATGAGCTTGGTCGGGGCTCCTGCGTAGAGGGCGTTTCCGTAGTCGAGTCTGCTGCTGACGAGTGCCTGGGTGACTGTTCTTCTCGTGTCTGTCGGGATCCACCTGTAGATCTTGCGGAGCATGTGCAGGGTGTTGAAGCAGGAGGAGGAGACTGCGTTGATGTAGGCAGGTCCTAGGTTGTGGAGGGCTTTGCAGTCATGCATGAGATCTTGAACTGGCATCGCTTCTGGATGGGGAGCCAGTGGAGGTCTCTGAGGTGGGGGGTAATGTGAGTTCATTTGGGGAGATCCAGGATGAATCTGGCTGCAGCGTTCTGTATGGTCTGGAGTCTTCTGTGGAGCTGGGTGTGGATGCTGGTGTAGAGGGCATTGCTGTAGTCGAGGCAGCTGATAACGAGGGCCTGGGGGATGGTCTTTCTGGTGTTGGGTGGAACTCCATCTGAAGATTCTGCAGAGCATTCGAAATGTGTGGAAGCAGGAGGAGGCGGCTGAGTTGACTTGTCAGTTCATGGTCAGATGGCTGTTGAGGATGATGCTGAGGTTGCAGGCATGGTCGGTTGGTGTGGGAGTAGGTCCTCGTTCTGCAGGCCACCAGCTGTGGTCCCATGCAGATTTATTCTTCCTGAAGATCAGTACTTCGGTTTTGTCAGAATTGAGTTAGAGGCAGTTCTCACTCATCTATTTAGCTGCATTGGTCATGGCGTCACGGAAGTTAGTTTTGGCGTTGGAGGGGTCCTCAGTGAGCTAGAGGGTCAGTTGAGTGTCATCTGCATAGGAGATTATGTTGAGTCAGTGGGATCTGATGACATCTGCGAGGCTGGTCATGTAGATGTTGAACTGGGTGGGGCTTCAGGATGATCCTTGTGGTACTTAGGGCTTCCCAAGGGTCTAGTTGGTAGACTGCAATTGATACAGAATCAAGCTTCCATGCTTTTGCATCAACTACCCCGAATGTGTCATATCACACCCCTGCTGTAAAAATTGCATTGGTTACCAGCTGAGCAAAGCTCAGTCTTCAAGGCCTGCTGCATTGTCTTTACATTTTTACAGAATTGTAGCCCAGCCTTTATCTCATCCCGCATCCACAAATATACACCTGGTCGTAACTTAAGATCTTCTCATTTGAACTTTTTGTCCATCCCCTCCTTTAATAAAAAGACCTTGGGTGATTCCAACTTTTCTACACTGGCCCCCTGTATCTGGAACACCCTACCATCTCATATTAGGTTTGCCTCCTTTAGAAGGGGTCTGACGTCTGCATGGTTCCATCTGTCCGGGTAGGTTGCTGTGGAGATGGAGGTGTTGAGGATGCTGGTGAGCTGCGTGATGATTGGGTTCATTGCACGGTTGTAGAGGTGGTGGGGGCAGGGGTCGGTGGACATCTCGGAATGGATGAAAGACATGATGGCTGAGGTGGTCAGGGCGGTGAGCGGAGACCAGGTGAAAATGGTTTGGCTGATGTTCGCTGTTTGGTTGAGGTCGTTGGGGTTGCGGGTGGCAGGTTGGAGGTTGGAGTTGTTGTAGATGTTGCTGATCTTGCTGTGGAAGTAGTCTGAGATGGTGTCACAGAGTTCTTGGGAGGGGAGGGTGTTGTTCTCTATGGCTGTAGGGTTGGAGAATCCTTTGACTATTTTGAAGAGTTCCTTTGTGTGGTTGGCCACGGAGTCGATGCAGGTGGTGATGGCTGCTTTCTTGGCTTCTTTGATGTGTCGGTGATAGTTGCTGAGGGCTTTTTTGTGAGCTGATCTGTCAGCGGGGATCTTGGTGGCACGCCATCATTTCTCCAGTTGGTGGCAGTTGCGCTTGGTGGTTCTGAGTTCTGGGGTGTACCAGCTGGCATGTTTGGAGGTCTTGTTGGATTCTGTAGGTTTCAGTGGGGCGACTGTGTCGGCGCTGTTGGTGATCCAGGCGGCAAAGTTCTGGATGGCCTGGTCGAGGTCTGTTGATGTCTCGGGTTGGGAGGTGGTGAGGGCCTGTGATCACTGAGCTTTGGTGACCTTGCTCCAACTGTGGTGGGAAGAAATATTATGTCTGGTGATAATGTGCTGGTCGTCAGTGTTGGTGAAGATTATGATGGTGTGGTCAGTCCAGGGGAGTTCTGTGGTGTGGCTGAATTTGATTCTGTCACTGGAGGTGAAACCGGAGTCGAGTGTGTGTCTGGTTTTGTGTGTGGGTTCAGTGACCAGTTGGGTGAGACCGATGTTGTTCAGGTTCTCCAGGAAGGCAATGGAGTTGGCTTTGTTGGGGTCGTCGATGTGGAAGTTGAGGTCGCTGTGTAGGACATAGTGGTGAAAGTTAATTGCTAGGGGGCGATGAGGTTGGGGATTGCATCGCAGCAAGTTGCTCGGTGTCCCGGGGGTCCGTAGGTGAGGGTCCCTCTTATCATGGTCTTGGCATCAGTTAGAAGAAGGAAGTTGAGGTTTTCCATGAGAGGCATGGGGTCGTCAGTGGTGATAGTGCACTTGATGGTTTCCTTGAAGATGATGGTGATGCCTCCGACTTGTTTGTTGGCTCGGTCTCGGTGCATCATCTTGTAGCCTTCAGGAGTGACGGTGGTGATATTTGGGTGTGTGGATGGGTTGAGCCACATTTCGGTGATGAAAGCAACATCTGTGGAGAGGGTGGTGATTTCCCTGGCATGTTTGCAGAGTGAGAGGGTGTTGAGCAGGATAAAATGGAGTGGTTGAGGGTGTTCTTGGTCTTGTGGGCAGGACAGGTGGAGGATCTTTCGTAGGTTATGTTGCAAGAATAGTGGCAGTGTCGGCAGGTGAAGGGTCCTTTGGTAGATCGTAGGGAGGAGGAGAAGCAGCTGTAGTTTTGGCATCTGGGGTCCAAAGGTTCCTTGGTGGTCTACCCTCTGGTGACAGGAGGGCCAAGGGTCCTGACACTGGCCATGGTCCAACCAGTGGTGCATTGGCAGTGTGCCTGCTGTGCACGTCCAATGCGTGGGCGTGCGGCGGCCTCCATTAGTGGTCCTGGTAGGTTGTTCAAGTGGACCTAGGTGCCGGGCAAGGACCTGGAGCGGGCAGCACAGGGACAGCAGGCAGTGCAGGGGCAGGGACAGCAGGCACTGCTGGGACGGGAGGCAGGCAGTGCAGGGACAGGGACTGCAGGCAGCACAGTGGCAGGGACAGCAGGCAGCACAGGGACAGGGGGCAGGCAGCACAGGGACAGCAGGCAGCACAGGGACAGGGACTTCAGGCAGTGCAGGAGCAGGGACAGCAAGCAGTGCAGGGGCAGCAGACAGCGCAGGAGCAGGGACAACAGGCATTCCAGGGACAGGGACTGCAGTCAGCGCAGGGACAGCAGGCAGCACAGGGATGGGGGCAGGCAGCGCAGGGACAAGGACTGCAGGCAGCGCAAGGACAGCAGGCAGTGCAGGGACGGGGCAGGCAGCACAGGGATTGCATGCAGCGCAGGGACAGCAGGCAGCACAAGAACAGGGACTGCAGGCAGTGCAGGGACAGCAGTCAGCACAAAGACGGGGGCAGGCAGCACAGTGACAGGAACGGCAGGCTGCATAGGGACAGCAGGAAGTGCAGGGACAGGGACTGCAGGCAGTGCAGGGGCAGGGCAAGCGGGCAGTGCAGAGACAGGGGGGAGCACAGCAGGCAGTGCACAGCAGGGACTGCAGGCAGTTCAGGGGCAGGGAAGGCAGGCAGTCCAGGGGCAGGGACAGCAGGCAGCACAGGGACAGGGACTGCAGGCAGTGCAGGTACAGCTGGAAATGCAGGAACTTGGAAATGCATACAGCATTGGGGAAGAGACAGCAGGCAGTGCAGGAATGAGGCAGGCACCACAAGGACAGGGACTGCATGCAGCGCAAGGGCAGGGACAGCAGGCAGCACAAGAACAGGGACTGCAGGCAGTGCAGGGACAGCAGTCAGCACAAAGATGGGGCAGGTAGCGCAGGGACAGGAACGGCAGGTTGCATAGGGACAGCCGGCAGCACAGAGACAGGGACTGCAGGCAGTGCAGGGGCAGAAAAAGCAGGCAGTGCAGAGACAGGGGGGCAGGCAGTGCAGGGACAGGAACTGCAGGCAGCACAGGGGCAGGGGCAGCAGGCAACTCAGGGACAGCAGGCAGCACTGTGACAGGGTGGCGGGCACAGTACCTTAAGATGTGGCCAGGCAAAAGAGGGGTGGCTCAGCCCAGCCTCCTCCGGGCTCTGATGGGCACAAATGGGCCCGCCCTTGGCCCGGACTTTACCCAGGCACTGCCAGCGTGCCTCCTGTGATGTAGGAGGTGGTGCGGGCTCTTAATGGTGCCTGGGCTGGAAAAGCGGAGGGCGATGAAGCTCCAATCTCATCACAGCAGCAGAGGCTGCAGGGATGTGTAAGCTGGTGGGAGGGATCTGTACAAGTCCCATGATGCGGGAGGCAGTGCAGGATCTTAAAGGTGCCTGGCTGGGAAAAGCGGAGGGCAACGAAGCTCCAATCTCATCCCAGCAGCAGGCAGCGCAGTGACAGGAGAGGTAGGCACAGGACTTTAAGCTGTCATCAGGTGAAAGAGGGGCAGCCCAGCCCAGCCTCCTCTAGGCTCTGATGGGCACAAATGGGCCCACCCTTGGCCCGGGCTTTACCCAGGCACTGCCCGCGTGCATCCTGTGATGCAGGAGGGAACGTGGGCTCTTAAAGGTGCCTGGGCTGGAAAAGCGAAGGGTGATGAAGCTGCAATCTCGACAAGTGTCGGAAATGTTCAAAGCCCTAATATGAGCCTCAGCAGACGGGCTCCTTTGAGCATGATATTTATGGCGGCAGCCCTGCTGCCGAAGAGCACCACCTCGTTATAACTGAGGGCCACGGAGTTGGATACTTACCAATTTTCACATGTGGAAGCAGCAGCTCAGGATATGAACGAGCCCGTCTGCTGAGGCTCATATTAGGGCTTTGAACATTTCCGACACTTTAATTACTGTGCACCCATCCAGGGAATTAACTCCTCTGCCACTACAAAGCCCAGGATGCCCCACGCATGTTCTTTAATGGAGCAGCTCATTTGGAGGCGTGACAACAATGGACTATTTAACATCCTGGGCGGTGTCAGACTATGCACCTTTTGATCGTCATCGCCTTTGAAAAAGAAGTTATTCACTTCGAAACGCGTCAGGCGTATTCATGAAGGATCAGCAGTGATTGGATTCGGCATGTCGGGTGTCGTTCAAACCGAATAAAGGTCTGTGACTTTAAGCTGCTGTTGGAGTGCTTTTCACCCGGTGGGCAACCTTTGAGCATGATATATATATATATATATATATATATATATATATATATATATATATATATATATATATATATATATATATATAGTTGTTATATTAGTATATTTAAAAAAAAAAAATTAAATACAGATTGTATTTTTTTAATTGTTTTATATTATATATGTGTATATAAATATACACATATTCATATATATATGTTTGTTTAAATAAGTTTCTATTTATATATATATATATGTTTAAATATTACTTAAACATATTTAAGTTACATTATATTAATGTTATATGTTAAAATATTTAATATTAACTGTTTTTAAACATCTATATTAAAAAACAGTACTATAGTTTACATTTTTCCGATATTACTGTAAATATATATAAAACAACATTTTTGTGTTCGATATTTTTGACACGATATTTCTATATCACAATATTTTTGATTTCGATATGGTGTCAGTGATCCAATTAGATGGACTCCTGAGGTCCAGGCCCTACAACTGCCTTCTGTTGAATTTAAGACAAAGTCCTTGCAATCATTCTGCAGCCTCCACCTGCTTCCTCTGAACCCTCATTTCCATTCAGGGAATCCCTAACTGATATTCTGATGGGCTCTTTGTCTAATCCTTGGTCTTGTCCACTGGTGAACAGGCAGGTGGTCAGAAGCCCCAAACCGGTGCTGGCTACCCTTTCAAGACCACCATGCACTCTTACCTGTAGATGTGCGCTGGTGAGTTTTGCAGAGACGTTATGGGCCAACCTTCCAGCACCCTACCTGAATAACCTGAGTTTCAAATAGTACTTAAGGCTACACGATAGGGTTCCGGGGGGAGGGCCGGAATCCTGGACGCTTGTGGTTGAATCTGTTGTCGACCTGCGAAGCAACAAGACTTATTAACTCTTTAATATGTGACTAACTTCTGCTCAACTTCCAATTTACAACATTATTATTTTGGGATAAAAGACTTTTACTCGGTCCCTACCTGCGACTTTTAATGTGGAGACTCTGCGTCCGGATTTTGATGTGAAGATGGGAATTCAGGTGAACGGGACTTCAGAAGAGAAGGTTTTCTTTCTTCTTTTTGCTAAATGGAAATAAAGTTATTATTATTAAAACCTTTCCTAATTTGTTTATTCTAGCCTGTTAGCATGTTAATGTGCGCAGTAATAGTAGCCTTTGGTTAGTACACTTACTTGCAACCTGAATCCGGGTGTAGCTCTTCACTAAAAGAGAATTCACAAACAAAAGAAAACAACAAATATTCTACATATCAATATACTGTGATGCTCTTCGCTTTCACATCAATCTCTGAATTGCCAATAAATACATTAGTTTTAACATCGGTTTCTATAGTGCTTTAAAATGTTTTCCACAGTTCCTTCAGTCATAAACTAAAGTCCAAAAGTTCCAAAAATTGTCTTTGTTTCGAGCGCTACCGCGCTAGAAGATACTCTTTCTTGCGATGGGCGCCAGAATAAACAAACAAGTACTTAGCTTTCTCTTTTCTTCTTTTGCAGGTTCAACTGGATATCGCCGTATGCCGAATGCGCCAGAAGAGGAAATGAAGCCGGGGCCAAGTCGTGATGACAACAGGAAGAGCGTCCTTGGAAACGGGTGAGTACCGCAACTTCACGGAAGGCTAAGCGCCTTCCAGAAGTCGGGTGTGGCTTTAAATAGTAATGCCACACCCAAGATTGCCGCCACGCTGCTGTACGTATAACGTAACGCGGCGTGCGGCGAGTTCCGACAAGCTCCCGATTTCTTTTTCTTATTGCTTAGTTAAATGTCTTGGGTATGAAATCTGATTACAGACAAAGGAAATGCCAAAATAAACGTATTCGTAACCTGGTACTTTTCTATAGCATGCAATTACACAGCCAAGTATAACATATGTTCCTTTTACAAATACGTATGTAATCACAGATACACATTAAAAACGACACAATACTAAGGTCGTGCTGGGTGCACGGGACAGGGGTGGGTTTTTTATGTATTAACATGCCTGCACTTCTGCAGTGAATCCCTGTACGTCAGGGATTCATGACATACCCTGATTTTCTTACCCGGCATCCAACTTCTGAGAGTTCGGTGGTCCAATTTTTCTCCAGCCAGGAAGTTCCTAATTCATTCCCCATGAACCCCACCCATCCAAGAAAGGGAGTTGAGAAGGACTGAGTCAACTGGAGAAAGTAGGATCTCTTTGGCCTGCCTAGAATTGCGATCAGTGAATGATGTTTGCCTACTAGACCAATATCCACAACCCTTTGAGACATGGCCAGAAAGATCTTGCCAGCGGTTCTGGAAGAATTTAGGGCCTCATTGGTTAAAACCATTCAAGATGGAGAGGATATGGCCATTTATGTCATTCGTGCCGGCCTGTATACTACCTACTACTTGAGTCAAACACATATTTACAGAAATTAACAAAGATATACTAGACGCATCAGTTTGGGCCTCATTCTCAGTTGGTCATAAATGGAGGCAGTAGATGTAAACAGTCATGTATAAGCAGTAAGACTGTGCATGATTAGGCCCAGGGCTGGACAGGCTTTTTATTCCACTGGGCACTTCACCAGTGGGGCTGTAGCCCGTAGAGGCCAGTTCCACAGGTTAATTCAGCAGGCAGAGAGAGGCTTTGAGAGAGAGAGAGAGAGAGAGAGGGAGGGAGAGAGAAAGAGAGAAATGTAGGGGGAAGATAGAAAGAAAGTGATTAGAGATAGAGAAGAAAGAGAGGAGAGAACGATGGAGAGAGAATGGATGGATGGAACGAGAGAGATTGCATGAGGAGTTGAAGGGTGTGGGCCTGGTTTGAGCATTTTTGCCAGGGATGCTTTCATTTTCTTAGTCCGGCCCTGGTTAACTCAGTAAAACCGAGCAAATTTGTGAGGGAATCAAGGTCAATAAGAGAAGCAATGTGAGGAGATAGTTTTGCTAATTCTGATTCTGAACGTTGTCCCTCCTATCAACCTCAAAAATTCAGATTTGTGTAGAAATTTCACTCTGAGATGACACCATAAGTTGCGGTATCTGATTTATCCTTGGGAAAAAGCACCAGATGGAAACAACTCTGATCAGAATGAGGCCCTATTTTTTCACCAGTGAAAATAATACTGAAGACAAAATTACAATCAAATTAAAAATCCCTAACCGTTTATTTCACACACAATTGTAAATCTGTGACAAAATAACATAAAGCTCCTGTTTAATTTACCAGAATCGTCAAACTCAAATTCATTCATGCACTTTAAACCTTAATTCAGGTTGTGATTTTTGACAGGGCTGGGTATAAGGTATCAACATAAAATCAAAATGTGACAAAGAAAATCCCTTTCAAATCCTCTCATTTCCAAAACAAATGACTTGTTTGTGTCATTTGCATTATTCACTGCAGATTAACTTTAGACCTTGTCTGGTGAAGAAAAGAAAGTGCTTTACTCTGGATAATCTATCTTTATATTCCTGAATTATTTAGACGTGACACTGAACCACAAGCAGCTCCTCAAAAAAAGGAAAACAGTAATGGCATTTGCACTGATGCTTCAGACATTTTGTTTGCTCTGGGGTATAGGTTCTTCCAGTGGTTGGAAACAAATTCTGTGATATATAGGCTAGAATCCTTTAAAGAGCAAAATGTCCCGCAGGAACAATCATTGATGGAATTTTCCTCTTTCTATACGTGCTGCAGAATGCAGCACGCGTAGAAAGAGGGAAAAACGAGGAGAAATAAAAGTATTTCTCCTCGTTGCATCACTCTCACCCCTCCCCTGGGAAGGTGTAGGATTCTGACACATTTGCAGCTTTACAAAACTTTGTAAATCTGGGAATATTCCATTGATGGTGCGTGGGAACACCCACAGCAACATTCATGGAACGCCCCTTTTACGGAGAGTAATTCGTAAATACAAGTCCATGAAAAGTCATGCAGGGTGACTTTACGTGGCCTTGTAAATATGGGCAGGCACACTGCACCACCGGCGCATCAAAAAAAGTGATGCACCGGCAGTGCAGTGGCCTTGTAAATGAGGCCCTGAGGTCGTACTATGATGCAAAGTCAGTCTGGGATTTCAACTGTCCGTGATCCCTAAAGTTCTCGCACAACTCTTGCAGAACTTGCTAAAAAACTGCATTAGATAGCAATAATTGTCGACATGCTATCTCAAATACGATGTGTAGCACCCTTATTTGGACATCGTTTTTATAATGAGCAAAGGGGTTTACAATTTTACATAACTAAGAATACGCTATACTAATGGCTGTGTCGCAAAGCAGTCAATGTTTTTAGACACCAACATGTGGATTTTGGTGCGTACTGCATCAAAATCCGCATGGTACTGTAAATACCGTATACTTTTCTGACATGCCAAAAGCCCAAAATGTAATGAAGGATGTTAGACCTGGCACCATTGGCGTGGGTCTCTCTTCCATTTTTTCTGCTGTTGCCTCCTGTGTTTTTGCTGGTCTAGATGCTTTGCGCACTTTGCCACTGCTGTTCAGTGCCAAAGTGCAAGTGCTCCCTTTGTAAAGTATTGTTCGGGATTAGTGATTCCATGATTGGCTCATTTGATTTACTTGTCAGACCCTAGTACAGTGCACTATGTGTGCCCAGGGCCTGTAAATCAAATGCTGCTTGTGGGCTTGCAGCACTAATTGTGCCACCCACAGAAGCAGCTTGTAAAATGTGACTCAGGCCTGCCATTGCAGAGCCTGTGTGCAGTCTGGGACTGCCATGTCGACTTGGCAAGTGCACACACTTGCCAGTCCCTAAACCTTCCCTTTTCTACATGTTAGTCACCCCTAAGGTAGGCCCAAGGTACCCCTGTGGGCAGGGTGCATTGTATGTGAAAGGTAGGACATGCCCTGATGTGTGTGGCATGTCCTGATAGTGAAATACTGCCAATTTTGTTTTTCACTATTGCAAGGCTGTCTGTTCCCATAGGCCAGAATGGGGAGTTTGTTTATAACATCTTATAAACATAACTGAACCTGGGAACAAGATCGGAAAATAAAGTTTAGTATGCCTGAACTCAGAAAGTTAAAGTGCATCTTTTAGTGAGGGTGATTTTTACATTCTGTGTTTGAAAATACCACTTTTAGAAAGTAGGTATTTTCTTGCCTAACCATCCAGTGTGCCTCTGCTAGGTTTGTGGATTGCATGTCTGGCTTTTGGATGACAGGGGCTGGAGCAGGGCAGTGGCTACAGAAGTCTGATGAGTCAGGGCTGGGCTGAATAGGCATGGTCTGCATTTGGAGTGGTGGGAGGAGTAGCATCTTCACCTGAATAGGGCTGTGCCTGCCTTCCACAATGACGGCTCCGCCCCCCTGTGGTGTGTCTGAAGCCAGGGCTCACACTGACAAAGGAGGTTGTTGTGCACTTGCAAAGTGCCCCACAGAACTGGTTTTGGCTGGGTACAGACACTCTCTGCCTTCAGAGAACAAAGGATTTTGGTGTATAAAAAGACGGGCCCAGACCCCAGACTTTTAGATCACTTCTGGGAAATCAAGAGGAAACCTTTGCCAAGGAGAAGAGCCGGATAAGCTGAGGAGGAATACTGCACCTGTGCTGTTTGCTGTCTGGGGTTGGCCTGCAGTGGCTGCTTGCTGCCAAGGAAAGGAGAAAAAGGACTTTGCTGCTTGCTTTGTCACCTGCTTGAAGAAAAGATCTCCAAGGGCTTGAAACTGAGCTTGCCTTCTGTTCTGAAGTCTCAGGGACACAAAGACTTCACCACCAGCTCCCCTGAATTTCCTTGCTGGGAATTCCAAACCTGCAAAGAGGTGCCTGCTGCTGTTGAGGACCTCTGGAGACTGTTTGTGGCTGGGAGCTGGAAAATCGACACAACACCGAAGAAGCGTGTCCCATCCGCACTGGTTTTCCGATGCATCGCCGCAGAAACCGTCGCAGCGCCTGCCGCGGCTTGAGAAATCGCCGCAGCCGCACCGTTCCCGACGCAAGCCTGCTGTGCGGCTGCACAAAGACACGCATCGTACCGGATCGACGCATCGCATCAAGGTGCAAAGACTGTTGTATTTTTTGGGGTCCGCAGTAAGAAACAGACGCATCAACTCCCCACGCAGTAAGGAACTGACGCATCACCTCCCCTGCGCCGCAGTAAGGAACAGACGCATCACCTCCCCTGAGTGTAAGGAACAGACGCATCACCTTCCCTGCGGCCATTTTGTTTGCTTTGCGTGACGCATCTAAGGTACTTTTGAGAAAAGTGTTGCATTTCCAACTTGCATTGAACTGAACTATTTCTACCATCTGAAAGTCATATTTTTAATACTTTATTGTGGATTTTTGTCGTTTGGTCTTGTTTTGAGTTTAGATAAAGATTAATTATTTTTCTAAACTGGTGTGGTGTCCATTTGTAGTGTTTTCACTGTGTTGCTGTATGTGTTCACAAATGCTTTACACACTGCCTCTGAGATAAGCCTGTCTGCTCGTGCCAAGCTACCAAGGGGGTGAGCAGGGGTTATTTTAGAAGTGTATCCCCCTTACCCTGACTAGAAGCAAGGGTCCCTATTTGGACAAAGGTACCTACCTCTGCCAACTAGAGACCCCCATTTCTAACATTGGTGGTCAGCGGTGAGGATCCTGGACTTGCATTTGTGATTTACATACAGTGATTGGTGTACACTACTAGTGAGTGCAGACCATTACGCGACCACATACATTTTGGTAGAGCTTTTCCTTGGAATTTTTTGCATCTTGAGAACTGCCAATTTTCACCATGAGTAAACAATGATCCATTGCATCTGTGGATATTGAATTTGAAGAAGAGAGGGTTGATACCTACACTGTGCCACAACTTAAAACCATCTGTAAAAAAGTTCAAATCTCCATAAGAGGCCTCACCAGGAAGGAGGAGTTCCAAAAGGTGCTGAGGGCCTGGTTGGAAGCAAGGAATGCCAGTGGGCAGACCGAGGATCCTATGGTGGAGGGGGAGAATTTAGAAGGGCAGCAGGATGGGTTAGTGGGCCTAACTGGAGAGGGAGTGCCTCCCAGGGAAGGCAGCAGTGTGTCTTCAAGGGGTCTGTCTCCAGAAGAGTTGGAGGACAGGGAGAAAAGCAGAGTGCATGCGATGGAGCTTGCTAAGCTCAAACTGGGGAGCCAGGGTGACTTAGAAAATAAGAAATTGGAGTTGGAGAGCAAGAGATTGGCCATGGAGGAGAAAAAGATGATTTTAGAGCATGAGAGAGTGTTGAGGGAGCTGGAGCTAAAAGCAAAGAGCTTAGAGATCAGTCCCTCTGGTGGCAGCACACCACCAGTGCCTGTAGAAGGAAAAGTGTATATTCCCAAGGATGTCATTAAGGATTTCATGAAGCATGATGTCATTGGGCAGTGGTTTAAGGCCTATGAGGTAGCAATGAAGTCCCACCGGATCCCTGAGAGAGATTGGGGAGCGGGGTTGTGGGGCCGCTTTATGGGCGAAGGAAGGGAAACCTTACTAGCTCTGCCCACTGAGGATCAGATGTCCTATGCCCCCATGAAGGAAGCCTTAGTGGCCAGGTATGGGTTGATCCCAGAGCTTTATAGGCAGAAGTTTAGAAATGGCAAGAAGCTGGAGTCTAGTACCTGGGTAGAATATGTGTCTTTTTTTTGCAGAGCCTTGGATGGTTGGGTGAAGGGTAGCAAGGCAAATGATTTTCAGGCGCTCTATGATTTGGTTGCATGGGAGCACTTGTCCAGTAGTTGTTTTCCAGAGCTATGCCAGCACCTGATTGATAGTAAGCTGACTGATCCCAGGAAGCTTGCTGTGGAGGCGGACCGCTGGGTCAGTACCAGGGTCCACAAGGGTCTTGTGGGAGACTCCGCCAAAGGTGGGCAGGGTCCCCAGCAGAAGAGTGGGGGGGACAAGGGTAAACAAAAGGAGTTCCAAAAAGGCCCCCAAAGTAATCCCCAAGGGAACCAAGGTAAGGGTTCCCAGCCTCCCGCTGACAAAAGACCATGGGTCCCGCCAGGTAAGCCTGTGCAGAAGGGTCCCAAGACCTGTTTTAGCTGTGGACAGGTGGGTCACTTCCAAGGAAGTCCCAAGTGTCACAACACAGTGACCACTGCACCCACTGGTGCACCGCTCGGGAAATGGCTAGTGTAGCCTCGGGGGAGGAGTTGGGTGCCCAAGGTGGGTGGGGTCCCTCAGAGATGTTCCTGGTCTCTTTAGGAGACAGTGAGATGGTCCCTAGGGCCCAGCTGCCTGATAACACTAAAAAGTACAGGCGTGACAAGTGACCGTCAATGGCCATAGTGTGGAGGCTCTGAGAGACACCGGAGCCAGCGTGACAGCTGTCAGTTGTCGGCTGGTGTCTGAAGAGCAGGTGGTCCCCGACGCAGTCTACCCAGTAGTTGCCGCTGACAATTCAGTGTGCCTCTGTAAAGTGGCACAGGTTCCCTTTGAGTGGGGGGGGTCTCAGGTACCTTGAAAGTAGCTGTGAGGCCAGCCTTGCCTGTTGACTGTCTGCTAGGCAATGATTTGGAGAGCTCCCCTTGGGCGAAGGTGGAGCGGAGGTCTCATTTAGAGATGTTGGGTCTGCCTGAGTGGGCATGTGTGACCACTCGGTCAATAGCAGCCAGTAAGGGCATTCAAGAGGACGTGGAGCCTGAAAGAGTGGCCCAGGTGCCTGGCGGAAAGAGAAGAGGCAGGGGGTACGGGAAACCGGCCCCCGGAGTTCCCACGGTCCAGGAGGAGGCAAACCTTGAGGGGGATGCCCTGGAGCCTACAGGGGAACAAGTAGCTGAACTGGGGGACCTGCCAGAGCTGACCCATTGGCAGCAGGAAGGAGGCCCCTCCAGGGAAGAGTTCTGCGAGGAGCAGAAGAAGTGCCCTTCTCTTGTTGGTTTGCGGCAACAGGTGATCAGTCCGGATCACATTGGATTTACTGGGAGAATGGTCTCCTGTATAGCGAGCCTAAGGTTGCTGAGCCTGGGTCAGCCCGTGTGCTGGTGGTACCCCAGAGCTTCAGAGCCTTCCTACTGGGTCTGGCTCATGATGTGCCTTCAGCAGGACATTTGGGGCAAGACAAGACCTTTCAGAGGCTTGTCACCCACTTTTACTGGCCCCAAATGCGCAAGAGTTCTGATACTCATTGTAGGACTTGCCAGACTTGCCAGGCAAGTGGTAAGAGTGGGAGGAAGCACAAGGCTCCTCTACAACCTTTCCCTGTGGTCAGCACCCCTTTGAGAGGGTGGGTATTGACATTGTGGGGCCTCTGGATCCCCAGACAGCCATGGGAAACAGGTTCATCCTGGTCTTGGTGGACCATGCCACCCGGTACCCAGAAGCCATCCCTCTACGGACTGTGACGGCCCCCGTGGTGCACAGTAAACCTCACCAGGATGTATATAGCTACATGCTGGCCTTCAGAAACCAGACTAAGCGCTTCAGACAACTCGCTCAGGTGAATCTGGAAGCCAGCCAGGAGGAGATGAAACATTGGTATGATCAGAATGCCACTCTGATCGAGTTTCAGCCTGGACAGAAAGTTTGGGTCATGGCCCCAGTGGAGCCTTGTGTGCTCCAGGATAAGTGGACCGGACCATTTGAGGTGGTGGAGCACAAGAGTGACGTCACCTACTTGGTGGACTTGCAGTCTCCAAGGAACCCTTTGCGGGTCCTACATGTGAACCGCCTGAAGCCCCACTTGGAGAGGTCCGAAGTGGGCATGCTCCTAGCAACAGATGCTGGGATGGAAGAGGAGACTGAGCCTCTTCCTGACCTCCTGTCTGCAAAGGAGCAAGATGGGTCAGTGGACGTGTGAACCTCTCTACCGCCCTGACCCCTGAGCAGCAGAATGACTGTCGCCAACTGTTGGGACAGTTTTCTGACCTGTTCTCCCTGACCCCGGGTGTCACTCAGTGGTGCGTCCATGATGTGGACACTGGGGACAGTCCTCCAGTAAAACATAAGATTTACAGAGTGACTGACAGGGTCAGAGCTTGCATCAAGGAGGAGGACTCCAAGATGTTAGCGCTAGGGGTGATTGAGCCCTCAGACAGCCCTTGGGCCAGCCCAGTGGTCTTGATCCCGAAGGCTGCCACACCCGGTGCCGCACCAGATCTCCGGTTCTGCGTGGACTACCGCGGGCTCAATTCAGTCACCAGGACTGACGCGCACCCCATCCCCAGAGCTGATGAGCTCATTGATCGGTTGGGGGCTGCCAGGTACCTCAGTACATTTGACTTAACGTCTGGGTACTGGCAGATCGCCTTGACTGATGGGGCAAGAGAGATATCAGCATTGTCCACACCAGATGGGCACTACCAATTACGGGTGATGCCCTTTGGGATGAAGAATGCCCCTGCTACCTTTCAGATGTTGGTCAAACAGGTGTTGGCTGGACTGGAAGATTTCAGTGCTGCCTACCTGGATGACATCGCACTGTTCAGTGCCACTTGGGAGGAACATCTGCACCACCTCTGGGAAGTGTTGAAGGCGCTGCGGAGGGCAGGACTCATGATCAAGGAGAGTAAGTGCCAGATCGGGCAGGGTTCTGTGGTGTACTTGGGACACCAGGTAGGGAGCGGCCAGGTGGTGCCCCTACAGCCAAAGATTGATACCATTCTGGCTTGGGAACCCCCCAAGACTCAGACAGAGGTGAGAGCCTTTCTAGGACTCACCGGGTATTACAGGAGATTTGTCAAGGGGTATGGCACCATTGTTGCCCCCTTGACAGAGCTGACTTCCAGGAAGCAGCCCAGGAAAGTGAACTGGACTGACGCCTGCCAGAAGGCTTTTGCAACAGCAAATGCAGTCATAAACTATCAATAAATTCCTTTCTGAATTAGAAAGGGAAGGGGAAAAATCTCTTTCATTAACACTCCTATTTGCAATTCAGAAGCAATTGCAAAAGTCCTTTTACTAGACAAAATAATTTTCCAACCCATAAAAAGGGTTTTAAACATAATGTGGTCACAAACCCTGTGAATTTGTGACATGAGGGCCTTAGTTCTAAAACTGGCTTAGGTGCAGGCACTAACAGATAGTTTAAAGGTCAGAAATGTTTTAATGTTTTCACGTTATTTGACAGACATTGCACAGAATGCCACTCCATTACACCATGCACCAAGACATAGTGACTTGGAAGGCCCTTTATGGGGATGTCACGTGCCCAAGAAATGCGCCTACACCTTTACGCTTAGCTGCAGAGGTAACTGATGATAAAAATTATTAGAACCTCAGTAAGACTAGTTAAAGCTGTTTACTCTTCCAAAGCTGAGTATTTGTTGTTACTCACAAAGCCATGGACATGTTTCAGGGCCAGATATAGGATTACCTAAAGGTTCCATGTTATCAGAACACCTTTTTTTCTGCAGCAAATCAATGCATTCTGGAATTATTAATTCCGGTTCATTTCAATTAAACAAATCAGACTAAAACACCTGAAAACAATGATTTGTAAAAGCAAAAACCAGAACCAGAAATGTTATATCCCAGTCACATATAGCAATCTAGTATTTTGGGTGATTTTATCAAAATAGAAACAATTGCATTGTGCCCCTTTTAAAGTGAACACACACTCCGTCCATCATCTCCTTGTGTTTGCTTTGTTCGCCCTAAGTTGGCAGGGTATGCCCAGACGTGGGTCCCTTGCTCACTTTGCCACTGGATTCAAGCTAGTCTGGCTGATGAGGGCTGTTAGCCCGAAACCGGTCCCAGGATGCTTGATTCCGGTCCAGGAAGACATGGCTTGGCAGTTCGGTCTGGACTGTTCCCATGAGGCACAGGGTCAAGACTGATTTGCATATAGCTGTGTCTGAACTGGGGTGGCAAAGTGAGCTAAAGAATGATGATGGATTCAACTCAGATCTGTGACTGGGGGTGAGTGTTTGAAAAGTTTCAGCACTCTGTCCATCATCTCCTTTTGTTTGCTTTGTTCGCCCTAAGTTGGCAGGGTATGCCCAGACGTGGGTCCCTTGCTCACTTTGCCACTGGATTCAAGCTAGTCTGGCTGATGAGGGCTGTTAGCCCAAAACCGATCCCAGGATGCTTGATTCCGGTCCAGGGAAGACATGGCTTGGCAGTTCGGTCTGGACTGCTCCCATGAGGCACAGGGTGAAGACTGATTTGCATATAGCTGTGTCTGAACTGGGATGGCAAAGTGAGATAAAGAATGATGATGGATTCAACCCAGATCTGTGACTGGGGGTGAGTGTTTGAAAAGTTTCAGCACGCCGTCCATCATCTCCTTGTGTTTGCTTTGTTCCCCCTAAGTTGGCAGGGTATGCCCAGACGTGGGTCCCTTGCTCACTTTGCCACTGGATTCAAGCTAGCCTGGCTGATGAGGGCTGTTAGCCCGAAACTGGTCCCAGGATGCTTGATTCCGGTCCAGGGAAGACATGGCTTGGCAGTTCGGTCTGGACTGTTCCCATGAGGCACAGGGTCAAGACAGATTTGCATATAGCTGTGTCTGAACTGGCGTGGCAAAGTGAGCTAAAGAATGATGATGGATTCAACCCAGATCTGTGACTGGGGGTGAGTGTTTGAAAAGTTTCAGCACTCCGTCCATCATCTCCTTGTGTTTGCTTTGTTCGCCCTAAGTTGGCAGGGTATGCCCAGACGTGGGTCCCTTGCTCACTTTGCCACTGGATTCAAGCTAGTCTGGCTGATGAGGGCTGTTAGCCCGAAACCGGTCCCAGGATGCTTGATTCCGGTCCAGGGAAGACATGGCTTGGCAGTTCGGTCTGGACTGCTCCCATGAGGCACAGGGTCAAGACTGATTTGCATATAGCTGTGTCTGAACTGGGGTGGCAAAGTGAGCTAAAGAATGATGATGGATTCAACCCAGATCTGTGACTGGGGGTGAGTGTTTGAAAAGTTTCAGCACTCCGTACATCATCTCCTTGTGTTTGCTTTGTTCACCCTAAGTTGGCAGGGTATGCCCAGACGTGGGTCCCTTGCTCACTTTGCCACTGGATTCAAGCTAGCCTGGCTGATGAGGGCTGTTAGCCCGAAACTGGTTCCAGGATGCTTGATTCCGGTCCAGGGAAGACATGGCTTGGCTGTTTGGTCTGGACTGTTCCCATGAGGCACAGGGTCAAGACTGATTTGCATATAGCTGTGTCTGAACTGAGGTGGCAAAGTGAGCTAAAGAATGATGATGGATTCAACCCAGATCTGTGACTGGGGGTGAGTGTTTGAAAAGTTTCAGCACTCCGTCCATCATCTCTTTGTGTTTGCTTTGTTTGCCCTAAGTTGGCAGAGTATGCCCAGACGTGGGTCCCTTGCTCACTTTGCCACTGGATTCAAGCTAGTCTGGCTGATGAGGGCTGTTAGCCCGAAACCGGTCCCAGGATGCTTGATTCCGGTCCAGGGAGGACATGGCTTGGCAGTTCGGTCTGGACTGTTCTCATGAGGCACAGGGTCAAGACTGATTTGCATATAGCTGTGTCTGAACTGGGCTGGCAAAGTGAGCTTAAAAATGATGATGGATTCAACCCAGATCTGTGACTGGGGGTGAGTGTTTGAAAAGTTTCAGCACTCCATCCATCATCTCCTTGTGTTTGCTTTGTTTGCCTTAAGTTGGCAGGGTATGCCCAGACGTGGGTCCCTTGCTCACTTTGCCACTGGATTCAAGCTAGCCTGGCTGATGAGGGCTGTTAGCCCGAAACTGGTCCCAGGATGCTTGATTCCGGTCCAGGGAAGACATGGCTTGGCAGTTTGGTCTGGACTGTTCCCATGAGGCACAGGGTCAAGACTGATTTGCATATAGCTGTGTCTGAACTGGGGTGGCAAAGTGAACTAAAGAATGATGATGGATTCAACCCAGATCTGTGACTGGGGGTGAGTGTTTGAAAAGTATCAGCACTACGTTCATCATCTCCTTGTGTTTGCTTTGTTCACCCTAAGTTGGCAGGGTATGCCCAGACGTGGGTCCCTTGCTCACTTTGCCACTGGATTCAAGCTAGCCTGGCTGATGAGGGCTGTTAGCCCGAAACTGGTCCCAGGATGCTTGATTCCGGTCCAGGGAAGACATGGCTTGGCAGTTCGGTCTGGACTGTTCCCATCAGGCACAGGGTCAAGACTGATTTGCATATAGCTGTGTCTGAACTGGGGTGGCAAAGTGAGCTAAAGAATGATGATGGATTCAACTCAGATCTGTGACTGGGGGTGAGTGTTTGAAAAGTTTCAGCACTCTGTCCATCATCTCCTTTTGTTTGCTTTGTTCGCCCTAAGTTGGCAGGGTATGCCCAGACATGGGTCCCTTGCTCACTTTGCCACTGGATTCAAGCTAGCCTGGCTGATGAGGGCTGTTAGCCCGAAACCGGTCCCAGGATGCTTGATTCCGGTCCAGGGAAGACATGGCTTGGCAGTTCGGTCTGGACTGTTCCCATCAGGCACAGGGTCAAGACTGATTTGCATATAGCTGTGTCTGAACTGGGGTGGCAAAGTGAGCTTAAAAATGATGATGGATTCAACCCAGATCTGTGACTGGGGGTGAGTGTTTGAAAAGTTTCAGCACTCCATCCATCATCTCCTTGTGTTTGCTTTGTTTGCCTTAAGTTGGCAGGGTATGCCCAGACGTGGGTCCCTTGCTCACTTTGCCACTGGATTCAAGCTAGCCTGGCTGATGAGGGCTGATAGCCCGAAACTGGTCCCAGGATGCTTGATTCCGGTCCAGGGAAGACATGGCTTGGCAGTTTGGTCTGGACTGTTCCCATGAGGCACAGGGTCAAGACTGATTTGCATATAGCTGTGTCTGAACTGGGGTGGCAAAGTGAACTAAAGAATGATGATGGATTCAACCCAGATCTGTGACTGGGGGTGAGTGTTTGAAAAGTATCAGCACTACGTTCATCATCTCCTTGTGTTTGCTTTGTTCACCCTAAGTTGGCAGGGTATGCCCAGACGTAGGTCCCTTGCTCACTTTGCCACTGGATTCAAGCTAGCCTGGCTGATGAGGGCTGTTAGCCCGAAACTGGTCCCAGGATGCTTGATTCCGGTCCAGGGAAGACATGGCTTGGCAGTTCGGTCTGGACTGTTCCCATCAGGCACAGGGTCAAGACTGATTTGCATATAGCTGTGTCTGAACTGGGGTGGCAAAGTGAGCTAAAGAATGATGATGGATTCAACTCAGATCTGTGACTGGGGGTGAGTGTTTGAAAAGTTTCAGCACTCTGTCCATCATCTCCTTTTGTTTGCTTTGTTCGCCCTAAGTTGGCAGGGTATGCCCAGACATGGGTCCCTTGCTCACTTTGCCACTGGATTCAAGCTAGCCTGGCTGATGAGGGCTGTTAGCCCGAAACCGGTCCCAGGATGCTTGATTCCGGTCCAGGGAAGACATGGCTTGGCAGTTCGGTCTGGACTGTTCCCATGAGGCACAGGGTCAAGACTGATTTGCATATAGCTGTGTCTGAACTGGGGTGGCAAAGTGAGCTAAAGAATGATGATGGATTCAACCCAGATCTGTGACTGGGGGTGAGTGTTTGAAAAGTTTCAGCACTCTGTCCATCATCTCCTTGTGTTTGCTTTGTTCGCCCTAAGTTGGCAGGGTATGCCCAGACGTGGGTCCCTTGCTCACTTTGCCACTGGATTCAAGCTAGTCTGGCTGATGAGGGCTGTTAGCCCGAAACCGATCCCAGGATGCTTGATTCCGGTCCAGGGAAGACATGGCTTGGCAGTTCGGTCTGGACTGCTCCCATGAGGCACAGGGTGAAGACTGATTTGCATATAGCTGTGTCTAAACTGGCGTGGCAAAGTGAGCTAAAGAATGATGATGGATTCAACCCAGATCTGTGACTGGGGGTGAGTGTTTGAAAAGTTTCAGCACTCCGTCCATCATCTCCTTGTGTTTGCTTTGTTCGCCCTAAGTTGGCAGGGTATGCCCAGACGTGGGTCCCTTGCTCACTTTGCCACTGGATTCAAGCTAGTCTGGCTGATGAGGGCTGTTAACCCGAAACCGGTCCCAGGATGCTTGATTCCGGTCCAGGGAAGACATGGCTTGGCAGTTCGGTCTGGACTACTCCCATGAGGCACAGGGTCAAGACTGATTTGCATATAGCTGAGTCTGAACTGGGGTGGCAAAGTGAGCTAAAGAATGATGATGGATTCAACCCAGATCTGTGACTGGGGGTGAGTGTTTGAAAAGTTTCAGCACTCCGTCCATCATCTCCTTGTGTTTGCTTTGTTCACCCTAAGTTGGCAGGGTATGCCCAAACGTGGGTCCCTTGCTCACATTGCCACTGGATTCAAGCTAGCCTGGCTGATGAGGGCTGTTAGCCCGAAACTGGTTCCAGGATGCTTGATTCCGGTCCAGGGAAGACATGGCTTGGCTGTTTGGTCTGGACTGTTCCCATGAGGCACAGGGTCAAGACTGATTTGCATATAGCTGTGTCTGAACTGAGGTGGCAAAGTGAGCTAAAGAATGATGATGGATTCAACCCAGATCTGTGACTGGGGGTGAGTGTTTGAAAAGTTTCAGCACTCCGTCCATCATCTCTTTGTGTTTGCTTTGTTTGCCCTAAGATGGCAGAGTATGCCCAGACGTGGGTCCCTTGCTCACTTTGCCACTGGATTCAAGCTAGTCTGGCTGATGAGGGCTGTTAGCCCGAAACCGGTCCCAGGATGCTTGATTCCGGTCCAGGGAGGACATGGCTTGGCAGTTCAATCTGGACTGTTCTCATGAGGCACAGGGTCAAGACTGATTTGCATATAGCTGTGTCTGAACTGGGCTGGCAAAGTGAGCTTAAAAATGATGATGGATTCAACCCAGATCTGTGACTGGGGGTGAGTGTTTGAAAAGTTTCAGCACTCCATCCATCATCTCCTTGTGTTTGCTTTGTTTGCCTTAAGTTGGCAGGGTATGCCCAGACGTGGGTCCCTTGCTCACTTTGCCACTGGATTCAAGCTAGCCTGGCTGATGAGGGCTGTTAGCCCGAAACTGGTCCCAGGATGCTTGATTCCGGTCCAGGGAAGACATGGCTTGGCAGTTCGGTCTGGACTGTTCCCATCAGGCACAGGGTCAAGACTGATTTGCCTATAGCTGTGTCTGAACTGGAGTGGCAAAGTGAGCTAAAGAATGATGATGGATTCAACCCAGATCTGTGACTGGGGGTGAGTGTTTGAAAAGTTTCAGCACTCCGTCCATCATCTCCTTGTATTTGCTTTGTTCGCCCTAAGTTGGCAGGGTATGCCCAGACGTGGGTCCCTTGCTCACTTAGCCACTGGATTCAAGCCTGCCTGGCTGATGAGGGCTGTTAGCCCGAAACCGGTCCCAGGATGCTTGATTCCGGTCCAGGGAAGACATGGCTTGGCAGTTCAGTTTGGACTGTTCCCATGAGGCACAGGGTCAAGACTGATTTGCATATAGCTGTGTCTGAACTGGGGTGGCAAAGTGAGCTAAAGAATGATGATGGATTCAACCCAGATCTGTGACTGGGGGTGAGTGTTTGAAAAGTTTCAGCACTCCATCCATCATCTCCTTGTGTTTGCTTTGTTCGCCCTAAGTTGGCAGGGTATGCCCAGACGTGGGTCCCTTGCTCACTTTGCCACTGGATTCAAGCTAGCCTGGCTGATAAGGGCTATTAGACCGAAACTGGACCCAGAATGCTTGATTCCGGTCCAGGGAAAACATGGCTTGGCAGTTCGGTATGGACTGTTTCCATGAGGCACAGGGTCAAGACTGATTGGCATATAGCTGTGTCTGAACTGGGGTGGCAAAGTGAGCTAAAGAATGATGATGGATTCAACCCAGATCTGTGACTGGGGGTGAGTGTTTGAAAAGTTTCAGGACTCCGTCTATCATCTCCTTGTGTTCCCCTTTTAAAGTGACCAACAGAGCATAATTGAGAGCATTCGTTCCAATCTTATGACCGTATGCAGAAAAATGATGGGCTTCATTTAGATTTTCAAGGATGTAGTTAACTCCATCAGGATGGTGGAGAACAATACCTCCACCATCTTGAGGGACCTTCGCATGACAAATTTCCACTGGCCATGTGGACAACTCTCTACATTGACAGGAAATGCTGTCATGGCAGTTCTTGTCTATGTACTAAACACTTGAAGGACAGTACAGTCAAACATGATGACCAGCCAGCAAACCTTTCAAAAATGTTTTGTTTTTTCAAAAACAGACTCCCAAAGTGGGAGTTTGTTTTTGAAAAACAAAAAACAAATCGTCCCACAGATTGCGAGTTTTCTCCCTGAGTGAAGCGGTCATTATTTTTTTCCTTTCCCCCACTTTACTCTAAATAGGGCAGATGGTATAACATGTCAATGGTCCCTACCCTGTCAGGCAATCAGTGGAAGTATTCAGACGAGGAGCCACAAGCTAAGGAATGGGACTATAATTTATTGAACTGAAGGTCATTGGAATATAAATTAATTTTCCCACTGAAAGACATAAATAAGCATGAAAGACACAGAAAAAAAGAAACTCACATAGATTTTTATTAATTGACTTTATTACAAATATTGTAAGAAATAAGACACTGAATAATTAGAGACATTTTGTTACCTCCATTCTTGAGACCTACGGATCGATCATTTCACATTTCCACTTTAATACTGATTTCCAAATATGGAATGTTGATCCACTATTGAGGATTCAGAACTGATTTGGGGTGATTCTCTTTCAAATATCATTCTTATGCCTGTCTCTCAGACACAGTTGTGAGCTATGTGATGGCTCTAACAGCAGTAGCAAAAGTGCTGGCTCCAAGTAGATGTATCCAAAATAAGGACACAGAGAAACATGAGATCTTAGTACACAGCTGTCATAAGCCTTCCTGAGCGGTCATCAGGCAGAGACAAAAGGGTAGCCCTTCTAAAAAACTTTGACACCTATAACAAAAGAAACCTTTGACCTACCCCTTTTTTTTTTTTTTTTTGTGTCCTCATTCTGCCAATTTACTTGTTGGCAATACTCCCTTCCCGTTACCAGGGACCGGTCAGGGATGGAGTCATTCCACTCAAGAAATCAAGCTGCTTCCACTTCCACCCTTCTCTGGAGTGCCGTAGAAAAGAAGAGAAACAGGACCGGCAGCTATTTATTGGCTTAATCATTGGACCCCAGCTTTTTGACTCCAGTCCACCAACATAGCCCATATCTTTTCCCGACTACTAGGGTCACATGCCATGTCCTGTTTACTTATAGATATAATATTCTTTTTACATTCCAGGAAAGGGGGTGGAACACCTGATTTCCATGCTCTGTAGATCTCCCGTCTCCCCAATAAAATCACATAAAAGATGAGTCTTGCAACATTCTTATTTGTAACGGAGATACTACCTTGGAACCTACCAAAGAATACAAGTAAAGGACTTACCCTCACCTGTACGCCTGTAACTTCCAACAAAAATTTACAGAGTTCAGTCCAAAATTTGGTAATCTCTGTGCATGTTAAAAACATATGTAGATCGTCCGCTGAGGGATCTCGACATCTTGGACAAACGTACTGTGTTCCTGAAAGTTTTGCTAATTTTGCTGGGAACCAATAAACCCTGTAGAGAGTGAAAAGCTGATTGCGTTTAAGAAAGGCAGGTTTAACTATCTCCCGGAGCAATGCAAATGAAGCTATCCAAGCCTCTCTCAGATTTACATTTACTAAATCATCCCCCAGAGCTTTTGAATGTCCTTTTCCAGGTCATCTTCTGCTTCCACCAACGTTCGATACCACAAAGCGACCTCCTTCTTAATGGTACCAACTTTCATTGCTTGAATTAACCAGAAATCGTCCTTCTGCTCCTCCCAGTCTTGACTCGCCCACCAAGCAGAAAGTTGATAAAATTTGAATCTAGTTAATTGACCCCGTGTGCATAAGCTCAGAGTTTCCCACCCAACCCAATCAGTTCCCGACCTCAAATCGCCCCAACGGGAAATTCCCGCGTGCTTCAATGGTAGGCTAAGCAGATCTTTTAAACACTCCGGGGTTCCTGGTGAGCCCCATATCGGGGCGTTGGCAGAATAATAAGACACTCCTAGTTTTTCCGAATAAGGACCCAAGTTTTCAATGCCTCCAACAAAATCTTCAGTCTTACTTTCTTAAAAAACTTTGGGTCTCCAAACTTAAAAAGAAATTGCTCTTGCCCATCCCTGAACTCACTAAGCATAGCCCCATAGAGAATACCTATTGCAGAATCGTCAGGTTTGTTTAACAACATCCGACAATTCTTGAAATGGAAGGCATGACCATATGCCAACAGGTCAGGAAGTGCCAACCCCCCCTTCTCCAGCCTTCTCCTCAATCTTTTCCAAGATATACGGGGGCCCTTCGAGGCCCAAATAAAACTACCGATCTTTCCCTGTAGTTTTGCTATCTCTCCTTTGTCAAATGATAACGGTATAGAATTAAAAAGGAAGGTGACCTTTGGCAGAACAATCATCTTGATAAGATTAACCCTACCATATAGGTTTAGGGGAAGATTTGCCCACCAGACCAACAATCTCCCTACCTCCTGGCTAATCTTCCTCCAATTAACAATAGTCACATCTGCTAACTTCTGCGTAATTGTAATACCCAGATAACGCATGTGCAGCTTTGCCCCCGGAGACTGAGTTGGTTGGTTCCACTCCATAATTTCACTCTTATCTCTGTTTACCCTATACCCCGATACCTTTCCAATTGATTCTGCTTTAGCCATCAAAATGGGAATAGCCTTCTCGGGGTTCAGAGTGTACAGAATAAGGTCATCTGCGTATAGGGCTAATTTAAGCTTGAAGTCTCTGTATCTAAAAGGAGCAATGGACTTATCCTGTCTGATCCAGGCTGCAAACGGTTCAATATAGACATTAAATAAAAGCGGGGACAGGGGACACCCCTGTCTTGTTCCTCGCATAATGCTGAACCAGTCCGTTAACTCCCCATTAACTAAAACCCTAGCTCTAGGTAAGTGATATAGAAGTTGAACAGCTTTTATTAAGTTAATAGGGAATCCGAAAATCTTTAAAGCCTCCCAAAGATAGGGCCAGTGAACCTGATCAAAAGCCTTAGCGGCATCAACTGCCACAACTGTTACTGGCAGGTTATATGATTCAGCCAAATCTACTACCCCAAGCATTGTAAAAGTTAGCTCATTGAGCTGCCTTCCAGGGATAAAACCCCTCTGATCTCTATGCACAACACTCTTGATGATCTTAGCGACCCTGGCTGCCAATATCCCTGTGAACACCTTATAATCTGTGGACCTACCCCTTACTCCTACCATCTACCCTATGTCATCACTCAAGAAGAATAAATCAGCAGTCCTTTGTTATTAAGGACTACACAGAATTTATTTGGGCATCCTTTTCTCCACTCTCCCTCAGTTTAATTCTGGGTCTCCAACCTCCATCCACAGAGATACAGTCAATATATGGCCACTGTGTAGTGAAGCTGTAGCTACTCTCCATCACATCATACAAAATGCATCCCACTGATCCATGCAATTAGACTTTCATCACAGAAGGAGTCTTAGTACTACACACTTGCTACATATCCACCACACATACATGAATATGGAATGTCAGTGCAAAGATCTTGGGGTCAAACAGAATTGCTTTTTGGGCCATCATAGATCATCAATCTGGAGCCTCCACTGCCCCTTCTTCTGCTCATCAGAGCCTTCTGATGATCCTGAGATCCCCTTTGCTGCTTGCCATGGACTTTTGACCTCTTTGTTAGCCATTAACCATTTTTCCTGACTTCAGCCATCTGAGATTCTAAAACCATTTCTGCCTTCCTTCACTGACCACACTCATTTTCACCCATCCAAGTTTAAACTCCTTTGCCAAATTTCATTCCCTATGCCCTCAGATTCTGTGCCAGCATCAGAGAGTGTGTTCTATCATTCAGAGTTCAGAGCACAACCGTCGTCCCAGCTTTTTATTTACTTTGCATGCTCTGATTTTTCAGCAAATTCATTACCTCCAAGTTCAATACGTTGGCTGACGCGGTGTGGGTTTCTAGGGGTTGGTGGCATAAGAAGCATGAATAAGAACCATTTACAAAAGGGATGGCCTAGACTCAAATAGGTGTCCTCCTGATTACAGTCTTCTTCCTTATCTTCCAGGTTATTCTGTACCTTTAAGCGTTGGTACTCCTACTAGTCCTGTTTCAATGGTTTTCCTATTCCTGGTCCTCACAGTCTATGTTATTGTCCTGGTTTTGTGCCCACTAGACTTGATCCTTTTGCTTCTGGTCTTCTTTGTTTGTGTCTTTGTATGCCTAATCCTCTTGGTTCTGGCCCTCCTGGCCATCCTGGTCCTTTTAGGCCCTTTTCTCCAAGCTCTTCCTTTTCTTACCTGATCCTCTTGACCCTAGTCCATTTGACCTGGTCCTTCTGATCCTCCTCACCCTGCTCATCTGACTCCTGGTACATCAGTTCCTAGTCCTGCTAACCTCCTCGGTCTGTCTGGCCTCTTGTGCCCTGGCCTTCATAGGCCTTCCCCTCTTAGTTCTTGTCTTCCTGGTTTGGATCATGCTTGTCCTCCTGGTCCTGTGCATTGTCCTCTTGGCCCTTCTGGAACTGTGCCAAATGATCTGTGCCATCTTGGTCCTGGTTCTCTTTGTCTGGGTCTTTCTAGGCCTCATCATTTTGGTCCTGTTCCTCCTGTATATCCAGGTCCAGTTCCCTTCATCTTCTTTGCTCTGACTATTCTGGACCCCTGATCTTCCTCATCCTGGCCCTGATACCTCCAGGTTCTGCTCTTTCTGTTCCACATGGTACTCTGGGCCCTGGTCCTATGGTCATGGTCCACCTAACATTCTCAGGCCTGTCCCTGGTTCTCTTAGTGCTCATCCTTCTTATTCCCCCTGCTCTGTTCCTGGTTCTCGTACCTCTGGTCCTACAGGTATTCTTGGTATTGGCCCCCTGTCTTTTTTATTCTGGTACCCTGGTAACTATGGGCCATAATCCTCATGCTACTAAGCTTCCTAGTCTTCCAGGATCTGGTTTTGATCCTTCTTGCTCTTTGTTCTCATGCTTCTACACCAACTGATCATGGTCTTTCTTGTTCTGGTCATCTTGGTACTAGCCATCTTGTTCCTCATCTTCCTGGCCATCTTATTCCTAGTCCTTTGGTGTGGGCCTCCAGGGTGTGGCCATCCTGGTCTCACTGGTCCTAATCCTCATTTTCCTCCTCACCCTCGTCCTCCTGGTTCTGGTACTCAAGGCCCTGATCCTCTTTACCCTGGTCTTCCTCGTCCCCCTAGAACTTTGCTTCCTGGTACTGTTCAAACTTTTACTTCTTGTTACCTGTGATCCTGGTCTCACCCCCTTGGCACTACTCACCATGGTCTGGCTATTCTTGTTATTCATATTCCTTGTCCTTCTCCATACTATAGGCCCATTTGTCCTGATCCTCTTGGTCCTAGTCCTTATAGTTTGGTTTTCTCTGGATTTAGTTCTCATAGACCAAGCTCACCAACCATTCTAGCCTAGATCTCCTTGGTCACGATTGCCCTGGTCCTTCTTGTTGTGTTGTGCTTGTTATCATAAACCTTGTCTTTTGGCCATCCTGGTCCTTCTTGGCACATCTGGCTCAGTTCCTTTCTGGTCCTCTTGGCCCTGGTCACCTTTTCCTGGTTCTTCTCACCCTGAACCTCCTAGCCCTGGTACTGCAGCTCCTTGTCCATATTGCCTCTCGTGTCCTGGCCCTCATAGTCTTTGTCTTCCTGGTTTAGGTTCTCTTCGTCCTCCTGGATCTTTTCCTTGTCCTTTTAGTCCTTCGGCACTGCAGCAATTGATATTGGCCCTCCTAATCCAGGTTCTCCTTGTTCGGGCATTCCTGAGCCTGATCATTTTGGTCCTGGTCCTCCTGGCCACCACTATCCAGCCTCCTTGCTCTGCCTCACTTGGTAATCTGAGCCCGGGTCCTAATATGCATGGCCTTCCTAGCCCTGGCATGGTCATGATCCTTTTAGTTCACCTAGTCCTCCTTGCTCTGGTTTTCTTTGAGGCCCTAGTACTGGTCCCTTGGTCTTCCTAGTTCCTTTCCTGCTTATCCTGGTTTCCTGATACTACTGCTCATTGCCTCCAGGTCCTGATATTCTTAGTCCTTTTCAATCTGTTCCTGATCCTCCTGGCCATGGTTCTCCTGCTCCTTGGCCTCATAATTCCACAGCTAGCGTTATAACTTACTGACCTTGTACTTCTTGGTCTGTCTGGTCATCATTCCCATGTACTCCTGAACCTAGTCCTTTGTATATTGGGTCTCCTGTTTCACAGGCTCCCGGTCAGGGACCTTTTCACCCCTCACCCTAATTCTCACCCATCAGTCTTCTTGGTCATGCTCCCCTGGTTTATATATTCCCCTGGTTTGCCTGTTAATAGTCCTTCTGCTCTTCGCTCTCCTAGTCCATTTAGTCCTGGCATTAGTTCTGTACTTCTTTATTTGGTCCTCATGTATCGGGTCGTCTGGTGCTGGTCCAACTGACCTTGGTTTCCTTAGCCCTCCCAGTCCCCAGGTCCTCCTGCCTTATCCTATTCCTACTAGTCCTCTAGGTCCTCTAGGTCCCCTGGTTTGCTTGTTTCACCTTGTTTTTGTGAGTCTGGCCCTGGTTTCTTCTATCATGGTCTTCCTAGTAATGGTTTTCCTGGGGCTGGTCTTCTTCATCCCACTGGCACTGGTCCTCCTATTTCCCTTGTATTACAGGTAATTCCTGGTTCATATAGTCCATGTTACGCTATTTTAGGATCCTCTTGGGTCTGGTCCCACTGGGCCTAGACTTCCTGGTCCTTTATATCCCTCTGGTCATTCTAATCTAGGGTCTCCAGGTTCAGCTAACCCAGCTCCTTTCTGGTTGTGGTCTTCCTGGTGCTGGTCCACTCGCTTCTGTTTTCTTCGTCCTTGATCTGATTTCTGTGGTCTTGGCCCTCCTGTCTCTGGTCCTTGTTTCCATTGACCTCCTGGTACTGGTCCTCTTTGGTCTGTCTAACTGGGTTTGCTATTCCTGGCCCTTGTAGTCCTCTTTTCTCTGGTCCTGTTTGGTGCTCTCAGGCCTACCTTATCATTATGGTCCAGGCCTTCTGGTCCTTCTACCACTGGTGCTTCTGTTCCTTCAGGCCCTTGTCCACTGGGTCCAGATCCTCCTGTTCCACATCCTGCTGACCCTCCTGATCCTTCTCACCCTGGTCATGGTACACTTAGTCCTGTTTTTCCTCGTCCTGTTCCTTATCATCTTTTTGTTCCTGGTTCCCTCTGGCATTGGTAACACTGGTCCTCGTAGATTAGGGCTTCCTGTGCCTGGGTTTTCTTGTCATGGTCCTCATGGCTCTGGTTATCCTAGCCCTCCTGGTGGACCACCTTCTGGCTCATATTCTCCTCTCCTACATGTGATCATCTTACTCCTACTTGTCCTAGTCCATTCTTCCTCCACAATTGCTTTTGTCAGGTACAGCATACAATCCTGTCACCCAGTTTTTTTTTTTTTGGCTTAATGATTTCTTTTTTTGAGACAGCACTGTCACTGACAGAAATGAGGGCTCAGTAGAGACAGGACCTTGCCCACTTATAACAATTCTTAGCATGGTAAAAAGGAAAACTACCATTCCCAAGATATATTGTGCAGGTGGCTAAAGTGTCAATGTGGCTGAAGTGTTCCCTCAAGACATGGGACATATAAGCAGCTACGACTGAAACCCACTCTGCTGGGTGAATTTTATGAACAAGTGTATTTATTCACAGGCAGTAGAGTGAACTCCTCCTGTGAATTATCCAGACGCAATACTTACCTGTCTCCTGCTTTCACTTCCCCATTCCACAGAAGCCCCATTACTGTGTCTCACTCAATTTATTTCCTGCAAATGTCTCAAAGCACTGTGCCTCCAAGCACCAATTGCCTACTGACGTGTGCCTCCCTCTTGGACCCAGACACCACCTATCTGTCTACATTCCCTGTTTGCTGCTGCTTGTCAACTGCTTCTGTGTTGCCAAGTTTGAAATGCTAGGCAAGCACAACCTTTCTTAAAAAGAAGACTAAAGCTAGCACACGGCCTTCCATAAGAAGCCCAAAAAGAGCCCAGTCCTCAAAACCATCAAAAGGAGGATCATGAACATCAAAAAATAAAGTATTCCCATGAGTTAATGAAACATTTATGTAAAAAGCTTTAAAATCATAATCATTATTCTTTGTTGACAGCCAAGCAGTCCTAAACTGCACTGCAAAATATCTGTCTGCCACATCATGAAGCTCCCGAAATAGAAGTTTCATTCCCACATTTCTTATCTGAATATTAAAATAACATAAATGTTTTAATTCAAAATTGGTTTTACTGATTTTATCTGTAAATAGCTTTGCATAATTCACGCACTTACCTTTGTACAAACTATTGTTTATTTGTATTTGCACTAACATTCAAATGCCTCACGTGTTGCACCCCCATTTCAAGATGACCACCACCCTACCATTGTTTGTTGTCCTGTTTAGGTCTTGCCTACGCAGCGCGCATGCGCTGCATAGGAAAAAGACCTGTAGCAATTGCTACGGTTTTTGTCCCAAAAACGTGCACGCGTTGCATTGCCTTCAATGGCAACGCGTGCACGTTTGGCGATTCCCTTGCGGGAGCGAGCTTAACACCATATGTTTGTAATTAACTTGCAAAACACATGGTGCCCGTGGCTCGCTCCCGCAAGGGAAACGCTTTGTGTGCTCTCGGCAGCACTCCCCTCAATCCTCCCACTTTTAGCGCGAGGCGCGCGCGCTTGTTTTTTATCCCACTTAAAGCACTCGATATATTTTAACGACCCCCACGTGAGTCATACTTTAGCCTATTTTAGATTTGCGACTCTTGGAGCGGTGGAAACATTCCTTCCTAACTAGTGACCACAGCTAGTTCATTGTGGCTCGCAGCGCATAGGGCAAAGTGGAATGAAAGGAGGTGTGTGCCTGCCTGATGCCGAAGGAACTAATTTATGTTCCAGCCGCACTGTTACTTTAAGAAAGTTTTGCTTTCACTGGTTTATTAAATGGAGTCAGGATGTCTGACAGCGAGCGCAGAGACTAACCAAAGTAGACAGGGCAAACTGTGAGGGGAGCCGGAGCGCGGGCTAAAAATAGCTGCGCAACTTTCAAACCTGTTTGAAACCCTGCAGTTGGGAAAGACTCGCCTCCTACAAATGCTGTCGCCTAAAGTTTATAAGTCGTCGAATGTCCGTGTGTTTTCTGTGTCTTTTTGGCGTGCAAAACCTTTAACTACAACTACGCTTTCCCACACTCTTTGTGTTTTTCTCTGGAAATGGGCCGTGTTTTCGTAGCGAGTGTGCTCCGTCAGTGCCCAAGAATTGTTAATCTCTATTTAAGCACAATACTAGCTGCGATTTGCTGGGCAAGAGAAATTTCCAGAGTTCAGCTGTGCGCGCTCTACTATTGCCCGTTCCAAAAGGGTGTCCCGCAAATAGACAACAGCGACTTGAAAAGTAAAGCTCTCACTCACATTTATTGATTGGTTTCTATCATGTTTTAAAAAATCTTCAGTATGGAGCTACGCTTGGTGTCAGGTTATTCTACGGCCGAGACACAACCAGTTAAAGAACAGGAGAAAACACAAGCAGTGTGAATATGTTAAGAAAAGAGGTACCATAATGTGTAATGCGAAAAGACGGAGCACTGTAGGAAACTTAACAAGCAAAGCAACCCATGAACACGAGGGGCCGTGCAATCACCGCGGAGAAGAGGAAGGTGTCGCGTGCATATGTTGTAAGAGTGGGCACGAGCCCACGTCACGAGATCCGCAATGACAACAGATCAATGAATGGACACGTTTGATGGAGCTTATTCGGTTTTATGCTGTTATTAGGACGGTAATTTACTTGCGTGTTCTGATAATGGGATGTGCACAAGGTCACACAACTAAATATTGTAATGAGAAAGACCTGTACCACGTTGACATAAGGAGTGATATAAAAGTAAAAATTCAATGAAGAGCTATATAAAACAAGCATTGGCATAGCCAATAGGTCTCGCCTTTGGGACCTTATAAGTGTTTAGCCATGCAACAGTTGATGTTGTTGCACCAAGGATATTGTGCTGGATAACTAAACACTTATAAGGTCCCAAAGGCGAGACCTATTGGCTATGCCAATGCTTGTTTTCTTCATGGCTGGCTAAATAAAGACCTCCTACATAGTATTTGTTGGACTTGGCCCTTTTTGGCTAAAGTTCCTTAAACTTTTTGCCTTCCTCCTAGACCTTTTTCTGACATTATATTGCCGATTTAGATGCTTTGGGCACTTTGCCACTGCTGATCAGTGTCAAAGTGCAAGTGCTCCCTGTATAAAGTGTTATGGTAATTGGTTGTCCATAATTGGTATGTTTGCCTTACTAGTAAAGTCTCTAGTAAAGTGCACTATGTGTACCAGGGCTGGTAATGCAAATGCTACTAGTGGGCCTGCAGCACTAATTGTGCCACCCACACAAGTAGCCCTAAGAAGAGATCTCAGGCCTGCCACTGCAGTGCCTGCGCGCAGTTTGTTAACTGCCTTGTTGTCCTGGCAAGTGCACCCACTTGCGAGGCCTTACCCTCCCTTTTTATGCACATCAGATACCCCTATAGTAGGCCCAAGGTACCCCCCTGGGCAGGGTGCAGTGTATGTGAAAGGTAGGACATGCACTGAGGTGTGTACCATGTCCTGACAGTGAAATACTGCCAAATTCGTTTTTCACTGTTGCAAGGCCATCTTGCCCATAGGACAGAATGGGGAATGCTGAGTCCCATGTTTCCAGCATATCTTCCCATAGGCATAAGATGGAGAGATGGAGTTTAGTGTGCCTGAACTCAGAATTTAATAACACATCTTTTTATGAGGATGGTTTTTGAATTGTGTGTTTAGAAACCACGCTTTTAGAAGTGGCTGGTTTCTTGTCTTAAACCATCCTGTGTGCCTCTGCCTGGTTGTGTATTGCCTGTCTGGGTTTGGATGTGACAGGGTCTGGGAAGTGTCCTGACCCCAGGGAGGAGTAGGTGAGACAGCAACAGGCTGGCCTGCGTTTGATGTGGGGGGGAGGGTGTAGGAGAGTAGGATCTGCTTCACATGGGTACCCCCACTTTTTGCTGATGCTTCACTGTTTTTCGACTTTAGTCTGGCTGGGGCCCTGCTAATCAGAACCCCAGCCTAGCTGCTTCCTCTCTAAAATGGTTTCCATGTGCCTTAGGCACATCTCTGATTGGAATCTGGAGTGCCCTTATAAGTCCCTAGTATATGGTATACTATGTACCCAGGGCATAGGTACCTCAGAGACCTACCAGGGGCTGCAGCATGTATTGTGCCACCCCTGGAAGGCCATTCAAAATGACACCACAGGTCTGCTACTGCAGCCTGGGTAAGGTGGTGCATGCACCCCTTACTGTGATATAGGTTACCTATATCACTACATATGTACACACATATAAACCTATAAGTCACTCCTATGGCAGGCCTTATCAATCCTGAAGGCAGAGTGCTTGGTTCTTATGTGAGAGGGTGCCCCTGCATGAGCAGAGCCCCTCTGCAGCGTTCGGAGGCCCTTCTCTGATGCCGTTTGTAGTGCAGCCTGACCATATACTCTCAAGTGCATTATATCCTCGCGGTACAATGTTAACTTTGGACTGGCTGCACCAAAACATATCGTGTTTGGTGTCAAACATCTTGGAATACTACCCCCCCGCCAGTTCTGGCGGCGGGGGTAGCATTCCACCCTTCTAGAGCGAGAGACATGTACACACCGGCCTGCCCGGTAACTTCTTTCCAGAGCCCTGGCATCACAAAATGGATGCCGCTGCCACAGACACGGGTCTGGCCTCCTGCTGCTGACTGAAACTCCGGCAGGGGAGGCCTGGACAATAGGTTTCCTGTCGCAGGGAGGTGTAACCACCTCCCCAGACAGGATAATGTGTATTGGGGCTGGGCGGGAGCACTCTCTGGTGCTCAGAAGTCCTGCACTGGGGGCACACTTGGTGTCCCTGTGCATATGCCAGTTCAAACCGGTTGCAGGGGCTACCTGCCCCTGCTCAGGCGCAAAACTGGACAAAGGGAATCCTCTTCCCTGACCCTCCCATAGGTGGGTCCCCAGAGTATGTCCAACCCCCTAACTTGGTATAAGTATGGGACCCCAGTCCTTAGGACTTTAGATTACCCTGGACGAAACTCTGACACTGAATCCTGGACCTTCGACGCTCTACCTGAAGATTAGAGGACTGAAGAATCTCCCTTGGGGTCAAGGAGTGACTCCCTGCTTGGCAGGCACCTAAGAAGCAATTGTCCGGTCTGCATTGCTGAAGCTCCCGCCGGACGCCGCAGTCTTTGCATCACCAGAGGTGGATTTCCAGACTTCCCCGAGGCTGCCCTGAGTCCCCAGCAAAGCTGAGGCCCGTAGCTGTCGTGGGTAACGTGGAACCGTGACCCCTGGACACTGAGTACTTTTTCAAGTGCATCCTCTTCCTGGTCTTCCACGAAGTTGTGCTTTGGGCTCCGAGTAGCCCCCGCCTCCAGCACCGACTGCACCGAAGATCACTGGCTTCCACTCCCCTGACTTACCCTCGCTGGGTGAGTCCCTCAGACCTTGCTGGTCTGAACCACAGTCTTTTCTTTGTTTCTTCGAGACTTACCGTTGCCAAGGCTTGTTGGGTCCAATCCGGTCGCCGACACCGCAGCAATCGACAGACGTCGTGGGACAGCTCGAATCCAGCTCCTGGTTGTCGTCGACGCCTCCTGGACCTCGTGGCTGAAGAGTCAAGACGACCGTCAACCTACCTGAAGCACCCGACATCGGTGGGCATCTGCTCATCGCCTTCCTGGTCACTGGCTAGTGACCCAGACTCTGTCCCCTCTGCTTTCAGGTTCTTCAGATCTTTGATCCACCTTTGGATCCACCCGAACACTTTCGACTTGGTCACCAGCAGCACTTTGCAGCAGATCGCCATTGAAATCGACGATGAAACCCGACCCCGAAAGACACCTATGCACCCGGCTCCCCTGGGTGAGGTAACTCGAGTACTCCGGTGCTCCCGTGGGTATTGACTCTAGAACAGCCTAGTTCTAAAGGGGTTTGCTCCAAGTCCTCCTCTAAGTGTCCTTTTTCTTTAAGTCTCTAACCGCGACATTCCCCATAGAAGTCAACGGTAGCTCGCGGCTGTGTTCTCACACTGCACGCGTCCTCCGTGGGTCCCCTGTGTCACTACCTTGGGTGGTTCCTTGAGGGCCAAGCACTTCTACAGGCTCTAGGCCTTGTGTCTAGTTCAGTCGTGGTTCTTATACCACTTTATTGGTATATGGTTTGGTACGCCCCTAGGGCTCAAACGTGTATTTGTGCTATTACTGTTGATAACTGACTTATAACTTATGTACTTCGAACTCTAGCCTCATAAAGAGACTAGAGGGGTGTGTTTAGTAATAAATACATATATTTTGAATATATACCTGGTGTGGTCCTCTTTCATTTGGTCACTCAAGAGATTATAGACTGGTAAAACAAGCTTCTTTACATTCCTCCAAGACTTAGCCTGAAGGCTGCTCTCCATAGCTACCACTAGGATAGCTTTCTATAAAGGTTGTCTTTAACCTATCTCCAATAAGGGGTTGTTTGGACTGGTGCAAGGTGCCCACTATAATTAGTGGACAGCATATACCAGGCCAACTTCTCACAGAGGGGTAGCCCCCTGCATGTGAATAGGGCTGTGTTGCTGCCCCCAGAGGATGGCTCCACCGCCTGCTGAGCGTCTGGGCCCCAGACGCTGACTATCAAAGGAAGAGGGTGTGCACTGGCAGGAAGACACCCAGGTCTGGTTTGGACCGGGGTCAGAGCCCCCTGAACACAAAGACTTCAAAGGCATTAGGGGTATAAATGTAAGAGCTGAAACCCCTAAACTCAAGACTGAAATCCATACTGAAAAAGGATTGAAACTACTTCATGATCAAGAGGAACCTCTGCCAAAGAAGAACAGCTGAAGAGACTGAAGAGAAGGACTGCCCTTGCTGTGTGTTCTGGGGCTGGCCTGCAGTTTGCTGATTTGACTGAGGAGAGGACAAGGGACTTTGCTGTGTGCTGTGTCCCCCTGCTTGAGAGGACTTTGCTGTGTGCTGTGTCCTGAAGTAACTTGTCTCCAAGGCCCCGAGGAGAGCTGGTCCCCTGTTGTGGAAACTCAGGAACATAAAAGTTTCCAAGTGTGTCTCAGCGACGCTGTGTGCGTGTGCTTTTTGCATGCCTGAGACTGTCGTGTGGTCCGTGGTGCTGTTTACGAGGTGCCCGGTGACCGCATTGCCCCCGCAGTGTGAAACATCGTCCACGCTGCTGCATTGCTGTTTGTGGCCCGAGCCGTCATCGTAACTGAGGCTGTGAGTAAAGATCGCTGCCGCCGGCCCGAGCCGCAACGTGCTAAAGGCTTACTTGAAACTAAGGACCGTGTCTCAGCAACGCTGTGTGCGTGTGCTTTTTGCACGCCTGAGACTGCCGTGTGGTCTGTGGTGCTGTTTATGAGGTGCCCCATGACCACATTGCCCCCGCAGCATGAAACATCGTCCACGCTGCTGCATTGCTGTTTGTGGCCCGAGCCGTCATCGTAACTGAGGCTGTGAGTAAAGATCGCCGCCGCCGGCCCAAGCCGCAACGTGCTAAAGGATTTCTTGAAGCTAAGGAAGCTACGAGGTGAAAGGGATCGTGATCATTGTTCATCGAAAGGAATCTGCCCAAGATCGTCAACGAAGGAGAAGGCAGAGCCGTAACCCGTCCGGCTACAGCGTCGCCTCGCAACAGAGCTGCAACGTGATCGGGATCGTCCATCAGGACGTCCGACGAGTGGAGAGAGAGAGCGAGGCAGCGCACCCCCCCAGGTAAGGCTTGGACTCCGGTCGGGAGCCGCGAGCGTGTGTGGCCTGGGGAGGCATGCAGGAGGAGTACAGGAGTGCTCCGAGCTCTCTCCCGCTGCACCGCGTTAGACGTGCTGAGTCCCCGAGCGGCCCGTACCTGCCCAGCAGTACCGGGGCCGCCCCTTTAAGCTTACGACCGTTGTCTCTTTTGTTCAGGCCTAGTGGTGCCCGAGTTGACCACGCAGATTGGCTAACCGCATTATTCTTGCATTACGAACTGCCTGATTCTTGCATTACGAACCGCATTATTCTTGCATTACGAACTGCCTGATTCTTGCATTAAGGACTGTCTTATTACTACATTAGGAACTGCATTAGGAACTGCATAGCATTGCATTAGGACTGCATTAGAGATCGTGAATTGCTCATTTAATACCGCAAGAACCTACAAGTGATTGCTAGCCTAATAACCGGCAAAGCGAAATATTACGAATACGCATATGTTGGATTTCTATCGTTTGGTCTCATCGTATTCCTTTTATAAAGATACCGCTTTTTTTATGAAACCAGTCTGCTGTCCATTTGTGGTGTTATCACTGTGTTATTGGGAGTGTGGTTGCAAATACTTTACACATTGCCTTGGAGATAAGCCTGGCTGCTCGTACCAAGCTACCAGGGGGTGAGCAGGGGTTATCTAAGCGTGTGTCCCTCCTTACCCTGACTAGAAGCAAGGGTCCCTATTTGGACTAAGGTACATACCTCAGCCAACTAGAGACCCCCAGTTCTAATAGTATTTATCCAGCTATGAGTCAAAAAGTCTCTCATCTCTAGTTTTAGGCTCTGGCTGGCTAAACACCAGAGATGATGTACTATTTTACTGGCTGCCATGTAAATAGCATACATTATGTACTATTTGTCCAGCAGCAGGGTAAATAGCCACTTCTATTGTGAAAACATGTTTAAGTCATCTGCCCTTTATTGCATCAGATCATTAGCATATGATGCTCTCAACAAAAGGAAAGGGAGGGAAAAAACATTGATTAACTATATATACTAAAAAAATAAAGAAAGGTTTCTGAAGGAAAAAAAACACCTCTTTTACATAAATTCCGGAAGCATTATTCCCAAGTTTAAGAAAGTGGATTGAATTATACTTAAAAATGTTGAAGGAGAAAAATAGGCTTTGAATATTAAAAATAGAATAAGCTACCAACTGAAAGCTAGGAACAAATAGGATCAAGGTGGACACATATCATGTGCCATCCCCCAGAGCATTTAGGAACAGTGGTGGTATGGTCAGAAAGGTTACATCCCTTAGGGATAGCAGCAGGGCCGGACTGGGACCAGAAACCGGCCCTGGCAAACTGCTAGACCGGCCCCCCTGGGGGTTAGGGGGGGTGCGGCCGAACTGTTTGCTAGGGCTGGTTTCGGCCGATTTTGTTACAGGGGGACGATATTGCCGGCCCCCGGTAACAAAAATGGCCCCCCAGGGGCCCAAAACCGGCCCCCACCCTGGCGGTCCACCGGGGAAAAGCCTGGTGCCCGCTATGGCCAGTCCGGCCCTGGATAGCAGCTACATGGCCTTGCTGGAGGTTAGATGCCCAGAACTACTTTCAAAGAAAGGTTTTTCTTGATTAGAGAACTGTTACACAATAAGAATGCAAGCACATTGTTGTAACCCCTGCATTATGTAGTCCTTCTCGGGTTCCCATTCAAGAATGGTTAGATTTCTATTCATTTTGCGCTTGGTCGCACCATGTTTATAAGCCATGCTGAGATTGTTTCTTGAGGGTTATGCCTGGTCACCATAGGCAATAGCTGTAAAGTTTTCGGATTGCTTGTGTGCGACATTTCTATGGATTCAGTGTGTGTATGAGAGATAGTCTACTGTCAAATGGGGGATATTCACAAGAACGTGTGCTAAACATCTCCAAAAAATGTCAACGCAACTTTACACATCGCAGCCTATCGTGGGAAAATAACCCTGTGTTAACGTGGAATTCACAACACGGCGGTACCATGCGATAGTCCGCCGAAAACGCGGCCAATGTCCGCGATACAACCACCTCGACGGAGATAAAAACACAAACCACAACACCAAAAAACGTGCGATGAGCCCATTCGCGATGAGGAAATCAGCGATAAGCAGCACCAGGCCTGCCATACACACGCGGCAGGCGGGAAAATCACTACAAAAGGAGAAAAAACACACAAACACAAAATGACCAACACCGAAGCACCATGGAGGCAGCCGGAGCAGGCGCAGAGGACGAGCGCAACCCCACAAGCACCCCGGACGACCAGCCTGGGACCTCGGTGACAGGGAAGGGCAAGGACAAGAAGAAGAGGAAGACGAAGTTTAGTCCGCAGGAGAATAGGATCCTGATCACGGAGGTGATAGAACACACTCAACAACTGTTCGTCGCCTCCAATGTGTCATTGGGCACCAAAAATGGATTATGGCGGTCCATCGTGGACAAGGTGAATGCTGTCGGAGAGCACAAGAGGTCGATGGACGAGGTCAAGAGGCGATGGATTGACATCAAGCGCAAGACCAAGGAGAAACTCACAGGCAACCAGAAGGCAGCAATGCAGACTGGAGGTGGGAGCCCAGCGCCACAGATGGAGCTGGATGACATGGAGGAGCTGGTGTCAACAGTCATCAGTGTGGAGACCGTGGCAGGAGTCGGGGCACCGGACACTGCTCGACATGACACAACACAACGGCAACAGGGTGAGTAACCACCAGGTACTGGGGGGACGGGGGGAGATGGCCACAATGGCACACATGCACAATCAAGCAGAGCACAGTGCATACCCACAATCACTCTGGATCATGGCCCTGATCAACAGCCTGTCACAATGTACATTGCCATGCTGTCTGAATGTGAACATGTACCATGCGGCTACATACATGTGGACACATTGTAACACAGCATCTCCCCTTCACATTGCAGGGGCACCTTCAACGCCACCTGCAGAGGAGTCCCAGCCACTCTTCACTGATGACAAGGAGGACACCACCAGCATCGACAGCCAAGCCCTCCAAGACATCATTGAGCTCATCCGCCAATCACCTCCAGGACCAGGGCAGCCCAGCTGCATCGAGGAGTCCCCACCCACTCCACAAACCACCCAGCAGGAGGCACCCACAACCCCGGCTGTCTCCCAAGACCCCCCCAAACAACACATGACCTTTCAACGCCGTGTGTTGGAGGTACAGAGGGAGATGGCTGAGCAGGTGCGGGTGGGGTTCGACCTCATGGCTACCAAACTGGACGCCATCCATGGGTGTCTGAGTCCCATCAGGGACCACCTCCAGTCCCTAACGGACACCCACACGCCACTCCATGGTCTCCAACGAGCCCTGGCTGACATCGCTGGAGTCATGACTCGGAGACAAGAACACCTGTCCACTCAGAGTGGCTCCAGCGATCTCAGCCGTGAGATGGCACACATGCGGAGGCTCATGGAGGACATGGTGCAGATGGAGGCCGAAAGGATGGCAGCCACCGCTGCACATCAGCGGAATGTAGCTGGGATCTACCATGCCCTGCATGTCCTCATCATGGCATTGCTGCCACAAGGCATGGCGCAGATGAATGCTGCTGCCCCTACACCATCCACATCTCTGCCCCCTGGTGTGTCAGTGCCTCACAGTGCGACAGGCATTTGCACTCCGGCACCTGATGTGTCACTGCCACACAGTGCGGCCGACAAGCCACCTCCGGCCCCTGATGTGTCAGTGGCACACAGTGCCGCAGCCGGAACTGCACCACCCACAGCTGGGGCAGAGCACACATACGAGGACGTGGATGGGCTCGAGTTCAGAAGGAGGCACTAGCATTCATGTCCGCCACCTGGCCTGTTTCTGCTTGGTGCCTCACATCGCCCCATGACCTTCCACTGACCCCCGATACACTCTGCTGCACTCACCTTGGACTGTGACATGGACTGCCATATCCTGTTTGGTGACCAATGACACAGCGACCAGACTGCGGACTGTACCCTTCCTCTTCTGCTGTACTTGTCATTCCCCGATGGACTCTGGCTGGCCCTCCACGGGCACATATAGTGAAGTGGGGTTGGCATGGCCCTGTACTGCTCCAACTGCAAAACTCCACTGGATGTGCATTAAACATTCAGGAACGCACTGCTGTGTCATGTCTTTCATCATTCATGTATGAATGTGTGGATGAATGTGGGCTCAGTGATTCCCCCCAACGTCAATGTTGCTCATCTAGTGGGAATCCAGTCACAGTGTGCTACATTTCCGATTGCGTTCCGGGTGCCGCAGACACCACAACAGGGACACACGCATTAGTCACTTCCTTGTCCGGACATGGACTGAACCACGCCCAGAGCCCCGAGACATTGTTGCAAGCCCTGCGCTCGTCCAGCGTACGCCAGGCCAGACCACTCCACTTACGGTCCGAGGGGTGGCCCACATAGCTACATGTCACAGGCGTACATGCTAGTGGTTTGCAGGTCGCTGGTCTAGTTGTCAGCATGTCACGGCCACTCCCTGAGGGCAGGTTTGCACGCACACCACACCCATCTGGCACAGGCGTCACAGGCCATGTGACCCCACCAATATAAGGGGCCGACAACGTCACATTCCCCACTGCCGGTGGTGACTGGATGACGGACGTTCCACGATACTCAATCATAAAGGGCCCATGACTTGTTGCGCACAGGGTTAGTGGCACCCGGAGCCATGCGGCTGTCACAGGCCTACCACCACGTGGCGCTGACTGGGGTTGCACAGGGTTAGTGGCACCCGGAGCCATGCGGCCGTCACAGGCCTACCACCACGTGGCGCTGACTGGGGTTGCACAAGGTTAGTGGCACCGAAATTGCTGAGCGGGTGTGCAGCCTGCGATGATGACGTGTGCACTGATGTGGTCTCTGCCATTGATGCCTCAGGACTCAGCGTCATGTGTGGGACCTGCTGGGCCGCGGCGCGGGTCTGCATGATGTGGATCATGCCATGGTGGCGGGACTTGGGCCTGGAGCTTGCACGGGCACGTGGTGTGCCCACTGGTGGACACACCGTTGGAGGCAGGTGAGCAGTGGGGCCTGGGTGCGCAAGTGCGGACGGCCAGCGCTGGCCGGCGGGAGGGGGTAGGGTGCGGCTGCATGTGTGCGCAGGACAGGCAGGCGTTGTTGCCGTGTGCAGTGTGATGGACTCTGCCATGATTGACTCTGGCCTCGATTGCAGATTGCAGACCTGGTGGCTTGCAGTGTATACCGGCACGTGGTTGGAGACACACCGGTGGCAGCAGGTGAGCAGTGGTGCCTGGGTGCGCGGGCAGCAGTGTCCCTCCTTCTCCCTCTCTCTCCCTCTCTCCCTTCCTTTACCTCTCTCTCCCTTCCTTTCCTTCTCCCTCCCTCTCTCCCTCTCCCTTCCTTTCCTTTCCTTCTCCCTCCCTCTCTCTCTCCCTCTCCCTTCCTTTTCTTCTCCCTCCCTCTCTCCCTCTCCCTCTCCCTTCCTTTCCTTCTCCCTCCCTCTCTCTCTCTCCCTTCCTTTCCTTCTCTCTCTTTCTCTCTCTGCCTTTCTATCCTTCTCTATTTCTCTGTGTCTCGCTCCTTTGATGTGCGCATGACACACGTTCTGATTTTGTGCTTTTTTTTCCAGGCTGTGACATCAGGATTGTCCCGGACGGACCCGACAGGAGTCTTCCGCATTGGTGTTTTGTGTTGTATTCAATAAAGTTTTTGGTGGTTACTTCAATGATGAGTGACTGTTTCTTGTTCTTCTGCCCACACGTGTTTCTTGTTGTCATTGTGCGACATCATGCGCTTTTTGTGGCTCTTGTGTCGTGTAAGGTATGTGTTTGTCCCGGGGGGGTCCGGGGGGGGGGCGGGGTGTGGTGGGGATGGGTGTTGTGGCCCTCTTGGGTCTCGGAGCTGCATGATCATTGTCTCCATGGCATCTGTGGGTCTTCAGATGTGGCTCTGGGCTGGGCTCCCTTTCATACTGCCGGTAGTCGTCCTGGTTTACACCAGCAAAAGGCAGGTGTTAATTCCCTGGTGCTACCGCGGCTTATCGCCTGTTTTTGGTTCGCATCGCAGATCTGGCAGTTCGTTGTGAAAGTGGTGTAGTGGTGTTTTGGTGTGTTTTTGCATGGGAACGCCTACTCTGCATCTCATTAGGGTTAGTTGGTGGTGTCACCCGTGGATGTAAATTTGAGGCGGTTATCGCGGGAATACTTGCGTTGTCTGCAGTTTGCAACCGCTTGTGAATGGGGCGTTAAATCTTTCTCCACTTTTGTTGCGTTAAGGTGGCGATAACTCGGAGATAAGTCCTTGTGAATATGCCCCAAATGTGTGACACTTCGATTAACACTTTCTTCTGAGTAAGTCAAAGCAAAAACCAGTATTTGAATCCTCTGTGTGAGTTTTCTGTTGCTGTATTCAGACATATCACACAACAATGAACATACGTCTAAAACTAGACAAATCTTTTGGCGTTGTCAATGCTTGTTAGCAGTATCAGCTCAATGAATGATAATGATTTTGTTGTTAATAGCTAGAATTGAAAATGTTTCAATTAATTATGTGAATATAAGACTGTGAATTAAAAATGTCTAGGTCTGTGGAAGGGGCAGTGGTCTTCGGAGTGTCTCAATCACTGCGGTTCTCCCTTTCACACCACTTTTTCTACAGTTTCTCACTGTTGGCCACTTACGCCCTTTTTTCTCCTCGCATCTTTGTGAAATCCTCCATCTGCATATCTCACACGTATGTCTTTCGGCAGGTACTTCCTGGGACTCCCGTCACTATGCCACCATGCACTTGCGCGTACACACACACATGCAAACACGCACGCACGCGCGCACACACAAACACACACACACACTCCTCCCCCCATTGCTAGAATCATGGACAATGTGTGCTCTGTGCAAACACTGGTGTGCAAAATTAAGTGTGCACAAATGTTGCTAATATTACACAGGCCTTTGCTGTGCATGATAGCAGCCAATAAACCCCAATGACTTTGGGCTTGGATTCTGAAATACAGTGTACCCAAGTGGCTAAAGGCTATTAGCTGCAAATAGTAGGGTAACAAATGCAGGGGCAAAAATTGGTAAGCAGTCTGATAGTCTGGGTAGATTACACAAGATACGTGATTAACCATACTTTTTTGCCACTTCAAAAGCATGAATCGAACATAGAACCAGCAGAAACTGGAAAACTGATGGGAAATGTCCATGTAAATGGATTAAGATGTACTTCTAACGCGAACAGTGTCCCCTAGCCCTGGCAACCATGGTGCGATTCCTAGCAGTATACAGAGATGGGCGTTGTTGCTCCGACATGACCAGGCCCCAATACAGTGTGACTATGGCATTTGGTGCTTTCTGTTCCACATTTTCATCTGGATCGACTGAAGGTCACCTTGCGGGCATACCTGATAAACCGGAGAAAAAAGGCGGAAGACTACAGCAACTCTTGAGGTTTTAAATAGACCTTTTAATGAGGCAATATCAGCACTTTCTAATAGGGCTGCTGTACGTATGATGGACAGCATAGTCACTTACCAGCAGAGATCAGATAATTTGTGGCTAAGCGACTAATTAAAAAGATTTATTTTAATTTTTTTATTTTTTTATGTTATTTTTTTGCTTTATTATATTCAAGAAAATCTATAAAACAGTTTATGCAGTCTTGGTAGCCCTGGTACGCTTCTTCTTAAGAAGATTAAAAAGATTTTTTAAAGTGCAAAGACAGTTTGGGTACATTTGTGAATTCCTTGGGATTCAATTTAATTCCCAAGTGTATGGCTGGGCATCTACATAGATTTCCATACTGTTGGCTTCTCTCCTTCATTTACTCAGCATGCATAATGATAGCTTAGTCGTACATTTGCACAGTCTTTTTGTTTCTTCTCTGGAATAAACACCTCCTTTCGCCAGGATAGCAGGTAAGAGATTCGTTCACGTGCAATAATGTTTTCCATATAAAACAACTGAGATTTAAATGAATAGTTAATTGCACATTTACCCTAAAGGTGCATTAGGAGCTTTTCTGTTCAATCCACGGTTCTGGAGTTAGTGCTGAACGGTATTTCTCAAAGGAACAAGGAAAGCCATAGTTTGTCATGAAGTACGGGTGTCACTTTGGTGAATACAAAAATTGAGATGACAAGGAGTATCCATTTTTTGTGATTAAGGCTCACATCGCACATTATCCATATTACACGCATAAAACAATTCAGTTGTACAATTCGGCTCAGATACCTGTTGCACCATCATTTTGATAGGTGCCTATTCACCTATGAATAGTTTCACAGAGCCTCTGGCCCTATTTAAAAGCCATATTTCGTATTCTGATGATATTATTTTCCTTTGCACGCCTTACAACCTGTATTTATTTTGAGTTGATTGATGATAATTTAAATTCATTGAATTTGCTGCATAGCATCGTCTTCTGCTAGAGTAATGTGTGGGGCCAGTAAATCGTCTGTCCTTATGACCCCTTACCAAAGTCTGTGCTGAAACAGATTGCTTCAATTAATCTTGAGCCTTTGACATCTATTCTTGTCAGACCCTGTTCCAGAAGCCACAGGGCAAGCAGAGGCTACTTGGCCACAACTGTGCGGTTTTAGGTTGGTTACCGCTAATATACTGGGGTCCATCCTACTATGGCTCTGCAAAGTGGGATTAGTACACTTTGGACTTGACACTCAGGGGCAGATTTACAAGCCCCTTGCGACACTTTTACGCCGCTGTTGCGTCACTTTTGTTACGCAGCGGCGGCGCAAACCATGCGCCACTATGCAACATATTTACAACGTGACACATCTAGTGAGCTGCGTCACGTTGTAAAGCCCTGCGCTACATTATACCTGCGTCAGGTATAATGTATGCAGGGAGGGCGTTCCGTCGCAAGGAAGCCCCGTAAAAGTGACGCAGTGAAATCTACAAGATTTCACTGAGTCACTTTGCGTCCCGCTGCGTCAAATCCTTAGGCCTGCTTGAAGCAGGCGTAAGGAGTGACGCAGCATGTTAGGTATAGGGCACCCCTGAGCAGTGCTGGAGTTGCGTCGCGCTTGCGACACGACTCCAGCAGTGCGTCACCCTTACGCCGACAGATGCGTCACGCATCTGTCTATCCTTGCGCCACGGTGCGCCGCATTGTAAATGCGGCGCATCCATGGTGGCGCAAGGGGTTTTTTGAGTCACGCAAAATAACTGGCGCATCCCTGCTAATATGCAGGGATGCGCCAGTTATTGTAAATCTGCCCCTCAGTGTAGTGAGGACGAGTAGTCAAAGGCTTCTTGGGAGGTAGTGTGGGGCTGTTCAAGCTCTGTGTTCAATATTCAATCAACAACTCAATAAAGTGAATGTCCAACCCAGTGCTTATCTTTTAAAGGGAAAAAGTACTTTATTATACAATGATATTCATCATCATCATTTTCCTTTATTTCGGCTCAGTTAAAAGGTGCAAAATAAAACATTCTTTAAAAATAAAATGAAAACAAACAAATTCATTACAGAGAGGGAATGCATAAATCATTAAAATGCAGTTTCTTTCAGTAATTAGATTCTCCCATACAAATATTTGTCAAAATACACATTTCCAATAAGATTGATGTGAACAAATGCTCAATCCCCTGGAGAATGGCATCCCATAAGGTCTGAATACGACAAAGTAAAACAATAAAAACTTGACAGTAAAAATGTAAAAACTCGAGATCTAAAAAAATGACTCAAGCTGCATCATATAGCTAATGTGCACAAAATAGCCTTACATGTCATTTTAGTACATTCTTCTCAATATGCCATATTGAAGACAAGTACCTCGAGATTGAAAATACAATACAGTCTCTAGTGTTTGTTTTACATATTCTTAAAGCGGTATAGCGATTACTAAAGTCAAAGAGTCGACAAAGAGGAATAATCCATTATGAGCGCTGTTTTTCATAGGCCTTACAAAAAAATAAAACATGCTCGTCATTCTCAACTGCTGGGCAACACATGGGACAAGTGTTGGATATAAATTATTTTTGTTCCAAGAACAAGGGAAGGAAGCCAGGGGTAGGATCCCTGATCTGAATTTTATTTAAAAAAAAGTGCTTGTGCAGCTGGATTAATAACTACGGGGCGTATTATCAAGAAACGGTGTTAAAATTATTGCCGCTTTAGCGGCAGAAAACTGCTGCTAAAGCGGCGATAATGGGCTTGATAATATGCCCTTGAGAATTCCAATAGAAGTCCATGTTCTGCTGTGATCCTGGGCTTCTATTGGAATTCTCAAGGGCATATTATCAAGCCCATTATCGCCGCTTTAGCGGCAGTTTTCTGCAGCTAAAGCGGCGATAATTTTAGCGCCGTTCTTGATAATATGCCCCTACGTTCATAAATGGCTCAAAATCAGGAACGCATTTGAACAGCAGGTAGGGATCTGCAAGGCTGCCCAAGGAAGCAGAAAGATATTTTGGTTTCTGTGACAAAATTCCAGTAACTCGTTTTTAGATTCTCATGAGCATCTTGAGGCAATGTAGTAGGATGTAACCAAAAATCATTCAAGCCCAGCTTTAGTAGCCACATTTTTATATGTGATAGCAAGGGAATTTTATTAGCTGATTGGCCATCTAGTACAGCCCTAACACAATCCTTATTGGCACCGAATCCTCAGTTGTCCACAACCTAATCCAGTATTGGATGGGTCTCAGGGTGACATTATCAGAAATTGATCTAATATTCAAATTGAATCTTATTGGGAGAGTAGGGGCGCTAGTGGGGAGTCTCAGGAGAGACTTTACAAAAGTGTTTTCAGCCTTTTCAAGCACATCAAGGTTGCAATGGCCCCACAAATCCGCCCCATAAAAGGCTGCCCCACAAGCCTGAATCTTATATATCTCAATGAGGGGTGCGATGGCAAAAGCAGACAGGGTGTTGACAAATCCTATGAGGGACCCTGCTCTTTGTTTGAACCCTTTTACCGCGGCGCAAATTCAGCCGCAGTGCGGGTGATTTATTGAGTGGGCGTGTTTCGGACGACCCCTGGCCGTCCTCCACACACGCCCACTGTGACGCATGACGGCCGGGGGCCGTCATGCGCACCGAACGGGTTAAAGATAACATATTTTTCTCAAACTGGGGCCGCCGTCTGTGTGACTCATTCGATCTTGCACCCAAAGAATCAAATTCATCAACCCTACTCAGTCTAGATGGCAGGGGATGCATCCATTTATATATAAGGGAAAGAGCGTGGGGGTCAAAGCGCACCCTTGTGTAACTCCTCTTCTGAAGGGAATATCTGTCGTTTTGGCAAGCTCAGCGTCACGATCTAAAAGAAATCAAGTCAAAAAGATCTAGAAACCAGAACCTAGTGCAGCTTAACAAGGTCTTCAAACCACAAGTTGACTCAAACTAATTACTCCAGTGAGACATTGAGACTTCACAAAAAATGTAAAATTGAGTTAAGAGATAAAGACTGGGGGGCATATTAGCAAGAACGGCGTTAAAATTATCGCCGCTTTAGCGGCAGGAAACTGCAGCTAAAGCGGCGATAATGGGCTTGATAATATGCCCTTGAGAATTCCAATAGAAGTCCATGTTCTGCTGTGATCCTGGGCTTCTATTGGTATTCTCAAGTGCATATTATCAAGCCCATTATCGCCACTTTAGCGGCAGTTTCCTGCCGCTAAAGCGGCGATAATTTTAACGCCGTTCTTGCTAATATGCCCCAAAGACACTTATTCACAAGGTTAGGTCATGATGGTTTTTGAAGTATTATCAGACACTGTCTAAAACTTGGCTAAATTATTGTTTGGGGTTTGTTGGCCTAGTAACCAAGTCAACACACTATTTGCCCAGAATGCCAAATATATAACATGGAAGTGACGCTTCTTCTAAGAGCATATTCAGAGAGAAAAGAGAAAGTACCTTCTAAGTTACAGGGCAAATTGTCTCACCTCTGCAGTGTCTCAGAAATCCCATATTGCCCCCCCTGCATTCTCCTTGGATATAGTGTTGATTATGTGCCTTCTGGAGAACGCAGTTGTTTATTGTTGGCAATTTCGTCTAGGCGTCACTCCCGCAGGGTCAGAGGACAACAAGTTAGTGCATCTGACATCATTTTTTGGTAAAGCCTCTACTAACTTAAGGTTAAGTACTGGGAAGCCCTGTTCCTGGGCTGCCATGCCCTCTATGAATTTGTTATTGATTATTTAACTTAGCATGCAGTGCTACTGGCATGCTTGTCAGTCATGCTGCTACATTTTTGTTAGTCGAAGATGTGGGATTCCACACAGCAGCCCACATGAGATATTTGATTTTTATATCACATTCCCAGTTTTTGTGCAACCATACTATGGTGTACTAAAAGTCGAATATGCCAATTATTGTCTGCCAATTTGTTGCCATGTGTTATGGATATGGTATGTGTATTCTTTTACAACTATGTGAACAGTGGTGGCTGTACTGATTGTGCCAATGTTGGACTATGGCGATGCCTTATACATTGGGCTCTCTGATAAGCTGCTGGGTAAGCTTCAAGTAGTTATGAATGGTGCTGCAAGAATATTGTTCAAACTACCAAGGCGGGTTCATGCTTTGCCATTGCTGCAACAATTGCATTGCCTGCCAGTCAAACAGATGGCCAGGTTTAAGGGCTTGTGCATTGCGCACAAGAAGTTGTATGGCACGGTACCAGCCTATTTTGTGGTTCGGCTGAGGCTCTAAGTTCCTAGATGCTGCCTTCGCTCCTCTGAGGCGATCTTACTGACACGCCCACGTTTTAATTAAACTACTTTGGGCGGTCGAGCTTTTTCAGTTCTGATACCACAGATTTGCAATGGATTTCCGGAAGGTTTGTAGAGAGAAACTGCTATCCTTCCATTTTGTAAGAGATTTAAAACTTTGCTATTTGAACAGGCCTTTGGTAGAGAATGACTTTTCATTTTAATCATTCTGGTGCAACATGATATCCATAACCCTTCGATAAGCTCCTAGAGACTGGTGGTATTTGTGCGCTATATAAGTGTTATTAGCATAATATAACAGAACATAACATAACATTAGTGGGCGTGTATCAGGCTCCCAGCGACACATATGTACAATATGCTTATTAACCAATCGAAAAAATGGGGGAAGAAAGCAACAACATAGATTTTCCTACAGGTGTATTCCATCGTTTCTGTCAACAAATGTTGATGAAGAACTTCCCTTTTATCTCCCTTTTCCACCACAGAGTATTAGCTACTGTAGATCTTTACTATACTAAAGCCATCCACCTGGATCTCCCCACTATTCTGAATAGCAAATGGCAGAGGATACACTATCTCACAGTGAGGCATATTTGTGACCTTAATAGGTATGACCCAGGCTTGCATATCACTATACTGGCTCCAGGTGGTAAAGTACTTTTAAAGGGGCATATCATCAAGGGCATTATCGCCGCATTAGCGGCACTTTTTGCCACTAAAGCGGCGATATTCCTATCGCCCTATAAACAAGTCGGCGCTTACATGCATTAGCGCATGTTAGCTGCCGAATTCCCAACGCCTGGCATCCCAGCGATAAACATCGTTAATGAGATGCGAAGTAGGCATGCCTGAGAAAACTACATGGGAAATTATCGCTAAGGCAGCTTCGCGATATTAGCAAAGAGCCTTAGCGATAATAATCATCGCGCTAACTCTGCCTTAACGCAGAACGCAGAACGTTAAATTCCTGACTAAGGCATTCCTAACATGGGAGGTGGATTATGGTGATACGACCACAGGGTCGTATCACCAAGGCTATCGCCGTTTTGAGTGCAACATCGCTGGTTTTCCAGCGATGTTGGCCCATTTCCTGGTTAGCGCTGGAATATTATCACCCTGGAGTAACGCGTTGTTGATAACGCGCTAACCGGGCGATAAATTCCAGCGATAGATAGCGATAAATATAACAGCGCTAAGCGCGCTTTGCGATATTTATCGCCGTCTGTTGCTGATATGCCCCAAAGTTCTCTGTTTGACTTGTTGGTGCACCGAACACTCTGGCTCTTTTTTCAGCGATTAAACAGAATTTTTATTGCCCACCTCGTACACTCCACTTAGGGGCATATCATCAAGGGCATTATCGCCGCTTTAGCGGCACTTTTTGCCGCTAAAGCAGCGATATTCCTATCGCCCTATAAACAAGGCGGCGCTAACATGCATTAGCGCATGTTAGCTGCCGAATTCCCAACGCCTGGCATCTCAGTGATAAACATCGCTAATGAGATGCGAAGTAGGCGTGGCTGAGAAAACTACATGGGAAATTATCGCAAAGGCAGCTTCGCGATATTAGCAAAGAGCCTTAGTGATAATAATCATCGCGCTAACTCTGCCTTAACGCAGGAATCTAACGTCTGTTAAATTCCTGACTAAGGCATTCCTAACATGGGAGGTGGATTATGGTGATACGACCACAGGGTCGTATCACCAAGGCTATCGCCGTTTTGAGTGCAACATCGCTGGTTTTCCAGCGATGTTGGCCCATTTCCCTGGTTAGTGCTGGAATATTATCGCCCTGGAGTAACGCGTTGTTGATAACGCGCTAACCGGGCGATAAATTCCAGCGGTAGACGGCGATAAATATAACAGCGCTAAGTGCGCTTTGCGATATTTATCACCGTCTGTTGCTGATATGCCCCCAAGTTTCCCAAACGTTCCTGAGAGAACATACATTTAGTTGTTCCCTCATGGGTGTTTATTTCTTTCGAGTCCTTCCACCAAAACTCAGCAACTCTTTTCTACAGTACAGAGAGCATTCCATGTTTCTCATTTTAACTCCTCTTTGCGTATAAGACGCGTTTGCTACTCAATTCTACAGCCTCTGAAAATCAAGACAAAATCCATACAAGAGAAGGACAAATTAATGATAAGTAATCCCAGTTCTCCATCACAGCTATTTTCTATAAATTCAATAAAATGTCCCCTCCGCCCTGTATACTGGGAGGATAAAACAAAGGTAATAAGATCCTTTTTCAGTCTATCATGTAAAACTGACCTGGCTAGCTACCCATGTGGAGAGCAATGCATCTGCAACATCTGGAGTCCTTTGACGAAGAGGCTTGGCTTTTTCTCTCCATGAGGGCGGGGCCTATGGCACAGTTTCCTGCATTTTTTGTTGATGTTTTAAGGCTTATTTTCCAGTCAAATATAATTTATGGTGCTCGCTCACAATTAATACTTGTGTGAAAACGACAGAGGCCATATTTGCAAATATATCTGGGTGTGTTAATGATCTAGATGTTTTGGACCTGAATGACGAAAAGTCAGTGCAGAGAACTCAGCACATAAAAAGATAGGTCAGCCCTATCTTTTTAAATGCGGAGTCTGTGCCACAAGTGTGAAGTCTCTGCAGTCGTAAAATTACTATTAGTAAAATTAAATTTGTAGTTTGTGAATTCCCCAAAAATAGTAAACTTACACAAAAGTGTAGGTTTGCCCTTGTGAATCAGGCCCTGAGTGTCAATACTCTTGCTCCTTTTCAGCCTTACACCAGTACCCTCTGCTACAGATATGCTCCTCATACTTGATGGCTCCTCATTGTCCCCTGATGGTAGCATGGGAGCTCTAGAGGTCTGCAAAATTCTCTAGGTCATAAGTGACCTTGCCAAGACTTTTTGTTAGGTCTGCATTTTGTGCAGCAAGCTCTGACTGTAGGTTAGTGACACAGTACTTTCCCACTTCAACTATGTTATGCCAACACACTTAGGGGACTTATTTATGAGAGGCTTACAAAACCGTAGCATCACTTGTTTTGACGCTCCAGCAGCGCAATGCTCTCAATCATATCTATGACGTGACACAAAACCGCCTAGCATTGCCTCAGAGATATGGAGTAAGGCAAAGCAGCACAAGTCACTGCCTTGCCTTTTTCTGCGTCACGGAGGCATTCCATGGGTGTTGCTGTTGGTTTTCCCACGCAACGCCCATGGATTTTGACGCTGCCCCACATTTACTTAATTACGTAGGCCTGGGGCAGAGCCAAAACCTTACGCCTCCCCAGAACAGGCGTAACGAGGAGAAATATTCTTATTTCTCCTAGTTTTTTCCTCTGTCCATCTGCAGCACACATAGAAAGAAGAAAACGCCTCTTGGGATTGTTTTTGTGCAGGAAGGTGCCCTTTCTGAGCAAAAACAATCCAGCCTACAACGGAGGCACCCTTTCACCCTGTTGCAAGGGTGCCTAAGTTGGCACTAGTCTGCCAAAATGGCTCCAGCACAGGGAGAAAGGACAGGAATGCACTGTATGTCATAAATACAGTGAATTCCTGCCCTGTCACATTGACGTCGGTCAGCGCAGCAAGGAGACTTGCGGTGCTGCCCTACGCCAGTTCCTCAAATATTAGGCCCTTAGAGTCCCTCTCTTCCTGCCCCACAAGCTGCAGACAATTCAGAATGCAGCCACCTGACAGCTCTACATACAACCCGTTCAGAATCACGTTACATGAGGACTTACATCCTTACACTAGCTGCTGGTGGCTAGAAGTATCACCTTGACATCACTGTGCATCACACATTGACAATCCATGGAATTGGACCACAATTCCTTTAACAAATATTGTCCTTCTGTCACCAAGCTCTGGAAATCGATTCCTGCAAGAGTAAGGATTGCCAATCACCCAGAATTTTGGGAAACACTAAAACCTTGGCAGTTCCTCTCTCTATAACAAAAATGTGGTAGGTATATGCGTCAGCGTCTGCTCTCACAGTCTCTGCATCACCCCATGCGTAGGTATAGTGACGTTCCCAGCACAATGTTAGAAGCACGTCTTTGAAGCTCAAGTCCCTCACCAAACACCTCCCATTTAGGCCAAATTAAATCAAAAGCCCTATAAACTGAGCATTCCAAAATGGTGGCCGGGAATCAGGTACACATGGAAGCCCTTGGTTGCCGCATCAGGTATATGAACCACTATAGCAATTTTACAATGCAATACAATACACAACTCCCTTCCATCTTCCGCTCATCACACAACAGCGATACAAAAGGGGATGATGGACGGAACGTTTGAGCCAATCAAACATTCACCCCCAGTCAACTGATCTGGGTTTAATCCATCATCATTCTTTAGCTCACTCCACCACCCCAGTTCAGACATGGCCATATGCAAATCAGTCTGACCCTGTGCCTCATGGGAACAGTCCGATACAAAAGGGGATGATGGACGGAACGTTTGAGCCAATCAAACACTCACCCCCAGTCAACTGATCTGGGTTTAATCCATCATCATTCTTTAGCTCACTCCACCACCCCAGTTCAGACATGGCCATATGCAAATCAGTCTGACCCTGTGCCTCATGGGAACAGTCCAGCACGAACTGCCAAGCCATGTCTTCCCTGGACCGGAAACAAGCATCCTAGGACCGGTTTCTGGCATTCCAGCTGTCATCAGCCAGGCTTGCTTGAATCCAGTGGCAAAGTGAGCAAGGGACCCACGTCTGGGCATACCCCCGCCAACTTAGGGCGAACAAAGCGATACAAAAGGGGATGATGGACGGAATGTTTGAGCCAATCAAACACTCACCCCCAGTCAACTGATCTGGGTTTAATCCATCATCATTCTTTAGCTCACTCCACCACCCCAGTTCAGACATGGCCATATGCAAATCAGTCTGACCCTGTGCCTCATGGGAACAGTCCAGCACGAACTGCCAAGCCATGTCTTCCCTGGACCGGAAACAAGCATCATAGGACCGGTTTCTGGCATTCCAGCCATCATCAGCCAGGCTTGCTTGAATCCAGTGGCAAAGTGAGCAAGGGACCCACGTCTGGGCATACCCCCGCCAACTTAGGGCGAACAAAGCGATACAAAAGGGGATGATGGACGGAACGTTTGAGCCAATCAAACACTCACCCCCAGTCAACTGATCTGGGTTTAATCCATCATCATTCTTTAGCTCACTCCACCACCCCAGTTCAGACATGGCCATATGCAAATCAGTCTGACCCTGTGCCTCATGGGAACAGTCCAGCACGAACTGCCAAGCCATGTCTTCCCTGGACCGGAAACAAGCATCCTAGGACCGGTTTCTGGCATTCCAGCCGTCATCAGCCAGGCTTGCTTGAATCCAGTGGCAAAGTGAGCAAGGGACCCACGTCTGGGCATACCCCGCCAACTTAGGGCGAACAAAGCGATACAAAAGGGGATGATGGACGGAACGTTTGAGCCAATCAAACACTCACCCCCAGTCAACTGATCTGGGTTTAATCCATCATCATTCTTTAGCTCACTCCACCACCCCAGTTCAGACATGGCCATATGCAAATCAGTCTGACCCTGTGCCTCATGGGAACAGTCCAGCCCGAACTGCCAAGCCATGTCTTCCCTGGACCGGAAACAAGCATCCTAGGACCGGTTTCTGGCATTCCAGCCGTCATCAGCCAGGCTTGCTTGAATCCAGTGGCAAAGTGAGCAAGGGACCCACGTCTGGGCATACCCCCGCCAACTTAGGGCGAACAAAGCGATACAAAAGGGGATGATGGACGGAACGTTTGAGCCAATCAAACACTCACCCCCAGTCAACTGATCTGGGTTTAATCCATCATCATTCTTTAGCTCACTCCACCACCCCAGTTCAGACATGGCCATATGCAAATCAGTCTGACCCTGTGCCTCATGGGAACAGTCCAGCCCGAACTGCCAAGCCATGTCTTCCCTGGACCGGAAACAAGCATCCTAGGACCAGTTTCTGGCATTCCAGCCGTCATCAGCCAGGCTTGCTTGAATCCAGTGGCAAAGTGAGCAAGGGACCCACGTCTGGGCATACCCCCGCCAACTTAGGGCGAACAAAGCGATACAAAAGGGGATGATGGACGGAACGTTTGAGCCAATCAAACACTCACCCCCAGTCCAGGGAGGACCTGGCTTGGCAGTTCGGGCTGGACTGTTCCCATGAGGCACAGGGTCAAGACTGATTTGCATATGGCTGGGTCCAAACTGGAATGGCATGGTGAGCAAAAAACGATGGATTTAGGCCCAGATCTCTGTACTGGGGTGAATGTATGACATTGTTCTGCATTCTGTCCATCAACTGTTGTTTTTGCATTTGTCACCCCGAGTGGGACGGGTATGCCCAGACGTGGGTCCCGTGCTCTCCATGCCACTGGAATCAAGCTATCCTGGCTGAAGAGGGGTGAAACCCCGAAACCGGTCCTAGAATGCTTGTTTCCAGTCCAGGGAGGACCTGGCTTGGCAGTTCGGGCTGGACTGTTCCCATGAGGCACAGGGTCAAGACTGATTTGCATATGGCTGGGTCCAAACTGGAATGGCATGGTGAGCAAAAAACGATGGATTTAGGCCCAGATCTCTGTACTGGGGTGAATGTATGACATTGTTCTGCATTCTGTCCATCAACTGTTGTTTTTGCATTTGTCACCCCGAGTGGGACGGGTATGCCCAGACGTGGGTCCCGTGCTCTCCATGCCACTGGAATCAAGCTATCCTGGCTGAAGAGGGGTGAAACCCCGAAACCGGTCCTAGAATGCTTGTTTCCAGTCCAGGGAGGACCTGGCTTGGCAGTTCGGGCTGGACTGTTCCCATGAGGCACAGGGTCAAGACTGATTTGCATATGGCTGGGTCCAAACTGGAATGGCATGGTGAGCAAAAAACGATGGATTTAGGCCCAGATCTCTGTACTGGGGTGAATGTATGACATTGTTCTGCATTCTGTCCATCAACTGTTGTTTTTGCATTTGTCACCCCGAGTGGGACGGGTATGCCCAGACGTGGGTCCCGTGCTCTCCATGCCACTGGAATCAAGCTATCCTGGCTGAAGAGGGGTGAAACCCCGAAACCGGTCCTAGAATGCTTGTTTCCAGTCCAGGGAGGACCTGGCTTGGCAGTTCGGGCTGGACTGTTCCCATGAGGCACAGGGTCAAGACTGATTTGCATATGGCTGGGTCCAAACTGGAATGGCATGGTGAGCAAAAAAGCGATGGATTTAGGCCCAGATCTCTGTACTGGGGTGAATGTATGACATTGTTCTGCATTCTGTCCATCAACTGTTGTTTTTGCATTTGTCACCCCGAGTGGGACGGGTATGCCCAGACGTGGGTCCCGTGCTCTCCATGCCACTGGAATCAAGCTATCCTGGCTGAAGAGGGTGAAACCCCGAAACCGGTCCTAGAATGCTTGTTTCCAGTCCAGGGAGGACCTGGCTTGGCAGTTCGGGCTGGACTGTTCCCATGAGGCACAGGGTCAAGACTGATTTGCATATGGCTGGGTCCAAACTGGAATGGCATGGTGAGCAAAAAACGATGGATTTAGGCCCAGATCTCTGTACTGGGGTGAATGTATGACATTGTTCTGCATTCTGTCCATCAACTGTTGTTTTTGCATTTGTCACCCGAGTGGGACGGGTATGCCCAGACGTGGGTCCCGTGCTCTCCATGCCACTGGAATCAAGCTATCCTGGCTGAAGAGGGTGAAACCCCGAAACCGGTCCTAGAATGCTTGTTTCCAGTCCAGGGAGGACCTGGCTTGGCAGTTCGGGCTGGACTGTTCCCATGAGGCACAGGGTCAAGACTGATTTGCATATGGCTGGGTCCAAACTGGAATGGCATGGTGAGCAAAAAAACGATGGATTTAGGCCCAGATCTCTGTACTGGGGTGAATGTATGACATTGTTCTGCATTCTGTCCATCAACTGTTGTTTTTTCATGGGAACAGTCCAGCACGAACTGCCAAGCCATGTCTTCCCTGGACCGGAAACAAGCATCCTAGGACCGGTTTCTGGCATTCCAGCCGTCATCAGCCAGGCTTGCTTGAATCCAGTGGCAAAGTGAGCAAGGGACCCACGTCTGGGCATACCCCCGCCAACTTAGGGCGAACAAAGCGATACAAAAGGGGATGATGGACGGAACGTTTGAGCCAATCAAACACTCACCCCCAGTCAACTGATCTGGGTTTAATCCATCATCATTCTTTAGCTCACTCCACCACCCCAGTTCAGACATGGCCATATGCAAATCAGTCTGACCCTGTGCCTCATGGGAACAGTCCAGCCCGAACTGCCAAGCCATGTCTTCCCTGGACCGGAAACAAGCATCCTAGGACCGGTTTCTGGCATTCCAGCCGTCATCAGCCAGGCTTGCTTGAATCCAGTGGCAAAGTGAGCAAGGGACCCACGTCTGGGCATACCCCGCCAACTTAGGGCGAACAAAGCGATACAAAAGGGGATGATGGACGGAACGTTTGAGCCAATCAAACACTCACCCCCAGTCAACTGATCTGGGTTTAATCCATCATCATTCTTTAGCTCACTCCACCACCCCAGTTCAGACATGGCCATATGCAAATCAGTCTGACCCTGTGCCTCATGGGAACAGTCCAGCCCGAACTGCCAAGCCATGTCTTCCCTGGACCGGAAACAAGCATCCTAGGACCGGTTTCTGGCATTCCAGCCGTCATCAGCCAGGCTTGCTTGAATCCAGTGGCAAAGTGAGCAAGGGACCCACGTCTGGGCATACCCCCGCCAACTTAGGGCGAACAAAGCGATACAAAAGGGGATGATGGACGGAACGTTTGAGCCAATCAAACACTCACCCCCAGTCAACTGATCTGGGTTTAATCCATCATCATTCTTTAGCTCACTCCACCACCCCAGTTCAGACATGGCCATATGCAAATCAGTCTGACCCTGTGCCTCATGGGAACAGTCCAGCCCGAACTGCCAAGCCATGTCTTCCCTGGACCGGAAACAAGCATCCTAGGACCGGTTTCTGGCATTCCAGCCGTCATCAGCCAGGCTTGCTTGAATCCAGTGGCAAAGTGAGCAAGGGACCCACGTCTGGGCATACCCCCGCCAACTTAGGGCGAACAAGCGATACAAAGGGGATGATGGACGGAGCGTTTGAGCCAATCAAACACTCACCCCCAGTCAACTGATCTGGGTTTAATCCATCATCATTCTTTAGCTCACTCCACCACCCCAGTTCAGACATGGCCATATGCAAATCAGTCTGACCCTGTGCCTCATGGGAACAGTCCAGCACAAAATGCCAAGCCATGTCTTCCCTGGACCGGAAACAAGCATCCTAGGACCGGTTTCTGGCATTCCAGCCGTCATCAGCCAGGCTTGCTTGAATCCAGTGGCAAAGTGAGCAAGGGACCCACGTCTGGGCATACCCCGCCAACTTAGGGCGTAACAAAGCGATACAAAGGGGATGATGGACGGAACGTTTGAGCCAATCAAACACTCACCCCCAGTCAACTGATCTGGGTTTAATCCATCATCATTCTTTAGCTCACTCCACCACCCCAGTTCAGACATGGCCATATGCAAATCAGTCTGACCCTGTGCCTCATGGGAACAGTCCAGCCCGAACTGCCAAGCCATGTCTTCCCTGGACCGGAAACAAGCATCCTAGGACCGGTTTCTGGCATTCCAGCCGTCATCAGCCAGGCTTGCTTGAATCCAGTGGCAAAGTGAGCAAGGGACCCACGTCTGGGCATACCCCGCCAACTTAGGGCGTAACAAAGCGATACAAAGGGGATGATGGACGGAGCGTTTGAGCCAATCAAACACTCACCCCCAGTCAACTGATCTGGGTTTAATCCATCATCATTCTTTAGCTCACTCCACCACCCCAGTTCAGACATGGCCATATGCAAATCAGTCTGACCCTGTGCCTCATGGGAACAGTCCAGCCCGAACTGCCAAGCCATGTCTTCCCTGGACCGGAAACAAGCATCCTAGGACCGGTTTCTGGCATTCCAGCCGTCATCAGCCAGGCTTGCTTGAATCCAGTGGCAAAGTGAGCAAGGGACCCACGTCTGGGCATACCCCGCCAACTTAGGGCGAACAAAGCGATACAAAGGGGATGATGGACGGAGCGTTTGAGCCAATCAAACACTCACCCCCAGTCAACTGATCTGGGTTTAATCCATCATCATTCTTTAGCTCACTCCACCACCCCAGTTCAGACATGGCCATATGCAAATCAGTCTGACCCTGTGCCTCATGGGAACAGTCCAGCCCGAACTGCCAAGCCATGTCTTCCCTGGACCGGAAACAAGCATCCTAGGACCGGTTTCTGGCATTCCAGCCGTCATCAGCCAGGCTTGCTTGAATCCAGTGGCAAAGTGAGCAAGGGACCCACGTCTGGGCATTTGCCACTGGATTCAAGCAAGCCTGGCTGATGACGGCTGAAATGCCAGAAACCGGTCCTAGGATGCTTGTTTCCGGTCCAGGGAAGACATGGCTTGGCAGTTCAGGCTGGACTGTTCCCATGAGGCACAGGGTCAGACTGATTTGCATATGGCCATGTCTGAACTGGGGTGGTGGAGTGAGCTAAAGAATGATGATGGATTAAACCCAGATCAGTTGACTGGGGGTGAGTGTTTGATTGGCTCAAACGTTCCGTCCATCATCCCCTTGTATCAGACTTCTGTCGCCCTAAGTTGGCGAGGATATGCCCAGACGTGGGTCCCTTGCTCACTTTGCCACTGGATTCAAGCAAGCCTGGCTGATGACGGCTGAAATGCCAGAAACCAGTCCTAGGATGCTTGTTTCCGGTCCAGGGAAGACATGGCTTGGCAGTTCGGGCTGGACTGTTCCCATGAGGCACAGGGTCAGACTGATTTGCATATGGCCATGTCTGAACTGGGGTGGTGGAGTGAGCTAAAGAATGATGATGGATTAAACCCAGATCAGTTGACTGCGGGTGAGTGTTTGACTGGCTCAAACGTTCCGTCCATCATCCCCTTTTGTATTGCTTTGGTTGCCCTAAGTTGGCGGGGTATGCCCAGACGTGGGTCCCTTGCTCACTTTGCCACTGGATTCAAGCAAGCCTGGCTGATGACGGCTGAAATTCCAGAAACCGGTCCTAGGATGCTTGTTTCCGGTCCAGGGAAGACATGGCTTGGCAGTTCGGGCTGGATTGTTCCCATGAGGCACAGGGTCAGACTGATTTGCATATGGCCATGTCTGAACTGGGGTGGTGGAGTGAGCTAAAGAATGATGATGGATTAAACCCAGATCAGTTGACTGGGGGTGAGTGTTTGATTGGCTCAAACGTTCCGTCCATCATCCCCTTTTGTATCGCTTTGGTCGCCCTAAGTTGGCGGGGGTATGCCCAGACGTGGGGCCCTTGCTCACTTTGCCCCTGGATTCAAGCAAGCCTGGCTGATGACGGCTGAAATGCCAGAAACCGGTCCTAGGATGCTTGTTTTCGGTCCAGGGAAGACATGGCTTGGCAGTTCGGGCTGGACTGTTCCCATGAGGCACAGGGTCAGACTGATTTGCATTTGGCCATGTCTGAACTGGGGTGGTGGAGTGAGCTAAAGAATGATGATGGATTAAACCCAGATCAGATGACTGGGGGTGAGTGTTTGATTGGCTCAAACGTTCCGTCCATCATCCCCTTTGTATCGCTTGGTCGCCCTAAGTTGGCGGGGTATGCCCAGACGTGGGTCCCTTGCTCACTTTGCCACTGGATTCAAGCAAGCCTGGCTGATGACGGCTGAAATGCCAGAAACCGGTCCTAGGATGCTTGTTTCCGGTCCAGGGAAGACATGGCTTGGCAGTTCGGGCTGGACTGTTCCCATGAGGCACAGGGTCAGACTGATTTGCATATGGCCATGTCTGAACTGGGGTGGTGGATTAAACCCAGATCAGTTGACTGGGGGTGAGTGTTTGATTGGCTCAAACGTTCCGTCCATCATCCCCTTTTGCATCACACAACAGAGCACTTTAATTTAAGAAAAATCTCCTGCTCTGTTTGGTGGGACTGCTTGTGGCTGCTTGAACATTTCATCTTTCGGCATGATGCCTTCTGGGGGGGGGTGCGCTCTATAGATTTCCTGTTATTCATTTATTGATTATTTTTTCGAATAGGAGGTTTTAGTCAACCTAGGGAAATTAAACTATTGATGGAATATTCGTACTTCACCTACAGGAACATCGGGCCTGACTCATAAACTTCTTAGCGTACACAAGAAGAACTGTTTAATGCAATAAATGAGTTTACATGTATTAATGTCGAGATCTAGATCTAGATTCACAGAACGAGGTTGAGCTCACATTATTACCCACAAATTGAACTTAGTGTTATGGCAATGCACTTTATATAGTAAAGAATTTAGTGCATGCAAGGGGTTTGGTCAGTATATAACGTGACATAGTATATTCAAATCGAGTTAAAGTATTCCCACCAAACAAGTATTACCCGAACCACCTGGCCTGGCTTTCAGTGGTAACGAATGGAAATATAGGCATTCATAAAAGCCAGAGATATTTCCTTTGCCAAAACTTTTTGCATGTGTTTGAAAAATTAAAGCTAATGCAAACGTATTACTGTAACAGTTACAGGGTAGTGTTTCCACAGAAAAGGGCATTTAAATGTTGTATTGTTCGTCTCCAGCAATATATGCTTCCTCTTCAAGGCCATTGCATATTTTTCCTTCACCATCAAGATAGCTCAGTGAGTTCAACGTTTGCCGCACAAAATACATTAATGTAAACGTCAGAGTTCATATCATTATAAAGGAAATTCAGCCTTTCATTCTTCCAAAGAAAGTGAATCAAGTATCTTAAATTAGGCAATGGGGTATGTTCAATTCCACAAGATGTACAAACAACACTGCCTGCATTTAGTGGCATAACGACATGAGTATGATACATAGCCCTATACAAAACAGGTTGGTATTCCTTTTATTATTATTAAGGTGACAAGAACAGAAAGAACAGGCCCGAGCACAGGATAGGCGCTTTGACTCACTCATACAAATACATGAGCAATGCAGGAAGAAACATCAATTTATGGGGCATATGTACAAAGAAATTTCAGAGTGCAGAGCTGCACCAAATTTGGCAGCGCTTGCGCTCCGAAATGTCCAAAACGCAGGGAAGCAACGTATTTATAACAATACGGCCGCCGTATTTATAACAATACGGCGCACCCCTGTGTTTTTCCTAGCGCTAAAATTAGCTGCCTAGCGCCAACGCAGGCACCTTTGCACCATAGTGCGAGGGTGCCTGCGTTGCAGGAAATGATTGTTTATGTGCAGCAAGGTGTCCCTTCATGCACATAAACAATCCATAATGGTGATTTGTTACTTTTATGTGTGATGCTTTCTGCAAATCATCAGTATTTAATGATTGTTTATGTGTAGGAAGGGACACCTTCCTGCACATAAACAATCTTTCATGGCATTTTGCTCTTTCTATGTGTGCTGCAGCAAAAATGAGGAGAAATTAAAGTATTTCTCCTTGTTGCGCCATTCTAACACCTGCTTTTGTATGGCATTAGTTTTTGACTCTGCCTCAGATTTACACCTCCTTGTAATGGAGCAGCGTCAAAAAGCAATGAGTGTTGCGGTGGAATGCCCACAGCAGCACCCATTGAACGCCCCTTTCACGCAGATACCTGCGTGAAAGGGTAACATATTTACAAAGTGACGTTAAGCCACAAAAAGTGGCTTAATGCCACTTTGTAAATATGGTGCAGGGAATAGCGCCACCGGAGCCTCAAAAATAGATGTTGCTCAGTGGCCCTAGGGGCTTGTACATATGCCCCTATGTCTTCCCCCAAAGAGCTTGCATCATCTCCAGTGGCTTAACGCCACTTTGTAAATACGGTGCAGGGCATAGCGCCACCGGAGCCTCAAAAATAGGTGTTGCTCAGTGGCCCTAGGGGCTTGTACATATGCCCCTATGTCTTCCCCCAAAGAGCTTGCATCATCTCCAGTGGCTTAACGCCACTTTGTAAACATGGTGCAGGGCATAGCTCCACCGGAGCCTCAAAAGAGGTGTCGCTCAGTGGCCCTAGCAGCTTGTACATCTACCCCTAAGTCTTCCCCCAAAGGGCTTGCATCATCTCCAGTGTTAAAAGAGGAAGGAAGACGACCATGCGCCTTTGTATGCAAGTCTCTGTTACCGTGGGAAAGCCAGCCCAAATATATAAAATAACATAAATAATGGGGCGAGAATGAAATATGTTTGATGCCACATAACAGATGCAATACAAACAAATGTTTATTTCCTCTTCCCGGTGCTGTTTTTGCATATATATTGGGGGACTAATTTAAGCTGGATAGTTGTCCTCTAACAATATATTTCCACTGTCTGCTAAAGACCACTGTTGGAAAGTGGATTATTAGTAGGGGCAAATATATATCTGCCACTGGCAGTAAGGCCACTAACACAGTATAGGGGTCAGAATAGGTCTTAGAAAATTATTCCCATGCTCAACCCTTGGTAGCTTGGCTGTGAGCAGGCAGGCTTAACTTCAAAGACAGGTAGGTAAAGCATTTAAAAACACCAATTCAGTAAATAATTAGGACACAATGCACAATAAAAATCCAACACCAATTTATAAACATAGGAACTATTTTTATCTTAAAAATGACAACAAAACAACAAAAATCCAATGTAGGGAACCGGAGTTATGAATTTTCAAAGATTTAGCATTATCTAGCACATAGAAAACTATAGCGTCTTATCAGGACATCTGGTCGCGATAGACCGTGTCAAAGTTTCAGGCCGACCGCGATGGAGCCCTGTGCGGCTACCCCTTGCGGTAGGTCTCGGTCAAAGTTTTTACCTTCTGACTTAGAAACTTTTCTGGAGCTTTTCTTCCCGGAGTCTCTCAAAGCTCTCAGCCAGTCCAGATTCGGTGAGGGTTTGCTGGATTGCCTTGCGACGAGCTCCCAGTCAAACTTATGGAAGTCCAACATCCAGAGGGTTCCAGCGGGATGAACCAAGGATCCATGAGGACATGAGTATGATATATAGCCCTATACAAAACAGGCAGGCGGCTTGGCTGCCGCGGTTGCTCTTAGTCACCTTTTCTTCGTTTGGACTTAGAAACTTTTACGGAGCTTTTACTCACTAGGTCCCTCAATGCTCATCACCAGGCCGGATTCGGTGAAGGTTCGCCGGCTTCGGATTTCACCTACTCCTGGTCAAACTCTGGAAGTAGGTCCTACAGAGCTTTTCAGCAGGACAAATCTAGACGGCAGGCCGACTTGCGGTTGAAGGCAGGCGACTTGGCTGGCGAGGTTGAGTCGGTCCCCTTATGGAGCTTTTTTCCAAAGTTGCTCCAAAGTTCTCCAAACCTATGGAACTACTTCCTGAAGTTCCCCAAAGTGTCTCAAACTCACTCCAAGGGTCTGGAATCCCCAAGATGGTCCTTGAAAGTTGAGGACTTCAGTTCCCACAATCCACTTGGACAAAACCCTTAGAAATCCACTGGTAGTTCTCCAGGTTGAGGATTCTTGGTGGTGATGTTCCAGGTGAGCTCTGTTAACCTGTAGCTTGCAGGGAGTCCACTCTTTAGTCCTTTTATAGCAAGTCCACAGGGCTGTAGTTCCAGATGGTGCAGAAGGTGCAATCTTCAGAGTGCAGGCCTTAGGAAATGCACATCAAACTTCTCAGCATGGCCCTTCTTGCTTTCTTAGGTTTCAAGCAGAAGATCTGAGAGGCTCTGCCCCTCTCAGATACTTATTGCAAGTTCTCTGGGTCAAGCAGGAGGTAACTCCTGCCCAATGGGGTGTAGGGTACTGCCCCAAGGTATGACCACTTCCTGCAGAGTGTGGCACTATTTTGTTCCAGAGTGCACCAATTCTTCCAAATTCATACATTTTATAAGTACTCTGCCTATATTTACAGGACCCCCACCCCTGGAACACCTAGGGGAGACTTTAGGGGTTATGAATATGTAGAAATATTGAAGATCCTCCCTCCACAGTGCTCCTAGCACCAAAGTCGATTTTGGGCAGCACTTTATCACAATGTGGGGAGTGAAAAGTGCAATTCCACTTAACCCAGGGCATATACAACTCATTTTATAAGGGTCCTCCTTATATATACCTGACCCCCCACCCCTGGGAAACCCCTGGGAAACCTAGGGGAGACCCTGGTACCTAATATGCCCAAACATTGTAGGTTATCCATTTATAAGTCGAGTTTGGGCACAATTTACTTTTTAAAAGCAGTCCTGCAACACAGGGCTACTTTTAAACTGACCTCAGGCTCAGCAGTGCACAGTGCAAGTGCAGAAAGGGCTGCTGGCCTCTAAACTGCCATTCCCTATTATATGCTAGGGACTTAGAGGTAGTTTCAATCCCCCTGCCCTATTATGTTATTATGTACTAGGGCCTTACAGGGTAGGTCATGCCAATTGCAGGGGTACCCCAAACCATAGTGCACCTAGTATTTGTAGGTGTTTGCACTGTATTCTAAGTGCCTCTTGCAGCATAACACTGGCCCTGGGCCTGGTTAGGCAGAGCCCCGGGTCAGTCAGAGTCAGTTACCACCATTACCAGTCAGCAAAAAGTTGGGGGTGTGCCCAGGGCACAGGATGACTTTGCAACAACCACTATTCACCGATGTTTGACTGCACTTCATAGCCTTGCTTCTGCGTCTGTAGGTGGTATGTACACAAATGTTGGTGCTCTTTAGAAGGTCTTGTGGCAGCGTGGGGTGCTAACAGTCCGAAAGTGATATAAAGAAAGGTCTGCAAAATTCTGTACTTTGCCCTTGGGCAGTAAATGCGACCTAACGGGTTGTTTAAATGATACAGGCAATTCAGAAACACTAATAAAAAAAAGAAATATTTAAATGAACCATGGTATCAGGCATCAAGGTCCCACATGAGAAGACCTTTTCGGTGTTAATCACCCCTATCGGCTCAGCAGTAATCTTCAGTCGCCCAGGGTTCCATGGCCGTATCCCGCTCAGACCATGACTCAATACAGCATTCCATCGCATAAAGACTACTGGGTAATCAACTTTAACTTACCTGCAAATGTAAATGTGCTTGCTGGCTGTTCCATTTTTATCTTATGTACCCCATGTGTCTGTACACCGAAACCTAGCAACTGGAAGTTCCTGAGTACCGAGACGCCAATTTAGACATACCCTTGTATTTCTTTTCTTCCCCTTCCCACAAGCTCCAGAGCTGTGTGCTCAAATTTTGTATCTGAATGTTCCACTAGGACATTTTGTATTTTAAACTGGGTTGATATATTTTTTTAAGGTTTTTTTCATTTTTTAAATGTATTATTTCACAAAGAACAATTTGGATTTCAGGAGTTGGCATTAAATTGTAGGATTTCTTTGTAGTCAAGGCTGGTGCATGTTGCCATTCCACGTTCTCAACTCAGATAGTGGGGCAATTAGAAAACACAAAGGAAAGTGTCATTCTTGTTTGTCTGCATTTCACCATTCATTCAGCTTTCAGCTCCCAGTCGAAATCGAGGAACACCTCTTCTTTTCTCTCTTTGGTCCATTTGCTATTGTGTTTTGACCAAAACATTTCTTTTTCCGAATGGTGCCAAGACACTCATCATATCCCGTTATGTTATGCTCCACCTTTACTCGCAATTTTCCATTTAACCCCTTCGCTGCTAGGCCTTTTCCCCTCCTGTGCTAAGCCTTTTTTTGGCTATTTGGGGTAGTGCGCGCTTAGGCCCCTGTAACTTTTTGACCACATAAGGTATCCATGCCAAATTTGCGTCCTTTTTTTCTAACATCATGGGGATTGTAAAGGTACCCAGGGTTTGTGGACTCCCCTGGAGGGGACCCAGAAATTAGTCAAAATACAGCTAAATTCTTTTTTTTTTTGGAAAAATGCGAAAAAAGGGCTACAGATGAAAGCGTCTTGATTCTTCGCTGCAAATGGCATCAAAAAAGGGGTTGTGGGGATGAAATCACCATCTTCCCAGCTTTCAGGGACAAGCAGACTTTTGTCAGAAAACTAACTTTTTTTACACAGTTTTGGCATTTTTCTGGGACATAGCCTATTTTTGCTATTTTTTGTGCTTTCAACCTCCTTCCAGTTAATGGTAGAAATGGGTATGAAACCAATAATGGATCCTGGAAAGCCATACATTTCTGAAAAGTAGACAAAATTCTGAATTCATCAAGGGGTCATTTGTGTAGATCCTTAAAGTTTTCCTTATAGAAACTAACAGTTAAATAAAGGAAAAATTGAAAATTAGTTGAAAAAAACAGCCATTTGTGTCAACGTTTTCACCTGTAACTTCTTCTAATTATGACAGCTATTTGAAGGCAATATACCGTTATATCCGCTGGTTGTGGGGATATATAGGACTTGTAGGTTCACCAAGAACCCGACGAACCCAGAGCCAATAATTGAGCAACATCTTGCAATGATTTTTTTTAAGTACCGGGTATATAGCAATTATTTTGGGAAAATGTATACATGGAAAAATTGTTATGAAAGACACCTATGTATTTCTGAAATGGGAACAAAATGTAGATTTTAGAAACAGTAGATATTTGCACATTTCCGAAATTGGGAGTACCCATACTAGCATGAGAATTATAGGTCATTTTTCAAAATGACTTATTTTTTACACATTGTCTTTCATTTGGAAGGCAGAAATGCATCGAAAGTCAATAGGTAATAACAGTTGCTCTACAATTCTGTGTTACCCTAAAACTCCCGATAAAAATGGTACCTCACTTGTGTGGGTAGCCCTTGTGCCCACAACAGGAAATGGCTGAAAATGCAACGTGGACGTACCACATTTTCACAATGAAAAATGACCCTTTTTTTGCAAAGTGCCTAGGTGTAGTTTTTGAACCCTAGCTCTGCCGGCACCTATGGAAACCTAGCAAACCTATACATTTTTGAAAACTAGACACCCAGGGGAATCCAGGATGGGGTGACTTGACTGCCTCCCACCAGGTTCTGTTACCCAGAATCCCTTGCAAACATAAAAAATTGTCAAAAAAAACACATTTTCCCCACATTTCTGTGGTGGAAAGTTCTGGAATCTGTGTGGATCCACAAATTTCCACCCACCCCGCGTTCCCCAAAGTCTTACGAGAAAAATGGTACCTCACTTGTGTGGGTCGGCCTAGTGCCTGCGACAGGAAACGGCGCAAAACGCAACATGGTCACACCTCAATTTCGCAGTGAAAAATGACCCTTTTTGGCAAAGTGCCTAGCTGTAGTTTTTGAACCCTAGCTCTGCCGGCACCTAGGGAAACCTAGCAAACCTATACATTTTTGAAAACTAGACACCCAGGGGAATCCAGGATGGGGTGACTTGACTGCCTCCCACCAGGTTCTGTTACCCAGAATCCCTTGCAAACATAAAAAATTGTCAAAAAAAACACATTTTCCCCACATTTCTGTGGTGGAAAGTTCTGGAATCTGCGTGGATCCACAAATTTCCACCCACCCCGCGTTCCCCAAAGTCTTACGAGAAAAATGGTACCTCACTTGTGTGGGTCGGCCTAGTGCCTGCGACAGGAAACTGCGCAAAACGCGACGTGGTCACACCTCAATTTCGCAGTGAAAAATGACCCTTTTTTGGCAAAGTGCCTAGCTGTAGTTTTTGAACCCTAGCTCTGCCGGCACCTAGGGAAACCTAGCAAACCTATACATTTTTGAAAACTAGACACCCAGGGGAATCCAGGATGGGGTGACTGGACTGCCTCCCACCAGGTTCTGTTACCCAGAATCCCTTGCAAACCTAAAAATTATCAAAAAACCACATTTTCCCCACATTTCTGTGGTGGAAAGTTCTGGAATCTGCGTGGATCCACAAATTTCCACCCACCCCGCGTTCCCCAAAGTCTTCTGAGAAAAATGGTACCTCACTTGTGTGGGTCGGCCTAGTGCCCGCGACAGGAAACGGCGCAAAACGCTACGTGGTCACACCTCAATTTCGCAGTGAAAAATGACCCTTTTTTGGCAAAGTGCCTAGCTGTAGTTTTTGAACCCTACCTCTGCCGGCACCTAGGGAAACCTAGGAAACCTATACATTTTTGAAAACTAGACAACCAGGGGAATCCAGGATGGGGTGACTTGACTGCCTCCCACCAGGTTCTGTTACCCAGAATCCCTTGCAAACATAAAAAATTGTCCAAAAAAACACATTTTCCCCACATTTCTGTGGTGGAAAGTTCTGGAATCTGCGTGGATCCACAAATTTCCACCCACCCCGCGTTCCCCAAAGTCTTACGAGAAAAATGGTACCTCACTTGTGTGGGTCGGCCTAGTGCCTGCGACAGGTAACGGCGCAAAACGCAACGTGGTCACACCTCAATTTCGCAGTGAAAAATGACCCTTTTTTTGCAAAGTGCCTAGCTGTAGTTTTTGAACCCTACCTCTGCCGGCACCTAGGGAAACCTAGCAAACCTATACATTTTTTAAAACAAGACACCCAGGGGAATCCAGGATGGGGTGACTGGACTGCCTCCCACCAGGTTCTGTTACCCAGAATCCCTTGCAAACATAAAAAATTGTCAACAAAACCACATTTTCCCCACATTTCTGTGGTGGAAAGTTCTGGAATCTGCGTGGATCCACAAATTTCCACCCACCCCGCGTTCCCCAAAGTCTTACGAGAAAAATGGATACCTCACTTGTGTGGGTCGGCCTACTGCCTGCGACAGGAAACGGCGCAAAATGCAACGTGGTCACACCTCAATTTCGCAGTGAAAAATGACCTTTTTTTTGCAAAGTGCCTAGCTGTAGTTTTTGAACCCTACCTCTGCCGGCACCTAGGGAAACCTAGCAAACCTATACATTTTTGAAAACTAGACACCCAGGGGAATCCAGGATGGGGTGACTTGACTGCCTCCCACCAGGTTCTGTTACCCAGAATCCCTTGCAAACATAACAAATTGTCAAAAAAAACACATTTTCCGCACATTTCTGTGGTGGAAAGTTCTGGAATCTGCGTGGATCCACAAATTTCCACCCACCCCGCGTTCCCCAAAGTCTTACGAGAAAAATGGTACCTCACTTGTGTGGGTCGGCCTAGTGCCTGCGACAGGAAACGGTGCAAAACACAACGTGGTCACACCTCAATTTCGCAGTGAAAAATGACCCTTTTTTGGCAAAGTGCCTAGCTGTAGTTTTTTAACCCTACCTCTGCCGGCACCTAGGGAAACCTAGCAAACCTATACATTTTTGAAAACTAGACATCCAGGGGAATCCAGGATGGGGTGACTGGACTGTCTCCCACCAGGTTCTGTTACCCAGAATCCCTTGCAAACATAAAAAATTGTCAAAAAAAACACATTTTCCCCACATTTCTGTGGTGGAAAGTTCTGGAATCTGCGTGGATCCACAAATTTCCACCCACCCCGCGTTCCCCAAAGTCTTACGAGAAAAATGGTACCTCACTTGTGTGGGTCGGCCTAGTGCCTGCGACAGGAAACGGCGCAAAACGCAACATGGTCACACCTCAATTTCGCAGTGAAAAATGACCCTTTTTTGGCAAAGTGCCTAGCTGTAGTTTTTTAACCCTACCTCTGCCGGCACCTAGGGAAACCTAGCAAACCTATACATTTTTGAAAACTAGACACCCAGGGGAATGCAGGATGGGGTGACTTGACTGCCTCCCACCAGGTTCTGTTACCCAGAATCCCTTGCAAACATAAAAAATTGTCAAAAAAAACACATTTTCCCCACATTTCTGTGGTGGAAAGTTCTGGAATCTGCGTGGATCCACAAATTTCCACCCACCCCGCGTTTCCCAAAGTCTTACGAGAAAAATGGTACCTCACTTGTGTGGGTCGGCCTAGTGCCTGCGACAGGAAACGGCACAAAACGCAACGTGGTCACACCTCAATTTCGCAGTGAAAAATGACCCTTTTTTGGCAAAGTGCCTAGCTGTAGTTTTTAACCCTACCTCTGCCGGCACCTAGGGAAACCTAGCAAACCTATACATTTTTGAAAACTAGACACCCAGGGGAATCCAGTATGGGGTGACTTGACTGCCTCCCACCAGGTTCTGTTACCCAGAATCCCTTGCAAACATAAATAATTGTCAAAAAAACACATTTTCCCCACATTTCTGTGGTGGAAAGTTCTGGAATCTGCGTGGATCCACAAATTTCCACCCACCCCGCGTTCCCCAAAGTCTTACGAGAAAAATGGTACCTCACTTGTGTGGGTCGGCCTAGTGCCTGCGACAGGAAACGGCGCAGAACGCAACGTGGTCACACCTCAATTTCGCAGTGAAAAATGACCCTTTTTTGGCAAAGTGCCTAGCTGTAGTTTTTTAACCCTACCACTGCCGGCAACTAGGGAAACCTAGCAAACCTATACATTTTTGAAAACTAGACACCCAGGGGAATCCAGGATGGGGTGACTTGACTGCCTCCCACCAGGTTCTGTTACCCAGAATCCCTTGCAAACATAAAAAATTGTCAAAAAAACCACATTTTCCCCACATTTCTGTGGTGGAAAGTTCTGGAATCTGCGTTGATCCACAAATTTCCACCCACCCCGCGTTCCCCAAAGTCTTACGAGAAAAATGGTACATCACTTGTGTGGGTCGGCCTAGTGCCTGTGATAGGAAACGGCGCAAAACGCAACGTGGTCACACCTCAATTTCGCAGTGAAAAATGACCCTTTTTGGCAAAGTGCCTAGCTGTAGTTTTTTAACCCTACCTCTGCCGGCACCTAGGGAAACCTAGCGAACCTATACATTTTTGAAAACTAGACACCCAGGGGAATCCAGGATGGGGTGAATTGACTGCCTCCCCCCAGGTTCTGTTACCCAGAATCCCTTGCAAACATAAAAAATTGTCAAAAAAACTACATTTTCCCCACATTTCTGTGGTGGAAAGTTCTGGAATCTGCGTGGATCCACAAATTTCCACCCACCCAGCGTTCCCCAAAGTCTTACGAGAAAAATGGTACCTCACTTGTGTGGGTCGGCCTAGTGCCTGCGACAGTAAACGGCGCAAAACGCAACGTGGTCACACCTCAATTTCGCAGTGAAAAATGACCCTTTTTTGGCAAAGTGCCTAGCTGTAGTTTTTTAACCCTACCTCTGCCGGCACCTAGGGAAACCTATCAAACCTATACATTTTTGAAAACTAGACACCCAGGGGAATCCAGGATGGGGTGACTTGACTGCCTCCCACCAGGTTCTGTTACCCAGAATCCCTTGCAAACATAAAGAATTGTCATAAAAACCACATTTTCCGCACATTTCTGTGGTGAAAAGTTCTGGAATCTGCGTGGATCCACAAATTTCCACCCACCCCGGGTTCCCCAAAGTCTTACGAGAAAAATGGTACCTCACTTGTGTGGGTCGGCCTAGTGCCTGCGACAGGAAACGGCGCAAAACGCAACGTGGTCACACCTCAATTTCGCAGTGAAAAATGACCCTTTTTTGGCAAAGTGCCTAGCTGTAGTTTGTGAACCCTAGCTCTGCCAGCACCTAGGGAAACCTACCAAACACACACATTTCTGAAAAGTAGACACCTGGGGGCTTCCAGGGAGGTATGGCTTGCGTGGATCCCCCAACATTTCCTTACCCAGAATCCCCTGCAAACCTCAATTTTAGCTGAAAAAATCACTTTTTCACACATTTTTGTGTGGGAAAGTGTGGCATCACTGGCCTCACACAAATTTCCTACCACCCAGCGTTCCCCCAGGTCTCCCGATAAAAATGGTGCCTCACTTGTGTGGGAGGCCCAAGTACCCGCGACAGGCAAGGGCCCACAACGTATCGAGGCGACCTCAAAATGGCCTTTCACAAAACCACCTGGTTTTGCAAGGGGGTCACCTGGGTTTTGGCCCTGTGCTCGGCGGCCATCTAGGGAAACCTACCAAACCCACACATTTCTGAAAAGTAGACACCCGGGGGCTTCCAGGGAGGTATGGCTTGCATGGATCCCCTAACGTTTCCTACCCAGAATCCCCTGCAAACCTCAATTTTAGCTGAAAAAATCACTTTTTCACACATTTTTGTGTGGGAAAGTGTGGCATCACTGGCCTCACACAAATTTCCTACCACCCAGCGTTCCCCCAGGTCTCCCGATAAAAATGGTGCCTCACTTGTGTGGGAGGCCCAAGTACCCGCGACAGGCAAGGGCCCACAACGTAGTGAGGCGACCTCAAAATTGCCTATCTCAAAACCACCTGGTTTTGCAAGGGAGTCACCTGGGTTTTGGCTCCGTGCTCGGCGGTCCATCTAGGGAAACCTACCAAACCACACATTTCTGAAAAGTAGACACCCGGGGGCTTCCAGGGAGGTATGGCTTGCGTGGATCCCCAACGTTTCCTTACCAGAATCCCTGCAAACCTCAATTTTAGCTGAAAAAATCACTTTTTTCACACATTTTTGTGTGGGAAAGTGTGGCATCACTGGCCTCACACAAATTTCCTACCACCCAGCTTCCCCCAGGTCTCCCGATAAAAATGGTGCCTCACTGTGTGGGAGGCCCAAGTACCCGCGACAGGCAAGGGCCCACAACGTATTGAGGCGACCTCAAAATGGCCTTTCACAAAACCACCTGGTTTTGAAAGGGGTCACCTGGGTTTTGGCCCTGTGCTCGGCGGCCATCTAGGGAAACCTACCAAACCCACACATTTCTGAAAAGTAGACACCCGGGGCTTCCAGGGAGGTATGGCTTGCGTGGATCCCCCAACGTTTCCTTACCCAGAATCCCTGCAAACCTCAATTTTAGCTGAAAAAATCACTTTTTTCACACATTTTTGTGTGGGAAAGTGTGGCATCACTGGCCTCACACAAATTTCCTACCACCCAGCGTTCCCCCAGGTCTCCCGATAAAAATGATGCCTCACTTGTGTGGGAGGCCCAAGTACCCGCGACAGGCAAGGGCCCACAACGTATTGAGGCGACCTCAAAATGGCCTTTCACAAAACCACCTGGTTTTGCAAGGAGTCACCTGGGTTTTGGCCCTGTGCTCGGCGGCCATCTAGGGAAACCTACCAAACCCACACATTTCTGAAAAGTAAACACTCGGGGCTTCCAGGGAGGTATGGCTTGCGTGGATCCCCCAACGTTTCCTTACCCAGAATCCCCTGCAAACCTCAATTTTAGCTGAAAAAATCACTTTTTTCACACATTTTTGTGTGGGAAAGTGTGGCATCACTGGCCTCACACAAATTTCCTACCACCCAGCGTTCCCCCAGGTCTCCCGATAAAAATGGTGCCTCACTTGTGTGGGAGGCCCAAGTACCCGCGACATGCAAGGACACAAAACGTTTTGAGGCAACATCAACATTGCCTATCAAAAAATGTTTTGGGCCCTTGCCTGTCGTGGGTACTTGGGCCTCCCACACAAGTGAAGCACCATTTTTATCGGGAGACCTGGGGGAACGCTGGGTGGTAGGAAATTTGTGTGAGGCCAGTGATGCCACACTTTCCCACACAAAAATGTGTGAAAAAGTGATTTTCTTCAGCTAAAATTGAGGTTTGCAGGGATTCTGGGTAAGGAAACGTTGGGGGATCCACGCAAGCCATACCTCCCTGGAAGCCCCCGGGTGTCTACTCTTCAGAAATGTGTGGGTTTGGTAGGTTTCCTAGATGGCCGCCGAGCACGGGGCCAAAACCCAGGTGACTCCCTTGCAAAACCAGGTGGTTTTGTGAAAGGCCATTTTGAGGTCGCCTCACTACGTTGTGGGCTCTTGCCTGTCGCGGGTACTTGGGCCTCCCACACAAGTGAGGCACCATTTTTATCGGGAGACCTGGGGGAACGCTGGGTGGTAGGAAATTTGTGTGAGGCCAGTGATGCCACACTTTCCCACACAAAAATGTGTGAACAAAGTGATTTTTTCAGCTAAAATTGAGGTTTGCAGGGGATTCTGGGTAAGGAAACGTTGGGGGATCCACGCAAGCCATACCTCCATGGAAGCCCCGGGTGTCTACTTTTCAGAAATGTGTGGGTTTGGTAGCTTTCCCTAGATGGCCGCCGAGCACGGGGCCAAAAACCCAGGTGACTCCCTTGCAAAACCAGGTGGTTTTGTGAAAGGCCATTTTGAGGTTGCCTCACTACGTTGTGGGCCCTTGCCTGTCGCGGGTACTTGGGCCTCCCACACAAGTGAGGCACCATTTTTATCGGGAGACCTGGGGGAACGCTGGGTGGTAGGAAATTTGTGTGAGGCCAGTGATGCCACACTTTCCCACACAAAAATGTGTGAAAAAAGTGATTTTTTCAGCTAAAATTGAGGTTTGCAGGGGATTCTGGTAAGGAAACGTTGGGGGATCCACGCAAGCCATACCTCCCTGGAAGCCCCCGGGTGTCTACTTTTCAGAAATGTGTGGGTTTGGTAGCTTTCCCTAGATGGCCGCCGAGCACGGGGCCAAAAACCCAGGTGACCCCCCTTGCAAAACCAGGTGGTTTTGTGAAAGGCCATTTTGAGGTCGCCTCACTACGTTGTGGGCCCTTGCCTGTCGCGGGTACTTGGGCCTCCCACACAAGTGAGGCACCATTTTTATCGGGAGACCTGGGGGAACGCTGGGTGGTAGGAAATTTGTGTGAGGCCAGTGATGCCACACTTTCCCACACAAAAATGTGTGAAAAAAGTGATTTTTTCAGCTAAAATTGAGGTTTGCAGGGGATTCTAGGTAAGGAAACGTTGGGGGATCCACGCAAGCCATACCTCCCTGGAAGCCCCCGGGTGTCTACTTTTCAGAAATGTGTGGGTTTGGTAGGTTTCCCTAGATGGCCGCTGAGCACGGGGCCAAAACCCAGGTGACCCTCCTTGCAAAACCAGGTGGTTTTGTGAAAGGCCATTTTGAGGTCGCCTCACTACGTTGTGGGCCCTTGCCTGTCGCGGGTACTTGGGCCTCCCACACAAGTGAGGCACCATTTTTATCGGGAGACCTGGGGGAACGCTGGGTGGTAGGAAATTTGTGTGAGGCCAGTGATGCCACACTTTCCCACACAAAAATGTGTGAAAAAAGTGATTTTTTCAGCTAAAATTGAGGTTTGCAGGGATTCTGGGTAAGGAAACGTTGGGGGATCCACGCAAGCCATACCTCCCTGGAAGCCCCCGGGTGTCTACTTTTCAGAAATGTGTGGGTTTGGTAGGTTTCCCTAGATGGCCGCCGAGCACGGGGCCAAAAACCCAGGTGACCCCCTTGCAAAACCAGGTGGTTTTGAGATAGGCCATTTTGAGGTCGCCTCACTACGTTGTGGGCCCTTGCCTGTCGCGGGTACTTGGGCCTCCCACACAAGTGAGGCACCATTTTTATCGGGAGACCTGGGGGAACGCTGGGTGGTAGGAAATTTGTGTGAGGCCAGTGATGCCACACTTTCCCACACAAAAATGTGTGAAAAAAGTGATTTTTTTCAGCTAAAATTGAGGTTTGCAGGGGATTCTGGGTAAGGAAACGTTGGGGGATCCACGCAAGCCATACCTCCCTGGAAGCCCCCGGGTGTCTACTTTTCAGAAATGTGTGGGTTTGGTAGGTTTACCTATGTGGCCGCCGAGCCCCGGGCCAAAAACCCAGGTGACCCCCTTGCAAAACCAGGTCATTTTGAGATAATGTGTTGTTTATTTCTGCAGCGTGAAAATTTTGGCACAATATTGCAAGGAAAATGTGACAGACATTTTGAGGTTTGCAGGACATTGTGGGTACCATAACTTGTTGGGATCCACAAGAGAGATATCACCATGTACTCCCATGGGTGTTTCGTTTACGACAATATCTACAGTTGGTAGGTTATTCTTAGACGGAATGTACACCTTGGCAGACAGACTAAAAAGACAAAGATTACTGCACAGCCATCTATTCCTCAAGCACACACACATACTGGTTGGATTTGGCACGAGGGCAAGTGATGGTTCAGTATATACAATTTTATTAACAAGAGATTTCACAAAAATGAAATGCACTGTCAATAATTGAAAGGACAAAAACGGAACCAGTGACTCGCAGCTCGTGAGCTGTAAAGCCACGTCAAGGCCCCAACCGCTTTACAGGCCATTCACACACCTTTCATACGTGATACACACAAGACCATTCACACCCCCAGGCACGAAACAAACACATTACAACATTCACAAAAAGGGACAAGGTACACCCTGCTTGAGAAAGACAAAAAAAAATATTACTGCACAGCCATCTAATCCTCAAGCACACACACACATACTGGTTGGATTTGGCACGAGGGTGAGTGATGGTTCAGTATATACAATTGTATTAACAAGTGATTTCACAAAAATGAAATGCACTGTTAATAATTGAAAGGACGAGAAACTGAACCATTGACTCACAGCTCGTGAGCTGTAAAGCCACGACAAGGCACCAACCTCTTTACAGGCCATTCATACACCTTTCATACGTGTGACAAATACAAAACCATTCACACCACCAGCCGCGGGCCCATCACATTACAACACTCACACCAGCAGACAGCGCCATTCAAGGGCCCATCACTTTCACACGCCCACATTCCTAACACAGCAACCACACAAGCTGATGGATTGCGTGGAGTGTCGCTCGGCTAGCAGTGTGTGTAGTGACCAGCAGCAAGTCACTACTCACACACTGCCAGCCGAGCGCCAGTCCACGCACACCGCCAGCCAAGCGCCACTCCACGCACACCGCCAGCCAAGCGCCACTCCACGCACACCGCCAGCCAAGCGCCACTCCACGCACACCGCCAGCCTAGCACCACTCCACGCACACCGCCAGCCAAGCGCCACTCCACGCACACCGCCAGCCAAGCACCACTCCACGCACACCGCCAGCCAAGAGCCACTCCCCGCACACCGCCAGCCAAGCGCCACTCCACGCACACCGCCAGCCAAGCACCAGCCTACACACACCACCATCACATTTAGGATTTTTTTATACAAAAAAGAAAACACAAACAAATTGCAAATAGATACAAATCTACTAACACAAAATCAGAAACTAAATACATTGCACTAATGCCAACCTTGAAACAGAACAACAATTCTTAAACATTACAGACCAGGCAGTTCACTTTACCACTCATGGTTGCTCCCAATAATTCTTTTGCTTGTGGTACGCTCTATAACAAGCAGGCACACACAGCCCAGGGTTAGAAGGACACTCAGGGCAGTACATACGAGTCTCCTTCCGCGTACCTCTTCGCCAACAGACTCTACATCTCCTAGTGGGAAAGTCTTTTGAGGGTGTAGGAGGAATGTGATCAGGAAAGTGGCGATCTTTCAATCGAGCCACATCCTCCACCACTCCAACTCTAGGAACACTTGCCTGTTCCACAACAACAAGGCTGCCTATGACAGACTCCTGAAACTGAACAAAAGTCAACTTTGACGCAGGAGAACACTCCTTGAACACAACAAAAGCATTGAAAGTTGCTAAATTGAAGAGATGGATGGCCAACTTCTTATACCAAATGTAAGACTTACGAATAGCAGTGTAAGGTTCCAACCTCTGATCTACTCTATCAACACCACCCATGTGCTTATTGTAGTCTAAAATGCACACAGGTTTGCGCACTTCAGCAATCTGACCCCAAACAGCCACAGGTGAAGTACTCACATCATGGATGGTAGTCAGCATGTACACATCCCTCCTGTCCACAAATTTCACAGCTAGCAGTTCCTCACTACGCAAGGCACTGCACTGTCCCCTCTGAAGTTTTTTGCAAACAAGCTCTTTTGGATAACCTTTACGGTTAGAGCGGATTGTGCCACAAGCAAAAGTGTCCACTTTGAACAATTCCTTAAACAATTGCACAGCAGTGTAGAAGTTATCAAGGTACAAATGGTGGCCTCTGTTAAACAGTCCTCTAGCAAGATCCCACACAATTTTCTCTGAAACTCCAAAAGTGGACGGACAACCAGGGGGGTCAATAGTGGAATCCCTACCAGTGTACACACGCAAATTAAAAACATATCCTGTCCTACTCTCAGACAACATATACAGCTTAATTCCATAGCGTGCCCTCTTGCTAGGAATGTACTGCCTAAAAACCAAACGGCCCTTGAACAGGACCAAAGACTCATCAATAGATATTTCTTTCCCTGGAGTATAGATCACTGAAAATCGATCTACAAAGTGATCAAGAACAGGCCGAATCTTAAAAAGACGGTCACATTCAGGGTGATCTCGTGGCAACGCCAAACCATTATCAACAAAATGCAGCATCCGAAGCAAAAGTAAATACCGATCACGAGTCATAACTGCAGGAAATATGGCCGTTGCCATCAAGGGACTGGTAGACCAATATGAACCCATGGACGGCTTCCTTATCAAACCCATCAAAAAAGTCAAACCCAAAAACTTCTTCATCTCTTCCAGATTTGTGGGACTCCACCGGGTAGCTCTAGAATGGGGCCTAAGTCTGGCACTGTTGTCCCTCAAAAACTGTTCAGCATACAAATTAGTCTGCTCAACAATCTCACCCAAAAATACATCATCCATAAACAACTGAAAATACTGTATAGGCAAATAATGTTCACAATCCACTCTACACCCTGCATAACCACTAAAGGCAGGCAACACCGGCTGCACCATGTTTGGATCAACCCAGAGTCCAGCACTTCCAGTAGGAAGCCTAGCAGCCCCAGGCTGCAATCCAGATGCCTCTTGCACCATCGGCACAGTAGTATCCTCCTCTAAATCAGGCACTTCATCTGCACTGAGAGTACCTTCATCATCCGATGATTCCATGTGGAGAGAAAACTCACTGCCTGAAACTTCCCCTCCCTCCTCTCCCTCAGACGCACTGTCAGTCTCATAATCCTGCTCAGAGGAAGATTCAAGAAGCAAACCAACCACCTGCTGAGCAGTAATTCTACGGCTAGCCATAATGCTTACTAATAAAGGTTACTTGTCAAACAAGTCAACAACAACAAACCCTTTGTAAAAAAAAGAAATAAACAAAATGTAGCTTTATCACAAAGACCTATATACTCCAACACTATATCACTCACGTGACAGAAGCAGCTAGACTCACCACCACCTACTCTGCACAGACACAGTAAGGATCAACAATATCCCACTAAAAAAGAAGAAAAAAAATTACACATAAGACAATGCAAAACATCGCAAAGAATTTCATGCTCTGAACACTAACAAATATGCTGCCATTATGGCACCACTTACAAAAAAATTCATTCATGCATGACAATAATACTCATTTGGAGTACACACAACAAAAATATTTTTCTTACCAAATAAATGCAATTACGCAAAACTGCAGAACCACAACTGCCGAAACCGCAAACAGGAATCAAAAGCTTTACACTAGAATAAAAAGGAGAAAAAAAAACATTACAATCACATATGCAAATAATGCACCAGTCCACACACAATCCACCAGCCAAGCTAAGGGGTAGGTGGGCCTAACAGTATAAATAAAATATTCACCCCCGTAAAAGGGGAGCAACCCTTGCCCTTTTGGCCACTCCCCAACACAAAAATTAAAAAAAACCCTGGTGCCTAGTGGGCATTCCTGCTGCACGATCACATGATCGTGCAGCAGGAATGCACAAAAGAGGCATTGGGGGAAAGGAAAACCCTTTCCTTTCCCTCGATGCCTCTTTTGATACAAACCCCCCCTCCCCGAGCCAAACCTCACCTGATTTCCCGACGCGCTGGAAGCAAATGGCTTCCAGCGCGTCGGGGAAGAAAGGGAAACCCTCAATGATGTCAGCGCGCCTCGCGCGCTGACGTCATTGATGGGGCGGGGGAGGCAGGGGAAGCCCTTCCCCTGCCTCCCCAAAAAAAAAACCTAACGATCGGATTCCCACGGGGGGAGCGCCAGCGCTTCCCCCGTGGGTGGTCTTATGACGAGCTGGACTCGTCATGAGCACACGAGCACTGTGTGCCATGACGAGTCCAGCTCGTCATAAGCACCGAAGGGGATAAAGGGTCAGAGCAGGATCTCAGCGGCAGACGAGGAGAAGGAACCTCCTGGTCACAGGAACTACACGAGCATTGCGCTCGAGAAATTTAAGGATGCAAAGACCTCCATCAAGGATTACAGCTAACTTTTCACGTTGGAAATGGAGAGAAGGCACATCTGCTTAACCACGCTCACGAATTCTGCACACCTGCCCTGCATATTTATCCAAGAAGATGCCACCGTTTTGTGCAATACCTCTACTCAACTGGAGTACTTTCTACTGGCTAATCAGTAAGTGCTACCTCGTTGGGTAAATGTATAGTGCCTTTCCTACACTACAGCTGCGTAAAGGACCAGAAGAATTGTCTCCAGTGACCTGTGTGTCTGTAACTTTGCCACCGCGCCGAAAGCGCCGGGGTCCTTTGAGTAAGCTGTCCATCATAGTGGGGAAAGGGCGGGCAGACGTTGCATACCGCTAGTGTATGTGTGGCGGAGCCAAACGAGCGGGGCTTCTAGGCCCGTTCACATGCCTCTTGTTTATAAAGGGTCAGAGCACGATCTCAGCGGCAGACGAGGAGAAGGAACCTCCTGGTCACAGGAACTACACGAGCATTGCGCTCGAGAAATTCAAGGATGCAAAGACCTCCATCAAGGATTACGGCTAACTTTTCAGGGTGTAAATGGAGAGAAGCCACATCTGCTTAACCACGCTCACGAATTCTACACGAGAATTGCGCTCGAGAAAATGAAGGATGCAAAGACTTCCATCAAGGATTACAGCTAACTTTTCACGTAGGAAATGGAGAGAAGGCACATCTGCCCTGCATATTTATCCACGAAGATGCCACCATTTTGTGCAATACCTCTACTCAACTGGAGTACTTTCTACTGGCTAATCAGTAAGTGCTACCTCGTTGGGTAAATGTATAGTGCCTTTCCTACACTACAGCTGCGTAAAGGACCAGAAGAATTGTCTCCAGTGACCTGTGTGTCTGTAACTTTGCCACCGCGCCGAAAGCGCCGGGGTCCTTTGAGTAAGCTGTCCATCATAGTGGGGAAAGGGCGGGCAGACGTTGCATACCGCTAGTGTATGTGTGGCGGGGCCAAACGAGCGGGGCTTCTAGGCCCGTTCACATGCCTCTTGTTATAAAGGGTCAGAGCAGGATCTCAGCGGCAGACGAGGAGAAGGAACCTCCTGGTCACAGGAACTACACGAGCATTGCGCTCGAGAAATTCAAGGATGCAAAGACCTCCATCAAGGATTACAGCTAACTTTTCAGGGTGTAAATGGAGAGAAGGCACATCTCCACGCTCACGAATTCTACACGAGAATTGCGCTCGAGAAAATGAAGGATGCAAAGACCTCCATCAAGGATTACAGCTAACTTTTCACGTTGGAAATGGAGAGAAGGCACATCTGCCCTGCATATTTATCCACGAAGATGCCACCATTTTGTGCAATACCTCTACTCAACTGGAGTACTTTCTACTGGCTAATCAGTAAGTGCTACCTCGTTGGGTAAATGTATAGTGCCTTTCCTACACTACAGCTGCGTAAAGGACCAGAAGAATTGTCTCCAGTGACCTGTGTGTCTGTAACTTTGCCACCGCGCCGAAAGCGCCGGGGTCCTTTGAGTAAGCTGTCCATCATAGTGGGGAAAGGGCGGGCAGACGTTGCATACCGCTAGTGTATGTGTGGCGGGGCCAAACGAGCGGGGCTTCTAGGCCCGTTCACATGCCTCTTGTTATAAAGGGTCAGAGCAGGATCTCAGCGGCAGACGAGGAGAAGGAACCTCCTGGTCACAGGAACTACACGAGCATTGCGCTCGAGAAATTCAAGGATGCAAAGACCTCCATCAAGGATTACAGCTAACTTTTCAGGGTGTAAATGGAGAGAAGGCACATCTCCACGCTCACGAATTCTACACGAGAATTGCGCTCAAGAAAATGAAGGATGCAAAGACCTCCATCAAGGATTACAGCTAACTTTTCACGTTGGAAATGGAGAGAAGGCACATCTGCCCTGCATATTTATCCACGAAGATGCCACCGTTTTGTGCAATACCTCTACTCAACTGGAGTACTTTCTACTGGCTAATCAGTAAATGCTACCTCGTTGGGGAAATGTATAGTGCCTTTCCTACACTACAGCTGCGTAAATCACCCTCCCTCCCTCCTCGTGGGCATTCCTGCTGCACGATCACATGATCGTGCAGCAGGAATGCACAAAAGAGGCATCGGGGGAAAGGAAAACCCTTTCCTTTCCCTCGATGCCTCTTTTGATTCAAACCCCCCCTCCCCGAGCCAAAACTCACCTGATTTCCCCGACGCGCTGGAAGCAAATGGCTTCCAGCGCGTCGGGGAAGAAAGGGAAACCGTCAACGATGTCAGCGCGCCTCGCGCGCTGACGTCATTGATGGGGAGGGCGGGGGGCGGGGGAGGCAGGGGAAGCCCTTCCCCTGCCTTCCCCCAAAAAACCCGACGATCGGATTCCCACGGGGGAGCGCCAGCGCTTCCCCGTGGGTGGTCTTATGACGAGCTGGACTCGTCATGAGCACACGAGCACTGTGTGCCATGACGAGTCCAGCTCGTCATAAGCACCGAAGGGGTTAATCTTAATGGTACATGACCCCAACCTGGAAACTGGGGGCCTCATTTATGAAAAGTGTTGCATCGCTGGGGAAAAACAGCGATGCAACACTTTTCATATTGCCATCCTTGCGACACCATAGATGCACCATATTCATACTACGGCGCTCCATGTCGTAAAGATTGCACAAATACGTCAGGAATCCTGACATATCTGGTGGTGCAGTAAGGACACATTGCTGGAGAGTGTCTGTAAACTGATGTAACTCCAGCAATGTGCCATTACCCATGGGCGAGTCCCATGTGAAAAGCCCAGCGCCAATCCTTGCGCCTGCTTAAAGCAGGCATAAGTATTTGATGCAGTCAAGTCGTAGAAGAGGTGAAGTGAAATCTCATAGATTTTACTACGCCACTTCTACGAGGCTTTTCTACGTGGGAACGCCCACCCTGCATACATTATACCTGAAGCAGGTATAATGTAGCGCAGGCATTTACAAAGTGACGCATCTGCCTAGATGCGTCAATTTGTAAATAGGGCGCAGTATGGCGCATTGATTACACCGCCACAGCAATACAAAAAAGTGATGCAACGGCGGCGTAAGCCCTTCATAAATAAGAGCCTGGGCATTCTCCCAGTGTCCCTAAGATCTCCTTTGCCCTGTCCGTGGGCACGTTTCAATTATTGGATGGTATGATTTCATTTGTGTGCTGTGCTCCAAAGCAATTTAGATAAAGAGTGTCAGTTAATAAACTGCCAGAACCTCACTGCAGGTACATCAATCACTCAATCATGGTGATAATATCAAGCACTGGCAAAACCAATATGTCTGGCTTCAATGTGGTAATGTATGCAACTGCAGCCATGCACTAATGCTATTTGCCTGTGTTAGCACATTAAAGCCAAACTTACTGGCTTTGCCAATTCAGGTTCCCTTTCTTTCTACATTAGGTAAGCATTTTCCCTGGGGAGAACCCCCTTCGAAAACCTCCTGAAAGTGTGGGGTTGCTCTCTACCCAATTTATGCAATTATCCTCCAAGGCCTTCATTGAGTGCCCTGTTACCCCTCTCCAATACCCCCCATTCCGGTTTTCGTGTCTAGCTACTCCCCTGATCCTCTTTTTGTGCGCTGAAGTTGTGTATTAATTGGGTGCAAAAACCTTCAAGAGACTTTGCGATATCCATAAACGTATGACTTTGCAGTTCCTTACCAGTTTCCTAAGAGTACACCCATGCCCCTGTCTTGGGTCACCAGGGCCATATCACATAAACTGAGCATGGGATGTGCTAATTAAATACGTGTTTGCCACAGTTTTGGGCTGACTCTTGCCTTAAATAGCTGGAGCAGCGCTATTTTACCAACTTAGACAGTGTTAAAGGGAAATCCTTATCACATTGCAATAATGCGTCACAAAAAAAAACAACTGCACAAAAAACAGCAAAGTAGCTCGCCACCACAACAAAATGCCACACAAAAAAATATGCTCAAACGTACTTGTCACACATTACCACCTCCAAAATTCTGCTTTCATTTTAAAACTGCAAAAAGCGTTTTGCACCTAACACCCCATTAACTTACCACTAATGACATGAAATAGTACCAGCCAAAAGGTTTTGTTATTTGGTCCCAAGGTTCCAACACTTAACCCTAAAACCTACCACAAAGAAAACATGACTAGATATTCGGATTTGATGTGATTCAAGGTTAGAAAAATCCTCTAATACTGACTTCAGGATTTGGGAACCTAAATAGGTGAGTTTGCAGCTGTGAAAATCCCATATTTTGATGGTGAAGTGAGCCTATTTCACATTGTAAAAGCCTTGGACTTTTCCGCCTGGTGATTGGTGTTGAAAAGAAAATAACATAGATTTGTGTGAACATGAAAGTTAGTATTTCCCAAACCAATACTACCACAGTGAATTTATTGCAGTAGCAATTGCTATAACCTTCTGTAAGAATGTTTTAGTATTGCTAAACCTACTGTTCTGTGTCTGCATTTTGGCTCCAGTCCCGAAAAAGTACGACCAACAATAGAGACACGAACTCTGCTGTCACAGTCAGTGTTGTTTCGAGGGTGAGCCCTGGTGTTCCACCAGTAAATGACCAGAACCACCCCACCCCTTGTGCCCCACCACCAGCAACAGCTGCAGTCAGCAAAAACAGACACTGCCCTCTCAGCCTGGGAACAGCTATGTTATTCCTGTTTAAATGTCACATTTTATTAACTCTTCCCTAAGAGTATTTGTATTTTCTGGGATGGTCTGTTTCTGTAGTTTTTTCATGCTACACATTACTCATGCATAGTTCGTGGTGTGAAAAGAGTCGCTCCTAAATAGCTGTAGGATTTCAGGTTGTGGCTAGACCACAATTTTGAGCTGTAGAGTTCAGGCCGAACAGAGTGTGAATTTCCCACAGAGCCTGTCAGCGGGCCATAAAGTGGTTCTGAAAATATGCTCATCCAGTCCTTGGCCTCTCTGCAGAGTGCTAAGAGCAATGGTCAGGTGTACCAATTGTAGTTGTGATAATAAATGCAAAAGTGCGTGAAGGAGGTAGGGTTCACAGCTGTCAAAAGATTGACAGAGAGAAAGTTAAAGAATACGCAGTGCCTACAGGTGAGTAGGAGCATTGTGTGTGCGTGAAAGGGATTGGTGAAGGGAAGGAGATGCAAGGAAGTATCTGCAGGAGAGAGCGAAGAGAGGGAGATGAAAAACAGGATCAGGTGTGAGATATACAGATTGAGGTTTCAGAAAGATGTAAGGAAAAAAGAGCATAATTGTCTAACAAAGACACTGAGAAGAGAGCGGTGTGCTGAGGAGGACAAGAGTGATTAAGACACTGCAAAGTCCTTGACCCTTCCATATACCATAGTAATGATTAATATATATAAAACAGACGTGCTTAATATCTTCATGATTGTCTATTGTAGGTGTCATCACCAGTTTTACTGTGACCCCTAATGTGCCACCCTAAAACACGTCTAAAAAACGCCACTGGTCACAATAAGCAGATGCTCAAGCAAAGGAAAAATTCCAAACACTTGTCAGTCTCAAGTAAAGCAGAGGCTCACTCACTGCCATGTGAGGGATTTCCTCAGGTGCTCAAGGCATACACACCAATTGGCCCAGTTCTGTCTCCCGCCTAAAATTGCCTCTGTTTCAATATAAGTTAAGAGAATACATAACCTTGATTTTGTTATCAAAATCTCCCACATTCTCGCTCTAAAATGTTTGCATATATGTCAAGGTCTCACACGGGTGTTCGCTTGAGCTGTGTACACACTGATAGAGTTCATTTTGTAACTCAAGTTACTCCGTATTCTTCCATCTCCAAAGTTACTTAGTGGCCCGCCCAAAACACTCAACTGAAGGATCCAACGAACACTATGCACACACAACATATGCAATCTCTGGAGACATAACAATGGCCAGTAGTCACAGGTAGGACAGCAGCTGGATGAGGCCCATTTTGTGGAGCAAGCCACACAGATGCAGCCAATACATATAGGGAAGTGACGTTGAAACAGTGCTTTACTAGACAATTGCCCAGTCAGAAATTTGTTTGCTGAAATTGACGTATTAAATCCAGCATTGTCTGCGATTTTCTGAGCACGCCAGATAATACAACTCCAATGAACGAGACTATAACCAGTAAGTGTGGGAACAAAAATACTGCTCCCTGGCTTTCCAAGTCAAGAAGTTATGCAACTACAATGCATAGAGCCAGTAACACCTTGACACCTACGGACATTTGTTGCGCTTTATCAATTCTGTTCATATCATATCATAACACAGCAAGGCTGTAAAGGGCCCTGGTGCCAGCCAGGAAAATGTGCCCCCTATAGGCTGGTTGGGTGTTAAAACCCAGCAATAATGGAGTCCAGAGGGCCTTTAGGACCTCTGGACCCCTGTGCCACTACACCGGCTGCACTAGTGATAGCTACAACCCCGCATAGAGTTCAAAAGGTCAGACGTTGTGCATGTGGCCCCATGTCTCTTCCCATTTTGGTAGTTCCCTTACAGTAATTGTTGCTTCCTCTCTGATTGCAACCAAAAATAAAAAAAATATAAAGAAGAGGAACTAACCGTTGCTGAACTCGGGTTACCTCCACGCATATGACATCACGCTGCCTTGAGAGAATAATCTGGAATCGCTGAAACTTTAACCCAGATCCAGGGGGGAAAAAAAATGACGCGGCTGAGCAGAGAGTAAGTTTCAGTTGTGATCATCAAAACCTCATTAAAACCCCACAACCCAGCTGATGATGACAAAAGTGCTACTAAAGGGCAGTTGCAAATTTCAATATCAGAAACCATATTTTATGCATAAAAATTGCACTGCTGCATACTGCCCATTACTAGGAAAACTGTGGTTTCAAATAGGTAGGAAGTTAAATATTGTGTGTTTGATATTTGCTAAGATAAAACTAAAGGATCCCAAAAACAGGAGATTTAAAAGAAAATCAGACGGGCGCCTAGTTTGTAAATAGCTGAGCCAGGATTGTACAATCTGTAGCACTCTGCGTCTGAGGAAAACAGCTTTTTATCCCTGCAAGGAAGAAATAACAACAAATTGTGGATAAAGCTCTCTTAGAAGAATTTAGTTTAAAGTTGTGTTATGGTGTCACGGCTGGACAAATAGCAAATAGGTCACCCTACAACATGGACTCCGGAGATTCTGGTTTGAACCATGAGAACTCCTTGAGAAACGAGAAATTACCTGGGAAATCGGCCGGTTTTTGCGCCGGTGGCGCCCAGTGGGACAATCTTTTTCGGTGCCCCCCAATGACCTCCTTCTTCACGGATTGCCACACTACCACCCTCCAACAGTGTGTAGTATCCTCAGGTCATGTCATTCTGTTCCCTGTACCTAGCTGCTCAGCCAGTGTGAGTGTTCCGCGTGGAATGCTTGGGTGCCTGTGTGTGTGTGAGACAGTTGGGAAGATGGGCTGAGCAGCTAGGAGGCTGCTCCTGGTGGGGCCTGTTCCAGCTTACAGCAACTACTTAATAAACTACATCTACTACAACTCGGCTACGTCTACTTTGTATGCTGTACACGTGGGGCCAGCCCACTACATATTTATGGCGACGATCTGGAGCTAAGAACCATCGCATTCACAAAGGTAGAGCAACAAGTTGAAAGAAACTCAAGGTAAAGAAACCAATAAAGCAAGAAACATGTCAAGCACGCCTCGCAGCCCCACCAGTGTCTAGTACACCGGACAACCCAGCCCAGGCGTGCTGTGTTTCCATCTCTACAGCTACAACATCTTGTTAAAGAAACGTTGCTTCTACTAATGGCTACAGTGCCACATCTAACGGATAGAGGGACACAACAAAAGTATATTGTGCCACAACAGTGCCTCTTCAAGTAAGCGTCGTTTTCAGCAGCAGCCAAATCCCAGGCGTAACGTGAAGTCATCTCTACATCTGGAAATAAGTGATCATTGCTGTCTACGTTTGGCAGAAAAACCTACTTCCCAAAGAAGCAACGTCAAGGATGCCACTCCTAACGTAGACTGTGCCTCTGGAACAAAGGTAACTGGTTACTGCCTGTGTTTTTGCACGAGTGCTATGGTCGTTTGACTCTGCTTTTCATAAGGATGTTGGATTTATCACTATTTTCGTGTGCTCCCTCGTGCTAGTGCTGAGCTAGGGGGAGTTTGACTTGTGCCTGCTTAATATTTAGAACTGGGGATTTGACAATTTTTACGTTTAGGATCGCCTTGTCGCACTCTCTGCTGAACAGGAGACCTACACTGTGAGCAAAGGAGAATTAAATAAAGAGAAAAAAATGTATTTTCTACTGTGCTGCGAGGCCTGTTTGAGATGACAGTTCCGCTTCATTTTGAATTTGAAAATTGGCTCGTGCAACTCACCTTAACTACGATGCCGCGCGGAGCCTCTCAAGAACTTCCATGAGGTCTTCGTCATCGCCAAGATCGGAATGCTACCTATGGACGTTTTGCAGCAGGAGCGCGCCGTGAGCCACACGGCGTACGTCTCCTGAGCGTGCCACCATCTTTGGTTTGGAGGCACCACCGTAATATCGGAGCAACGCAGTGTTAGGGGACTTCCAGTATTTCCTGCCAACCACGTTGTTTTTTGGATTAAAATAAAACTTTACGGTGATGAGAACATAACCAGGCAAGTGTTGGAGCATGCGGCAATTGGTTGTTGGTAAACTTGTGGATTGTAATGTCATACAAAAGGTTAATTTCTGCAAATTCGTGACCGCCGCCGGGACTTCTACAATATTATTTATCAAGTTTAGTAAGTGTTGGGTTAAGTTAAGCTGCCGCCATTCTAGACAGTTGACTCTGCACTATACCCAAGATTTGAATTTGAAAATTGAGAATGCACAAATCCCTGAATTGTGTGTGGTAACAATGTGCCTGTTGCCCATGAGTGTACAAGAATTGTTTGGAGTACAAAGGTGGTTGCACTTACAACCTGGTAAAAATTTTGAGGTGCATGAAGGTTTGTTGTGCACAGTTGTGGTGCACCCAGTTTTTTTTCTTTATGATGACACAAACGCTCCAGCTTATGGGTATTCCAGCTTATGGGAATGCCAGGTTTTGGGCACTGTGATTGCATTGACATTGTTAAAATAGGAGATTGTGGTGCAAATACGAATTTGTGGCGCATGATTACAAGTTTAAAAGTCAAAATGTTTTTCATTTCTCACAGGAAAAAGAGACTTACGTATTTACTATTTGACAAGTCATTGCTGCATGTCAACATTTTTGAATTGCATTCCTCACATACATGTTTTGTTGGCATGGGAGTGGGTCCTAGTCCCATGTCTCAGGTTTACGTTTTTTCCTTTTTCTGATGTTTTATCCCTGTCATTGGGATGGGAGTGGGTCCTAGTCCCATATCTCTTTTTCACGTAGGTTTTGTTTATAGATGCAGAATCCCAACCAAGGGGATGGGAGTGGGTCTTAGTCCCATGTCTCAGGTTCACGCATTTTCTTATGTTTTATCCATGTCTGTGGGATGGGAGTGGGTTCAAGTCCTATTTCTCTTATTTAAGGATTTGTTACTTTAGGTATGGGTTTTAGTCCCATTACCTTGTGTGCGTGTGCCACACTGTACTGCATTTGGTTATTTAATGATGCTGTACATGTCCTTGGGTTTTAGTCCCATGTGACACTACTAGTTACGCTCCTTGTTTTTGAGCTTATGTCTTTCCTTAGAGTGGGTGTGATGTACATCCTTTCTTCTGGATGTCTGTGTTTGGGTGTTAGTCCCAGTTACACGTTTGAACGTCATGTCGTATGTTTGTGTATAAGTCGCCCTGCGCTTCTCTCTCTGCTTTTGCGTCGTTCGGTTGTGTCAACGTATTGTGTGCGTTTGTCACACTGTGCTGTTTTCTGCTGCACAAAGTTCTTGGGTGCCAGTCCCATGCAACGTTACATGTACATTTGGGTGTCAGTCCCATGCAAAGTCTTATGTTACATTTTGGGTGTCAGTCCCAATCTTTGTTTTTCACTGGGGTTTTAGTCCCACAGTGTCCCTCACATGAGGGGTGGCGTATGGTGTTTTCGCCACAGTCTCCTCACGTGAGGTGTACTTCCTTGGGTGTAGTTCCACCCATTGTATCCTAGTCTGGGTTAAGTTTACCCTTTTCTTCTGTCTTGTGTGTTTTGCTCACTTGTGTATGTGAGCTCTTATTACGCTACTTATTGTTTTTCAATTACTTTGAAAGGAAGAGGATGGGTATAGTGCATGTGCATTTCTATTTCTCCATTCTTCTTTCTTTCTTCGTGCTTCCGTTTTCCCTCTCGTGATGTCATTCTTTGCATCCCTGGGCTAATGGATGGTTTACTTCATGTGTACATATTGTGTATAGTTGTTTTCATTGTATAGTTGTTTTCATTTTTGTTTGGATCTTTTTATTGTTCAATATAAAAGGGATAGGATATGTAGTATCCTCAGGTCATGTCATTCTGTTTCCTGTACCTAGCTGCTCAGCCAGTGTGAGTGTTCCGCGTAGAATGTTAGTGTGAGTGGAATGCTTGGGTGCCTGTGTGTGTGTGAGACAGTTGGGAAGATGGGCTGAGCAGCTAGGAGGCTGCTCCTCGTGGGGCCTGTTCCAGCTTACAGCAACTACTTAATAAACTACATCTACTACAATACTACAACTCGGCTACGTCTACTTTGTATGCTGTACACGTGGGGCCAGCCCACTACACAGTGCAGCTCATCTCCCTATTGCCCCTCTCTCACATGTATTTCATTTGTTTTATAGCGCTACTCATACCAGTGTAGGGTGTCAGAGGACTTTTCATCACACAGACATAATTCTGAGACTATGAATCACACAACACATGTGTAAATCATGCTAAAGGAAATGTTTAATAAAACAATGAGGATTACAAGGTGTAGGAATCACGTCATCCATACTTGTAGGTAGCATATTTTAGGAGGGTTTGGTATGGAGAAGCATAAATTTAGGATTTAAAACATACCACAGTGGTTGGCTTTGGTTTTACTAATTAGAATGTATTTCTATCCAAACAAACAATTTTTAGCAACATTTGGATAATAAAATAATGGGAAAAAACATAACGTTCTAACCTATGCCATTCAGTTTGCATGCAGCTCTTTGATGACAGTGCATAGGTCAACCGTGCTACATTAGGATTGTAACTTACGGACTGCAAGTTCCAAAAGGATCTCTGTGATAAGAAGCAGTAACTCACTGAACTATCCACATAAAATACAGTTCTGTGATCTGCATGGCACACGTTCTTTGCAGCAGGCGTATTAACCCTCTGTGCTACTTTATGATGAGCCAAAACTACCACTAGACAAAACTCTGATCCCTATCTAGCAGGAATATTAATCACCAGAGTTATCTTGACATTTTTATTATTGCCTGAAAACTGCTGGACACGCAAGGAACTCTGCAGCAGGTGCTTTTAAACCCAAACGTTATTTCTAAACACAGCACCCCAAGCTCAACCCCAGGGGTGGCTGCACCGGTCGCACCACCCTAAAGCCCTTCCCATCTGCAACATTTTTAACCAGATGTTCTGGTAACTGCTAGGTGAAAGTAAGAACATTCATGGTATTCCCATGGATGGAACTCATAATCAAAAGGACCTTCCAATGAGACTCTGAGTCTGCATTCTATCTATAATATTGATGTTTATTACACAATAACATAACAGTTTACATATATGGACAATTGCATTGCATGACATGATGTGAAACTAAGCAATTTCAGGATGCAAGAAGTTAGAGGGCCAGATGACAAAACACTACATTTTAAGTAGTGTTAGTTAAGGTCCATAATGGTAAATCGAGGCAGAGTTTGGTACAAACAACTTTTACCAATCTATTACGAAAGCAGGTTTTTGGAGGTGGTAATGTGTGACAAGACTACGTCTACATAGTTGGTCTGTGGCATTTTGTTGTGGTGGTGAGGTGTTCTATTGATTTTGTGCTTTTGTAAAAATATTTACCAGTAGATTCAATGTCCAACTGGTCATGAAAGCACTTGTCCAGTCCAGCACCTCAAGCTGAAAATCAGACTCCAGTCTCTTTTTTAGAGGCAGACATAGTAGTAAAATGATTATAGCATGCAGATTACACTGTTTGCAGTTACTCTAACCAAGTACTAGATATGTGCAGTCATTTCAGGGGCAGTATCTGTGCAGGTTCAGAATGGAGTGCAGGCAATAAATTGTGGTCACGCAGGTTAATCCTGAAATGCAAGGACCCACTGCGAAGATGAATGTACGCAGTAGAACCTGGAAAAAACAAGCATTTGCAATGCAATCGGTCTCGCCTTTGGGACCTTATATGTATTTAGCTATGCAGCACATTAGCCTGGGTGCTGAAACTTCTACTGTTCTTAAGCATGGAGGGAAAGTAGGCACCAAACTACGTGACACGGCAGGTATGGGAACACATGGAGAGAAATATTGCCTTTCAGTGGGAAATGGTATAGTCCAAAGCTCTGTTTTTAATTTAAAATCAGGGCCTTCGGTGGTCATATCACTAAAAATACAAGATTTGAAAAAAATATTATTGTCTACGGGTGCTGGTGGAAGACAATTTCTATGGACTGGAATCTAGAGAATGCTAAAGTGATTCTGGTATTTTACTGACCTCTGCTGGTCGTTTCTATCAAGACAGTTAAATAGAGGCAGTTGAACAGAAAAAAAGTCCCTAAGGGGAAGCAGACAAGTCCTAGGACTGATCTCCAGAACCCACAAAGTACATACACATATAAGTATATACTAAAGTATATACAAGAGGTCTCGAATGCTCGACCTAAAGAAAACAACACCCTCAGAAAAGCACCACCTATCTTAATGGTAGGCTATACGTCAAACCACAACGAGACAATAAATAAAGCTGAAGTAGAAGCTGGGTGACGTGGGTGACTACTTTCGTAGGGAAAAAATCTGAATAGGACATTAAAAAGCGAGGGTTTGTTGAGCTTTAAATCTCCTTTCTCCAGCTATAGGTTGACATCCTAAATAAGAGGGTATTGCGGAAGAGGGACGAACAAGTAATAGCACTTCTTGGAAAATAAAACACTGTAATCAATAATTTGTACCAGCATATGGCAGGAAATAACACTACTCTCTGTAGGATAATGCACTATTGTTGTTTTTCTTGGATGACTTTCAACCCATGCTACCCCACCAAGGAGGAGGTTTTCCCACTTTATGATTTTCACCTACTAGCCATCTACCATAGGGTCTGAATGAAAGAAAATCTTAAAATTAAAACAAACACGAGGTGTAATGAAATACTAATGTATTCACTCTGCATTTAGGGCAGGTTTTAGGTGCAGATTCACTGTGATCCTCACATCAGTATACCATTTCCAATTTTAAGTATTGTCACTGCAGTTTCAGTAAGGTTGTAAGCATGTATTCATAGGCAGGGAGAGTACCCTTTATGATGTGAGAAATCAGTAAGAATAAGTAGCACGTTTCTCAAATAATTAGAAGTCCTGATTTTTATTTATGTTGTAAGGGGTGTGTAATTGAAAATTAAGGAAACTTGAGGGATTTAACAGGGCCAACCTTTGATGCAAAACTACTAGCTAAAATGATGCACAAACACTTTGCTGCCATCCGGGGAGCCTGCATTCAAGGGCGAAGCACTGCCAGCTTGCCCCAACACACCACAGCCAGCTGCGGGACTGCTCCAGTGAGGAGGGAGCTGCCGCGGGTGACACCCCCATCGCCAGCATCGCTGGGGATTGCAAGTCCCATAACCCCCTGCGGCCAATCCACGCCTCTTAAGGCGTCCAGCACTCCCGCTGCGCAGGACGCGCAAACACTTTGCTGCCATCCGGGGAGCCTGCATTCAAGGGCGAAGCACTGCCAGCTTGCCCCAACGCACCACAACCAGCTGCAGGACTGCTCCAGTGAGGAGGGAGCTGCCGCGGGTGACACCGCCATCGCCAGCATCGCTGGGGACTGCAAGTCCCATAACCCCCTGCGGCCAATCCACGCCTCTTAAGGCGTCCAGCACTCCCGCTGCGCGGGCCGCTCCCGGGCAAAGCCCGGGCCAAGGGCGGGCCCGTCCTTGCCCGTCATTGCCAGGAAGAGGCAGGGCTGGGCCACCCCTCTTCCTTTTGGCCCACGAGTTGCATTGAACACTTTCCGTGGAACTCTGCCAGAATCTCAATTAAGTGAGTCTTCTATTGTGAGGTCAAACAAACTTGAGGGGTGTGGGGTATTACACGGAGTGTCCAGAGAACTAACTGAACAATACTGTACTTTTTGAACCGTCTGTAGTTAGGTGATCACTAGCCGTGTATTTCCCTTTATCGGTAGCCCAGACTTAGTGAACGCTGGTATACCGTTCTATCGCACTATCATCTTGTTGTATTTATCTTGAACAGTCTGTAAAAATTAGCTTGTTGACTGTTAGGGAAGACATGGCCAAGAGGAAGCAGCCCATGAAAGGGTCCAGTTGGGGGGCGGCGGTGACAACCCTTGACTCATTTCTGACCAGGGCTGCTAATGTTTTGACCAATTAAATTGCTTTAACCGAGCGGAGACTCTCGTTGGAACTGAATAGTTTGCCCCCGAGCCCGGTATCATCGAATACCCCACCCCAAACAGTGCAAAGCGAGCCTGTGCCATCGCCATTGGTTGTCACCCATTTAATGGATGAGGCTGATTGCAACCATGATGAGGGCCCCTCCTTATTTGAGCCACCAGTAAAAAAGAAAAGAGGTGGAGGCAGGAAAACGGCTCAGCAGCTGAAAAAACAAGCAGCACCACCGACTGTAGATCAAACTAATGTGGGATTGGGACAAATTGTAAGCAGCCTCTCTTCAAAAGTAGAAGAAATTGCAAAATCACACCTAAGCCCTATTATTACTAGGCTGGATAAACTAGAACTACTACTACTTCAGGTAAACGAACGTGTCACTGTCAGTACCTCGGATATCATGGGGTCAGAACCGACGGGACAGATTCGTCCCTTAGCGGCTGAGGGAAATGATAGAAATAGTCACTCACACAATAGGGGGTCGTTAATTAGTAAAAGTATCCCAGGGGCACACAGGGAGTCCCAGCAGTTACCAAGAGATAGTATACAGATCTTAGGTAGGATAGGCCCACAAGGAATGACCGGTCTTCCCGAAAATGGTAGGGCCCAAGGAACTGCCCCAGACACAGCCCTGTGCGAATCACTAGGGGATGTGCCTAAGGAAACCCGATTGATTCATGGGAATGAGCCCACTGGCCCAAAATCCCTTAAGCCAAATAGTCTGGTGAGACCGAGAACTGAAGTTTTACACCTGCCTCCTGAGTCAGCCCCACTTGTGACCGTCCTAGTAGGAGTTCCTCCCTTACAGGAGAACTCCAAAGAGACAACAATGGATTTAATACACAAGGTAATACATTGGCTGGACAAATCACAAACACATGGTCGATCTTTTGCCCCCCATATTATCATGGCCAGAAGAGTTGGTTGGGTGGGGAAAGCCACAAGGAAAGACAGGAGTGGGGATTGTATTGTATTGTATTGTATTGTATCGTAGATTTATATAGCGCAAAAACTGTCACCCTGCGGGTATCCTGGCGCTGCGACTTACCAAGTTGTTACTAGGCAGAACAGATAGCCTGTACGCTGATTTAGAGAGCTCATATTACTTATCCCTAGGGAAGAGCCAGGTCTTTAAGCTTTTTCTGAATGAGAGCAGCGAGTTGGTTTGTCTAATATGCAGGGGAGATCATTCCAGAGTCGTGAGGCTGCTATACCGAATGCTCTGCCACCCATCCTAGTCTTCTTAAATCTAGTAGTAGTTACCAGACTTGCACTGGAAGAGCGAAGATTTCTCCCAGGGTTGTACCATGTGAGTTTCTCCTGCATGGAAATTGGACCCAAACCATGCACTGCCCTGAATACGATGCAGAGAGATTTAAATTGAATTCTCTCCTTGACGGGTAGCCAATGGAGGTCTTTTAATGCTGCCGTCGTCGAGGACCTGCGCTGCCTATTTAATGCCAGTTTGGCTGCTATAGACTGGATCCTCTGCAGCTTCAATAGCACTGAGTGCGGTGCTCCCAAATACAGAGAGTTACAGTAATCCAGTCTACTTAAAATTATGCTCCTCACTACTAAGGGTCTGGTAGCACTAGGCAGTAGTGGGAGAATCTGGCGTAATGCTCTTAACAGTGAGAAGCAAGTACTAGCTGTTTTGTTGGCTTGTGAATCCATTTGGAGGTTATCATCCATAAGAACCCCCAGATTGCGTACTGTTCTTACTTGAACCAATGGTTTATCCGAAGGGGTAAATCTAAACTCAGACGGCAGAGGCTGCATCATTTTGGCAGAGGAACAGTATACAACCTCTGTCTTTCCTTCATTAAATTGTAGGGAGTTTGTCCTAAGCCAGTTGGAGGTTTGACACATGCACTCCTGAAATGTTTCTATAGATACCGCTTGATTTCCCTCCATAGAAAACACCAATTGTGTGTCATCCGCATAGTTGACTAGATCTATTCCAAAAGATTTAATAATGGGGATCAGGGGGTGTAAATAGATGTTGAATAGAATAGGGCTTATTGCCGACCCCTGTGGCACCCCGTGACGCACAGGTGTTTTCGGGGATGTAAACGGTGGGATGGTCACTACCTGTTGTCTGCCCATCAAGTATGATTGCAGCCATTTCAGTGCCTGTCCTCTCACTCCTATATTCTCTAATCTTTCAAGCAGTATCTTATGGTTCACCGTGTCGAACGCGGCCGACATGTCCAGTAACACTAGTACAGAAGAATTACCATTGTCGGCACGCATTCTCAGGTTGTCCAATACAGTCACTAGGGCTGTTTCAGTTCCGTGCCCTGGTCGAAACCCAAATTGGTCCTTATCTAGCAGATTGTTTTCTTCTAGGTATAAGGACAAGGATTTACTTGTGGTTAATGTAACCCATCCTGCACATGTAAGAGCCATGATACAACGCCAGATAAGAGTAGAGTCGTCCACGGGAATACAGGCTCTTCCACTTTCTTTTTTCTATCCAGAAGGGCCACTACACCCTAGGTTTGAGGGAAACAGATATACTCGGCCCCATGGGAGGTTATCGCAAACACAAGAAGTGGGCACTACTAGGAATTTAATAATTCCTCTCACTAATAGATTTGCACCATTAAGTGATCTGGATAGTGTGGATTGACAGCCAACCCCTTTTGATATAGTGGCTAGTATAAACCCTCCTTTAATAGCACAACCGATTAGTTAGTCTCAACTACCCTGTGACAAAGTGATAGCTCCTTTGGTGTGCACCCTCATGACATGGAATATTGCAGGTCTGAAGGCGAAAAAAGATGATGAACAGTGGTTAGCAATTATAAAGGCGGGTCACATTATTGCACTCCAAGAAACTTGGGATACATCTGACTCCTTTGTAATGGATGGTTTTGCCCCATATTTTAAATCTGCATCTCCATCAGCCGTAGGAAGAGCAAAGGGCGGCTTGCTTACCCTAATCTCGCTCAAATTGTCATGCACCGTCAAGGGTTTGCCTAGCTCCTCTCCACATCTACTAGCAGTGGAATTAACCTTTCCAAGCAGTGTAACTCTGGTGATTGTAAATTTTTATAATTCATTTTGTAGGGATCATGATAGTGAACACTTAAATGATCTGGAAAGTTTTATAGAGGACCTTGCACAGGAGAGACACACTCCCTACGAAACAATTATAATGGGGGACTTTAATGTACACCGTTGCCAATTAAAATGTTTGTTAGATGGGGAGATTTATGAAGACTTACCACCTGTGGCCCATTTCGAACATTCCATCCAAGGCACCCAGCTAGAAAGCTTATTAGCAAGTAATAATTTATATTGTCTAGAGTCTGGGAAGGAAGCAGAGGTGATACCATCGTTTTTTGGGAAAGGGAGCAGTTCAACTATAGATTATGTTATAATATCAGCCCCTCTATACCAACATATGCGGGAAGTCAGGGCAGCCCGAACCGGTTTTAGTGATCATAATCCCATCATTGCTGAAATCAAAGGTCTAATGGTCTTTCGGGGTGCGGAGTTAAAAACCTTCGTAAATGGGGATTTTCGGCCCACGGACCAGGATCGGAAAATAAGACGGGAGAAAATTGTCCCCAAGTTTTTTTTAGCAGAGTTATACACTGAGGGCAAAGAGGATATTGAGCAATGTCTTAATGTTCATAGCGAGCCCGCAGAAGAGGCTTATGACAAATTAAGAAAGCTAATTGGTAAAATGTTAACAGGTAAAAAGATCTCGGCAGGTACAAAGGAGGCCAAGTGGTTTAATGCCGGTTGCTCTAAAGCTCACAAAGCCCCTATGGTCGCATTAAAAAGTTTACCTAGAGATCCCAAGCTGATTAAAAGTCGAAGGAGAGCATATGATTTGGCTTTAAAACTAAGGAAGGCTGCTTTAAGGGAACAGGCATGGGAGGAACTAACACAGGCAAGTGCACAAGCCGATAGTGCAAAATTCTGGAAGGTAGTAAATAGCTCCTTTTTTAAAGATAATAATACGACAAGAACAGGGTGCATTATTCCAGCCAACCGGTGGGTTAGTCATTTTGAACAAATATATGCAGAGGTTGTTACAGAACAAACAGGCTCCTTCTGGGTACCGAGTGCTGTACCACTCGCTTTAGGGTTAGAGGTAAAAGAGGTACAGAAAGCGATTGAGGGTATGTCTGCACGAAAAGCCCCCAGTCCAGATGGGATACCTGTGGACCTCTATAAATCAGACTCTGGTACATGGGCGAAAATTTTAACCGAGGTGTTCAATGCGGCCACAAGGGTAGGTCAACCCCACTCATGGTCAACGGCGGTGATTTTGCCAATTTATAAAAAAGGTGCTAGGGACGATCCTGCCTGTTATCGTCCGATTTCCCTGTTGGACTCTGCAGCAAAAATAATGGGCAAAGTAATTTTAGATTGTCTAAGCATTTGGCTGGAAGAAAAAAGATGTGTTGTCCGAACTACAATTTGGTTTCCGCAAGGGCAGGGGTACAGTGGAGCAATGTATGAACCTACTCATGATCACTAACAAATATACCCTAGCCAAAAAAGGGCGTATGTTTTTGGCTTTTATGGATTTAACTTCCGCTTTTGATAGGGTAAACAGGTCTAAGCTATGGCAATTACTGCTTGAAATAGGGATGGATAGGAATCTAGTATGCTTCTTGCACTGGTCCCATCTTAATCTGACTCCCTCTGTAAGCTATAACGAGAATGGCTCCCTAACTAAAGCCTGGAAGGTAAAAAGAGGAGTGAGGCAGGGGCGCATGCTTGCACCGGTTTTATTTACACTTTATATAAATAAGTTGGGGGCAGTGCTATCAAACTCATGTTTAGACATCCCAAGAGTAGGTTCTAAATCAATTCCAGCACTTTTATATGCAGATGATGCAGTTTTACTTGCCAGGACTCCGATTGCTTTGAAATCTTTAGTTAATACTTTTATTGATTTGATCAAATCTCATATAATGTCACTTGGTAATCTAAAAAGAGGGACAAAATCCCTTCCATGTAAAGGAGGAGTGCTAACCAATGTACCAACATACCCATACTTGGGTGTGTTATTTGATGAAAATGGCACCTGGGTGGCACAGCGTGCTTTAAAGAAAAACATTTTGGCAAGAGCAGCTGGAGCTTCATTGGATTTCGCTAGAAGATTAGGGAGTAAACCCATACCACCACTGCTGAAGATCTACAATGAGAAATGTGTCACTATGACAGTGTATGGTAGTGCGGTTTGGGGCTACAAGGAATGCAATGATCTTCAAGGAGTTGAAAACAAACATCTACGTAAACTCCTAGCTGCTCCTTCTAGCATTTCAGCTTTTATGGTACATGAGGAATTAAGGCAGGGCTACATTACAGACAATATTGCTGTAGCACCCTTGATATGGTGGCTAAAAATTTGGGGGCATATTAGCAAGAACATGCGATAAATATCGCAAACCTTGCTTAGCGCGCCTTTTTTTATCGCCGGCTATCGCTGGATATTACCGCCGAAATAACATGCTATTAGCAAGGTTTAACTCCATTGCGATAAAATATCCAGCGATAGCGGCGAAACCCAGCTTTAACGCGAGAAATCCAGCGATAAAATCCTATCGCTAATTCTGGGGACTTAACCTTACAATCCACCTCCCATTGACTTTCATTGCTAAGTCATGTTTTTATCAGTTCTAAAAAACAAGCGCTAATCGGGGTTAGCGCGCGTTTTTTTATCGCTTCGCGGGTATTGCTAATAGGCGATAGGTATGTAAGCGACTGTTTTCTGTCGCTTTTAGTTGGGAACGCCTACCTTGCATGTCATTAGCGATAATTATCGCTGACATGCAAGGCGATGTAAAACCCGGCCGCTATCGCCGGAAAGCTGTCGCTAACGCCTGTTAGCGACAGCTTGCTAATAGGGCGTTAAAAATATCGCCGCTTTAGCGGCAAAAAGTCCCGCTAAAGCGGCGATAGAGCCCTTGATAATATGCCCCTTGGTCTAGAGATAAGCCACACCTAAACCAAATTATTTTAGAGGACTGCATGATGTTAGACAGAGTTGCAGACATTCCCTGGTTAAAATATGTCTCCCGGCAGCTTTCAGCTCTCGGGCAACCACAGCTATTTAATCAACCAAGAAAGCTGCACCCTGTAGATGTGAAAGCTATAAAAACTCAATTTTTAACGAGGAGACATCTGGATAGGGAAGTAAATGAACTTAAGAAACCCACATGCAGACATTTTATGAATATAAGTCCTGGAATTTTAAATCAACCTTTTTGGTTTTTTGTTAATAATTTGCATCATCGTTTTCTATTATCCAGATTTATATTTAATTGTATCCACTGGTCCCTAACTGTACCTAAAGGTTTCTCAAAATTAGGAACCCTGCAACCATGTGCATGCGATAATTTCTCTGACCAAGACCTGTTGCACTTTATGTTTTTTTGTGGTTTTTATACTGAGCTGCGAGCTAAACATATCCTACCACTTTTTAGAGATTGCTACTTTGCACTTTGTCTACATTTGTTTTTCAAAACTTTATAAATGATAACAACAACTGTTTTAGTTTTAATTATTTTAGTGCCTACCAAATCATTTTAGGCACCACAGGCATAAGTATTGCTGATCTGCACACTGCTAAACATCTATTTGCACCACACAAAATAATTTAATTAGTACAAATTAAACAAGAACTCTTACTTCTTTGTGGATTTTATATTGACCAGCAATTTCCTGACTCCAAATCCTATTGATCTTAGCCTTACAGCATGCAATCTTAGTTTGTGTCTCTTTGACTTCCCCCCTATTCCTTATTACTTGTATAAGTTCCTGCTCCCCTATCTTTAACTCCTCCAAAAGACCCGACATAAGATTCTTCTGCTGCCTTTGTTTGGCCAACCCATAACTAAGTGTTTCGCCTCTAAGCCCCGCTTTCAACGCATCCCATACCATCGAATGAGTATGGGGAAGCTACAGGTCGGTGTTTGGCCCAAAGGCTTAGAGGTAGGCAATCGGTACAGAAAATAGTGTCATTGCAAGATGGCAAGGGGAGAGTGGTAGAAACTGTGGAAAGAATATTGGAGGTGTTCCGCACCTTTTATAAAGAGCTATATACACAAGATAAAGTGGACAATGATAATATAGAATCGTTTCTGCAAACAATTGATTTAGTGGGTCTCGGACAAGAGGAGCGGGGAGCTCTAGAAGCCCCGATAACAATGGCAGAACTTGAGGAAGCATTGGGCTCGTTGGCTGGGGGCAAAGCGGCAGGGCCAGACAAATTACCATTGGAGGTATATCGAATACTCTTCCAAGCAATAAAGGATGATATGTTGGCTACATTTTTAGAGGCTCAAGCTGGGCACCCACCATTGTCGTGGGACGAAGCCAACATTGTGGTTTTTAAAAAGAAAGACAAACCGGCAAAACTGCCAGGGTCGTACAGACCAATATCACTGATAAATGCGGATGGCAAGGTGTACTCAAATATTCTGGCAGCTAGGCTCGCTCAAGTAATTACTTCATTGGTTTCTAGACACCAGCACGGCTTTATACCTGGCAGAGGTACAGTTAATCATTTAAATAGAGTGATTGCAATGATTGACTATGCTAATGTACAGCAAAAAAACGTAGGCATTATTATGTTTAGACGCTGGAAAAGCGTTTGACCGCGTGTCATGGTCGTTTTTATGGGCCGTCATGCTTAAAATCGGGTTTGGGCCGTGTTTTATGAGAGCAATACAAACCATGTATAAAACTCCGCGGGCTAAAATATGTGTAATGGGCAGGGAATCGGCCCCGGTATACATTAGTAGGGGAACAAGACAGGGGTGTCCATGTTCGCCCTTAATATTCGCCATATATATTAACCCGTTGTTAGTATTGTTGGAAACAATGAATAGGATAAAATCTATGATCTGTGGGCAATTTCAAGTGCGAGTATTAGCTTATGCTGATGACATAGCAGTAGCAACATCTGACCCAGAGCAAGCAGTGATTGAGATAGAGAACTTAACCCAGAAGTTTGGTGTAGTGGCTGGATATAACTTGAATGCATCCAAAACCCAGATCGTATGCTCTGAAGGAGCATGCCCTGGAGAAGGACGGGTTACGGACGAAGCCAGGTATCTGGGTATTAAAATTAGGATGTCACTTCAAGACTTAGTAGAGGTAAATTGGGGTGATATTGTCTCCTCGGCCAAACGACAATTGGATAGGGTTGAATGTCTGCATTTGTCGATGGTTGGGAGATGCAATGTGCTTAAAATGTGTATTCTCCCAAAGGCTATGTATTACTTCAGGGCAGTTCCGTTGGAGTTGACTCGACTGCAAGTATCGAAGCTACAATCTCTATGTGATAGGTTAATTTGGGGCCAAAAGAAAGCTCGACGAGCTTTGAAATATATGACACTACCACTAGAGCGAGGGGGATGGGCTGTACCGAATTTTATGTTCTATTATTTAGTATGCCTATTACAAAATATGCGGTTTCTTATGACTGGAGAGGAAGGACAACTAGCAGAAGCACCTAATATATATCAAATGTTGATGGGGGCACAGGCTAGAAATGCCTTATTCAAATTTTTGGAACCCAGTTATTTCAAGAGAACACGGTTCAAAGTTATGATTACAGCATATAAGGCTTGGAAAATAGTATGTAGAATGTTTTCAATAACTCGGATAAATTATTATACACCACTGAATTCTACAGCTATATTCTCTGCGGTTTTTGGGATGTAAAGATGGATAGTTGGCGAGATAATGGGATTAGACAAATAGGGGATATATATTGTGGGGGGGTACTCGCTTCCTTTTCCGACTTAACAGAACGATATAAGTTGCCTAAAAATGATTTTTTTAAATATTTACAAATACGAGATTTTTTAGTTAAGCATTACAGACATTTAATGATAGCCCCCAATACTCTAGTGGAGGCAGTTAAAAAAGAGTCAAGATAGGGACACTATATGGAATACTTATTGAAACCCAACCGGATGATATAGAGAATCAGGATGGGAAGTGGAGGGCACGGTTAGGGACCGCAGACATATATGTGCAACAATCAATTGATACGGCTGCTAGAGTTCTTCTGACAGCAAATTTACGAACTCAACATTATAAGACTTTATTCAATCTATATCATACCCCTGTAAAAATGATGAAGTGGGGGGGGCCCACAATGGGATTTTTTTCAGATGTCATACGCAAAAGGCGGATATTGTACATATATTCTACGAGTGTGTAAGATTACTTCAGTTTCGAAATTACATTGAGCAGTTTCTAACGGAGATTACTGGGGTTGATGTGCTTATCTCTAAAGAGGTAATGCTAACAGGAGTTGGAGAGGGTACTAAAACCGGTCAGACTGGTTATTCATTTAGGTATCTTATATTCATAGCTGTTGCAGCAGCTCAATTATGTATTGCTTCAGTCTGGCTCCAACCTGATGCCCCATCGTTTGCGATGTGGCAAGCAAAGTTTTATAATTTATTCAATTTGGAATATGGTTTGTACTGTTTGAAATCAGTGAAGAAGAAAAAATTGGGGGTACAGATTTGGGGACCCATGCTTAATCATATGGAGATATCGGTATGAATATATATAATTTTGTTATACTGTGGAATTTAAATTCTGTACTAGAGGTTTAATTGTTTGTGTTTGTATTATATGCTATGAATTGGAAAAAAAATAATTAAACAAGAACTCTTAAAGGTAAGAATACTGATATCAGAGAGCCTATGAAGCAGGTTATAGCAAGGCAATGGCCCATCACATGTCAGTGCACTTAAAATAAAAAATGAGGGGCACATTTATGAGTGGGTTTGTGTTGTGCTTGCACCACACAATTTGGTGCATGCGGGATGCAAGCCCAAAAATGTGATTTATGAAGCCACGCAAGACCACCTTGCGTGACCCCGGTGGCTTTATAAATCTAGAGTAACGCAGTGCAGTGCAAATAGCTGCGTTGCGTTAATCTGCATCATGGGGGGGCATTCCATGGGTGTTGCGTGGGTGTTCCCAGATTTACAAACACTGGTAGACCTGGGAATGCACCAAAATGCTATGCCTTCCCAGGTGAGACGCAACAAGGAGAAATATTTTTATTTCTCATCATTTTTTCCTCATTCTGCAGCACACATAGAAAGAGGAAAATGCCTCAGGGGATTGTTTTTGTTCAGGAAGGTGTCTATTCCTGCACCAAACCAATCCTCCTTACAAAACAGGCACCCTTGCACCATGGATAGGCAGCCAAAAAGGCACCAGAGCAGGGATAAAGGCAGGAATGCACTGTATTCTTATAAGTACGGCACATTCCTGCCCTTTCTCTGCCACGCAGGGCAGCAAGTCACCTTGCTGAGCTAGGTGACTTTGCAATATATATGGCCCTAATTTCATTAAGACAATCTTGATACATAATAAAAGAGCTTGTTTCTGCACCAATATGCACTTCTTAATTGGTGTCCATTCTATAACTGAATGCTTGTCCGTTGTGCATGCTTATTTAGTAGGCCCTGATGATTGTGCTTTAATTTAGCAGTTGCTGACCATTATACTCTGATTTCTACCAAACTTAGATTTCCAGGTAATATGATAGACTGGAGCCCACTGAAGTGTTGTTTTCAATGACATACTAAAATCTCAAGATCTTGGACAGGTTGTGAAATCATAACGAGCACTAAATATGTCTCATACCCAAATACAACATCTGGAGCAGGAGGAGAAGGAGAAGGAGAAGGAGGATTTCTAGCTGTGACACAGAACATAAAAGTGTGAAATGGAGGTCTATAAACATAATTCCTTCTTAGTAGTGTAAATAAGAACCGATCTGTAGCAAGGTAATGCTGGATCTATCAAGGGCGCCACCAGAAGGTGATGTAATGTTGCCCCTATAAACATAAAAAATGTCCCTTTTTCCTCTGGTGAGGGCTGCAGCATGTTCCTTTGTCTAGGGAGCCATGCTTCTTTGGGCCTTTCCCGGGGCACAGGCCTGACTTTGAAACTTAGATTTGCCAATTTCATCATATATGTGTTCATCTGTGTTCACATATGTATAGTGGAATACAACGTCAGACCATCAGTGTCCTGCTTTCCAATTTTATACTTTTAACAAACAGGTGCAAGGTCCCAGGGTTATTTATCTGTGGCCATTTTCCCTGCGTTCAGACCCTGCCTGCATCTGGGTCTCAGAGCTCAGCAAGTGTGATACCTTCCATACCAGGGCTGTGACTGCTGTGCTGTTTTTGCTGCTATGAAATGTGTGCCACTATTAATTACAACAAATAACCTCAAACTTCTAATTTTTTTGCAGAATAAGATGTGTATCTTGTTGCTCATACCACAATTACGTTATAAACTTAGGTGGCTCCATTACGTAATCTATAATGCAACCAGGTTTTATACCGCACCTTCTTTTTCCTTTGTTCAGTCCCGTCTTACTGATTAAACCTTTCTCGTCCAGCTTAAGAGAAAAACTAAATGATGTTGTTAACATAATGAAGCAAACACAAGGAGATGATGGACAGAGCGCTGAAACTTTTCAGACACTCACCCCCAGTCACAGATCTGAGTTGAACCCATCATCGTTCTTTAGCTCACTTCGCCACCCCAGTTCAGACACAGCTATATGCAAATCATGCTTGACCCTGTGCCTCATGGGAACAGTCCAGCACGAACTGCCAAGCCATGTCTTCCCTGGACCGGAAACAAGCATCCTGGGACCGGTTTCAGGCTAACAGCCCTCATCAGCCAGGCTAGCTTGAATCCAGTGGCAAAGTGAGGAAGGGACCCACGTCTGGGCATACCCTGCCAACTTAGGGTGAACAAAGCAAACACAAGGAGATGATGGACGGAGCGCTGAAACGTTTCAGACACTCATCCCCAGTCACAGATCTGGGTTGAATTCATCATCGTTCTTTAGCTCACTTCACCACCCCAGTTCAGACACAGCTATATGCAAATCAGTCTTGACCCTGTGCCTCATGGGAACAGTCCAGCCCGAACTGCCAAGCCAACAACATATTGGGGACTTCCACCTTCTTTAACTGAAACTGTGTACTCCCTCTGGGTTTTTAGTTCAGTGGTGCAATCAGTGGATCCGTACACGAGTCAGAAGTTTAAATCTCTTTGTTGCTTTCTGTTTTTTCATGTAAATGATTTCTCAACTATTTTATTAGGCAACATTGCCCTTTAGATTTTTTGATACTTGCATTGGCATATTCTTTGCATGTTGGTCCCTGGTCCCAGGGTAGAAACATATTACCAGATGTATAATTTGTTTGCTACTGAGCACATGATGACTAATTGTTGCAAAGGCAGGTTATACGTGTGCCTCCTGGAGGGTGCAGTAAAAGGTACCATTATAATGTGCTAAACTCTTTTCCACCAGGATAAGTGGGCATCGTATTGATGGGGCCAGATTCCACTTTCTTGGTTTACTTAGGAACCCCTGGCCCATGGTCTTTATTGCCTGCTAAAGAAGTGAAGAGGGGAGCAAATTAAAATTACGGATTATACATTTTCCCTCCCCGTCTGACTAAAGGACCACAGATTCTGGAATCAGGTTTTCCTAATTTATTACAAAGCCAAAAATAACAGAATATAGACACACCTCAATAGCAGAGTATAAAGATACAAGAATACTAATACAGAGCCAAGCCTACGAATATAGTTCATTCGGCACAAAAGGCACAAAACAATGAATTCCAAAATCAGAACATAACTAAGTATATGCGCTGTGTCCAAATCCCTTTTCATTTGTATGTCAAGAATTAAAGAATAATCTGTCCTTAACCTACTTCTAGAGTGACATCCCTACCTAGCTTCCCAGTTGAATTCGCCTCAAAGGTGTCAGCACGTGTTGACTCCCTAAAAGTACACTCACGTTAAATGGGTCAAGTAGCGTAAAGCCACGGAGCTCGTTCTAAGATGCTCCCTTTCCTCAGTCCAAAGCAGAAGTCCTGCAAATCTGCCCCTATGCCTAGTACAAAAAGACAAAGTTACACCCCTAACAAGTCACATGGTAAGTCTGTGAACACCTTCTTTGAGTAACTTTCCACAGATTCCAATTAATTTGAGTTCTTCTCAAACGACCTTGGTTCCCAGGTTTCACCAGGCACGAAAGGTGTCCTCCTTTCTCTCTGTTAAAGTTCTTCAAAGACATTCGTCTCCTCCCATGTATCTTCTTAAATCTAAAATAACAAAATCGAATTCCTGCCCCTGCAGTAGGGGCGAAAGGAAACTTTCTACGCACACATAAATTCTAAATAACTCATAACTTGAAAGCAAATGAGGAGAAACGAAACTTAAGGAAAACGAAAGTTAGACCTACAAGATTGGCTAACTTAAGAACGTTCTTTAATGTGCACCCGTTACACAAGTCTTTATACGAATCATTTATAAACAGTGAATACATTTATATTGCCTGATATTCATAATGCACATGCATGATTACATGATTTCTCTGAACACGTGCGAAATCCTAATCATTCCTGTAAATAACAGTATAATTTCATTCTACTGTCTTAATATGAAGACATAAGCTTCATTCTAATAACACGAATTACAGTAAAATAACAAAATATATGCGAGTGCAGTTCGTACGTGAATATAATGCACCCTTAGAATTTTAAGAGCGTTGAGCGCTCTATCAGCCCTCTCAAGATGCTGTCACAGAACCACAGGCCACTTTTTAAAAGGCAGTCAGTGAGAGTCTAGCTTCCCTTTTCTGGAGAATTTTTTTCAGCCAACAGACATATTCACAAGGGATCTTCAAACTGAACTAATGTTCCTATCCTTTCCTGTGATACTTCTAGATCTGGGACAGACAGGTGAGTAGGAACTGAGATATCTGATGGTATGTCTAGTTGTTGGGGCGATATCTACTGACCACTCTCATTTATCTCTCGAGCTTCCACATATGTTCTCATGTATTCTTATAGTTCTCATACAATTTGCATATGTGGTGGTCTTCTACCATTAGCTATGGTTAATAAATTAACAATTCCTGACATATCTGTGGTTGCGTTACATGGTAGGTTTAGTTAATTAA